>OZ024725.1:60613435-61839219 GCA_964016875.1 Fallopia convolvulus
ATCAATCTGGACAGTACCCGCAGAGTAGACTTGAGTTCCAGCCATCGGGACGCCAAGAACGATCACAACAGAGTCGGGCTGCCGGGAATCAAAGACAGTGCTACAACTGTGGAAGCGCTGAGCACTTGAGGAACCAGTGTCCTAGTCCAGTGAAGGATTGCTTTACCTGTGGGAAGCCCGAACATCTTAAAAGGTTTTGTACGGTTGGCGCGCCTTCGCAAGGATCGGTACCGGGGACGGGAAATCGGGGAGTCCACCATCGACCCTTGCCCATCATTCTTCGAGAATTAGAAAGATCCTTTTCAAGTTTGAATTTGTAGAATCTCATAATAAGCCTAGTAATCTCTAAGTGTTCCGTTGTTACGTCAGGTTTATTCATTCCTAAGTTTCAGGACGAAACTTTCTTAAGGAGGGTAGTATGTAATATCCGTATTCAGTTTAGGTCGCGTAAGTCGGAAAACGGGTTTTTCTGCGCTTACAAGCAATTAAGTTCTTGATTCGCAAGTAACCCTCGGAAAAGAGTATTTTATTAGTTAAAACCGAATTAATAATCCGTTTCAACACCTAGCTAATAATTAGTTTATCTATATGATAACTAATTAGACTGGCTATATCTAATATTAGGTCTATCTAATTAAAAATCCAGCCAAATTGATGCGGAATAACCGAATTGATTCTGAAATCTTATCAAAAATCCACCAATAGCTATCAATTCGGTAAAACCCTTCAAACCCATTATTTAGAACCGAGCCCTGCCTTGCGTAGAAGAAGCCGGTCGGAGTTCGTTCGATTTTTCTTCCTCTCGCGTTCAATCGTTGTGGTGTGCACCGCCGGAGATCGAATCGATCGAGTTCAGGGACATCCTCTCTCGTCTTCAATCAGTTGGGCGACAACGACTTCGTTCCGGGGACTCGCTGACTCGTCTTTTCCGGTGAGAATCGAATCCTTCGTTCCCCTGTTTACCTTCAAAACAGCAACTTAAAAGTTCGACTTCACTTCATTGATATCCTTTTGTTCTCCGATCGACTTTTCCGACCCACCTATAGGATACAACTCCAGTTGTAGAGCCTGGAAGGATCGCCGGAATTCGGCGCCGTTAGAGACGACCGACGGTAAGTCATTCTCCTCTGTTTCATTGTGTTGTTTTTGGGTCGGGAATTGGGTTTGGGTGGGGTCGGAGTATGCCTTGGCCAGAACTAAGGCCGAGAGGGAGGGGCGTCGTTGTTGCCGGTGGAACTAGTCACCGTGGGCGACTGGGCGTGAACAGGGGCGACAGGGGAGTTCGCCATTAATGCCTTCGTTCGACGCTGTGTGTTGGCGAAGGAAAACGCAACCAATCGGCGGGAGACGAGCCGAGTCGAAGGAGGGCGTTGCTGCAGAAGTGCCGGCGAGAGGGGGAAGTCCGCGTTCCGTCCGTGCTAGGTTGAAGACGAAGAGGGAGTGGGGTTCGCGCTTGGTCAAAGCTCCTTGCCCGGTCAACATGAGGAATGGAAGGGAGACGGGCCTCGTGAATTCAGCCCAAAAGTGGGCTGGGTTTGTTTGCAATTAATTTTGCTAATTGGGCTGGGAGTTGGGTTTCGAAATTGGGCTGGCACAAGGGGTATTGGGAAAATGTGTTGGGCTAGTATTTAGTATATAAATAAGTTAATAAATTAAGTAGCTTGGCTTAGTTGGTCAATTAGCAAAAATCGTTATAAATATTCGGTTGCTTAAGGGGATTAAAGGTGGCTCTTTAATTGGGTTAGTTAGTTCGGTTCGTATTTTTAATTAAATAATCTTTCCTTTATAATTTTCTAGGGAATCGGTTCCGCTCGTGTTCTTAAAATTTTGTCTTCTCCAGAGGGTTTCTATCTTCGAGGTAAGTCGTTTTTCGACTTGCTCGGTTCTTTTCTCCCTTGTTAGACTGCGTATCGATATTGTAGGACGGGTTTTGGGAACTAGTCCCGAATACCTTTTAAATTGTTTTGAGCTCCTTGTGTGTTGTGTGCGTTAATAATTTTAAATGTGTTTTATCGGAAATTATTTTGGAACGTTTTCTCTGTGTTGGTACCGTTTCCGACACGGCCCATCGTAGCGGGTGTTGAGGAAGAGTTGGCTACTTTGACCCGTGTGACTGGGAAAATCGTACCCCTTCAAAACGAAAATTATTATCTGCGTGTTTTTTTTGGCAAGTGCTCCAGTGGAGGCTTAACCAGGGGTTAGAAGGGAGATTGTGAAGTGGAGTGGGAGGGCCTGCCTCTACACTCGGCGCGGTGATGAGCGCCTTGGAAGTCGGATCGTGGACAAAGGAAGAATTGCATTGCTATGTGTTGTGATTGTAAATGCGTATGTGACTTGTGTGACTGATATCACTAATTTAGGTATTGGCCTTAGAGTTATGTTTGCGATTGTGGATTTGTATGCTGACTTTAGATAACTGATTTCAAAACGTACTACAATTTCCGTATTCTTTCTAGCTTGGTAGATTAGACGCTGACCCTTCGGGGAACATTTTTCAGTTCCAGGTATGAACCAGGGAGCCGTGCAGGAACCTAGGCAAGATGGCGGGCCGGAGCGGTAAAGAGCGCGTGTCATAGTGGGATTGGTTTATTCTAGTTTATTTATAATAGTTAGGATGTTGATTTTAATACTTGTTAGACGGAGTTAGTACGATGTTTCGTTTATTATTATTTTGTTCGGATAGTTCAGTTTCAGTAGGCGTTGTGACGTATTTGAATGTTTATGATTTTTGGGGATTCATGCATGATTACGTTTTCTAAGTTTTATTAAATAAAGGTTGGATGTTTTATTATGTTTTCTCGTCGTGCCCGAGTTGTAAGGTCCTACAGTGTAAGTTGTCGACCTAATTAATAGTACTTTGTAAGGTCTATTTCCTAGTAGCGCCTCGTCGGAAGACGGGGTGTTACACAAGTGAGGTTCAAAACGGTAACCTTAAGATATTAATTCAAAGACTTAACCAGTGAACTAAATGTTGGAATGCTTAAAAAAAACGAATTTGATAGTAGGTTAATGGGCTTCAATAGAAGACTGGAAAAAAGTCGAAAATAAAATAAAACGTGTAAACAGTAAGAAAGATCGTGTTATTCGTTCTTTAACCAAAGTAACTGATAGCCTTTAATAATGTATGTAAAGGTTGTTGATAAACATTCTCGATTTAGAAAAACAAAAAACCCATTCCCATTCACCCTTGAACGCTTTCAAACTATCCCAAATAGGCAAACATAGAGGAGTGACATCATGTCTTTAGTAAGCATATAATCCCGTCCTCCGCTTTTTATAAGGAAAGAGATTAGAGTGACTATTAATAAATTCGTGATTGTCTTAGAGCATCCTGTCAGATTAAAGTAAATAAATCCTAATCAACTATAAGTGAGATAGAGGTGATTTGTCGAAAGGAACCAACGAGTGCACTCACGAAAGACGTGAGAAATACTCCAATCTTGAAACCGAGCAAGCAAATAGTGGATATCCGACCGCAATAACTCAATCTCCTAAGGGCAGCACCGATCACTTAGAACGGCCTTGACCAACTACAAATTATCGCCTTCAATCTGGATCCGGAAAATGCCACAACGAATGGCCTCGAGAAGTCCCTAGCGCAAGGCGATGATCTTGAAGATCAGAAAAGACTGCCGACCAATCAGTTCTCCGTCAAAATGGATGAGGGAGCCACCAGAGTCCCTAAGATGAATCCGAAAGAGGCCACGCCATCCGAACAAACCGCACCATCAAAATTCAACTTAATAAAGTCTTTCTTGGGTTTTACCCACTTAGCAAACTTTCTCCCTTCTCTAGCTCTCGTTGAGTAAGTACGAGAGTTGTTAGTTTCAGGATTTCCTACAAGTTTCCATTCTTTAACCTGGTTATGAGTAAACTCGCTTAGGTTCATGGCATGATTCAAGTTTTGGTGGTTATTGTTGTCAAAAATTCTCTTATTTCTAAAGAACCATAGGCTCCACCAGGTGTTTGTGAGTAGTTCCATCTCCTCTTTTGTTGTCGTTGCCCTAATTTCGTCAAGGACTTGGTGCGGTTTTTTGTTGTTTGGTAACTCTTGATCGACAATCCAAAGTAGTTTTAGGCTTGAATGAATAAGGGTCACCTTGGTAAGTGGGCATAGTAAGATGTGTTTGGTGTCTTCAAACTGGTCGTTGTAGGCTTCACAGCGTTATGGTACATTGGTACCGCCTTACCAGGATATGGTTCGCTATAAGCCTCGTTTTAGTTGGAAGGCCGTTTCAAGCCACTTTCCATAAGAAATTCTTCATTTAGAGGGGGGGTGTTGAGCTTATTGATCCCTTTCAGGTTAATTATGGGGTTCCCCTTTGGACTGGTGTAGCCAAAGCATGGTAGCAGTGGCGGAGCAAGGATTCTCCCGGAGAAGGGGGGGTGGCGGACCTCAGACAGTGGACTTAAGATCTCATACAGTTTAATATATCGATATATTAACGAATATATAAAATAATAAAAAAATAAAAATTAAAGATAATACGTTTAACATAAAAAATGCAAATCAAATTACATTCGTTTCTTTACTACAAGCTAATCAACACGTACAAATGTCTAAACTCTAAAAATGATTCAAATAATTTTATTATCAATAGTTGTGAATATCTCTTGATAAATAACAGCAAGCATGGTTAAATGGCAAAATAAATTTTTCAGAGCTCAAAAAATAATAATTCATCCCCCATTTTATTTATTAAATCACTCTTAATATATTTCATAGCAAAATTATTTAAATGCAATATGATTTCTTTTAGCTTAAATACCAAATTAAACCTCACACATTTTGATACATGGGTGTTGAAAAAGCCTTTAACAAACTTAAGAGACTAAAAACTAGGGCTGGCAATAGGGCTTCGGCGCTGGGAATATCCTCCCTGTCCCCATCCCCATTGAGATATATGCACCTTATATCCGTTCCATTACCCATCGGGGAATAAAATTTGTCCCCGTTCCCATACCGCCGGGTCCCCGTCCCCGTCCTCGTCGGGGATTCCCCATCCCCGCTTGATTTCCCCATTTATAATCCCCGTCGGCTATTCTCCATCTTTGCTTGATTTCCCCATTTATAATTCCCGTTAGGAATTCCCCATCCTCGTTTGGTTTTCCCCATTTATAATCTCTATCGGAGACTCCCCATCCCCGTTTGATTTTCACCTTGAATAATCCTCCGGAGTTACTCGTTTTATTTACTTTCATGTACACATTCCTCAAAAATTCTATTGATACACCATTTACAAAATTCACCAATTAAACTTATATAATTAACAAGCCTTTAACAAGAGCTTCAAAAAACAAACCCCGTTAGGATTCCCCACGGGGTTCCTCATCGGGTCCCCCGGCAAAATTCCCCATAGTGTTCTCCACGGAGTTCCCCAATGGGGTCGGGTCGGGGGGGGGGGGGGGACACCTATCCCCATCCCCGCCCCCATACTCCAGCGGATAATTACTTTCCCTCAAAACTTGCCTCCAACCCCACTAAAAATCCTCATCCCCATACCCTTAACGGGAAATCCCCACAGATAATGGAGAATCCCCGCCCCATTGCCATCCCTACTAAAAACCTTCAATCATATCAATTGAGGTAAAGAAAAACTCCAAAGTCCTCAAACAATTTCACCAAAAGAGGATTTCTCGTGATAGATTTACAAACAAGCTTTCTCAGCCAAAACAAACCACCAACAAGCTTACTTACAACACTCATTAGCTTCTACAACTTATGACAAGTGTTTAATTTCTAAAATATTCCCACAAATTTCTCTCAAACCAAATTTTCACTAAAAAAGTGTACATATTAATATTCGAAAAGAAACCTCAAATTTGGGACAAACTAGAAATTTATGATTCACTCACTTCAAATCCAAAGGTGAGTTATATCAATTTTGGGCTAGAACCAAGCGTTTATATATTAAGAGTATTTGGACTGCTATGAAGCAAGCGTTTATGTAGAAAAAGATTTATAATCAGCCCATGTTAGAATAATAGGCCTTTTTTTTTTTTTGGTCGAATAGAATAATAGGCCTTGGGTGGTCACAAAATGATTTTGGGCTTGGAGCAAAACCATGTGTTATTCTTATCCATTGACGATAAATTATTATTTTTATATATTTAAAGTAATAATTGATATTAAAATATTTTTAAAATAACACATTTATTTGGTTTTTACCTTATTTATAATTTTAGAGGAACATAAAAAATATAGATTTATTTAAAAACTTATTGAAAATATAAATTGATCTATCTACCCTAATACATTATAAAGCAGAAACTAAGTTTGTGTAAAAATTTGCGTCACGTGGCAAAATCTGAATAAAATAATAGACAAACTTTTTTCAACATAACAAACTAAATAATAATTCTACAAATCACGATTTATCTTAACCACTTCATAAACTAGATAATGGATATATACCATATTATATGTGTAGATTGTTTCATATAGTGTCACATACTAAAAAATAAAAAAATAATTAATATACACGTATTTAAAAAAAACTAATTAAACAAAAAACATTACTAAATAAAAAAATAAATCTATAAAGATTGAAGATTTTTTAGGGTAAGATTTTAGATGCTATAAAATAGATAATGTATATATTTATTGATATTGATAAGCAATATTATATATTCTATCTTATAATTATGCTAAAATATTTTTATCGTTAATCGTTAAATTTCATGTTTTTTCTCTTTAATTTATTATAATGTGTTATATAGCATAATATTTAAAACTACCCGTAAATTTACGGGAATTACACTAGTTAATTGATATTTTAAAATAAAACATTACTCTTTCTATTTTAATCTTGCCTTAAAAAGAGTAAAAAATTCGAAAAAAAAATCAAATATTTTAAAAGTGAGGTAGTATTTAATATTAGCATGATTTTTTTTGTCATAAAAAGGGCATAGAGGAAGGTATTATAATTTTATAAAAGATGTCTTCATTCTAGATAAGAGGGATAAACTAGAATATTGAAAGTTTTGAGATTCGATATTTGTCCCCCTTTCTTCATTTGAGTAAAAATTAAGTCTCTCTATTATTCTTTTACTGGGTTGTGACGGTTGACGTAAGTCAGTTTATCTCGCTGTGGGTTTTGTTGGCTAGGTCACAAACTCGAAGTTTACACCAAATACGAGTTCCTCCTGTAATTTTTTAATGTAAAAGACTTAAACTTTTAGATATTCTTAATAATCGTGTCAAATTTCTTTTTAACTACTATAGAGAGTATTTATCATTTATCAATTAAACTATATAATTTTTTTTGTCAAACAATTAAACTATGTATACTTGAAAGTAGAGCTATCAAAAGTTGACCCAACCCGAAAAGCCGACCCGAACTGCCCGGAAAATTTAGGGTTAAGATCCGAAAATTTGAACCCGAAATCCAAAATAAACCGAACCCGATAGACCCGAAACCCGTTGGGTTCAAACCCGAAAAAACCGTTGGGTTGACCCAATTTTTTATATTTTAAGAATATATAATATATTTTGAAAATTATAATATATTTTATTATTAAAATATATAAAATAGAATTATTATTAAATATTATTTTTTAAATAAAAATTGTTTTAATAATTGTAAGAAAATCAATTTTCTTGACCCGTTAGATCGACCCGATCCGTCCGACGACCCAAAATGACCCGACCCGATTTGACCGGTGACCCGTATGACCCGAACCCAAAATAACCCTACCGAACCCGACCTGACCGACCCGTTTGACACCTCTACTTGAAAGTAAGTCATACATTTTTTTTCTTCTTCTTCTTAAAAAACAAATAAGAAAGCAATAACTGCTTGTAGTTGAGACTTGAGAGGATCAGGAGTGTCTCTAGTCTCTCCAACATCTCTATTCTCTAGTCAATCAAAGTTCAGGCTTCAGCTTCCATGTGCCCACATGCCTTGACCCAACTCAAAAGCCTACAAAAATCACTCTCACACAAATTCATAAACCAAACCCTTCAAAACTCCTACAAAATCCCACACATACCTACACAGAAAGCACAAAGTTTCTTTCTTTGATTGACCATGGCCACCACCACACCAACCACAAAGGAATCACCAGAATCACCCTAACCCAGAAACATTTAAAAAAAACCCAAATCAAGAAAAACAGAAATACACCTGAACCCCCAAAACCCCACATCAAAGACGAAATCTTTTTTTCTTTTGGGCATTTGAGTTGATGGAAATGAAGGAGAGTGGAAATAGCGGAGGTGGGTTTGTGAGAGCAGATCAAATTGATCTGAAGAGGCTAGACGAGCAGCTCGAGAGGCATCTGAGCAAGGCTTGGACTTTGGAGAGGAGCAAGAACAAAGAGGAAGCAGAACCAGCAGAAGTTGTTGTCACAAGCAGCAATCAACAACAGATGCAACAAGTGAGTCGGAATGGGGCCAGACAAGAATGGGAAATCGACGCTTCGAAGCTTGTAATAAAGTCTGTGATTGCTCGTGGCACATTTGGTACCGTCCACCGTGGCATCTACGACGGCCTTGATGTCGCCGGTAAGTCACACTCTTACAAGTTTTAAAGTACCAATTTTGTTGGATTTAGCTACCAAGTTGTAAATTTTCTTGTTTGGACTTCTTTTGCATGTCTAGTTAGCTAAAGCTTGTATGGGTTTTTTTGTTTTGTCATTGGATTGTTCAGATTTTGGATGCCTAATTTCACTTAGCTCTAGGTCAATAGGTCATTCTTCCTTTGTCTGATTAAGGGTGTCATTGAGTTTGTCTTTTGTGTTTGAATTGGGGTCAACATGATGAAGATTTTCCAATTAGGAGTTCAATTGATTATTTGGACCTTGAAGAGATAATGAAACACTATTACTTTAGTGATGTGTCAAAATTTGAAGAGTGTGAACAGGAGATGAGATATGAAATGAGATTGAGGTTCTCTACTAGGAGACAAGGGGATGAATCCATGGTCAAGTGGTCCCAAGTAAAAGGAAAATTGATCTTATTATCAACACTGTGATAAAACCTTGATCACAAAAATTGCCTTTTTGCTTCATTTTCTTTTTGTGGTGGTTTGTTAAAATCATTAATGGCAAGGGGTAATTGCGAAAAGCTGTTCATATGCAACCTGTGACACCTACCTTTTTGAATATGATGGTTTTAACTTTCACTCAATCTTTTTTGTTGGGTATTGAGACCTTGGAACTTTCATGTGATATTGGGTGTTGGATGATATCAATAAGAAAAAAAGGGAAGTTTCATATTTATTATGAACTGTCGGTTTTACTCACGAACCCATCTCTTGATTATTTTGAGAAGTTGAATATGCAACTTGGTTGTGACATCTGTTTGATATTAATCTGTGACCGAAAGTGGGTTGCATTTATGAAATCAGGCGATTTTTACCGTTGTTTTATTAAATGTAAGCTACAAAGATCCTTTTTTGTTTGAGACTGCAGTCAAACTGCTTGATTGGGGTGAGGAGGGTCAGAGGACGGATGCTGAAATAGCTTCGTTACGTGCTGCTTTTACCCAAGAAGTTGCAGTTTGGCACAAGCTTGAACATCCTAATGTGACTAAGGTGATTTATCTCTGAATAGTTCTCCCTCTGACAATTGTATCTGGTCCACCGATGTAATGCAAGTTCTGGTTGTTTTTCTTCTATTTTCCATCATTAGTATTTTAAAAAGTGTGGAAATGGGAAAAACTAAAAATCTCAAACTATCAGCTTAATTAGGATAACTAATGTTTCAGTCCTTCATACCATTCATTAGCCAAAGATGAACAGTAGACAATTCTAAAAAAAACTCTAATTGGGGACCCTTTATGTTGGCAATGTTCTGAACTTTTTCTTTTAAGATCCAAATTCATAAGGAAGCCACTCCTTGGACAGCATATGTGATATGAACCTAATGAAGTAAAGCTGCAGAACAACTCCAATTATGGAAGACCGTGTGTGAATGTTTTTTAATAGCTCAACTATTGCTGTGAAACACTTCGCAATTATCAGTATGCTCCCTAAGCATAACAAGGGATTTGGTGAGCATTCTACAATAGGTCTATAATTGGATATGAAACAGTTGCTAGATTGATGCTAACTAGACCCAAAGAAATTTCCATAAATTGAAATTGGTGTTTTCATATTATTCTAATAAAGGATTGAGTCTTTCTACCAAAAAAAATAAAGGATTGAGTCTATGGAGTTTGGTACTTTTTTTTTTCTATTATGCTGCTTCATATATTAGTTTTTTTTGCTGGAAGAATGCCACCTTGATTGTTACACTGATTTATATCAGCTAAATTGCAAACTCTTAACAGAAATCGCCTAGTGACTATTGTTATCTCACCTCTGTCAAATCAAGTTTTTAAGCACTTCTTTAGAGGAGTGGTTTCTCAACTTGCACCCATAATTGGCTAATTGAAACTAACTGGTTGACGTCTAAATATCCTAATATCTTAGATATTTTGTTATCCTACAGGAGGATATTCTGTACTCATTTTTTTTAAGTTTTCGATGCTTATGAACATTATGTATGTTGCATTCATTTTGATAGCCATCTCTGCTAAGATTTTTATTCTTTCTACATGCTGCAGTTTATAGGGGCAAAGATGGGATCATCAGGGCTACAAGTACAAACAGAAAATGGCCAAATTGCCATGCCAAAAAATATCTGCTGTGTTGTAGTGGAGTATCTCCCTGGGGGTGCCTTAAAAAACTATCTGATAAAGAACAGGAGAAGGAAGTTGGCTTTCAAGGTTGTCATGCAGTTGTCCCTTGATCTCGCTAGAGGGTACTGTTCTGAAACTTTTGTGCAATTATCTTCTATAAATAAGTAGCTAATCGCTGATTACATGAATATATGTTTCATGTCTTAGATTGAGTTACCTTCATTCACAAAAGATTGTGCATAGAGATGTGAAGACAGAAAACATGCTGCTGGACAAATCACGTACACTTAAGATAGCTGATTTCGGCGTTGCTCGTGTTGAGGCTTCAAATCCTAGTGACATGACTGGAGAGACTGGAACTCTTGGTTATATGGCCCCTGAGGTGTTGTGCAATGATTCTTCTTCATCTTTTTTTTTTTTTTTTAATTATTCAGATTATCAAATTATCAGAAATCTGATTTACCAATTCAACGAGGCTAAAATGTTTGTGGGTTTTAGGTCCTCAATGGCAATCCGTACAACAGAAAGTGCGATGTGTACAGCTTTGGCATTTGTTTATGGGAGATATATTGTTGTGACATGCCGTATCCTGACCTAAGTTTCTCAGAAATGACAACAGCTGTCGTCCGCCAGGTACTACAGCCTTCTTTAACCTTCATAAGTTATAGGGTCTTTCGGGTTTGGATCCCATAGAGTTACTCTACTTATAGAGTTACTATTACCCTATAGTAAACGGATGAACCCTAAAAGATAAATTAAATTGTAAAAGAGACTCAAGTCTAGTATATTAATTTACATCTGAAAGGTCATCATTTAACCAACTCTACATATCTTTCACATATTCATAATCTCAAGTTGGAAATTACATTTCCTAAATTTGAATGGATCAACCTAGGAAGTCACTTTAAGACCCTAAACTATGCATACTAACCTTGGAATCATCTATGTGCGTCCATGGACACATTAGAAAAAGCCTAAGTTATATATACATATATAACAATGGACAATGTTTCCTGGAATATGTAACATGTACTACATGAAAGTTAATATTTTGGCTACAATGTGCAGAATTTGAGGCCAGAGATACCAAGATGCTGCCCCAGTTCATTTGCAAATGTGATGAAGAAGTGTTGGGATGTGAACCCAGACAAACGACCTGAGATGGACGAAGCAGTTGCCTTGTTGGAAGCTATTGACACGTCGAAAGGAGGAGGTATGATTCCTATTGATCAGCCTCAGAGTTGTCTCTGTTTCCGCAAGTATAGAGGGCCTTAAACTTGATTTTCTCATTTTTATCCAGAAAATACAATTAGCGCGTACCCTTTTGCATATGATATGATCATATTATTGTTCATTAACTTCAGAAATTATCTGAAAAAAAACCCTGTAATTGAACCAAACATTCAAGGGAGGGTATTGAGAAATACATGTTATACTTCATTGCTGTTTGTATGTTATTTATTCTAGCTGGCTGTTCCTGTTGTGCTTTTCTATTGCGTTATTTTTTTTTGTGAACATTTTCTCTTCCAAGCCAGCAGCATTCATTGTAATCACAAGAATGCTGTTTGGATGTATAAAAGGTATGTTAATGGGGATGAGAAAGAGACAGATTTTTTGCCTTGATTAATGTATTTGGCTTTCTCTGTGTACCTTAGTGCTCTTGACTGAGTAGTTGATTTCAGACAATAGGAAATGCATTATTTTTGTAATAGTGGAGAACAAAGAACTGTTTGTTAAAATTTGGAATGTGTTTGCCAATCCCTTAGATTCAGTGGTTACAACTGATGAGTTCTAACTCCAAGTGACTCCACTGACCACTAATTAGGTTAATTGTATTTAAAAGGAAGCTGTCTTAATATAAGTTCTTAATCATTGATTAATCTAAAGCTAATAGAGTAATGATTTATTGTTCCAGCCTGTGATTTGACAGTCTTATCAATAAGGACAATTATAGGAGTATTATTCAATTGACAATGATGGTGGTGACCCTTTTCCTTTCTCCCTTGCTTTATTAAAAGCAATATTTACACATTAATTTAACTCATTCCAACCAAGTTTCCTTTTACCCGATTTATCCGCTTTTTACCCGAATGCTAGCGTTAGCTCTCTTTAGCCATTCACTCTCTACTACCCAACTCGTTCTAGTTCCCTTTTTTGTCAGTTGTACTTACATCATGTGTGTATTTTGTTTTAGTGTGTTCATGTCGGGTTTCTGGTTGTTGTCTACACGACCTCTTGGTTTTGGTGGGCTTGTCCGGTAAACAAAAATCTTACCTCATCTAAAAATCTAAAACTCATAAACAATAAGTGAAAACTAATTCTTTTTGAGTTCAACTAATAAATATAATGTTTATTTTGAGTTACAGGTCTAATCTCCTTTCAATTTTATTTATTATTATTATTTGAGAAACTATTAAAAGGAGTACAGTTTTGATATCTGCCATAACCCATATATTGCAATATGGGACAATACCCTTCAACATCTTGCATTATTATCACTTTTTGTAATAAACAGAGAAATTCACCCTAAGTGGCCCCATCTTTGCAATCCTTTTAAAGAGTCTGAAAATACAACAAAACAGAATCAAGAAAACACCTTCTAACAGCAAAACATGTTTTATCTCTCAAATTCTCTGTTCACCAAGGAAAAACCACTTCAAATCAGCCTTCTACCTTTACTATTAACAATCAAAGGGAACCACAAAATGGGTTTTTCTTGTTAGCTCATAATTTCACCTCCGAATTGATCTTCGGGCGAGAAATCAGATTATGGTGATGGAAATCATCATGTCAGTTATACTACTCTTTGTGGGGATTGCTGTTTTGGTCATCATCCATATATGTATAGTAGGACGAGCTTTTAGGCAAGGATTCTTGAATCAAGAAGACGACGGCGATGATCAAGGAATTGTTCATAGAGCAAGAAGAAGTAGTAGTACTTCTTTTGGCTTGTCTGTTGAGGATTTGAAGAGGATTCCTTGGTTTGAGTATAAAGGAGGAGTAAAAGGGGAGAGTAGTGATGTAGACTGTGCTGTTTGGAAAGTTTTATGGTGAGTGATAAGTGTAGGTTGTTGCCTAGTTGTCATCACTTGTTTCATCTTCAGTGTGTGGATCTTTGGCTTGTGAAAATGCCCTTTTGCCCGATTTGTCGAGCGAGTGCAAGTCCGGGGAAAACGAGTATGGTTGCAGATGAACTTGTATAGATTTCTGCAGATCCTATGTTTCTAGTGATCTTCTTGTTGTTTGTATATATGAAATTTCCTCGTCTTTTGTTTCATAGATCTGTGAATTCACTGAATTGTGATGTTTTTTCTTTGCCCATGAAAATTATACAGATTCTCATTCTTGTTGCTTTGTGCAAATATGCGTTTAATGAACTTGTCAAATCCTGCATAACAGATCCTCATATTCTTGTAATCATTTTGCCTTAGCTAGATTATCTGCATAGTGTCAGTTTGTACTATAAAATGCGTCTAAACTTGCCACTATATTCACACAATCTGCCACAAAACACTGTTTCCACTGTAAATTCTACTTGCAATCATACTAACAACCTATGTTACCCGAAAACTCCAATAGGGTAAACGAGAAACACCGAAACTTGTTCTAGTCTAAAATTATGAAAATGATACGTTTTCAGTATCCGTATCGTTTCTGCTTCCCGTTTCCATTTGTGTAACATAGCTCACAACCACTATAGCTAACCCTTGCAAGATGGATCTCACAATAACTTAAATTCTAATTGCCACTCTTCTCAGACAACCCATTAATTGCCACTCTATTTCAATGGATCTTGCAATTAACAGAGAATTTAACATGAGAAATCAGACGCATTTCAAAATCTTGAAGAAAATTCAGATAGAGTGCCAGAAGCTTTTTTAACCAGGAAAGGATGTTTTTCTACTTCATCTCCAAGAAACTACACAAGTGTTTTTGCTTAGTACAGAATCACAAAGGTTCAATGCATAGCAGAAATATCATAAGATGAAATCAGATCCAGCATTAACTGCAGAAAACATACATGACGGTAAAACATCAGTCAGAGGCTAAACAATCGGGTGTTCATTTCTTCTCAGAGTTAGCATTGCTCTCTAGCTCCCTCTTCAGTTGCAATGAAAAGTCATCATTGACATCGTCATCATCCCAGTCGTCTTCCCATTGCTGGATAACTTCCTTCCCTTCGTCCTTGTCCCACTCTGCCAGAAACATGAATTCAGGTCACACCAAAAAAGAAAAGAAAAAACCCAAATTGTTCACTTGTTGAAGATTATATCAGACAATAAATGCAAGAGAGAGACCACTCTTTGAAATGAATATATTAACTTCATCAATCTATAGACATTTGCAGGAGAAGGAAAGATAAAATAGCTACAAGATGGAAATCATCCTTTATAAAAATGCCATGATTAACAATTATATTAAGATGCTGCAAACAAAAACAACTACATAAGCTTTTTTTCCCCTATTTCTGTAGGCAACAACATGAAGTTCTGATGACATTTGATAAACCTAAGAAAAATTTCAACTACAAGTAGGTGGGTAAGTTAAAGCATTCGCGAGGAAGTCTATGAATTGAAACATGACCAAATTACTCAATCTTTTTGGGTCTAAATGGAACCTGAACCCATTAATCATCTTAGCACCTCTACAAATCCTAGTAACAATAGAAAAAGAAAGAGAAGAGAGCAGGAAACGCTATAAGAAACTAAAATTCTTCCTTACCAAGGTCTCAATCAATTAAAATCAACATTCTAGACAGTAACTTTTACAAATTGGAGTCATCTCAATAACACAACTAAATCAAATCGAGAAAAGAAACATTCTTTCGATTACAAACACAGAATACAAGAGTTCAGACAAATTGGTGACAAATTTTCGAGCCCCAAATTTTCAGATTTCATGAAAATAGCCCTGAGAACTGCTTTAGAGAACCACCAAATCTGATGTACCAAAAAAAAGAGGAATGGCCAGGGATTCACAAACCTTGACCGATTTCAAACTCTTCAAATTCATCGTCATCCTCAAACAAATCCATCTTCGCTTCCTCAGTAGCAGGCTTTGTTGGTTCGTTCGCCGTTGCCATTCTCAAAATCTTTGGACGCTAATAATCTAGCACACAAATCACCACAATTTCCATTAAAGTAGAATACTCCAAATTTCACATCCAAACGATTCCTAGGTAATTTCATAGAAGAAAAAAAACAATCTTCTACTCTTACAGAATCATATGAAACCAACCAGTAGAGACAGTTACACTAAAATAAACAAAAACGAAATTAAAAACCTAACTTTATTTCCTAAATCAAATCAGGAACAAGCTCAAAATTAAATCGCATACTATCAGATTCAAGAATTCGGGAGACACGACTAATTAGAAAGCAGAGATTTGAAGAGGAGAAGACAAATTCTCACCTCAATCAGTTAGAGTTCTCCGTGAAGAAGCGGACTTCTTTGCTAGCAATGCGAGCGCACTTGAAGGCGGTATCAAACTATCAATCAATCTCCAATTCTCCGATCTCCGGAAGGAGAGAAACTCAGACGTAGCCGCTTTGACAGATTTGGGCCTGATATGAATTATGGGCCGTAGTTGTTGGGCCCATCGATTTTGAAGTCCATTACTACAATGACTAAATTCAATAATTCTCAAGTTTGGGTTTGTATATCCGATTGGCTTTGGGTGAAGTGTGATTACAAAGCTTATGTATGGTGTTACATGCATTATATAAAGAGATTTAGGATGTGTTTGGACTTTGGATGCACAATTTAATGCATACTCTTTCAAAGTAAAGAAGGTGGAAAATCATGGTGTATCGTTTATCCTCAACTCGATCCTTTCTAAGCAAAGAAGACGCGAGAAGCTCTTCAACCTAATGAGCGAGGAGATCTGTTGGAAGAGCCATCTTTCGCTATGGTGAAAAGCCAAACAAGGAGAAACCAATACTCCTACTCTGAATTAGTTTTGTTTTGAGAAAGCTGTCTTTGGTGTTTCGAGGGGATCCTTGTGTGGCCCGGCCTAGATCTTGATCTACATGGCATTGGTGATTTGATCGTTGCGGATTTTATGAGTAAGAGAAAGGGGTGCAATGTGAGGTTGCAAGTTGTTCCTTATTTTGCACTTTTCTTGGGTGTGAGATTGATGTTTTTGCTTGCTATGTGGGCATAAATAGGAATAGCTTGTTGAAAAATGTGAGCCAAATTATAGTGTAAAAAGTAGCCAATTTGACTTGGTTGATTTTGGGCCTAGGCCTAAACTGAATTAGGGCCTAAGCCCATCATAATGAGATCACATCCACCCTATCTTCTCTTTTTCCCACCTAACATCATCTTCTTCATTTCCCTTAGATAAGAAATATCATAAACTTATGGGGAGTAACAAAAAGATGACAAAAAAAATATATAGAAAAGTGTTCTTTGGCATTACTTTTCCATGTGACCCAAATAATTATGTCCACCAAGCCTCAACTCACTTTTGGCCTTTTTGCTATGACTAAGAATCAATTTGATATGATTATACTTCATAGTTCATATCTTTGTCTCATGTCTTCGTCCAAATTAAACAACCAAAGGTCCAAAACACAAACTTCCAAAGAAGTTTGCACCAATGTACACATGAAGATCTCAATTCTCAACCAACCCACAACTACAACAGCAACAAAGCCTTATCATTGTCACAACACATTACACTTTAACAACCACATTACAAGGCTTTAGAGCCAAGCAGGATCTTTGAGAGGAGTGACAACAGACTTCACTTGCAAGTAGTGGTTAAGACAATGCACACCCTTCTCCCTTCCAATCCCACTCATTTTGTATCCTCCAAAAGGTATCGCCGCATCGAAAACATGGTAGCAATTCACCCACACGGTCCCAGCCTTGATCGCCCGAACCAGGGTGTTCGCCGTGTCAAGGTTCTTTGTGAAGACTCCGGCTGCTAGCCCATAACGCGTCGCGTTTGCTCTCTTGATCACATCTTGGAGATCACTACGAAATGAAACCAACTCATTATGCAACCAGTAACATCTTAGTATTTGATGTTTCTTAGAATGGATTAAGAGCAACTAAACTTACTTCCATTTCAAGATGGATTGAACCGGTCCGAAGATCTCATCTTGGGCAATGGCCATGTCATCCTAAGATTCACAAGTTTGAGATTGTGTACATTCAAGTCCAAAAGAAGTATTAGGGTATGTTTGGATTACCACATTTAAGGCATTATACTATCATGACCATTTAAAGCAACTTAATACATTAAGGGGCCGTTTGTTTGTATCCTGCCGGTATCGGGTTTGGAATCGCCAAAACCGATTCTAGCGTGTGCTTGTATACCAGGTATGGCAATGAGTGATTCCCATTCCAACATACTACACTTCATTTCATACATATGTCAAAATTTAAGGTACGAGCCATTCCGAATCCAGCTCGATTCCTTATCCCAACCCGATTCCAGGAATAGAAACATACAGGCCCTAACTGAAGTAATCCAAACATACCCTTATTTCGAAAACAAGTTACCTTAACATTGGAGAAGACAGTAGGTTGAACAAAGAAGCCTTTTGATCCAATCTGATTACCTCCACATTCGAGCTTAGCTTCGCTCTCAATGCCTGATCTTATGTACCTCATCACTTTTTCAAATTGCTCCGGATCAATCTACAATAACACCTCATTTACACTCAATATTCATACCAAAATTCAAACATTTTAGCCTATCTCAGGTAGCATTTTGCAATCAGGGAAATTAACCTGAGGGCCTTGCTCTATATCCATCTTGAAAGGATCACCAACTGTACGTCTCAAGGCGCGAGCCCTTGACTTCTCCACGAACTCATCGTACACCTTCTCGTGGACATAGAGTCTTGATCCTGCACAACAACATTGACCCTGAAAAACATTCCAACAAACAAGACTTTTAATCAAGAATTCCCAAAAAAATGATAATGAATTGAACAAGGTAAGACATTGCAAATTAATATGAACCTGGTTGAAGAACAAGGCAAAGTGTGCAAGCTCCACAGCGCGATCTATGTCAGCATCTTCGCATATGATGAAAGGCGACTTCCCTCCAAGCTCTAAAGTTACCGGCTTTAGGTTGCTTTTTCCGGCCAGCTCTAGCACAATCTTCCCAGTGTCGGTTGATCCTGTAAAAGAAAGCTGAACAAAAATTCAAGTGTTGGTCATCATAAATAGTCAAAGGCATCATAGTAACATTAACTTTTGAGAATCAAATTTGTGCTCAATAAGGTTATTATGTTTAAGTACCTTGTCTACATCCATATGACTTGCTAGCGCTGCACCAGCTGTCGGACCAAAGCCGGAAACTACATTCAAGACACCAGGTGGAGCTCCAGCCTAATGAATCACAAAAAGTTTAAAGCTTACGTCAACATTTTGGTATTGGACACATTGGAGTTAATAACAAATCATAGTCTAAGTTGCAATCAAGAATCATCTTGTTTTGGTTGCTTTGTGTTTTTATATATGTACCCAATATTCTAAAAAACGTTAGGTGGATCCTGGACGGAAAGGGGCTGCCTAGCGCCTAGACGACCAGAACAGTTGCCTAGGCAGTCCTAGACAAGATTTTTAGAGCAATGTATGTACCTCGTGTAAGAGTTGGGACATGAGGAGCGAGCTCAAAGGCGTTTGCTCAGCAGTCTTTATGACGGCGGTGTTACCACAAGCCAATGCAGGGGCGACTTTCCAAGTGTACAAGATTAGAGGGAAATTCCATGGAGTTATCATCCCTGCAACGCCAATCGGCTCGTGCAAGACTTGCATTTGGTAAGGACCATCGCCCGGTACAGTCAAGCCATGGATCTTATCAGCCCACCCTACAAAACTCAAGATCATCATCACTCTTCAATTTCGATTTTTTTTTATAAGAAAAGTGATTCGATGTATCAGCAACCAGACAAACCGGCATGAGAGCACGAACAAAAAAATGAGGGAGAAAACAGTAACAACAACAACAATATTGACTCAGTGCAGTTCCGTTTGAGCGGAATCTGGGGGGTCAAGATGGAGGCACCCCTGGCTTAACGCAGAGGGGTGTGTCCGGAAGACCCAAGGAAAACTAAAATTCAGCTATGTGACAATGATAACTGAATCCAGTTAGAATGCTCCACGATTGAACTTACCAGCATAGTAGCGAATAATACGCGCACACAAAGGTATCTCGACGTTGAGAGCCTGTTTATAAGGCTTGCCATTGTCCCATGTCTCTAGAGAGGCAAGCTCAACCTTGTGTTTTTCCACTAGATCAGCAAATTTGAACAAGACCATTGACCTCTCCTGAATTATTTAATCAAATAGAATCAAGTAATGGTAATTAAGTTAAAACTTTGTTAATACATAGTAGATACAATGCATTACATAAGCAGTCATCCTAGGCCATGGACCCTCGTCGAATGCCATTCGAGCAGCAGCCACAGCGCGGTTTATATCCTCAGCATCGCCCTCAGCGACATGGGTGATTACATCGCCAGTTCTTGGATCGAATGTTGGAAATGTTTTGCCTAACAGAGGACAAATGAATACTAATTTGTGTCATATGTTCTAAGTGACAAATGAAGTTATAAAAAAGTTAGGAAAAATACCAGAGGCTGAATCTACATATTGTCCATTGATGAGAAGCTTGGTGTATTTGATGTCTACATTGGGGATGATTGGGTCTTCTACTAGAGCAGAAGTTGTGTATTGGCTTATGAATCTCCCTTGCCATGAAACTTTTCCTGCAAGAGATTTGAAAAATACAAATTTGGATTAAAGTACAAGTATGAAAGTTGTGGGGTAAGAAAATTGACTAGCTAGCAAAGGTACACCACAGAAATTCAGTGAAGATTGGATTGGGATTTTGATAAGTACCAAGAAAGGAAGAATGGGAAGGAGAAGTGGAGAGAGAGAGAGAGAGCAAGGAAGAAAGCCTGCGAGCGGCCATGGATTGGATTTGGGTGACGTTCTTCTTCCTCTGGTGAAGACTGAAGAGTGAGGGACAAATGATAACAGAGGAAAGTTGAAAGAAATGGTGATAGACATGATTATTTAGCCCATTAATAATACTGGAAAAAATGGGAGCTTTTTTTTTTTAATCGAGGAATGGAAGGATGATTAAATAATTTAATAAGGGGTATTTGAATAATGTAGTAAAACGAGATAAAATTATCAAGTAGTAACAATGAAAAGAAATAAAATAGGGTAGAATTGCAATTGGACTTGTTAATTGGATCAGGTAAGTTTGGCTGGACTCGTATTTTAAGTTTAGAATTCGGGTTAATTTAGTTACAAATCAAATCAGATCGATTTTAGCAGATTATTGTGCAGGTTGAGATCAACCAACGGATCAAAAATACCAACTTTTCATTATTAAAATAATATTATTTAATAATAATAATATAATTTGTATATATTTTAACAATAAAATATATCATAACACTTAAACTGAATGTTTTAATTTTTTCAAAAACAATAATTCGGTCCACATACCAAGTTTTAAGTTTAAAGAATTCGACCCAATAAGATTGAGGTTAGTTGGATTTTGGGTCTTTTTTATGACCAATTAATTTTTAGATTAAGTTTCAACCCTAAAAATTTGGATGGTTCGGATTATCTGGTCAGGTAAAATTATTTTCAAGCCTAATTTTAAGTGATTTTCAATTATTTTAAAGTTTTTTAATTAAAATGTCTCTATCATCCTGATAAATTGATTGGTGCATCTCTCACGTATTTCGAGAAGTCAATTTTATTGCGGACTGTATTGACAAATAGTTTCGTCATGTCTCCTTTGTCCCTCTTGCATTTGATCCATGTTTTCAAGGCCTCATTTGTTTGAATGCTCCAAGTCGACCCTACTCTTATATGTAGAGTCCACCTAATCTCTTTCCTTATAAAAAAATCGTAATAAATTGATAATGAATAAAGTCCAAATCAATATATATTACAAAGTCGACCGTCTCTATTACAAAACATTCTAACCTTAACAAAAGGAGAAAGAGGAGATGATCTTGAGAACGACAATGAAGCCTAAACGGATCGTCATGGAGATTGAATTTGCAAATATGAATCTGTATTTGCAAGGTGTAACTAATTTTAGTGTATTTGTAGGGGACGAAAAGCTTCTCTTTAAAATATCAACGAGAAGAGACCTACAAAGGGGCTCGAAGTGGGACCGAAGCGGCTATTGGAGGCAAAGCTCAAAGAAGAAGAAGAAAAATATAATGTAAAATTTAACATAATCAGGTATGAGCATTCTATTTTTTTTTTTAAAAGATCGTGTTTGAGATTGGTATTACCACAATGATATGTCGACTTAATGTTAGGGCCCCGTGCAAATGTCCCGGGCTACCCCTTGCATATGTCCCGAGCCATCCCTGAATCTACTCGTCATCCAATAAGGTCTCCATTTAGGTAATGTCCATAAAACCATACAAATATCATGTGGAAAATTTTTAGGGAAAAATAGGAATCATTAGTTAGAAGTTATAACCAAAAGGTCTCAAAGTAATTTTTTTTTTGAAAAAAGTTCTCAAAGTAAATTGAGATAGAGTGTGCAAGTCTCACCGATTTTGAAAGATATTAATCTTCTTTACATTTGGACACCCAATTATTTTCCCAATACAAAAACAGCTCATATAACCAAAATCTTCAAACATATTAGTCTTAAACATATTGACGGTTCAAATCCTCTGTCCCAATATTGTATCCCAAAATTGTGTCCTATAATTTGATTGGAGCACAAGCCAAATCACCAATTTTTTTTTTCCAATTTCAGAAAATTACCTAAAAATATAATTATTAGTTTTTGGTCCAATCAAATCTGTGGGACACAATTTTGAGACAAAGGATTTGAACCGATATACGACGGAGAGCTTTAAAAAACACTTTTTGAGTATAAATTAGGAAAATATAGCACTTAGGGCCCGTTTGGTATTGATATCAAGGATATCGGATATGGGTATGGATATGACTGATACCCATATCTGGTGTTTGGTATATCCTGATATCTGCTGTTTGGTATAGGAGTATATCAATTTAGCTGATATCAGAAATATCAGAGTGATATTAGAGTGTTATTTTCACATACCCTAGGAAATTGGTGTATCAAAGATATCACTCATATCCATACCCATATCCGATATCTAGATATCACTCATACCGATATCTAGATATCACTCATACCGATATCTTAATATCCATACCGATATCCGATATCTCATACCTTAGATATCAATACCAAATGAGCCCTTAAATAGATAAGAGCGAGTATAAATATAAGAATATTGAATAATGGAGCTTCATAAAAATAGGTATTCAGATTTATAAATAAGTCATTACTTCAAAAGCACTTGAAAGTACAACTCAAAAGAGAGTACACACCCATAATTGGTTAAACCTCTAAGGGTAGTATGCAGAGGTCATCGGTTTGACTCTCGTAGGCCGTGCCTTGCACCAAAAAAAAAAAGTACACACCCACAATAGTTACACCTAGAGATGTCAAAAGCTGACCTAACTCGCTAATCCGATCCGCACCATCCGATAATTTTAGGGTCAATATCTGAAAATTTGAACCCAAAACCCGATATCAACTGAACCCGATAAAACCAAAAACCCATTGGGTTGAAACCCGAAACCCGCTGGATTGACCGATTTAGTATATTTATAGAATTTTTAAAATTTATTTTTAAAATTATATTATATTTTATTATTAAAATTAAAAATTATTATATAATTAAAAATTGATTTTAATAATTAAAAAAGGATATTTAATTTAGACCCACTGGTCAACCCGACTCGACCGAAAACCCGCTACAACCCGACCTGATTGACCCGTGACCCAATACGAAACCGACCCGATTTAAACCGAACCCGAACCCGTCCGATCCGACCCGATTGACAGGTCTAGTTACACCAATTTACTTAATATTACACGATATATTGAAAATTATTGATTCATAACTTCATTACAAGTACGTCACATCTGAAGAGCCCACACACTGCTTAATTAACTTGGTTTCTTGCATGTTGCACCATCAACCTTGGTCACCATGTTCATCTCTGTCATTTCCAGGTCTACATAGGACCCCATACCACGAGGAATTAGGCCTTATTGTAAATCGACAATGTCTAATATGTGGTATTGGTTGTGCCAATATGAAGCGAGGCCCACACGTCCATCGGTGTGCATAAACACGTTAAGTTTAATATATAAGTTCATGAAGTTCCATCCTAAAATCAATTGTTGCACTTGACATCATGTCGGTTAGCCCATTAATAGATTAAGAGTCAGACACAGGTCCGAACCACTTTTTTACCATGATAAAGTCCGATGGACCAATATAACGTGAAAGATCCACACGTCCATTGATGCACATATGCACGTTAAACCTAACACATAGCCTAATAATTAAGATTCCATAACCCAAGATTATATATTCTAAACATATATCTTTTAATTTTTTAATGTGGAAATTTTTTCTTCCACACCCCCTCTTAAATACAATTGTATAATCCTGTAATTAATATGATACTTGCAATTGATATCATGCCTTCAAATAGACTAGCCCATAATTATCAAAAAGTGTACATTAACTTTATTGTGCACTTATCAACACGTGTCACGTGTGCAAGATTTTCTCAACCAAAAATGCCGGCCTAATACTAATAGTATGCGGTATTGATCAAGTAAACTTGCATTGTCATACCATTATAATGTATTTATATATAATATTGGACTGTTGGTGATACCATGACTCATTCCTTTTATCTTATCTCTTTTATTGGCAGCCTTTATTAATTTCAACTATGGTGTGCTTGACCTCCTCCACCACTCCACTTTGCATGTATTGATATCATTATATATACCGGTATTTATTCACACTTATCATAAACAACAAAGACAGCCAGAGAGAAAAATGGAGAAGAAGTTCTTTGGGCTTTTGCTTTTGGTACTCTTTCTATTTGCTTCAGGTAAATATCACTAGCTTCTTCTCTTCTTAATCAATGTTTTTCTTCAAATCAAATTATTATTATTTAATATTATACGCCCAGTTTATATTCATGATAAATATTTGCGTTTTGTTTTACTTGACAGAGATGAACATGATAGCTGAGGTTGAAGGTGCCACATGCACAAAGCCAAGCAAGTTCTTCAAAGGAGGTTGCTTTTCGCCATTTTCAACTTCCACTTGTCAGGCAAGGTGTAGCCAAGAGAGTTGGCCTAACGGCCAGTGTACGACTAGTTTCAGATGTGAATGTCAAAGGCCTTGTTAAGCAATAAGCAGTGTTTCAATATGTGATGGTAAGATGGCGTATTTGTGATCATGTCGATCATGATCAATAAATATAAATCTTACTATAATATTGAATTTCAGTTTTTCTTTAAGTTTTTCAAGCGTATCCTTTTGACATGTTTAAATTATGGGTAAATTCTGTTTATGCGGATTTTACTGGGCGTTGATGTTGTATAATAATGTTGAATAAACGGTTGTGACGTACTCTAGCTTGTAAGACGTGTTATCGCTCTTCTGAGTTGTACTTTCCAGTTGCTTGCAATATAATGATTTCCTTGTAAGTCCTCGTTTGGTTCGCTGTTTACTTCCCAAGAAGTGTAAATAACTCCGAAAACAGTACAAATTGTGTTTGGTTTATTTTTAAAAAATTTAAAAACACATGAAATTAATTTTACAAGGAAAATTCACTTGCTTCAATTCAAAAGAAATATCAGCTTCACCACTCTTTATCGTCTCTTGCCGCCAAAGCATAGCCGCCGCGATCCTTGCAATGGCTGGCCGTTCAACGTTGTAGAGGTAAAAACCTTAACAAATGCTCAACATTCTCTTTGCATATTTATTGCCATTTGACACCCAAATTATATAAAAAATTACATGAGTTTGCATTAGTGCGAGAGATGAGGTTTTTATTTTATTTTTTATTTCTTATTTTATTTTATTTTATTAATTTTTTTTTCAACCAAAAATAAACAAACCTGGTTACAAAAATAAATAAGTCATGATATTATACATAAGTCATGATATTGTAGCTCCGGAAGAGCATGCTCGATTTTCCTACTTAATAAGATCACTGGTCAAAATCCATAAGTTCATAAGGCATCATTCACAAACGGACTTAATAAGATCACTGGTCAAAATCCATTAGAGCAGTACATCAATACATTCAACAATGAAATATAGAATTGCAAAGAAACCAAGAGTACAAACCATCCATTATCACTACTTAAAAAGCAACCCTAAATAAGAAGCGAACTAGGAGGAGAAATTTCTTTGCCGGAATCTTCGTAATGATAGACACCAACCATATCACCAAATTTAAGTTCAAAATCAAAACAAGCAAATTTATCATAAACCCTATTTCCTTTAAACCCTGCAAAATCCTTTGCCTTCAAACCATGCGAGGCACACTGAGACAAGATGAAAAACACATCCTTCAAGTCCTCACGAACAACTTCCAAACTACCATTGATGTCATTGATCGAATTTCTCTAGCCTTATCTCCCATTGATCATCACGGGTCGACCAATCAACCCTTTCAGAATTAATCTTCTTCATCATCAAAGCGACAATAATACAATCTTACTACATATAATTCCGAGTTACACTCCGCCAAGTAAATCTGACTTAAATTTCGACTACCGATTGGCGAACGACACACAGTTCTAAGATTCCATTCAGAATCAAGACATGCAAGCCCTCCACCATAAACAGCGTAACATTTTCCTCGATAGAGTATAACATCTTCGATAAACAGATTGGAATGAATGGGAGTCCATTTTTTTATCTCCGAGCCTCCAATATGCCATTTCCCAAGTAGGCTTCAAAACCAAAGCAGCAAAATCGCAATCCGTAGAATAATTCCAAAGCGCGATTGCCTTTTTATAACCAAAGTCCCTTATACAAGCATTGCCGGTAAAATTAACGGCATGGCACTTACAAATTTCAGAGATTCGATAATCAAGAAGATTCACATGCTTCGGTATTGGATCCTCCATCTTTTCCATCATCAGTGGACTTCCATCCTAAAATCAATTGACAATAGAAGGACTAAAGGGCATGACCAAATTCATATTCATATGCAAAACTAGTTTTCATTTTCGACAAGTGTATTTAATTTGAAGTTACGCCTTAATTATCATGATTTTCAAAGTATACATAAATCTGAGTAAAAAAAGAAGAGCATTTGCTAGACGAAGTGCTTGTTTCGAGCCCCCATCTATTATCAGTTTCCTATCCTATGAATGTGTGATAATTAAATCGTGGTCTAAACCCTTCCCATCCTGAAATTAGAAGAGCAAAATCAACAAATTGCCAATTCAATCAAGCAAAATTCTTTCTTGACGATACGCACAATAAAGAAGTTTCCAATCTCATACCATAGACTACTGTTGCCCAATTAAATTGAATTCATGATTGAACAGAACAATAAACAGGAGCAAAAGAGAAGCAAGAGAGAGATTGATTAAGATTCGGAGAAGCATCAAGTCTTCCAAAGCTCAGGGATTAGCAATCGAGCAATCAATCAGAAGGCCGCGTCATGGAAGGTAGGGCTGTAGGGGTGTCCAGACCTGGTTAACCGAAATCCGGTCGGAGATTTCGGTTAGTTAAAATCATGAACTGTAACTGAATCGTAAATCTCAGTTAACCATAGTTCGGTTAACTAATTTTTCGATTCGGTTTTCTTGGTTAACCGATAACCATTTATTTAATTTTACCTTAAATAATTAACACTAAAATAATAAAATTTGAATAAAAAGTGATCAAACAAGACTTTTATTTTAAATATGTAATTATATCAAATTGTTTTAGTTGTTGTAAACAAATATCGAGAGTATATATTATATTGTGTGAACTCAAACATTGTGTGCATTATTTTTTATCCTATCAAATTTAATAAGCGAGTCTTATATTTGTGAGAAGTGAAAAATACTTTGTAAATTATTAAGATTGAATAAGGAAAGACTTAAACTAAATCAACACCTTATTAATTATAGAGTTTAAGCACTAAATAAAACAAAGATAACTAATATTTGAAAAAAATATTAATAAATTTTTAGATTTTCGGTTAACCATTATATATAAAGTCGTGAACCGATATATAACTTATGTTTCAACAATCTCATCAGAAATTGCATTACCTTTGTGTTATTATATTTCTCCAAAACTTCTTTATACGCCTTCAATACTTTGCAACATCCCATATGCGTTTCAGTTTGTTGTAAAACTCTCCAATACAGAGATTTTCTTGCTTGTGTTCCATCAAATCAAAAGCAACTGGAAAAGTACAACTCAAAAGAGAGTTTATTACACACTCACAAGTCACAATAGATGCAACACTTTATTTAATATTACTAGAAGATTGAAAATGATTCATTCATAACTTCATTATTACAAGTACGTCATCTAGTTTAGACTTGTAATTTCTTAAGCATGAAACTATCTTACTTGGATTTAGGCTTTTTTATTAGGTCCAACTGATGGACTTGTAAAGTATTTTAATTTAGACAACATTAATTATATATTACGGTTTATTTGGATTTTTGGAACCGAACACACTAGTTTAACAAGGCCTTCGGCATTCACATCTGTAAACGGGTACACAGATTCCAGCAGGCCGATTCTCTTGGTCACAAGCCTTCTCGCAGTCTGCGTTTCTACCGCACAAGCCTTTGAAGAACTTGCTAGGTTTCTTGCAGATTGCACCATCAACCTCGGCCACCATGTTCATCTCTGTCATTTCATTTAAAAACACACACACAAATATTTTAAGGGAATTTATAAATAAATACTCCGTAAATACATATAGAGGTAAGTTCAAGTAAAACGGCTATTACTGTGATACCATACGCGCAGTTGATAATCATGATTTTATATGGCGGTATTTAAAGTCTTGAATTGCATATTCGTTCGAGTATACTCTTGTATATATACAAGAACGTACATTAAGGAAGAAGCTAGTGATTACCTGAAGCAAATAGAAAGAGTAGCAAAAGCAAAATCCCAAAGCATTTCTTCTCCATTTTTGTATATGTGTCTTTCTTGGTGATCACTAGTTCGAATACATATTGGTATATATAATGTATCAATATAAAGTGGAGTTGGGGAGCACAAGCCACCATAGTTGAAATTTGTAAAAGCTGCCAAAAATAGAGAGAAGATTATATCATAGGCAAGCTCGGTTAGCTACACGTAATTAATGAGATGGAGGAAATGAGCTATGTTGGATCGAATGTGTAGGTAGTGGTTAGGTTGTTTCCAAGATATCGGAATAATAAACAAAGTGTAAGTAAATAGAATAGTGAATTAACTTAGTTGTATAGGTAAATTTCTAATTCTGTCGGAAGATTTTGAATGACCTTTTTTTTATTAATTGTTTCATTAGCTATAACAAGCAAGGTTTAAACTTCTCTTTTCCTAGTCGTCTTCGAACACTAGACAACACACCTACAACTGGGGACTTCTATGAGTTCTTCTTCTTTCTGTCTTGGCTTTCTTTAGGGTGTTTTTGCTTGATGCTTTGTAAGAAGTACGTGTCTTGTAAAGTAAGTGTCCATGGGTTTATATAGGCACATTATACTTATGACTCAATCCTTATCCTTTAGTCATATGTTTGCTCTTGTCCTGCTCCCCAAGGCTTTGTATTTTCTTCACATGTAAGTCTATTTGAATTTCATCAACACTCGAAACTCATCAGGCCATTGGATCAATCGACTCGGCTTGAGAAACAAACTACGCCTCTTAGCTTCCACATTTCACGTTGAGTTGTCTTTTGTACTGGCATGGGAGTTCCCTTGAGTAAAGGAATTCTAATACTTGAGTTCCCTTGATAAGAATATTTACATGACTTTGTAGTTCCAGTTTAACATGTAATTTTCATGAAATACTTGAACATAATAAATGAGTTTCTTAATAGTATTTGTCATTATTAAAATTAGAGAATGCTATTGTCTAGTATTTTTAGAATGTCTATTTCTAATATTGCCCCAACAAATGATAGTATCACCAAAAATAAATTACCTATAGCCGCCTGTCCCATTCCCAACAGTCCAATTAATTCATTCATTGGTATGACAATATACCACACTAGCTATTAGTATATATTTAGCTTTCGGTTGAGAAAATCTTGCACACTTGGTGTTATTGTAAACCATATCACCCACACTTGGCACACCATAATTAAAAATAAGTCGGTCTCCCTTCTTTTCAATAGACCCTTATTCGAATATCCATAACGTCAGTATATACCTCTCTATTTTATTTTAATTAATTAAATTTTCTACTTTATTTGGCTCGTAAGTTATAAATACAATAAATCTATTCTAATTAGAGTAATTAGAGATGTCAAAAAGTTGATAAGATCTGCAAATCTGATTCGAACTGTCCGAAAATTTTAGGAGTCAAATCCGAAATCTAAAGTAAACTGAACATGATAGACCAGAAACCTGTTGGGCTGAAATCCGAAAACTTATTGGGTTGACCTAATTTGTTATATTTTTAGAATATATAATATATTTTAAAAATTATAATATATTTTATTATTAAAATATTTAAAAATAATATTATTAAATATTACTTTTTAACTAAAATAATATTTTAATAATTGTAAAAAAATTGATTTTTTTGACATGTTGGGTTGATCTGACCTGTCCAAAAATCCGCAACGACCCGACCCGTTACTACAAAAACTCAACTCAACCCCAAAACAAAATGAGTGAACCCGATTAAACCGACCCATTTGATAAGTCTAACTCTAATATATTATAAAGGACATCTTATTTTTTTTCTTATGATGATGTTAGGTGTAGGGCCTTTTCCGCCTCCTTAACTTGTAGTTTGCTTTTCCTGTTCTAATGAAATGCATGAGAGCCTTGTCTCTCATTTACTAATTAAAAACTAAAATATAATAAAGGCCCTACACATAATTAAAAAATAGTTTAATTTAAAAATATTAAAATACAGTTATTAAGAATATTACATATTTGTTATTTCAGTAAGTATAACAATTAATTAATTAAAATAAAAGGGGATCCAAATTATTAACAAAAAATAATTTAAGAATACAAAAAATTTGACACATAAGTGAATTAAATAAGAAGTTGACTTGTGTTTAAAAAAACCTCTTCTAAAGTATATAGATAGATAGATGGAGTTTGGTTAAAATAAAACAACTCCTTATCTTGAAAAATAAGGAACGTTTAGAACCTTTGAATCTCCTTGATCCAAGTGGTGATATTCTCAGAAATTAGGGAAGCGATGCCATTTTCGTAATTTCTTGGAAATTACAAAAGTGCATCGTTGTGGTGAAAAAGTGCATTATGATATACCAAAAATGCATTATTAAACCCAAATATTTTGGGCGATTGAGTTCATTCGGAATCGATCTAGTCAATTGGACGTTCAACATTATACACTTTTTTGGTTTAGTAATGCACTTTTTCGTATTTCGTAATACACTTTTCCACCATATAATGATGCACTTTTGCAGTGAACCAAACATGGAGCGCATGCCCCACGGGCTTCATTTTTGTTTGCACTTTTTCTGCTTAATAATGCACTTTTTCATTTAGCAATGCACTTTTTCATTATAGCGATGTACTTTTGTAATTTAGAAAAATTACCAAAATGTCACCGCGTCCCTAGAAAGGATAGTACATCAACTCTTTGATCACCTTGATCCAAGACCTCTAAACGCTCATTATTTTATAGGATAATGAGTTATTTTATTTGAACCTTACTCTAGATAGATAAGTATAGTATAATTTACTACTTTCTTTTACATTTATTTTAATTTATTAATTATTGAAATTAATAATGAAAAAATGTTGTTCTACTTAATTAGTTTTCAAAGCCAATTTTGACTCCTCTTTCAATTTTATCTAGGTCTGCCACTGACACCCTTGCTGCAATCTGTACTACATTGGTCTAATAATAAATTAATAATGTTGAGATAACTGGAAATCTATACTGCATTGGTCTAATAATAAATGGGAATTTTTAATGTGTTTTCATGGACACACAATAAAAATACTAATTTTGATAAATTTGATTTTTTTTAATTATAATATTTTAAAAGATTTTATTAATTCTAATTTAGGAAATAATTTTGAAATCATTTCTAAAATTAAAATAGTTATTGTGTGCTCATAGACACACATTAGTCGGACCGATAGTCAATTAATACTAATCTGATTATTGTTTATTAATTGTAATATTTTAAAAGTTGTATTTTTCTGCATAAAAATTTTTTATATAAAGTTTTTTGTATTTTTTTTTTTGATAATTTTGTATTTTTTTTAATAAAAGTTTTGTATTTTTCTATATAAATTTTGTTTCTATATTTGAGAACTTTTTCTGTATTTTCCATAAATAATTAATTTAATTTTTTATTCTGATCAAGTGGACTAGTTTTTATCAAATAACATAGTGTGTTTTTTCTATATTTTTCATTTTTTTTTAATTTAGTGGAGGCTACGAGTAAGGTTGTAATTGAATAGAGTCGAGGCGAACTTTGTGTTGTTCAAGCGCGACTCGGTTAAAAATAGACGAGCTTGAGCTCGAACGCGCGCTTGGTTTAAGCTTAAAATCTTGTTTGAGCTTGGTTCGTTTAGATGTTCACCGACCTCTCATTTAGCTTCTTCGTGAGACAAATCCGTGAACTATGTAATTTTGAATAAACGGTTTTCACGTTGTCAGAAAGCTAAATGAGAGGTCGGTGAACATCTAAACGGTTTAGCTTGGTTCGTTTAGATTTTCACCGACTAGACACTTTCCGGTAGGCCAACTCTCTCGTTTACTTGATCAATTGTACGAGTAAATGAAACTAAAATTTAAAATACTTGGTTTCAGAAACACCACCAAAAACTATATAATTTAATATAAACTATATTGTAGATAATATATATATATATATATATAATATAGATTATTCATGAGTGTTTAATCTAGTTTCTTATGAATGTATAATCGAGCTTTCTCATGGGCACATAATCAAGTTTGCTGATGAGCAAACGAGTCGAGTTATCTTGTGCTCAAGGTTGGTTCATTTACAAATCGAGCCAAACACAAGAACAAGATTTAACCGAGCCGAACACCAAATTTCTCTCACGAATGTTTCTGTTCATTTACATTCCTACTAACAACTCCGACATCGTGTAGCTCCGCCCATAGTGATACCATAACGCTGATTTCCTCTTATCTTATCAATTACGAGTAGCTAACTGATCGAACTTGTCTATCACATAATCTTATCTCTATTTTTGGCAGCTTTTATAAGTTTCAACTATGGTGTGCTTAATCTCCACCACCCCACTTTGTATTGATATGCTATATATACCAGTATTTATTCAAACAACGTACCGATCATCATAAATAAGCTATACATAGAGAAAAATGGAGAAGAAATGCTTTGGGATTTTGTTTTTGCTACTCTTTTTATTTGCTTCAGGTAATCACTAGCTTCTTCCTTTCTTAATTGATGTTCTTATAGATAGAGTTAACTTCAAGTAAAAAGACTTTTATTATGTGAAAGCGCGCTCAATTTATATTCATGATTTGGAATTGCATCCTCATGATTTTGTATGATTGTATTTATATTTTTGAATTGCATATTCTTTTTTTTTCGACAGAGATGAACATGGTGGCTGAGGTTGAAGGTGCGACATGCAGAAAACCAAGTAAGTACTTCAAAGGAGCTTGCTTTTTGGATAACGGTTGTCAGAAAGATTGTAACCGAGAGAGTTGGCCTACCGGAAAGTGTTTAGTCGGTTTCAAATGTGAATGTCAAAGGCCTTGTTAAGCACTTAACTATGTTTCAAAATGTGATGGTAATATGGCATATATGTGATGATATGTCATGATCAATAAATTTGAAACTTATAATATTGAATAAACGGTACGTTGTCACGTACTCTTGTAAGACGTGTTAACTCTCTTTTGAGTTGTACTTTCCAGTTGCTTGTAATATGATTTCCTTACAAATATGAGTACTTAGAAAAGCTTTATGACATTAAAATGGCAATAAAGAAAATAATTGTACTAAACCATAACAAATATATTGGAATGTAATGTGTAAGTGGAATAGAAAGAAGATTCAACTTTTCAATTTTGTTGTGAACAAGATAAAGCAACTCAGCAGTGTAAACATTAATACACAAGCAAAGATGGGTTTTTTAACGATGTTCATTAAGTGTAAACATTAAGAGACACAAGCAAAGATCGGGGGTCGGGCTATCACCCGCTTGCTAACTATTCAAGCCGCTTTTATTATATTAATAAATTTCACTTTGAGGGGACGGAGATTGCCCAAAAAAAAAGCGTACATGAACCAGTATGATACTACGGAAACTGAATATAAGAGACAAATGCCGAAAAAATAAATAGAAGCTTCATATGCATAGCTTGGTCTCAAGTATAGTACCAACCTCTCTTTAGACTCATCAAGCAAGTGCTTAGGGCACTAATACCCCTGAATTCTCATCGTTGAATGCAAATTCAAACAATCAACAATAGGTAGAGGAGGATATAGGGACAAAAATTCATATCAAACTCAACACAAAAGAAAATCTTAGATCTGGAAATGCTTAAAAAGCCACTAAAGAGAGGCTAAACTTTGGTACATAGATTTTGAGCTGTAGACGTCTCAAAGTCCACTAAAGAATACAACTTAAAACTCGACTATGCAAATTTGGGTTAAGGCTTCAGCTTGATCCACATACAAGTATACAACACATGGTTTTATTGCATGGTGAAACCCTTCCAAGACTACAAACCTGAAAGCCAGTGAAGAAATGGCAAATTATATATGTTTCTTTGTCATGTAATGGAATCTACTCTGTACATCATGTTGAAAAAAATGTGGTCTTGTTTGGGTTCAATTGTGAATCTCACATGGGAAATTGGGAGTGAAAATAAGCTAGTATATAAGATCATGGGGCCACTCCTCCTATCACTAATTGATTTTGGGATGGAACCCCATGGAATTATATGCTAAGCTTGGCAGTTGGCCTGTCTCCCCTGTAACAAGTGGTATCAGAGCCGATGCTTTGGCTTAGGGACCGAGAGGGTTCACCGTTCGGGCTTGTGAGGGATTCACAAGTGAGGTTGGGAGTGAAAACAAGCTAGTATATAAGATCATGGGCCACTCCTATCAACAATTGGTTTTGGGATGGAACCCCATGAACTTATATGCTAAGCTTGGCAGTTGGGTTCGTCTCCCTTGTAACAGGCCTGCTATTTTTGTGCTCTAGTTATTTATCTAGAAAATAAGAAATAAGTATTCTATATATAGTAAGGTAACCTTTTGGGGTTCCTTTGGCCTATGCTCTTTTACATCTTTAGAACAGAGAGATTGTTAACAGACCCACATATTCCCAAATAGATATGACTTGAAGCACTTGCATGTCATATTCTTACCTTGCAAACGTAGATCATTCACAATTAACAAAAGTGCATAAGAATGCTCACCTGGCAACCTCAGCATGTCTTTTAGCTTGCTGAGCAATCTTAGAAAGCTCATGCAAAGTCCATGTAAAGTTTTTTGAGCAGCTACTCATTAATGAAGGCATGAGTTCCGACCCTTTTCCTCTAGTTCAGTCCTCCTTTGAATTGCACACCTCTCATATTTTATAGCTCGTCACGTTGATCATAGCTTTACCCCACCCTCGCCAACGCGCGCCAAGCAAGCAAACTAACAATGTTAGTAACATTGACTAACATTGTTAGTTTACTTGCTTGCTACCCATTTGTTGCGAAATATCTTTCGTTCTAGAAATTTACAAATATATGAAGAAATTTTTTAATTTTAACTAAATGTCTTTCTATAATTACTAGAATGACAAATATTTTTGAATGGGGAAATATTGTTTTGTTTATTTGGTTGTGTTTGTTTACTCACGTTGATTTGTTGACTTTTTCGACCTCTCGATCAACCAAACTTATATGATACATCAAATTATTTTCTCATATAAAAAAGTAGACCCTTTCTTATTGTTATAATGCGAAGGAGTTATCTCATATCTATAGTTTGGGACAGAAATTGCTAAATATTTAAGTTTTTGGGCTATCCTCACCAGGCTTGTGTGTAAGGCTCATAAGTACATATGCGCTTGGACGTTCCCGGACAGTATTGAACCCCACGAATTATAAAATTTACTCAAAAGTGTTTTTTGTAAAATTATATTTATATTATAATAATTGACTTCGAGAGGAATAAATAACATATTCCTAATGGGCAGTATAACTTTAGCATCATACAATGGTAAAGTAACATTAAGAACGTGAGTGAAATGAACAAACTTTTTTCCTATTTTTATAGTCAAATTATCCAGTTTATTATTTGCTTTCCGATAAATACTTCCTCCGTATAAGTCTATTTGTCTTTCTAGACTTAAATGGTTATCTAATTCTACTTGTCTTTTAAAGTATTTTATTCAAAATTTTCCAACTTTATCCTCAAATATCCCATACAATTAATTGCATACACACATCTCAAGGAATAAAGCATGCAGATTATAGGGGTAATGTGATAATATTAGGTCTTGTCTTAATATATGTGTAAAATGTTAAAAGGACAAGTAGACTTATACGGAGGGAGTATGTTTTAAGAGTATTGTGCCTTGAATAAATTATCGAGTTGCTTGAAGAAGATCAAATTCAGGATGTTGCAATCAAGGCTCACATTAAAAGCTCATAAACCTAAAATAGCAACATACTGTATTAAAATAGAAAGGTGCATACTAAATTCTAATGGCCTTATGCCTTATTCTAGTTTAATGAGCCGGTCTATTAAGCATAAGAGAACACACGCGCCCAAAATAGTAAAGAAGCAAATGTAAACGCTAAAATGGAAAAATATAAATATAGCATAAACGACTAAGTCCTACACCAAGGGATTCGCCAAGGCCTAGGGTGTCTCAAGCTAGTCGAGATCAGGTTTTTGGATGTAGTTTTTTTGTTGAAGTTAGAGTTTCGAGTTTTTGGGTCGCATCCTTATACTCATTGGCTTTTATATAGTGCCTTTGAGATGGATATAACTCCTATATCAATTTTGGTGCATTCTAACTAGATTCAATTATCATTGTCACATAAGTGAATTTTAGCTTTCCTTGGGTCTTTCGAGCAATGATAATACTTGGGCCTTCTTCATACACCCTCTCGATTTTATATTGGGGTAAGGGTGTGTACATTATGACCCCCAGATCCCACATGAGACAAGTTAACACTGGGTTGATGTTTTTGTTGTTATTGTTTAGAGTTTCGAGTTTAGTTTCAATGTAAGATTTAGTTAATTAAAATATAGGATTTGAATACACTAACTTTACTTAATCTTAAAATTATATTTTTGTGTTAGTCGTTTTTATTTTTGTAATTTTTTAAAAATAAATACCCCGAAACTAAACCGGAAAGTGATCGTCTTGGGTTCCGATTCCATCATTCCGTGGAATCGAAACCACCGGTCCTAGAACCCATGCCTTCACTAATGGAGCTTTATAAAACAGGTACTCATATTTATAATTTACTACAAAAGCAACTGAAAAGTACAACTCAAAAAGGGTTCTTACACACATATAATAGTTTATTTTAGAGAAAAGTAGAATCTTTATTTATATCAAGTTCGGCTAATGCCAATACAACTGACAGTCTGAAGTAAATATTTGTTCACACCCTATATCGGGACAAATACGTGCTATCGAAAGCAAGAGTATTACCCGAACAACAAACACAAGTCCAAATTATTGATTTATAACTTCATTATAAGTACGCCATCTAGTTTATCATCGTTGGCTTGGAGTGCCTGAAAAAGAAAGAAGAAAATAAGCGACAAGAATGAGATAGATCACAATAACATTACATTGTAATTAGTTGGGATTGCAATGAGTTTAATTAATCATACTTGATTCACACACTGTTGTGTGTTTAACAAGGCCTTCGACATTCACATCTGAGAAAGGGTACGCAGACTCCGGCAGGCCAATTCTCTTGGTCACACGCCTTCTCGCAGTCTGCGTCTCTACCGCACGCACCTTTGAAGAACTTGCTTGGTTTTGCGCATGTTGCAGCATCAACCTCAGCGACCATGTTCATCTCTGTTATTCATTTAAACACGTAAATATCTTAAGGGGATTTATAAATAAACAAATAAATATATATAGATGTAAATTTAAGTAAAATGACTAATACTGTGATACCGTACGTCCAATTTATATATTTATGATTTTGTATGATTGTATTTATAGTTTTGAGTTGCATATTTATTCTAATATACTCTAGTGTATATATACAAGAACATTAAGTTAAGAAAGGAAGAAGCTAGTGTGATTACCTGAAGCAAATAGAAAGAGTAGCAAAAGCAAAACCCCAAAGCATTTCTTCATTTTTCTATCTCTGTCTTTCTATTTTGGTAGGACTATCTCTGTCTTTCTTGTTTATGATCCGTTGTGTGAATAAGTACTCGTATATATATAACATGTGAATACAAAGTGGAGTGATAGAGGTCAAGCACACCATAGTTGAAACTAATAAAAGCTGCCAAAAATAGAGATAAGATTATATGATAGACCAGCTTAGTTAGCTACTCGTAATTAATAAGATAGAAGAAATGAGTTATAGTATCACCATAGTTTACCTATAGGCTATAGCCGCCTGTCCCAATTCCAACAGTTCAAAAATACATAATGATATGTAATGTTATCAAAATCGTGACGATCCGAATTTCACAAAACGATCCGAATCGTGCTTAATGAATTGTAATAAGTAGGATCGTAGTGGGATCGTTCAGGATCGTAGTGGGATCATACATGATCGTATAGGATCGTAGAATTGTAAGTGGGATCGTAAGATCTTACTAAATCACACAAATTAAATTACAAATTATCATTTTGGATAATTTTGTCCACTTTAGCTATTAACTTAATACATTAAATTATTCATAATTGACTCAATATTTACTTAAAATTTACATAAAAATTCAAAAACATGAAGATTGCATTCTTCCTATCTCTTGTTAAAAGAAACGTATCAGAGTATTAGTAAAATAATTCATCTTATATATGGATTTGTTACCTTTGAGATATTTAATGAATAATGTATTCGTTTTAATGATTAACTTTTATATTTGAGTGATATATAACATATTAATATTAGTTCTTTCATTATTTTATTAATGTTGTAGGATTTTACGATCCTGACAACATTAATGGTATGACAATGCTAGTGTACTCGATCGATCAATGCCACATATTTGTATTAGGCATTGTGTCGGCTAAGAAAATTCTGGTATACATAACATATCAATACAAAGTGGAGTGGTGGAGGTCAAGCATACCATAGTTAGAAATTTACAAAAGCTTCCAAAAATAGAGATAAGATTATATCATAAACAAGCTGAGTTAGCTACTCGTAATTGATAAGATAGAGGAAATGAGAGTTATGGTCCAAAAGTCCAATAATACATTCAAAATGATACAAGTGTACTCGATCAATGCCACATGCATTAGTATTAGGCATTGTCGGTAAAGAAAAATCTTGCACACTTGGTGTTATTGTACACCACCATATCACGTACGTTATTGCACATTTGATGTTATTAATATATTGACTTACTGACTTTCCCAAGTAGTCCTATGTGGTCCTATGTAGGCCTAGCTAATTTATTGAGATAGATTTATAATCATTCCGTTTTCATATTTTTTTTAATCGAAGGAGAGGCAGCCATCACCAAATTTTTAACCCTTTTTTTTAATAAAAAAAGAGGCTAATTAGTAACCAGCTAGGATAGTCCAACCTCTAAGATCAGTAGAAAGTAAGGAAATAACACCCTCATGCGGGTCATACAATACATAAACCCCTAAACTAAAAGAAAAGGCAAAATAAGCCAAATAGTCAGCAATAGTATTTTTTTCCTTATAGATATGTCAGAACTCAACATTCAAATCCCTTCTAAATAAGTCTCTGTATTGAGAAATCATACTAAATAAGGAGTGATAACAATCCACATACTTAGAAAAAGAACCACTAGTTATGAGTCAATTGCAATGCAAACCCTAATGTATCCTCGATGCCAAGCTCCTACAAAGCACCCCGCAACTCAATTATAGGAACAATATACATGCTAATATAATGGACAAAAACCTTCTTGCCATTGGCCATCACCATCACGAATCACTCCTCCAACCGCAGCCAAATAGTTAGTAACAGTATTTGCCTCCATATAGATATGTCGAAACTAAACATTCCGCTCCTTTCTAAGTAAGCTTTGACATTGAGTAACCAGACTAAATAAAGGGTGATAACGATCCAAAACTTACTTTGAAAAAGAACCACTAGTGGTGAATCAATTTCTAACCAAATCCTCTTTTATCCCGATCTCAAGCTAATCGTAGATCTGGTAAAGCACCCCACAACTCAACCATAGGAATAGTACATATGCCAATATAATGGACAAAACCTCCTTTCCATTTGACATCATCATCAAGAATCACTCCTCCAGCCACAACCAAACTGTCGTCACGAATCGATCCATCTATATTAACCTTCATCCAACCAAGGCATGGACTTTCCCACGTGATAATCCTCACCACTTTAGCCCTAGTGTCATTGTCTCCCAAATGAGAAGGTTGATTCAAAGAGTACTCCTCAATTTTATGCTTTATTTTAAAATGTCCCGAATCAATCTAATAATATTTAAAAAGTGAGGTGTTTGTCATTGTTTTTCATGACCTCGTCTTGTGTATTTTTTTCCGGTTGGTGTCTTCTCTACTCCCTCATGGTGCTCCATACAACTTACTCCTTATGTGCTTTCTCAGTTCCAATTTTAGCATCGATTAACGATCTTTAGTTTATGTTTTTATTGATTTTTAGGTTGCTTGTTTGGTAGCATGTCTATTTCCTTTTATCGGTTTATCGTGATTCTATTTTCGACCACTCGATCTATTCGACATGTCTGATATATGGAATTGTTTCCGTATAAAAATTTAAAGAGTTTTAGAATAATGCCTTAAAATTTATTACGGAGTAATACCCTGCCATATTCGGACTCGTCCCCTTCCCCTCTTCCGAGTGTTTACTTTTATCAATGAACAGGGCCGTCTCGGGAATTTTGGGGGGCCTGTTCGAAAATTAATATTGAGCCCTTATGATATAATTAACAGAATTAACAAATTTATTGTTCACTAATATTTTTAGATAATATACATGATTAATCTTGATATTTAATTGATATTAGTTAACCGAGTTTTCTCTTGGTTTTAATTGTGGAGCCATTATTGAAATGGTTAAATAATAAAATATTATTTGAAATAATTAATAAATAAAAATGAAAAAAAAACGTAGTATGGGAGGCCTTTTGTGAGGCCCATAGGCTACTGCTGGATAGCCTGTGATAGGTTGCAACACAAAAATGGAAGTAAATAAAAAAAACAAGAAAAGTAAAAAAATAGTCAATAAAATAATTGGGGCCTACATGCAAGATAATAAAAATGAAAATGATAGGTATGAATATTGTAAATTAAGGGTATTCTCTCCAACCAGCAATCCTTTATTCTTCTACCCAATTTTATTATAAATTTTTATACATATAATGGGCCCTTACCATTTGGGGCCCTGTTCCAAAGTACCGGTTGAACAGAGTAATTAGACGGGCCTGTCAATGAATGACTTGTCTTCCTCCTACATAGGACCCCATACCATGAGGAACTAACTAGGCCTTATTGTACATCGACAATGTCAAATATGTGGTATTGAATACACCAGCATTGTCCTACCATTATTAATTTATTATTAGGGTCATTCACACGTCCGTCCGTACGCATGCATAAGCATGTTAGGTTGAACACATAAATCCATAAATTCCATATAGTATTTGACATAATATCTTTAAGCCGACCAACCTATTAATAGACCAGGAGTCTGGACCAGGACCGAACCGCTCATACCATGATAAAGTCCGGTGGTCAATATAACGCGGAGGTTTCACACATCCATTCACTCACATATGCATGTTGGGCCTAACAAATTAGTCCAGTGAGTTCCATCCTAAAACAAATTAACAATAAAATGGGTGACTCAAGGTTATATATACTAAACATTATCAATAAATGTACATCAACCCTATTGTGCACTTATCAACAAGTGTGCAAGATTTTTTTAGCCGACACAATGCCTAATACTAATATGTGGCATTGATCGATCGAGTACACTAGCATTGTCATATTATGAGTATTATTGCACTGTTACAATGGGGACAGGCGGCTATAGCCTATAGGTAAACTATGGAGAAACTATAACTCATTTCTTCTATCTTATTAATTACGAGTAGCTAACTAAGCTGGTCTATCATATAATCTTATCTCTATTTTTGGCAGCTTTTATTAGTTTCAACTATGGTGTGCTTGACCTCTATCACTCCACTTTGTATTCATATGTTATATATACCGGTATTTATTCACACAACTTATCATAAACAACAAAGACACAGATAGTCCTACCAAAAAAGAAAGAAAGACAGAGATAGAAAAATGGAGAAGAAATGCTTTGGGGTTTTGCTTTTGCTACTCTTTCTATTTGCTTCAGGTAATCTCACTAGCTTCTTCCTTTCTTAATTAATGTTCTTGTATATATATTTAAGTTCAAATAAGATATGAGAATAATACTTTGATATTAAGAGATATCGATATTCTCATATATCAAATACCAAATGTAAATTTGATAACGATATCAGAATATATCAAATATCAGATATATACATCAGTCATATCCATATTTATATATGATATTCTGATATGAATATCAAACGACCAACCAAATAACATACCCATATCTTGATATTCTTAAGAAATTTGATCGAACTAGCTTGCATACACTTTCATTAATATACTTGTGTTTTGTACATTGTGTTTGTTTACATATATGACAGAGATGAACATGGTGGCTGAGGTTGAAGGTGCGACATGCAGAAAACCAAGTAAGTATTTCTCAGGAGCTTGCTTTTCGGATGACAATTGTCAGAAAGCTTGTAACCGAGAGAGTTGGCCTACCGGAAAGTGTTTGGTCGGTTTCAAATGTGAATGTCAAAGGCCTTGTTAAGAGATGATGGTAAGATGGCGTATTTGTGGTCATGTCATATATGATCAATAAGTTTAAATCTTATATATTGAATAAACGGTTGTCACGTACTCATGTAAGACGTATTAACTCGATCAGTTTCGAGTTGTACTTTCCAGTTGCTTGTAATATAATGATGTCCTTATAAATACGAGTACTTTTTCTCTTATTAAGCTTCATTGTTGAATATTGGTATATTTGAATAATTTAAGTGGCAGAATACATCTATAGCCCCCTCAACTTACGCACTTCTATCGATCATGGTCATGTACTTTGAGATTTTTAAATAGACGCCTTAACTTAGCTAAATTTATTATATTGAACACTGAACGCTGATATATACGTGATTTCACGCCTCTTTGAGCGAATGCAAGTTAAAATAAAATATTAATTATTTAAGTTACCTATTAAATAAAAAAGAAAAATGACTCATGCCCACTTTTGTAATTTTTGAGAAATTACGAAAATATCACCACGTCCCTAATTTCCGAGAATATCGCTTGGATCAAGGAGATCGAAGGATTCTAAACCCTCCTTATTCTATAGAATAAATAGTTGTTTTATATGAACCAAACTCCTATATAATGACATTAAATACAAAAACAGGGAAAAAAATTCCCCGTACACTATTCATCTTGTTCCTTTCTCTTTTCAAGTTCTTCAATCCACAAATTTTATAAAATAAAATTTCAATTGCTAACACACATACACACATCGATATCAAGTCATCACACAATTTGAACTTCAAATCCCCTATTAAAAGAAAGTTCCTCTAGTGGATTATACTTCAGCTTTGTTGTTCTCTCAAAACAAAATTCTGTATAGAACCCTAATTCCCAAAAAAAAGCTCTGAGCGTTGCTTCTATGTTTGAACTACATCCTTGAGCCCTTCAACTTCATTATACCCGAAAATCACCCAATGGAACCCATATCTTTGAATCCTTTTTTTAATTAAGTTGCCTAGATGGCTTTTCTCCTCATCCCAACCTCAGTTTTGTTCTTGATTTGGGGTTTTATCCCAACCAATTAATTAATTTATCCCTTTGCTCTAAATTTATTGTCATTCTTGTTCTCGTGGCTACCAACCACGTTTATCGAGTCAATCCCACATCGGGTGCGTCTCACCCCTTGACCAACAAGGATTTCCGATACGAATCCACACCGGGTCCGTATCAAAAATCAACAACATCGTAGTTGTTGATATATCCTTTTCATTTGGGGGTTTTATGCGGCCATGGAACCGTTAATGTTGCTGGCATTCTTTCTTACGTTGGTGCTGGTGATGTTCCTGATTCTAGAATCTTGGTTTTGTTCATCTCTTCTCCATCTTTTTCTCTTATGGATAACTTTCAGTGCTCTATGTTTTTGAACCAAATTTATGTTCACCATGTCGAGAAGGCTTAAACATAAAACAAAGTACTCTGTGACCAGTCCTTTGGATCATTGGTTGAGGAAGCCGCACATAATAAACTTGTTAGTCCAGACTATGTGGATCCTTTGTTGTGTTGTATGATTTACCCTTAAAGTTGGTTGATGTACAAAAATAGGTTTTTCTAACTTGCTCATGTGCTATGGTTTTTGACAATCAGGTGGAATTAATTGTTCCACTAGAAAATTAACAAAATTAAAATTAAAATCAGATCCATCCTTAAACTTGTCGTTGAACAAAAAAAGCTCCTTTGTAGTGCGTTTTTTCTTCTCGGCTGGCTTAATCGCCCAACTCTCCTTCGGCGGTATAGCTTATCGCAAGCTTTATGCAAAAGTAGGAAAAGGGAAAACAAAAACAAAAAAAAAAAAAAATTGCTTGGCCACCAAGTTGGGAAAAAAAGAGTTAGAAAAGAGTCTATAGGAAGCACAAAATATGGAAGGTTCTCAGTAGAGCTACTCGAAGAGCTGGCTCTTAGGGAAGGAGTCTTATGTTTCCATAACATGGAAATAAAAAACTGGAGATAGAAGGGAACAGTCTCACAATATATCAATGCAGTTAAGAAACAAGGTCAGTGCCTTTGGGACACCGATATAATGTCTCAGACATTTCGATATCACTTCAACACTTCGACACGGTTCATATTAGTCATATTAACAGGAACTGTAATACTGTGACCGATAAAATTGTCAAGCTGGGCCACAACTTGCCTGTTGGCAACATTTTGAATCACCCAGAGCTCCTAACTCTCATCCGTAAGGATGCTCTAGGATGACCCTCACGGGGAGAAGTCCTAATCTTTACCTTTCTCAAAAAAAAAAGAGTTAGAAAAGAGAAAATATTTTAACATAATTTTTAGTTTAAAAAAATAAAAAATAATAAAGAGAGAAATAACTAAAAGCTTCATAGTACTTGTCCTCCAAGGCAAGTTTATATGAATTTGATATCGATATCAAGATATATCAAACATCAGATATAGGTATCAGTCATATCCATATTTATATATGATATTTTAATATGGATATCAAACGGGCCCTTAATTCATATGTAAACCAAACAATTAAGCACTAATTTTAAGGGCTAGCTAGCTAGCTAGTTTTAAAATTTTAGCCAACCAAATAACATACCCATATACTTTCATTAGTATACTTGTGTTTTGTACGTAGTGTTTGTTTACATATATGACAGAGATGAATATGGTGGTTGAGGTTGAGGGTGTGACATGCAGAAAACCAAGTATGTATTTCAAAACAAGCTTTGGATTGATGTTATCCGGTCCAAATATGTCTGTACTTCTTTATGTGATAGAGAAAATCCGTCCTATATTTGGAGAAGCCTAAAAACAGGGGTCAACAAGGTTATTATTCCGGGTTCCCATTGTAACACCCCGTCTTCCGACGAGGCGCTACTAGGGAATAGACCTTACAAGGTACTATTATTTAGGTTGACAACTACACTGTAGGATCTTACAACGCAGGCACGACGAGAAAACATAATAAAACATCCAACCTTTATTTAATAAAACTTAGAAAAACATAATCATGCATGAATCCCCGAAATCATAAATATTTCAATACGTCACAAGGCCTACTGAACTGAACTATCCGAACAAAACAATAATAACCAAAACATAGTACTAGCTCTGTCTAACAAGTATTAGAATCAACATCCTAACTATTATAAATAAACTAGAATAAAACCAAGCCCACTATGACACGCGCTCTTTACCGCTCCGGCCCACCATCTTGCCTCGGTTCCTGCACGGCTCCCTGGTTCATACCTGGAACTGTAAAATATTCCCCGAAGGGTCAGCGTCTAATCTACCAAGCTAGAAAGAATACGGAAATTGTAGCACGTTTTGAAATCAGTTATCTAAAGTCAGCACACAGATCCACAATCGCAATCATAACTCTAAGGCCAATACCTAAATTAGTTATATCAGTCACACAAGTCACATACGTATTTACAATCACAACACATAGCAATGCAATTCTTCCTTTGTCCACGATCCGACTTCCAAGGCGCTCATCACCGCGCCGAGTGCAGAGGCAGGCCCTCCCACTCCTCTTCACAATCTCCCTTCTAACCCCTGGCTAAGCCTCCACTGGAGCACTCGCCAAAAACACACAGATTTCGTTTTGAAGGGGCACGATTTTCCCAGTCACACGGGTCAAAGTAGCCAACTCTTCCTCAACACCAACTACGATGGGCCGTGTCGGAAACGGTACCAACACAGAGAAAACGTTCCAAAATAATTTTCGATAAAACACATTTAAAATCATTAACGCACACAACACACAAGGAGCTCAAAACAATTTAAAAGGCATTCGGGACTAATTCCCAAAACCAGTCCTACAATATCGATACACAGTCTAACAAGGGAGAAAAGAACCGAGCAAGTCGAAAAACGACTTACCTTGAAACTAGGAATCCTTCGAAGCAGACGAAAAAATAAGAGCGCGAGCGAACGTGATTTCCTAATAGAATATATGTCGAAAAGATTAGGTTCGACCCTTACTACCTCTCAACAACATTTGAATCAACAACCCTTGTTTTATGAACCCGACTCAACTATAATTATTAGACCCTTCTACCCTCCAAATTCAACCAACAATACCAATATACTCGTGACATAAGCATATAAATACTACCCCACCTACTAGATACTACCTAATACTAATTTATATCTAAAATAGTGCTACCCCAACTTACTAATTCACCCAGGCCACCGTCCCCAAACCAAATCCAAAGTCAAACCTAACATATTAATTTCTAAAGCCCATCTGCACAAACCAATTAATTTACCCAACAAAACAACAACTCATTTTTACATAAAGTCCTAGCCCAAATCGTATGGATCAGCCCAGCCACCCTTTAATGTAGACCATATCACACAACCCACTTTCTCTCTCCCAGGTTTCAACCGAACAACCCCTCAAACCCCACCCTTTTGACTATTCCAAATGGGACCCGCCCCTTTCCTTCTTCAACCTATAAATCTGGACCTCAATACTGGTTCCGTCCTTTCTGCTCACTCCCTCCGGCGGCAATTTCTTCTCCCGCTCCGTCTTCCCAACTCGACCCCTCGTCACACCTCCGTTCCAACCTTGCCCGGCGACCTCGAAGAAACAGAGGCAGGCGTGCAAGGCTGCCCCGTTCGCCCGTTGTTCGACCCCGCCGGCGGCCAGGATCACTCACCCCCCTCTCGTTCCCAATCCCGACTAATGACGCGTTCCGACCCTAATTCACGCTAGTACCCGACCCAAGAACATCAGTAACGAAAACATAGGCAAAGAACTCACCGGTAATCGTCCCGAACGGCGATTGACAACGGCGGCGAATTCCGGTGAGCTTGTTGTCCTCTCCCGTTGGCGCACTATCCGAAGAACCGAGCGGCGGCGAGATCGTCTAGATTGCAGAAAGAAAACTCACCACAGCTTCCCCGGAAGAACCGGAACTTGCGCGTTATGATCGAGTGTGAAACGGATATGAGGAATGCAATTGCTGGCTGAGCCGAAGAAGAACAAGGGAATGGGATTGATTCTCGCAGAAGGAATCAGAAGGAGGCGTTTATAAGGAATAGACGAGGTTAAGGATATCATGGATAAAGATTTTGATGATCCACGAATTTGGGTTTAGATATGATTTGTGTTTAGATAAAAAATTTTTTTGTTATGATATGATTTGAGTTTATATATATAGTAACGAATTTAATCCAATTTGACTTAAAAGATGGGAAATTAAGATCGACGTCCTCGGTAGAAAAATACATACGGAAAATTATATATTATTATTTTATACATATATATACTATAGGATCAACTCCTTGCTAAAAAAATAAAAAAAATATATATATATGTATATATTTGACTTGTCAAACCGGATTAGCGAATCGGGTTAGGAATCGTATTTTTGTTAAAATGACGTTGCTTGCGGTTTAAGAAACTCGATTCCCGTCTATATGACCAAAATTGAATTCGGGTATTACACCCATTGGTGTTTCTCGAATGGCAATGCTACTCGAATGCCAAGCCCCTCAGTTCCAGTGGCTTGTGATTGCATGCCAAATCCACTGGTCTTGAGTTCGAGGCTGGGCGACAACAACAACAACAACAAAGACAATGGTACTCGGTTTTGGTCTGATTCATGGCTGTGTGATGGACGATTAATGGACTGCTCTTTGGTTCCCATCAGTTCTGTGGATCAAAGGAGGCCCGTCTCTGATTTTTGGGTTGTGGGCCAAGGCTGGGATTGGGCTTCTCTCAACAACTCACTTCTGAATTCTGTTGCCTTACGCCTGGCTTCGGTTGCTTTGAATTCTGCAGCTCCTTGTGAAGACATTATCAGTTGGGGTTATTCTTCTTCTGGTCAATATACGGTTTCTTCAGCTTACCGTGCATTATCAAGAGCTAATGTTCTTCATGAAGCTGATCGTGCTATTTATACGATAATTTGGAAGATGGACATCCCTAAGCGAGTTCGGATATTTATTTGGCTTATGATTAAAGGAGTTATCCTTACTAATGTAGAGCGGGTTAGGCGTCATTTCGCCACGAATGCCCAATGCTCGATGTGTTCTACCGAGGAGGAGTCGTTGATTCATCTCTTTCGTGATTGCCATCATACATCACGCTTTTGGGATGAGCTTCACCCTCCTCTTTCCAGGGATGTTTTCTTTCTATCTGATTTCCCTTATTGGATACGAAGTAACATTACCTGTAATCATAAGAATGTGGATGGTGTTCGTTGGGCTTCTATTTTTTCTATGTTTTCGTGGTGGATATGGAAATGGCGTAACTCCCTTGTTTTTGAGCAGGCTAAATTAAGGCCCATTAGAGAACAAGTTGCTTTTGTACAACAACAGGCTTCCGATTGTTGTACAACCATGGGGATGATTAATGAAAATCGAGTTGGGCGTCACATATGGACCCGGCCAAGAGAAGGGTGGGTTAAGCTTAACACGGATGGCTTAGTTCGTGATGGTGGGTTAGTGGTTGTTGGTGGAGTTATTCGAGACAGCGATGGTAAGTGGCTTATTGGTTTTGTTCATAATATTGAGATTTGCACTGTCCCAATGGCGGAACTCTGGGGAGCACAGGGTCACTCTAGAATTAGATTCACAACTTGTGGTTATTTTTCTCGAGAGGTCTATGGAGCGTAGTCATCCACTCTATAGTCTGGTACTCATTGCCAAGACTTCATTAGTAGAGATTGGGAAATCCAGTTTCAACATATTTATAGAGAAGCTAATAGTGTTGCAGACTTTCTAACTTCTCTTGCCTTTTCTTTCAGTATAGGCTTTAATGTATTGCTTGACCCGCCGAAGGATGTTATTTCTTTTCTGTCTAATGATGTTAGGGTCGGGCTATCCCCCGTTTGCTGACTACTTAGCCCATTTTTTCTAATTAATAAAATTTCTCCTGAGGGAGCGGAGAGTACTGCCTCTCCTTCTACCAAAAAAAAGGAGCTTGCTTTTCGGATGACAATTGTCAGAAAGATTGTAACCGATAGAGTTGGCCTACCCGAAAGTGTTTAGTCGGTTTCAAATGTGAATGTCAAAGGCCTTGTTAACCAATAAGCAATTAATCAATAAGCCTTGTTAACCAATAAGCAATTAATTGAGAGAGTTGAACTGGTTTGAGATGCTTGGAAAAAGCGACCGCAAGAACAGCTTCTTCTTTCAAATTGTTTGTGCACTTTGACTAAACTTATATATGAAACTTGGCATCATAGAAAACAAGTTATTTTCAAGAACATCGTGTTCGGTTAACCTTGCTTGCATCAAAATGCATCATCTCCCGTGTAATACTTACTTGGTTTCTCGCATATTGCACCATCAACCTCCGCCACTATGTTCATCTCTGTCATTCCGATCATTTAAACAATTAAACGTAAATTAACGTAAATTACTTGTAGGGTCTAGAGCAGTTCGACAGGCCCTAGAGGATATGATTTTTGATCTTCTCTCTCCATCTCCTACATTATAAATACATTATAATTTTTAATTAAGATATGGCACATTTTTTAGCGCAACATTGGTATATTGGGCATATAATTCGTTTTAAATCAGAATTGGGCTTATGATATGTCTGTCAACGGGAAGCTTATTCTAACATTATCCAACCATTTACGTTAATGATCAAGATAATGGGAATTTAAGGCAAACTGGCAAATGGGCATGATTTTGGGCAACCTCCCTAGCTCACATATTTTGAGATAGCCTTTGAATGAATTTTGAGAATAATTTCAACAAGAAAAGATTTTGAGAATGTATTTGACAATCCCCAAAACCTAATTCTTGCCATCAAGGCATCTTACTCACTCACAGATTGAGCAGCCTCCCTAGCTCACCTAATCTCTAAATTCAAAGTCGTCACTTTTCCGGCCAATTTGTGATATATATTTGCTTCGTCCCAAAACATGTTCTTTTATTTTTTAGTGTTTCATAGTTAAAAAAATGAAATAATTTAATAAGGGTCTTGTTTATCAGGATATATAAATAATGGTGCGCTAAAAACTGATACAGCCGCATAATAACTTAAATTATAATACGAATATATATTCAACAATATAACCAACTAGTCATATCAATTAACAAGGAAATCATGCATTATATTACTTACTTGGAAAACAAGTGGAAAGTACAATTGATCGAAAAAGATCGAGATCTGTTACAAGAGTACGTGACAACGTACCGTTTATTCAACATGCCTGCAGTAGTAATACAAGATTAAAATTGGTTAATTGTTTGGTTAACAATTCCTTTCACATTGACATTTGAAGAAACCGACGCAGCGTCCGAAATGCCAATTCTCTTTGTTACAAGCCTTCTTACAACTCGAATTCGTGAAGCAACCTCCTGTGTAATACTTACTTGGTTTCTCGCATATTGCACCATCAACCTCGACCACCATGTTCATCTCTGTCATTCCGATCATTTAAACAATTAAACGTACACGTACACAAATTAATATCGATCTTAACAAAGGAATTAATGGAAGAAGCTAGCTAGCTAGCTAGTATGTGATCGATTAATTACCTGAAGCAAATAGAAAGAGTACCAAAAGCAAAACCCCAAAATATTTCTTCTCCATTTTTCTTTGTCTTAACTAGCTTGTTTATGACGGATCAGTACGTTGTTTGAATAAATATTAGCTGAGAGTAGATGCTATATATATGTAACATATCAATACCAAGTGGAGTAGTGGAGTGGTGGAGGTCAATTAAGCACACCATAGTTGATCGATACTTATAAAGGCTGCCAACAATAATAGCTAGAGATAAGATCGGAATGAGTTAATTGTATATGGTACATGTCTCCTTTCTCCAAATTGGATGGTGACCTATATAATATTATATTAGTTATTTTTTTATTTTACACAAGAATTAAGATAAGTTTAAAATAAAAAAAATGATAGTTTAATATTTGTTTTTATCAACATATATAGTATCAACTCTTCAATTACTAGAATTTTTTGATTTAATGAATATTGTTTGTTATTTTAAAATTTTTTACATTAAATAAGGGAGTAAATGATTTACATTATAAAATATTTTTTTAAATTAAAATGACTTACATTATAAAACGGAGAGAGTAATATTTTTCGCTATATTCGGACTTTGACTCTACGTACATAGGACCCCCCAATAGTAATACCAGCACGAGGTATTATTAGGCCTTATTGTAAACCGCGGCCGATAATATCTAACACGTGCTACTCAATAAATACGTACACCATATATAGTATTATAGTTGCATTGTCTTACCATTATTATTAATTTATTATTGGATCATTGCAGTTGAGATCGCAACATGTCCTCCAGTCCGACAAATCGATCTCTCAGCCATCGGATGAGAGTATATTACCGTGAGCGGATAAAATTAATCGTCATAATTATTTTCACTATTATCTGTTTTATTTATTATGTTTTTCTATCTTTTAAGTATTTTAATATACAGTTAAAGATAACGGTTATTCGTTATAATGGAGGATTCTATCTTAGTCGAAAGATAAAATTTCCGCTTGAATTGGAAAACAATAAGAAATTACTTGTAGGGCCTAGAGCAGTTCGACAGGCCCTAGAGGATATGATTTTTGATCTTCTCTCTCCATCTCCTACATTATAAATACATGCTTTTGTCATGTACGGTAAGCATACTCATATTCGTTGAGCTCGCTAGCAAGTCTTATCATTTACCTCGACGTTCGATCGAAAAACTGCTCTTTTGACTTAGGCATCGGAGGTGGATTAGGGGACCCCGCCTCTTGTGTCTATTGTTTTGCATGTTCTAGGTTAAAGAGGCAGTTGGAACGGAAGGTTATCTCCAACATCGACGCCATTCCATAGAAGCATTCAATGAGCCAAGCCCTCGACAAAGTTCTCTTCACCATCATTCACTCTCTATGATGGGCATTTGGACCACGTAAACCACATAGCCGCATTTTCTCAAAAGATGACATTATGGGTATCCGAGGATGATACAATGTGCAAGATGTTTCCGGGTAGCCTTGACAAGCGTTCTTTAAAGTGCTTCCAAAGCTTGAAATCAGGATCAATTTGGTCTTGGGATCAACTTGCCACTAAATTTGTGAGGCACTACATAGCCAACAGTTGGATGCAATGTCTTTAGACAATCTTTGGTCTTAATAAGGAGAAAGGTGAGAAATCTTGCGCCGCTTCGCCAATTGTTTTGAGTGCTACGTTGAGATTGATGAGTGTGATGAGAAGACTGCAATTATCGCCTTTAATTATGAGGGCAATCCCATTTGAGATCAAGTTGAGGAAAGATTTGACACTTCGTCTCCCTTTTACCATTGCTGAACTTTAAGAACGCATCCACCAATAAGTACGCTTGGAGGAAGTCAACTACAAAGCTAAAGGGAAATCGCCCTCTCCACCTCGAAAGTCACACCGTCCTTGCGCACTCATCAAGAGGTTAAGCTAAAGAGATGTACACCATCTTCAACATCCTGATCTATTGGATTTTACCGCGCATCAAGCATGAGAATTACTTTCGTTATCCCGCTCGGGATGAGTGTCGTGAAGATGATCCCCGAAGCCGGCAGTATTGTATGTACCATAGCGTACGGATGCACATGACTAAGGAATGCGAGCCCTTTAAGAAGTTCCTTGAAAGCTTGGTTCAAAAAGGCTACTTTTATGTACCATAGCTTGTACTCGACTTGCTCTTGAGCCGATTGCAAGGTTCCACCTTAAAAAATCAAGCAACCTCCTTTAGGTGCACCTTAGGGCTCGATCTTGTCTTTCATCGCTTCTTCTATGAGTCAACTCATGACCATGGCATATGAAGAAAAGACGATGTGGTCGACGTCAAAGTGGGTCTAATTCCAACATTGAATAGATCGACGGATAAGAAAATTTGTTCGTCTGTAATAGAAATTACAGTAGTAGGAATATAAGCTGAAACGTCTCCTGATTGGGTCTCAACTATCGATAAAACGGTCACACTTCCTTCGCCTAAAGGTGAACTTAATTTAGCGGCTCTTTCTAAAAGGCATGAATGCAAATAAAAAAACATCTCCTGCATAAGCTTCCCAACCCGGCGGTCTTCATAATAGAAGAGACATTTGTCGATAAGCCTATGCTTGCTTGGAAAGATTATCATAAATGATTAAAGTGTGTCGTTCATGGTACATAAATATTCAGCCAACGTCGCTCCTATATAAGGGGCAAGAAATTGTAATGCATCTGGAGAATCCGCAGTTTTAGCTACCACAATAGTATGTTCCATAGCTCCCCTTTTATGGAAATTAGTGACTACTTGCGCTACTGAAGATGCTTTTTCTCCAATAGATACATAAACACATATTACATTTTGTCCTTTTTTATTGAGAATAGTATATGTGGCTACTATTGTTTTACATGTCTGTCTGTCTCCAATAATTAATTCTCGTTTACCGCGGCCTATATGGATCATCAAATCAATAGCAATAAGCCCCGTTTGTAGAGGCTCATATACATCGTAGAAAGAAAAACATCTACCCCTGAGACTCCTTCTTAGAGGATTTCACTAGAACACTTTATATACATTTAGTTTCAATGATTACAAGGCAAGTCAAGTTCCCTTGTAATTAAGGCATCCACCAAAGCTCAACCAACTATACTTCTTCTACTCTAAACGTAAACCCAAACAAATGTGAACTATCGACCTGAATACTTAAGTGTTTTTCCAATCTGAATGCTTATTTGGGGTTGGCTATGTAAGGCTTGGTACTTAAGCGCCTTCGCGGCTACCTCCCCTACCTAGAGCTCTGAATTTGATGAGATTGCTCGAGATCCGATAAGATGACGGAGGCTTTTTAAACTTGATGTGAATTAACTAGAAAGTTCCCAACAATATTCCTAGTCCAATAAAGGAACTACTATTTCGTAGTATCCTTTTCCCGACCTAAAGCATTCTCTCTCTCTCTCTCTCTCTCTCTCTCTCTCTCTCTCTTCCCAACAGTTAAACACCCCTTCACCACATTCCCCTTTTATGATTACAAGGCAAGTCAACCAAATCGATCTCTCAGCCATCGGATGAGAGTATATTACCGTGAGCGGATAAAATTAATCGTCATAATTATTTTCACTATTATCTGTTTTATTTATTATGTTTTTCTATCTTTTAAGTATTATCTGTTTTATTTATTATTTTCACTATTATCTCTTTCGATCCTACCCCCTTACATTGGAGGAGGTCGTCGTAATCTGGTTGACGAATCCTCGTTGGGTTTGGGTCAATGATTGGAGATGGGTTTCTTGCTTGACCATTTGCTTGGTGATTGGATGACTCTCCCTGAGTCCAATTAGCCCATCCACCTACTTGATAGGTCATTGGAACTTGACTTGTGATTTGGTGATGCGGAGTCTCCGTCATGCGTCCCCATGGATGATATCCCGAGAATTCTTGCTTAGAGATTTCCGGACTTGCTTGGCCGGGAAGTGAATTATTAACTCCTCCCTCGAGGAATGCTTCTTCAAGGTTCTCTTCCTCGAGATTTGCCTCGGGTGCATTTTCATGCACTTCTTGTGGAGCTACTTCGGGGTTGTCTTCGAGGTATCCATTTGGCAAAAACGGCCATTGAGCGAAAGCCTCGTCAAGCTCTTGAGCGGCTTTTTTGGCATCTTCCCCGATTCGGGTTTGGCTTCTAGTGAGAACCATTTTTGTAGAGGAGAAGAAGGCGTTTATAGAATATCCTTGATTCTATAAGGCGAAGACATGTTGAAGGAGGTTGAGGTTTTGAAAACTACTAAAACAAAGTTTTATTTAATACTTTTCATTTTCTTGGTCCTATTAAAGGTCTTAAGATTTTTCTCCTAGGATATGTGACTTTATGAAGTAAATTTTGGGATTACTAACAAGTTTCCTAGGGTGAAGGTATAAGGTTCTAGTTATAAGTTTCCTAAAGGAACACTTACATTCTTGATAAGTTGAAAAGTTCATACCACTTAAGTTTTTCAAAAGATAGAAAAGATTTTGAGAAAAAGTTAGTTAGTTCTAGAACTAAGTATTTGCTATTTAAGGTTTCTAATATTTTCGGGAAATATTTTCTTAGCTAAGAATTTGAAATTGGAAGGGTACTATTCCTAGGTTTTCTTTAAAAGAGTAAAGAAGGAAATCTTCTAAAATTGGAAGTCCTAAATAGCGGAAGTAAAAGTTAAGGTTTTAAAAGTTCTCGGTTTTCGAAAATTCTTGGTTTTAAAACTTTTCGGTTTTAAAACGAAAACGTTTAGCTCTGATACCACAATTGTAACACCCCTATTTTGCAACATTGGGTATTACCGCCAGTGACCTCGGATTTTACCGTCCAAAGTCACCCAAGGCTTTTAGAATGATATAGAATATACAAATGCGGAATAACATAATTCATAAGTAAAAAGGCATGCTCCCGAAGGAGACTTAGTTCTTTACAAAATATCTTACATTGTTTTCAAACATAAAGTTGTTCGGAATTGAAATGCAAAACCTGCTTGTCCTTGAAACATAATGAAACTAAAGTAAAATGATTGAAAGGTACATCTTGAAAATCCTTGTTCTTCCTTCGTCTTCACTTCACTTCACGCCTTATGGGGATTCCTAGATTCTGACATAATTCGCGAGGGGCGATAGAATGTCAGGCAAACATGCGGAAAAGAAGAATTAGTCTAAGAGACTAAGAAAGCGGGAATAGAACTTCCCGAGGGTACTTTGGTAATTTCAAATTATCGGTGTAAATGAGAGGATAAAGGGTTGTGTTTACGATGGCTTGACTATGTGGAGCTAAGATACGAGAATTTACGATAGCATATCCCGAAAAGGGGTAGCTTGAAGAGCAAGAGAAGTGCTACTAGATTGTAGTCTTCTTTAGAGTAGAAGGTATGTTGGGAACTTTCATTTATTCAATCGAATCAAATACCACTCACGCCTGTAATGGACCGAGGGCCGGATCGGTCGTTAGAGACCGGTCCGATCTAGTCATTTTAGTTGTGCTTTAGCACTCATCTTATTTAGTGGTAAAGACATTCTCTTTCCATTTATGATTTAAAGAGTATGTGGTGGGACACGGATAATCCGAGCCACCCGAGGAAAAACTCTGTTTCCCGGCACTTAGCTAGAGTGCGCTCATCCCTCCTTGCAATCGGAGCGGATGGGATCATGATCCCGAAAGTCGTACTTCAAACGCGTAGGCACTTACGACTTAGTGGGGTTATGTAGAGGCGTTGGCTATCCCACGCCCCTCACTAGTTCGACATCGATCTCGAAACGAGATCGTAACAATCAAGATAATAACCACACTAGCATAAATAATCCTAACAAGGAATATATAAAGCAATCTATGCTAACAATAGTCGTTATTTCTAACAATCAATATTTCCTAGTTTCATTTTTATTTAAGCATACAAGTCGTTCCCAACATCGAGAAATAGTATAAAGACGGATTAAAAGGGCACAAGGGGAAATTCCACTTGCCTTAGTGTAACGAGTTCTAGCAACGAGCTTTGACAAAACTTAGGCGATTTCCTACTACGAGCGAGGATCCCGACCTAATGATAAGGAATTTACGAAAAGACTCAAAATACGATTTTCCAACTAGAGTTCGGATTACCTCTTATAATGTTTTATAAGAGGATTTGAATTTCTAAATTATTATAATAATAATTTAGAAAGTTATTTTCTTTAAAATAATAATATTCCTTTATTATTATTTTGATTTTTGTAATATCCTTAATTCCGAAAATCTTCTATCAAAATAATTATTTTAAATAATCCTTTTTTATTAGAAAGTTTCCTTAAATAGAAATCTCTACTTTTCCTTATAAGGCAACTTGCCTAAAATGTCCTCACTCATATTTGTTACATTTCCGTGACCCTTTTTATACTATAAGGTTTATAAAATTTCTTTGATCATATTTATATATTATGATATTATAGTTCCTAACATAGAATCTTTTCTATATTTAGTTACATTCTTTTCAAGCAAGTTAACTTTATGCTATACCACCTACTAGGTTTATTATAATATCATACTTGATATATTAAATCTTGAACTTAGGTCTTTTAATAATTCTCTATACTTGGAAGTCCCTTAACAACTATATTTTTATATGGATGACCCTAGTAGTATTTTGTTTAGTAGTAGCATAATTTCCATGAGATCATTGTCTAAGTCAAACTATAGTTTTTTAGATCTCCAACATATTCTATAACTTAAACTCATAAGCTAATGATATAATATTTTATTATATCCTACATAATAGCTAACATCTTTTAATATATTTCTCATATAAAAGATATGCTAAGTTTGTATTGAATAAATATTTTATTCTAAAATCCTTATATTTACTCAACTTTATAATTTCTATATCTTTTATAGATTAGGCCATGCATGACTTTTATCAACTTAGGGATTTTGTTAATTTCATATAAAAATAGTAATGGTTTTATTTTCTAAACCTTTTTATTTCTAAGGTCATATAGTATGATTTTATCTTTTTGTTTCATGCATGCATAATAACTTTTAAAATTCCTATTTGATCAAAGATGACAATAATAGTTATTATCTTGTAAGCTATAGTTATTTCATAAAATCCACTATTTATATTATGAAAGAGGCATGCATGTAATAAAATCCATATAAATCTATCTATTTGTTCATATCTTAAGTTATCAAGGTAAACTAGTTTGTTTCTAGCTTTTAACTAACAAGATCTTACTAACATAATTTTATTTCTTATTTTCCTAAAATAATTTCTAATAACATATAAGAACTTTATAAATTTATAAAAGCATAATTTAAATAAATAGGATTTAAGATAGAATTTTGTACTTTTGGAGTATTACGGAATGTAGGAGAAGAGAGCGGGGGAGGAGGCCGGCGGTCTTAGGCGGCTCCACCAGAGGCGGCGGCGGCTCCGGCGTGGGCGGACGGTGGCACGGAGGGGGCGGCGACGTCCGGCGGGGTAGGGAGGTGGTCCGGCGGGAGCTCCAAAGGGAAAAAGAGGAATTTTTTTATTGTGTTTTTGTGGTGGAACAAGTTTTGTTTGGGGCTGATTTTTGAACACAAATAGAACAATTGGAACTAGAAGGAGAGGATGGTTGAATGTGTGAGTGAAAAGTTGTGATTGAGAGGTGAAGGCCCTTTAAATAGGCAATTTGGAGGAGTTTGGCAATCCATGCCAAGGTGGTTGCACCAATGGAGGAGGAGGAGGTGTTCTTCCATTGGGCAAGAGTGTGTTTCTTGATGGATGATGTAAGGTGATGCCATGGGTGAGTCTTGCAAGCCAAGGGTAGAAGAAGGAGAGCATGCAATGGAAGAGTATCACATCAATCACATGTCTTTGACTTGTTTGAAGAAGAAGAAGGCTAAAATTGTTATAAAATCAAAGGAGTGGGGTAAATTGCAAGAAAATCACATTGGTCTAGCGGAATGGAGAGGGGCGTGTGTAGAGATTTGCAAGAGGTCTCGGGTTCAAATCCCGACTCTTGCATTCTTTTTGCAAAACTTGTATTTAGTTTTCTAGGCTCTTATGTAAATTATTTCCTAGAATAAATTAGATTAGCAAAGGACATTATTTTTATCTAATGCTCTCTTTTTTTTTTTTTTTTAATTTACCTCACTTTATTAATCTATGCCCCTCAAGTCATTTTATTGAATTTTTAATCTTTTTGATAAACTCTTTCAAAAGAAAATAGTAGAAGTTAATTTGATACTAAGAAATTCTCCTTTTTAATTAGAGAAAATATTTGATAATAAATATCATATTATAAAAAGCTTGGAATATCGTGGATATTACATAGAGTGCTTTGAAACAAATGACAGTGGAAAGAAATTTTGACAAGATCAAAATTTTGTTCAAAATGACATTTAATGCATTAGGCAAAATGAACCTTTGGTGATGAGCTGGAACCTTCTCCTCGTGGCATCTTCGGTCTTGTTCTTCTCCAACTCATTGGTAGTCCTCCCCTAGGGTTTGAAATTTCCGCAAAAGGAAGGAAGTACCAAGCAAAAATGCAGAATAGAAAATGAGTTAGTCTAAGGAGACTAAGCAAGTGAGAACGGATATTTCTCATGGGTAGGGATTTACGACAATAAACAACTTTGTAGAAGGCGAAGAAATAAAGCGAAATACTATAGTGTTTTAAGTGGAGCTTTTGTATGGGCAAAAATGTAAAACTCCTTAGAGAGAGAGAGAGAGAGAGAGAGAGAGAGTATGCTTTTGGTCGGGAAAAGGATACTCCGAAATAGTAGCTCCTTTATTGGACTAGGAATATTGTTGGGAACTTTCAGTTAATTCACATCAAGTTTAAAAAGCCTCCGTCAACTTATCGGACCTCGACCAACCTCATCAAATTCGAACCTATAGGTAGAGGAGGTAGCCGCGAAGACGCTTATGTACCAAACCCTACCTAGCTAAACCCGAATAATCATTCAGATTGGAAAAGCACTTGAGTACTCAGGTCAGTAGTTCACATTTCTTTGGGTTTACGTTTAGAGTAGAAGAATTCTAGTTGGTTGAACTTTGGTGGGTGCCTTAATTACTAGGGAACTTGATTTGCCTTGTAATCGTTGAAACTTAATATATATATATATATATATATATATATATATATAAAGTGTTCTAGTGAAATTCTCTAAGAAGGAGTATTAGGGGTAGAGGTTTTTCTTTCTACGATGTATATGAGCCTCTTCAAACGGGGCTTATTGCTATTGATTTGATGATCCCTATAGGCCGCAGTCAACGAGAATTAATTATTGGAGACAGCCAAACATGTAAAACAATAGTATCCACATATACTATTCTCAGTCAAAAAGGACAAAATGTAATATGTGTTTATGTAGCTATTGGTCAAAAAGCATCTTCGATAGCGCAGGTAGTCACTACTTTCCAAGAAAGGGGAGCTATGAAAATACTATTGTGTCCGGTAGCCGAAACTGCGGATTCTCCAATTGCATTACAATACCTTGCTCCTTATACAAGAGCGATGTTGGTTGAATATTTCTGTACCATGAATGACACGCTTTAATCATTTATGATGAACTTTCCAAGGAAGCATATGCTAATCGAAAAATGTCTCTTCTATTATGAAGACCGCCGGGTCGGGAAGCTTATCCAGGAGATGTTTTTTATTTGCATTCACGCCTTTTAGAAATTAAAGAGTCGCTAAATCAAGTTCACTTTTAGGCGAAGGAAGTATGATCACTTTACCGATAGTTGAGACCCAATCAGGAGACGTTTTGGCTTATATTCCTACTAATGTAATTTCTATTACAGACGGACAAATCTTCGTATATGTCGATCTATTCAATGTTGGAATCAAACCCGCTTTGACGTCGACCACGTCGTCTTTTTTTCTTATACCCTGGTCATGAGCTGACTAAAAGCAGAAGCGATGAAAGACAAGATCGAGCCCTAAGGCGCATCAAAAGGAGGTTGCTTGATCTTTTAAGAGCGCAAGGTAGAACCTCTCAATCGGCTCAAGAGCAAGCCTAGTACAAACTATGGTACATACAAGTACCCTTTTTGAACCAAGCTTTCAAGGAACTTCTTAAAGGGCTCGCATTCCTCAATCATGTGCCCCCGTACTCTATGGTACATACAATACTGTCGACTTCGGGGATCATCTTCATGACACTCATCCAGAGCGGGATAACAAAAGTAATTCTCATGCTTGATGCGTGGTAAAACCCTATAGATCGGGATGTTGAAGGTGGTGTAGACTGCTTTAGCTTAACCTCTTGATGAGTGCGTCTTTTGTCTAAAGCTTTTGTTTGAAGGATGGTGTGAGTTTCGAGGTGGAGAGGAAGATTTTCCTTTAGCTTTGTAGTTGACCTCCTCCAAGCGTACATATTGGTGGATGCATTCTTGAAGTTCAACAATGGTGAAAGGAAGACAAAGTGCCAAGTTTTTCCTCAACTTGATCTCAAATGGGATTGCCCTCTTTAAGGGGCTGGGGTAATTGTAGTCTTCTCATCACACCCATCAATCTCAGCGTAGCACTCCATGAAACGATTGGCAAAGCGGCGCAAGCTTTCTCATCTTTCTTCTTCTTAAGACCAAAGAGTAAGTGTGTCTAAAGACACCGCATCGATCCCAACTGTTGGCTATGTAGTGCCTCACAAATTCAGTGGCAAGTTGATCCCAAGACCGAATTGATCACGATTTCAAGCTTTAGTACCACTTTTACGAACCCTTGTCAAGGCTACCCGGAAACATCTTGTGTATTGTATCATCCTTAGATACCCATAATGCCATCTTGTGAGAAGAAGCAGTTATGTGATTTACGGGGTCCGAATGCCCATCATAGAGAGTAAATGATGGTGGAGAGAACTTTGCCAGGGGCTTGGCTCGTTGAATGCTTCTATGGAATGACGTCGATGCTGGAGAGAACCTTCTGTTCCAACTGCCTCTTTAACCTAGAACCTGCAAAATAATAGACACAAGAGGCGGGGTCCCCCTAATCCACCTCTGATGCCTAAATCAAAAGAGTAGTTTGTCGATCGAATTAACGTCGAGGTAAAGGATAAGACATGCTAGCGAGCTCAGCGAATATGAGTATGCTTACCATACATGGCAAAGACGTGTATTTATAATGGAGGAAAGGGAAAGAAGAAATCGAAAATCTTATCCTCTAGGGTCGGCCGAACTGCTCTGGGCCATACAAGCGATTTCTTGTTTTCCAATCCAAGCGGAAATTCTATCTTTCGACTAAGATAGAATCCTCTTTTATAACGAATAACCACCATATTTAACTTTATATTAAAATACTTAAAAGATAGAAAAACATAATAAATAAAAATATCCTTAATTATAACCGATAATAGCGAAAATAATTATGACGATTAATTTTAACGTTCACACATTAGTATACTCTCATCCGATGGCTCGGAGATCTGTCGGACTAGCGCACATGTTGCAATCTCAACTACAGTGATCCAATAATAAATTAATAATAATGGTAAGACATTGCAACTATGGTGTACGTATTTATTCAGTAGCACGTATTAGATATTATCGGTTTACTTGCAATAAGGCCAAAAAATTAATATCGGCCACCATCCAATTTGGAGAAAGTTATAGTAAGGGGAGATAATAGACACAGTGCTCGTTTGGTTGAACACAGAAAGTGAAATTCCCATGATCTAAATTCATGGGAATTAAGTTCCTAGAAATTGTATTTCATGAAAATTAATAAATTATGTTTGGTTAAACTCTAATTCACATGAATTAATGGGGGAAGATTATCTTACCTAGCCCCCTCTTGATAACTAAAATTTCTTTAAAATGGAGGAAGTGGAAAATCACAGGAAATAAAAAATTCATGATTTTGGATAGAAAATCTTATACCAAACATGAGTCTCTTACCTCATTTCATGGGATTTTCAAATTCCTAGGAATTTCCTTTTCAACCAAACAAGCCCACAGGCGGCTAGTTAGGTGATACGTGATATACAGTATCATATTAGTATTGATGTAATTAGATAAGAGGGAAATAGAAGAAGAGATTGAGATTAGAGGCAGAATTAGAACGATAAAAAAAAAGATAGATTTGATAGATAGAGAAATAAAAAGAATGATAAATGAGAATAGAGAGCTAGAAAAGATTAGGTTTTGGGAATAATTAATTCATTATGATTGATTAATTAATTAAATAATAGGAAAATATTTATAATAATATATCTTACTTAAAATATAAAACTAAATCCTAAATAAAAGAACATAATAAATATTCTTAAATTAATTATTCTAATATTAATTATCATAATATTATAGCGTATCAATACGTACCCTGTATAATTAACTCATTCCGATCTTATCTCTATTATATATAGATTAGCAGCCTTTTAAGTATCAACTATGGTGTGCTTGACCTCCACCACTCCACTACTCCACTTGGTATTGATATGTTATATATATCAGCTAGTATATACTGATCATGCATAAACAAGAAAGACAGAGATAGAAAAATGGAGAAGAAATGCATTGGGGTTTTGCTTTTGCTAGTCTTTCTATTTGCTTCAGGTAACTAATCACGTACTAGCTAGCTTCTTCCATTAATTCTTTTGTTAAGATCGATATTAATTTGTGTACGTGTACACTTAATTGTTTACATGATCGTAATGACAGAGATGAACATGGTGGCTGTGGTTGATGGTGCACCATGCATCCGCAAGAAACCAAGTAAGTATTTCACAGGAGCTTGCTTTTCCATTGCGAATTGTGAGAAGGCTTGTAAGAAAGAGGGTTGGCCTACCGGAGACTGCGTACCCTTTCTCAGATGTCAATGTCAAAAGCCTTGTTAACCAATAACCAATTAATTAAGCAATCAAGCAATAATTAAGCAATTAAGCAATTAAGTTGTGTGTGTGTCGATCACTCTTGTAAGACGATTCTAATACTACATGATGCTGAATAAACGTACGGTTGTCACGTACTCTTGTAACGTAACAGATCTCTTTTAATTTCAGTTGTACTTTCCACTTGTAAACAAAGTAATATAATGCATGATTTCCTTGTTTATTACTATGACTACTTGTTGGTTATATTGTTGGATATGTATACGTATAATTTAAGTTATTATATGGTCGTATCAGTTTTTAGCGCACCATTTATCCTGATAAGCAAGAAATTAAAAGGTGTTGGATCGTGACGCGTTAGTAACAATACAGGGAACTAGTAAGGTTTTCTGGGCAGCGGAAATAAACAGTAAGAACACAGAATTTATAGAGAAAACCTTCTGTCCGACCAATAAGTCGTAGAAAAAAAAACCTCTACCCCTGAGACTCCTTCTCAGAGGATTTTCAATAGAATACTTTTATTAAGTTTCAACGATTACAAGGCAAGTCTAGTAACTAAGGCACCCACCAAAGTTCCCTTGGTAACCACGGCACCGACCGAAGTTCAACCAACTAGACTTCTAGAACCCTAAGCGTAAACCTAAATCGAAAGTAAAATACTGACTTACTTGTGGATTCTTCACCGGAAAAAGCCACACACTCATACACTTGAAAAGCTCTCTTCTCAAGTTCTTCGTCTTCAACCACTCGAAAAACACACCTTTAACCCTAGCTAACCCTAGCTATTTATAAGATAAGTTAAGTCTGATCTTCACACGTAATTCTTGCCTAATTACGCTGATATTCCACTTAACAAATCCCAACAATAAGGAAAAGTATTGTTTTGTGATTTGCGATCTTCAACCGTGTTGATTTTTGCCAAAACCGAATGATATCGGATCTCTTTAGATAAGATCGTGTGAAGATTGATCTTATCCTCTCTTTTATCTCCTTAAGCAACCGCCTACAGCTGTAGAATCTTCGTAGAAGATTGCTCGCAGAAGATATGGTAACTTGCCATTTATAGAAAGTCGCGTTCCTTCTGTGACGCGCTTCCTAAATCTGTCACTCGTTCCCTCCATCGTTCCTCACGATGTTACTTCACTCGTGACCATGTACCTGTTTTCCTGAAACACTTACATGAAAAAGCAAGTTATATTAACTAAGTTTGTTATCATCAAAACTAAGAGAAACCATGGAACAACCATTGTTCCAACAATTTCCCCCTTTTTTGATGATGACAAACCTATACAAAAATGCATGTCTAGAAACCAATAGAAATATAGATCAGAAAAAAAAAATTCCTGTATGGTTCCCCCTTAACAAATGCACTGTTGTTCCTACTCATCAAAGGTAACAACATATTCCCCCTCAGCCAAAGTTCCCTCTGTATTTCCTGGATAAAACGCATCTCTGCATTTTTCCTAACTTCCCCCTTTTGACATCATCAAAAGATCAACAATCATCAAGCAAAAACATAGAGCAAATGAACAAATTCAATTGAAACTTAAACCATTCATAAGCAAAAGATAGTTATTATTATAGATAATTGTCGCAGGGATCACAACCAGAGAAAACACAAAAGCATAAAAGTCTTAACATCCAAGAAAAACAAATTTAAATTTTAAAGTGGGGATAGATAGGCTAGGGAACTAGAAAGGGTCCACATCATGGTTCGGAGGAGGTGGAATTAGCAGCAACAGCGTCAATGTCTCTCTTAACAATTTTCTTCGATTAACATCTTGGCATTAACACTTCCACCAACCTTTTTAACAATTTTCTTTGCCATATTTCCCTTTTGAATCACCTTGGAACTTCATCCTCGAGATATTTCTCATAACCATGGGAAAGTTAAACTTCTCCTCAGTAACACATAGATTTTTCTGAACTGCAGAAGTAACTTGATAAGTTCCTTTTTCTTTTTCCTCCCCCTTTTTTTTTAAACCTTTAGAACACCTTTTCTGTTGGAGCTTTTGCTTCTTCATCCACTACTTTTTGGATTCACATTCTGATGTGATTCCATCTACCGAGTCATGGCCCCATGATTTGAGTGAAGATTCCAGCCCTAAAGACAAGCCCAATTTGCACGACAAGGGAGAGTCTTCATTTGGACACATATCCAAGGCCGGTGTCCGAGGCGCTAAGGAGCCGAGTCAAGGCACGACGCTCTATTATGGGCGCATCACTCGAGAACATGCTAGGGCAATGCTTGACAAGATCAAGGAGGAGCTCATGGATCATAAGTTTCCAAAGGTTTACAAAGAAGAAGGTTGGAGTCTCCTTTTGACTCGTGTTCCGACAAGTGACTTTTTTTTTATGGTTAAGGACACTTTATAAACTTTCGGAATTTCGGGTTAATTTATGTAATTTCCTTAAGTGAGGGGGTTAATTTTGTGAGGTTGCTTTCTAGGTTATATGGTCGCCCCCCTCACCCTTTGTTGGAGGAGATTGGACGAAAAACCTTGTTGCTTACTTTCCTTGCATCTTTCAATGCACCATCATCCCCTCCATCAATACTTTCATCAAGTGGTATCAGAGCCACGCGAAGATGACAAGTGTAGGTGATGAAAAAGAAAAACAAAAGTTTGACGAGGAGTTCTCCAACTCGGTGGCTGCCATGTTACAATCTTTTCAACAATTCATGCAACAATCCGTGGAAGCTTTGGCGACACGCATGGATGCCTTGGAGCGCCAAATCCTAGGGCTGGACGAGAGGACACAAGTGCCTCAAGTGGTGAAGATCAAGGAGATACGAGAAGAGGATCAAGGTTCGAGGACGACCCCTTGTAAAGGGGAGGAGAATTCCTTCCAACAAAGAGTGATGTGTGACATAGAACAACCAAAAAGAGAGACTCTTTTCCATGGATTGGAACAACTCATTACCATCAAGTGTCCAATAGAAATGATGCACATATTGCAAGAAGAGGAGGAAGTTGTGGAATTGTCTCCTAAAATCAAGCATCGTCCTACCATCACTCCTAGCTCCATGAACTCGTTGGCTACACCATGGATGGATGCATTTCCTAAGATTCCTTCATGTTTGCCCTTCTTGCTCCATGAGGAGGATGAGGCTGTTTTAGTCACACAAAGAGGTGATTACATTCCTTTTCTTGTGGAGGCCAAAAAGGATGTCTTTGTCATGGAGAATGTCACACCAAGGGAGCTAGAAGCCCTACCTTCTTTTTTGAGCTCACAAGGCTTGATAGATTCGAGGACGAATCTTTTTGAAGGGGAGGAGGATGATGTGATTCCATCTACCGAGTCATGGCCCCATGATTTGAGTGAAGATTCCAGCCCTAAAGACAAGCCCAATTTGCACGACAAGGGAGAGTCTTCATTTGGACACATATCCAAGGCCGGTGTCCGAGACGCTAAGGAGCCGAGTCAAGGCACGACGCTCTATTATGGGCGCATCACTCGAGAACATGCTAGGGCAATGCTTGACAAGATCAAGGAGGAGCTCATGGATCATAAGTTTCCAAAGGTTTACAAAGAAGAAGGTTGGAGTCTCCTTTCGACTCGTGTTCCGACAAGTGACTTTTTTTTTACGGTTAAGGACACTTTATAAACTTTTGGAATTTCGGGTTAATTTATGTAATTTCCTTAAGTGAGGGGTTTAATTTTGTAAGGCTTTGTGTTAGGTTTAAGGTCGGCCTCCTCCTCCTCATTCTTGGAGATTGAACGAAAAACCTTGTTGCTTACTTTCCTTGCTTCTTTCAATTCAAGTTCTTGTTCTTGTTTTCGTTCGTTCAATTCTCGTTGTTCAAGTTTTTGGTGAGTAATATCCGACAATCTCGGGCATCTTAGTTTGTTTGAGAGCTTGGTGAGTCATATCTAAGTTGTCAAGCATCCATATCCCCTTGTTCTCTCCATTTCGATCCATCATCCATCTCGGTGGATTCTGCACTCCCTCAGTAAAATCGACATATCTTTCAATCCACTCATCATCTAGGTCTGAAATTATGAGGGGTTAAACTAGACTCATAGATATAACTTCTCGAATTAGAATCACTCAATTCCTAGTTCGTACGAGGAAGATCCATCCAGTTGAAGACGGGTTAGTTGCGTGGTGTTTGTTGTCGGAATTCCTTGGATTCTTGTGGCGATCTCTTTGCACCATCATCCCCTCCATCAATACTTTCATCACATTCCCTTTTAGCATTGTTCCCCTCCTCGTTATAATGAGCGGATAAAAAGGCTATGTTTGAACAGACTAAGGGACTAGAGGCGTTCCATTCAAACCTTTTGTAGGCTGGGAATATTTTTGACATCCACACAATTATTCCCGGTTAAAGGTAATAGAAAGAGGTTCATAGGGAACGTTTGTGTGGACCAGGCTAAGGGACAGTCTTATAACCAACTATCATTTCGGCTTGAAGTGAGGGATAAAATAGATCAAGTTGGTTATTTTGGGCCAAGAAAGAAATCTTGGATGTAAGCAATTTTAGTTTCAGTTCCTTTTAGCATGCAACATTTAACAATTTCTAATATATACAACATTTATGCATAGAGGAAAGATATAAGCCATTAGAAAACTTGTCAAATGATATGTAGTTACGTGAGATGTTACCATTTTAGTCAGGCATTGAGGGAATAAAGGACCGGGACTTGTTTACTCCAAGGAAATCATTCCTAGCAACATCCTCAGATGTTCATAGGGTTTTCTGTCCAAAGCCTTGGTGAAAATATTTGCCACTTGATTTTCAGTCCTACAATGATCCATCTTGATAAAACCTTTTTCAACATTATCTCTTAAGAAATGATGTCGAATATCTATATGTTTGGTTCTAGAATGATGCACATGATTTTTGGAGATATTGATGGCACTTGTATTATCACATAAGATAGGAATAGTTCCAAGAGACATACCAAAATCCACCAGTTGCTGTTTTAACCACAATACCTGGGAACAACAGGCTGCTGCTGCGACATACTCCGCTTCAGCCGTTGAAAGAGCAACCGAATTTTGCTTCTTCGATCCCCAAGATACCAAGAAAGGACCAAGGAATTGGGCCATCCCTGATGTGCTCTTCCTATCCACCAAGTGACTTGCAAAATCTGCATCCGAGAATCCGACAAGTTGGAACGAGTTGTGTCTTGGATACCATAGACATAACCCATCGTTCCCTTTCAAGTAGCGTAGAATTCTCTTCACTTCTTTCAGATGTGTTTCTTTAGGATTGACCTGAAATCTAGCACAGAGACACACACTGAACATAATATCTGGCCGACTGGCAGTTAGGTACAATAGGGAACCAATCATCCCTCGGTACATCGTTTGATCAATATCAACACCATTAAGATCAACATCAAGACGAGTATTAGGAGAAATAGGGGTATCAAAACTTTTTGTAGAATCCATACCATACTTCTTCAATAGTTCCTTGATGTACTTTTGTTGATGTACCTTTGTTCCCTCATCAGTTTGTACCACTTGTAGTCCAAGAAAGAAAGTGAGCTCCCCAATCATGCTCATCTCAAACTCACTGCTCATAAGATTCTTGAAGCTTTCTACAAGTTTGGGGTTAGTAGAACCAAATATAATATCATCAACATAAACTTGAACTACTAAAACCTCACCGGCTTGTTCCCTTAGGAACAATGTCTTGTCGATCACACCACGTCTGTATCCATTGGCTAATAGAAACTGAGCGAATCTATCATACCAAGCACGAGGAGCCTGTTTAAGGCCGTAAAGGGCCTTGTCCAACACGTAGACATGGTCAGAGTGATCAACATCTTCAAATCCTGGAGGTTGTAGTACATAGACCTCCTCTTGTAGGTAACCATTCAGGAATGCTGTCTTCACGTCCATTTGATACAACTTGAATCCCTTGTGAGCAGCATAGGCGATTAGAAGATGGATGGCTTCTATTCTTGCGACAGGAGCGTACGTTTCATCGTAGTCAATCCCTTCTTGTTGATTGTACCCTTTTGCTACAAGTCTCGCCTTGTTCCTTGTGACAGCTCCGGTGTCATCAAGTTTATTCCTGAAAACCCACTTTGTTCCTATAGCCATCTTGTGCTTAGGCTTGGGAACTAGTCTCCATACTTTATTCCTCTCAAACTGGTGTAGTTCCTCTTGCATAGCAACTATCCAGTCAGGGTCTTTTAATGCTTCCTTCACATTCTTTGGCTCTGCAAGAGAGATAAACGCATTGAAAGCACAAAAATTCTTAATGGAGGAACGAGTAAGCACACCTTTATTGTATGGAGTGATGATGTTGTCAACAGGATGATCCCTCTTTTGATGATAGTTTCTAACTTCAATCTGAGTGGGATCTGTTCTTGACTCCTCTTGTTCCTGTTGGCTTGTCGTTCCATGTGATGTTCCTTCTCCATGATCTTCCCCAATGTCTTCATTCTGTGAAGTATCATCTTCTGGAACCAATGCACTTTCTGTGTCATCTCCATCCAAGTCAGGACTAGGAGGTATAACATTGTCATATGGAACTTGTGCACTTGAATCTGGATCGACATCATCATCTGAATCTGAGTTTAGAACCTTCAATGCATCCTCGTTACTAGACAGGTTCCCTCCATTTTTGGACTCGTCAAAGACAACATGAATGCTTTCTTCAAACTTCTTAGTCCTTTTATTGAACACCTTGTAAGCCTTACTGTTGGATGCGTACCCCAGAAAGATGCCTTCATCACTCCTTGGATCAAACTTGCCTAGCTCGTCTTTTCCATTGTTGTGAATGAAACACCTGCATCCAAAGACTTTCAAGTGGGAAATATTCGGCTTTCTGCCCTTGATTAGTTCATATGGAGTTTTTCAAAAGTTGGAACGTATGGTGACTCGATTAATGATGTAGCAAGCAGTACCGACTGCCTCAGCCCAAAAGGACCGAGGCAAGTTACTTGCCAACATCATAGTACGAGCCATGTTTTGTAGTGTTCCATTCTTTCTTTCTGCAACGCCGTTTTGTTGAGGAGTCCTCGACGTAGAGAAGTTCTGAGACACTCCATGTTCATCACAATAGCTATGAAACATGGAATTCTTGAACTCTATTCCGTTGTCAGATCTGATAGCTTTCAGTTTTTGTTCTGTTGATGCTTCTACTTTCTTGATCCAGCTTTTGAATGCCATGAACGTCTCGTCTTTGGAACCTAGAAAGAGAGTCCATGTATATCTAGTAAAATCATCAACAATAACAAAAATGTACCTGCTACCGCCATGACTTCTCACCCACATGGGACCGCACAAATCCATGTGTACCATGTCAAGAGGATGAGAGGTGTTAACTGACAACTTTGGTTGAAAAGATGACTTGCTTTGTTTTCCTTTCACACACTCTTCACATAAGCTTTCTTTTTCTGCAAGAACCTTGGGTAGTCCTATCACCAGATTTTGTGAGTAGAGTTTGTGGATTCCTCGATGATTAGCGTGACCAAACCTCCTATGCCACAGATCAGTCTTGTCGGCTATTGTAACAAAGCAGAGTTCTTCTTGTGGTTGGAAACTTGAGTCGACATAATATACATTGTTGCGCCTCTTTCCTTTCAGGACCACAAGATTTGATTTCATGTTCTTGATCATACAACCATCTGAGGTAAAGGATACCTCGTTTTTCCCTTGGTCACAAAGCTGAGCAATACTCAACAAGTTGTAACTAAGACCTTTCACCAAGCTTACGTCTCTAATGCTGATTTTATCATTTAGCTTGACTTCACCTGTTCCAATGATTTCTCCTTGATTGTTGTTGCCAAAGGAAATGTTTCCTCCAGCATTGTTTTAAAGTGAGGACAAAATACTCTTGTTCCCTGTCATGTGACATGAACACCCGCTGTCAAGGACCCAACGGACGTTCCCCCTCACTTCTACCTGCAAGAAAGAAATCACGTTTTAACGACCCAGGCCTGCTTAGCCTTCCCGGGTCGGTTAGCATAGCTCACATAATGATAAATTTGAGATTGCACTAAAGTAGCTTTCTGTGAACTCTTGGAACTAGAAGCAATGTTTGAGGGATCAACATGATTTTTCCCTTTTTCATTTTTAGAATCTTGCTTCTTTTGTGGTTGTGGGGCCTGTTTCTTCCATTTTTGATGAGATTTATCATACCCTTGATTTTTCTTACCAGACCAATCTTTCTTGTTGTTCCTTGTATTCTGGTTTTGAGCCCTTTTGTTTGACATTTCTAGTCTAACCTTACAGCTTTTTTGAACATGACCTCCCCCACCACAGTGATAGCACACCCTATAGTATTCACCAAGATAGCGTTTAGGATGTGGTTTCTGGAGGGTTCGTTCCTTTGCTCGTTCCATGGAAGGAACTCTATGCTGGTTCCCTTGAGACTGTTTTAGGTATATTTTATGAGCCATTTTTCCATAATACCATTCAGAGTTGTCATGCAGATTACTTTCAAGAATTTTTACTCTACTTTCTAGATGAATTACCTTATCTCTAGCGGATTGTAGTTCCCTAGCTTTTCTTTCCATTTTCTCTTCAAAGGTAAGATCATCCGGAGGATATTCAGATTTGTTTTTACCATAACCAATACCACACCTAGCCGGATTAAACACAATGTGAGTTTGTTTATTAAGCTCGTTATTAGTTTCGGTGAGAGTTTTAATATCTTTCTTTAAATCTTCACACTCTGAACAAGGAACAACACTAGTAACAACAATTTCTGATAAATTTTCTTCAAGATTAAGACATTTCTTATCAGCAGCCTCTATTTCATCTTGCATTTTCATATTATCTTCAAAAAGCTCTTTAATAAGAATGACAAGATCTGATTGTTTAGCATTTTCTAAACTAGCAAGGAATTGTTCAGGAGTTATCTCTGGGTCAGCATCTTCGGTCTTTAGAGCCATGACACAGATCTTTGATTCAGTTTCATCATCTGAGTCAAGATCCCATGCAACGATATGGGCCTTTTTCTTCTCGTTCCCAGACTCGTTACCTTTGGGACAACTTTTGGCATAGTGACCCCTTTCTTGACAGTTGAAATAGGTAACGTCCTTGATCTCCTTCTTCTCAGAGTTGACCTTTTCTTTTTCCTTCAAGGCTCCTTGCTTCTTGCCTCTCTTGTAGAATGCCCTCATGGTTTCTATTATGAGAGCCACGTCAGAGTCTTCTACCAATGTAAAGACTCCCCTTCTGGTGGTGATGTTTTCAACGACGTTGTGAGTGTTGTTTGAGTTCATTCTGTATTCCTGCACTAACACACAATCTAGAGCAAACCTGCTCTGATACCAATTGTTGGATCGTGACGCGTTAGTAACAATACAAGGAACTAGTAAGGTTTTTTGGGCAGCGGAAATAAACAGTAAGAACACAGAATTTATAGAGGAAACCTTCTGTCCGACCAACAAGTCGTAGAAAGAAAAACCTCTACCCCTGAGACTCCTTCTCAGAGGATTTTCAATAGAATACTTTTATTAAGTTTCAACGATTACAAGGCAAGTCTAGTAACTAAGGCACCCACCAAAGTTCCCTTGGTAACCACGGCACCGACCGAAGTTCAACCAACTAGACTTCTACAACCCTAAGCGTAAACCTAAATCGAAAGTAAAATACTGACTTACTTGTGGATTCTTCACCGGAAAAAGCCACACACTCATACACTTGAAAAGCTCTCTTCTCAAGTTCTTCGTCTTCAACCACTCGAAAAACACACCTTTAACCCTAGCTAACCCTTGCTATTTATAAGATAAGTTAAGTCTGATCTTCACACGTAATTCTTGCCTAATTACGCTGATATTCCACTTAACAAATCCCAACAATAAGGAAAAGTATTGTTTTGTGATTTACGATCTTCAACCGTGTCGATTTTTGCCAAAACCGAATGATATCGGATCTCTTTAGATAAGATCGTGTGAAGATTGATCTTATCCTCTCTTTTATCTCCTTAAGCAACTGCCTACAGCTGTAGAATCTTCGTAGAAGATTGCTCGCAGAAGATATGGTAACTTGCCATTTATAGAAAGCCGCGTTCCTTCTGTGACGCGCTTCCTAAATCTGTCACTCGTTCCCTCCATCGTTCCTCACGATGTTACTTCACTCGTGACCATGTACTTGTTTTCCTGAAACACTTACATGAAAAAGCAAGTTATATTAACTAAGTTTGTTATCATCAAAACTAAGAGAAACCATGGAACAACCATTGTTCCAACAAAAGGTTCGTCCCTTATTAAATTATTTCATTTTTCTTAACTATGAAACACTGAAAAATAAAAGAACATGTTTTGGGATGAAGTAAAACGGATCTTGGAACACCATGAAAACTGATCGACTAGTTGTGTGGGCAAATCTCTAACTCCCTTGGAAAATTTTGAATGGTCTACTTGTATTATTTATTTGTTCCTAGCAGTCTCCTAACTCTATATATCAACAACACTAACAAATCTTCTCAACTCAATACAATAAACGGAACCTTAATTATATCTTGTCTCACTTCCCTATCGCTTTTGGGAACACCTTCCTTTCCCGTCGTCGAGATTTAACACTCGTCGCAGATGACTTCTCTTGGATCTTCCTACTTTCTTTCTATGCTCACTCTAGGGTTCTGGTTTTGCGCTTGGAGAGAAGTGAGTAGCCGAACTCACTATTCATTTGTATTTATAATCTCTCGTGCCTTGATGCCCAATCTTTATCTTCATGGACAAGGTCCGAAATGCCCTTCTCTTACTCTCTAAGAATGTGTACTTTCTTCAAATCTGACTTGCTTGGTTCAAACATATATTGTCAACTCTTGAGATGCATTCAAGCCGTTAGAAGCTTCAGCATAGTCAAACGCAGAGACTGTATCTCTGCTTTGTGTGGATCATGTCTCTGCTTTGTTTGTTTTGGACTGGCTTGTGAGTTCCATTGGATAGTAAATAGTTGGCACTTGAGTTCCTTTGATCTGCGTATATCATTATAGTTCCATTTCGACCTATAGTCCCCTAAAATACTTGGATAAACACATTAGTTGTAATAGCCCGCTATATTATAAATAAATATTTTTATTTTAAATAATAAATATTTTTATTTTTATTTTAAACGTTTTGTCGTAAAAGAAAGTTTTCTTTGTTTTCTTAGTCTTGGCAGCGTAATTGGCACGATCATGTGTGATGATTGTTGATGGTGAAGAGGCATATAGAAATGGTCGTGTGTCGATCGGGCCCTTCTCAAATATACTAATTTAATTGTTTTTGGCAAGTGCTCTGGTGGTGGTTTGACCAGGGGTTGGAAGGATGACGTTATGTGAGGACTGAGAGGGTCCGCCTCTACACTCAGGCGCATGTGTGTTAACACCATAGTTTGGTATGCAATGGTGGGGTGGGGAGATCCAGTTGCATTACCATGTAGGTTTGTGTGTGTTTCTTTTTTTTTTTGTCAGAAATGTGTGTGTTTCTATTTGTGTGTGTGGCTAACTAGTTTGGATTTTTTGACTGTAATTTATTGGTGTTTGTGCTGGACTGCTATGTTTTTCACATGATCAATGCTAGGATTTTGTTTTCTGTTTCTAAACGTCTTATAATTACCGCATGATATCTAACTTACCTAGGATAATAGTTGACCCATCGAGAATTGATAGCTTGTATTTATGTAGTATTTAGAGAGCATGTTAAGATTTGTTTTGTGTGATTTTTGGTTCGTTATTAGTGTTATCTTTTTAGTTAAGTAGTTTAGTGTTCATGGTTACGGAACTTATTGCTCGAGCTTCACTTCCCATTATCTTGTGCTTCTATTGTATACACGGATAATGTTTCGGCTACTTATCTTGCTTCTAACCTGATTGCGCGTGGTCATGTTCGAGTTCTTCATGTTGCCTCCTCATTTCAGTTTCTGGTATGTTTACAAAAGGGTTAAATCATTCTTTATTTCTTGACTTTAGAGATAAAATCACCGTTAGATCTCCTCCTATTTTGACTGCGAGAGTTTGATAACATATATAATATATCGATTTTTCTAACCTATGTCCTTGGGGCATATGTTAAGCTCCTAAAAATAGCAATCTTTTATACGTTTGTACTTATTTTATATTAATTAATTTTTTTAAAAGGGTTTATATATTAATTTTCTAATAGGATTTTAGTTTCCTTCACTAAGTATGCTTAAGCTATTACACTATATTATCAATGAATGAATATATAGAGCAATCCTAACAGGTATTTTGTAATTTATTCTCATCCGATGGCTTGGAGATCTGTCGGATGGAGCACATGTTGCGATCTCAACTACAATGGTCTAATAATAAATTAATAATGGTAAGACGACAATGCAACCATGGTGTATTTATTCGGTACCACTACCACGTACTAGATATTATCGTGCATGGTGGTGGACTGGTGGTATTGGGGATCCTATGTACGTAGAGGAAAAGTCCGAATATAGCAAAAATTAATATTATATTTATATTGGCCACCATCCAATTTGGAGAATGGAGACAGTCAGGCAGGCGTCTGGCTAGGTGATACGTACCATAATTAACTCATTCGGATCTTATCTCTAGCTATCATTGGCAGCCTTTATAAGTATCAACTATCAACTATCATTGGCAGCCTTTATAAGCAATTCAGTTGTGTGTGTCGATCACTCTTGTAAGACATGCTATATATATGATGGCGTACCTTGTACTACTAGTCTACTACTACTACATGTTGAATAAACGTACGGTTGTCACGTACGTACTCTTGTAACACATCTCTTTTCAGTTGTACTTTCCACTTGTAAAACAAGTAATATAATGCATGATTTCCTTGTTTATTAATATGACTACTTGTTTGCTATAATATTTTTGAATATATATTCGTATAATTAAAGTTATTATGCGGTTGTATCAGTTTTTAGCACGCCATATATCCTGATAAACAAGACCCTTATTAAATTATTTCATGTCTTAACTATGACATACTAGTTATGTGGGTAAACATCTAACTTAATTCCTTGGAGATTTTTAAATAGTTTGCTTGTGTTATTAATTTGTTTCTTATAAGAAAGACCTAGCAATTTCCTAACTCTATAAACACAAACAATTCTTGTCAACTCTGTTCTTAAGCAAATAAACTAAACTCAATACAATAAATCAAAGCTTATATTTAGTCTCACTTCCCTATTGCGCTTGGGAACACCTTCTTTCTTGTCGTCGAGATCGAACACTCGTCACCGATGACTTCTCTTGAATCTTCCTACTTTCTTTCTTTGCTCACTCTAGGGTAATAGTTTTGTACTTGGAGAGAAGTGAGTAACCGAACTCACTATTCACTTGTACGGCTATGCTATTTTATTAAAACATTTTTCATTTACAAATTCCTTATATATATAATTACTAACTTAAGTGTTAGAAGGTTGTTGGGAAAACCCATGGCCAAATCTCCTAACTCCTTGATCTTGTCTTGCAAGAGGCGCTACTCTCCAAAATAAATGGGGCATTATTCATTAAAACTAATGAGGTATTATTCGCCATAACCACTAGAACAAATGAGGGATGCCCTTGAGGAAATTGCTTTGAAACGCAAAAGAGGCTAGATACTGCCTTGCCGATCACTCCTAGTCTTAAGCAGTCGCGAATCATATGATCGACAACTACTTTTGCAGGAGTCCTTGTCAAAAGCATCCTCCTAGGAGCACACTTGTAAAAACCTATAAGACGTTAGACAAAAGTTCAAACAACTGACAAAAGTACAAAAGAAATATTCATAATTAAAGCCCTCGACTTTTAAGACATCTTCTCACAAACCATCGGTTCCTGAGGCATCTTCTCACCACAAACGATGGATACAAGGAATGGCAAGTGGTCGTGGGAAGAGCGGAGGATGGGAAAGAGAGAGCCAAGATGTGTAACCGCCAAGGGGGGGAGATAAAGTGTAATCGGTAACCCATAGATGAGGCATGCGAGTTCTAAAAATAGGGACAATCAAGTGTTTTTAGGAAATCAAAATCAAAAGCTTTCCTTTTCACTAGTGTCTCTTAAATCGATTCTTGTGTATCCCTTGTCCACCGTTCGACATCCGCGAGCATAAGAAACAAACTAAAACTACACTTATAAATTGATTTATTCAAACTAAAAACACAAGACTGGATTAATATAAACCAATTTGCATAAATTCCCCTAAAAAGTTGGTAAAATAAAAAAATACCCTTATTTAGATTACGTCTACAAAGTGCTAATACCATGCAGCTGCTTCAAAGTCAACGTGATGCTCCTTGTGAAGTGTTGAGATATCCGGGTTGTTAAGCCAAGGACCTCCTGGAGTTTTGGAACCACCCATTCAGGAGTTTTCTTCGACCGCCAAACACCGCTGGTGGAGCACATTTTGGCACCTCACTTTCCTATGTCTTTTGCCCTAGAAACTTCGGGTTGTCATGACTTCACTGATAGTAAATAACAAGGGGGTCCTATTTAAGATTTTTTAATAAAAATGTGTGTTTCATTTTTCTTTTACATTAAAAAATAAAAAATAAATAAATTTTCATGAAAATAAATAGCCATATCAAGAGATCTTCCTGCAAATCCATGGGATTCTTTTCGTCCAGCGAGATGTAATTGTTGGCCATAGAGCGGGGCCTCATAATATAGGCAATCTCAATCACATCATCCACCGAGATGTTATTGTTGCGCTTGATGTTCTTAGTCTTCTTAATATATATATCTCTCTTCGGCACCTTGAGTGCCTTGATCACTAACGCCGCCAACTGATGCATTTCCTCAGTAAGCTTCACGGTGAATGTGGTGAAGGGGTGTTTAACTGTTGGGAAGAGAGAGAGAGAGAGAGAGAGAGAGAGAGAGAGAGAGAGAGAATGCTTTAGGTCGGGAAAAGGATACTACGAAATAGTAGTTCCTTTATTGGACTAGGAATATTGTTGGGAACTTTCTAGTTAATTCACATCAAGTTTAAAAAGCCTCCGTCATCTTATCGGATCTCGAGCAATCTCATCAAATTCAGAGCTCTAGGTAGGGGAGGTAGCCGCGAAGGCGCTTAAGTACCAAGCCTTACATAGCCAACCCCAAATAAGCATTCAGATTGGAAAAACACTTAAGTATTCAGGTCGATAGTTCACATTTGTTTGGGTTTACGTTTAGAGTAGAAGAAGTATAGTTGGTTGAGCTTTGGTGGATGCCTTAATTACAAGGGAACTTGACTTGCCTTGTAATCATTGAAACTAAATGTATATAAAGTGTTCTAGTGAAATCCTCTAAGAAGGAGTCTCAGGGGTAGATGTTTTTCTTTCTACGATGTATATGAGCCTCTACAAACGGGGCTTATTGCTATTGATTTGATGATCCATATAGGCCGCGGTAAACGAGAATTAATTATTGGAGACAGACAGACATGTAAAACAATAGTAGCCACATATACTATTCTCAATAAAAAAGGACAAAATGTAATATGTGTTTATGTATCTATTGGAGAAAAAGCATCTTCAGTAGCGCAAGTAGTCACTAATTTCCATAAAAGGGGAGCTATGGAACATACTATTGTGGTAGCTAAAACTGCGGATTCTCCAGATGCATTACAATTTCTTGCCCCTTATATAGGAGCGACGTTGGCTGAATATTTATGTACCATGAACGACACACTTTAATCATTTATGATAATCTTTCCAAGCAAGCATAGGCTTATCGACAAATGTCTCTTCTATTATGAAGACCGCCGGGTTGGGAAGCTTATGCAGGAGATGTTTTTTTATTTGCATTCATGCCTTTTAGAAAGAGCCGCTAAATTAAGTTCACCTTTAGGCGAAGGAAGTGTGACCGTTTTATCGATAGTTGAGACCCAATCAGGAGACGTTTCAGCTTATATTCCTACTACTGTAATTTCTATTACAGACGAACAAATTTTCTTATCCGTCGATCTATTCAATGTTGGAATTAGACCCACTTTGACGTCGACCACATCGTCTTTTCTTCATATGCCATGGTCATGAGTTGACTCATAGAAGAAGCGATGAAAGACAAGATCGAGCCCTAAGGTGCACCTAAAGGAGGTTGCTTGATTTTTTAAGGTGGAACCTTGCAATCGGCTCAAGAGCAAGTCGAGTACAAGCTATGGTACATAAAAGTAGCCTTTTTGAACCAAGCTTTCAAGGAACTTCTTAAAGGGCTCGCATTCCTTAGTCATGTGCATCCGTACGCTATGGTACATACAATACTGCCGGCTTCGGGGATCATCTTCACGACACTCATCCCGAGCGGGATAACGAAAGTAATTCTCATGCTTGATGCGCGGTAAAATCCAATAGATCAGGATGTTGAAGATGGTGTACATCTCTTTAGCTTAACCTCTTGATGAGTGCGCAAGGACGGTGTGACTTTCGAGGTGGAGAGGGCGATTTCCCTTTAGCTTTGTAGTTGACTTCCTCCAAGCGTACTTATTGGTGGATGCGTTCTTAAAGTTCAGCAATGGTAAAAGGGAGACGAAGTGTCAAATCTTTCCTCAACTTGATCTCAAATGGGATTGCCCTCATAATTAAAGGCGATAATTGCAGTCTTCTCATCACACTCATCAATCTCAACGTAGCACTCAAAACAATTGGCGAAGCGGCGCAAGATTTCTCACCTTTCTCCTTATTAAGACCAAAGATTGTCTAAAGACATTGCATCCAACTGTTGGCTATGTAGTGCCTCACAAATTTAGTGGCAAGTTGATCCCAAGACCAAATTGATCCTGATTTCAAGCTTTGGAAGCACTTTAAAGAACGCTTGTCAAGGCTACCCGGAAACATCTTGCACATTGTATCATCCTCGGATACCCATAATGTCATCTTTTGAGAAAATGCGGCTATGTGGTTTACGTGGTCCAAATGCCCATCATAGAGAGTGAATGATGGTGAAGAGAACTTTGTCGAGGGCTTGGCTCATTGAATGCTTCTATGGAATGGCGTCGATGTTGGAGATAACCTTCCGTTCCAACTGCCTCTTTAACCTAGAACATGCAAAACAATAGACACAAGAGGCGGGGTCCCCTAATCCACCTCCGATGCCTAAGTCAAAAGAGCAGTTTTTCGATCGAACGTCGAGGTAAATGATAAGACTTGCTAGCGAGCTCAACGAATATGAGTATGCTTACCGTACATGACAAAAGCATGTATTTATAATGTAGGAGATGGAGAGAGAAGATCAAAAATCATATCCTCTAGGGCCTGTCGAACTGCTCTAGGCCCTACAAGTAATTTCTTATTGTTTTCCAATTCAAGCGGAAATTTTATCTTTCGACTAAGATAGAATCCTCCATTATAACGAATAACCGTTATCTTTAACTGTATATTAAAATACTTAAAAGATAGAAAAACATAATAAATAAAACAGATAATAGTGAAAATAATTATGACGATTAATTTTATCCGCTCACGGTAATATACTCTCATCCGATGGCTGAGAGATCGATTTGTCGGACTGGAGGACATGTTGCGATCTCAACTGCAATGATCCAATAATAAATTAATAATAATGGTAAGACAATGCAACTATAATACTATATATGGTGTACGTATTTATTGAGTAGCACGTGTTAGATATTATCGGCCGCGGTTTACAATAAGGCCTAATAATACCTCGTGCTGGTATTACTATTGGGGGGTCCTATGTACGTAGAGTCAAAGTCCGAATATAGCGAAAAATATTACTCTCTCCGTTTTATAATGTAAGTCATTTTAATTTAAAAAAATATTTTATAATGTAAATCATTTACTCCCTTATTTAATGTAAAAAATTTTAAAATAACAAACAATATTCATTAAATCAAAAAATTCTAGTAATTGAAGAGTTGATACTATATATGTTGATAAAAACAAATATTAAACTATCATTTTTTTTATTTTAAACTTATCTTAATTCTTGTGTAAAATAAAAAAATAACTAATATAATATTATATAGGTCACCATCCAATTTGGAGAAAGGAGACATGTACCATATACAATTAACTCATTCCGATCTTATCTCTAGCTATTATTGTTGGCAGCCTTTATAAGTATCGATCAACTATGGTGTGCTTAATTGACCTCCACCACTCCACTACTCCACTTGGTATTGATATGTTACATATATATAGCATCTACTCTCAGCTAATATTTATTCAAACAACGTACTGATCCGTCATAAACAAGCTAGTTAAGACAAAGAAAAATGGAGAAGAAATATTTTGGGGTTTTGCTTTTGGTACTCTTTCTATTTGCTTCAGGTAATTAATCGATCACATACTAGCTAGCTAGCTAGCTTCTTCCATTAATTCCTTTGTTAAGATCGATATTAATTTGTGTACGTGTACGTTTAATTGTTTAAATGATCGGAATGACAGAGATGAACATGGTGGTCGAGGTTGATGGTGCAATATGCGAGAAACCAAGTAAGTATTACACAGGAGGTTGCTTCACGAATTCGAGTTGTAAGAAGGCTTGTAACAAAGAGAATTGGCATTTCGGACGCTGCGTCGGTTTCTTCAAATGTCAATGTGAAAGGAATTGTTAACCAAACAATTAACCAATTTTAATCTTGTATTACTACTGCAGGCATGTTGAATAAACGGTACGTTGTCACGTACTCTTGTAACAGATCTCGATCTTTTTCGATCAATTGTACTTTCCACTTGTTTTCCAAGTAAGTAATATAATGCATGATTTCCTTGTTAATTGATATGACTAGTTGGTTATATTGTTGAATATATATTCGTATTATAATTTAAGTTATTATGCGGCTGTATCAGTTTTTAGCGCACCATTATTTATATATCCTGATAAACAAGACCCTTATTAAATTATTTCATTTTTTTAACTATGAAACACTAAAAAATAAAAGAACATGTTTTGGGACGAAGCAAATATATATCACAAATTGGCCGGAAAAGTGACGACTTTGAATTTAGAGATTAGGTGAGCTAGGGAGGCTGCTCAATCTGTGAGTGAGTAAGATGCCTTGATGGCAAGAATTAGGTTTTGGGGATTGTCAAATACATTCTCAAAATCTTTTCTTGTTGAAATTATTCTCAAAATTCATTCAAAGGCTATCTCAAAATATGTGAGCTAGGGAGGTTGCCCAAAATCATGCCCATTTGCCAGTTTGCCTTAAATTCCCATTATCTTGATCATTAACGTAAATGGTTGGATAATGTTAGAATAAGCTTCCCGTTGACAGACATATCATAAGCCCAATTCTGATTTAAAACGAATTATATGCCCAATATACCAATGTTGCGCTAAAAAATGTGCCATATCTTAATTAAAAATTATAATGTATTTATAATGTAGGAGATGGAGAGAGAAGATCAAAAATCATATCCTCTAGGGCCTGTCGAACTGCTCTAGACCCTACAAGTAATTTACGTTAATTTACGTTTAATTGTTTAAATGATCGGAATGACAGAGATGAACATAGTGGCGGAGGTTGATGGTGCAATATGCGAGAAACCAAGTAAGTATTACACAGGAGGTTGTTTCACGGATTCGAGTTGTAAGAAAGTTTGTAACAAAGAGAATTGGCATTTCGAACGCTGCGTCGGTTTCTTCAAATATCAATGTGAAAGGAATTGTTAACCAACAATTAAGCAATTTTAATCGATCTTGTACTACTACAATTACTAGCTACTACATGCATATTGAATAAACGGTACGTTGTCACGTACTCTTGTAACAGATCTCGATCTTTTCAGTTGTACTTAATTTCCACTTGTTTTCCAAGTAATACAATATATGAATGATTAATTTCCTTGTTAATTGATATATATATATATAGAGAGAGAGAGAGAGTATTAAGTTCTGGTAGAAAGGCTTTTAGGGTAGAAAGTGAGTGTGAATGTGATCCCTTAGATTAGAATTTTTTAATAGACAAGATTAAGCTGAAAATGAGCACATTATTGTGATAAAGGTGCGTTGCACCATATTTTCTCATATTGAGATTTTTATGGGATTCTTTCTGATATCTTTTATATCAAGCCAATTATAATTTCTCTCTCCCCATTTTTAATATTGGATTTCTAAATTTCAGAAGCCGATTAAAGCTTGAGTGCGATTTCTATGGAGTTCGAAACCACCAAAAATCTCTTTTATAAATGAGTTCAACCGTCGTCGTGAGTCGAAAATCACCATCAACGATTTTGATGCACTAGTTCGAATATGTTGGCAAGGCGCCGCAAGTTCGTTTCGGACTCCCTCAACACCAATCAGTGATAGAGTAATCCCGCTCTCCTAGGGTTTATAATCGACCCTTTCCCTCTTCATTCTTCTCCAGATCTGCCCATCAATATCGACAGTTAGGCTCTTGATATTCTAGATATGGGGAAGTTTCTACTCAATCTCATCAGGGATAGCATCGTCGAAAGCGATGGGCCGAACATGGAGGGCGTCGAAGTCATTCAAGTGTTGCGCTGTCGACGGCGGGCCGAACCTTGACCTTGCGATGAACCTTCACTTTGTTGGCGCGATATCTACTGCAACTTGGGGAGGTTCAAATACGTGGTTCCCTTTCTAGAGAGGGCGATTAAGGTTCCATATATCTCGATTTTTTGGCAAGGGAATGAGATTGTTGTTAAGAAGAAACGAGAAGAATTTGGATCAAAATAAAAACAAGGTAATATATATGATTATTAACTTCTTATGATGATGTATTTGCTGTCTTCTTTGTCGAAGTAATTTTGAGATTTCTCCCGATGTCGAAGTAAACGAGAAGAATTTTGTCGAAGTAATTGTGTTTCCTTTTGAGTTCCTGTGATTGTTTTCTAGGGTTTTAATGGCGAAGAAGCTAATCTGGTTAGGTTTTTCGGTTTCTGCTAGTACAATTGCTCCTCTGTGTATCATTGACTTTGTTTAATTAGTGAAACAAGCACCGTCACTTATCAAAATTTTGATAACTTTGCTTTCATTGTTTCCCCAATTCTCTAGATCTCAATTATCTTTAATATAATGTTTTTTTTTCTTCCGTTACATTTAGGGATTTTATTTGTTCGATTGATTGAATGGGATTGATCCTGTCTCACTCCATATATATGCATAAATGCATAATGTAGAATAATTTTGTAATTATTGTGCGTGTGATTATTTCTAACTATTGATTCTACAAAATCAATTCAGACGACTCTGCAGACCAAAACAAACAGTAGCACTGGGTAAGCTAATTCATACGCTTTTTTTTTTCAATTTCTCTAAAATTTAAATTGAATAATAGTATTTATTTAGAATTGACATATGTTTGATGATATTCAATGGTAAATGCATTGATATTCACCAACTATTATTAGGATATTCACATATAAAAAATCGTTAATGTAAATATTTTGAGTCAATTTTTAATAGTACAATCATTTATATTCATTAGTTGTCGTACTAATATTCATTTGTGTGAATGTTGATATTCTTGTGTTTGTATTTCTAATTAGCTTATATAATTCTCTTGCTACAAGAAGAGTGTTTTTTGTTTGAGAGATTTTATATATTATTACGAATATTTATTGACTCAATTTTTTTCTTTGAAGGTAGAAAATGGTCAAAAATATCGAAGGAAGTTGAAGAACATGGAGTTTACATAAGAGCAATGTTTCTCATTTTTAGTTCGTCAGATTTGTACTTTGGTGATCATGTTCACCATATTAGCTAGTGATATTCTTTTATCTAGGTGCTTATATTCACCATATTATCTAGTAATAGTTATGTAAATGGTGGTCATATTCACCACCTTAGCTAATGATTTTCACGTAATTAGGTGATCATAGTCTCTGTATTAGCTTATAATATTCATGTAATTGAATGGTGATATTCTTATCAATAAATGATGATATTTATGTAGCTTTTCGAATCAACTTAGGTTTGTTTATGTAAATAGTGGTCATATTCATTTATAAAATTATAATGATCGAGATAATAGAACTATTCATTTTAATCATATTCATCGTAACCCAAATACATATTCATTGTTTATCACATTGGTATTCACTCAACAGTCTGCGAAAATGTATATTTATTGTTCATCACGTTGGTATTCATTCATCTAGTATGCTACGAGAATAGAGATATAAAATTACGTCAATATCAATTTATTTAAAAATAGGATAAAATCAATATTAAATGTATTATTTATTTTGATTTTCAAAATAGGAGAGAGAATCTATATTTATATCAGATTTCAAAATTTGTACGTGATTTGATTTACATCAATATCAATTAATTCCTTCCTTTTTTATTTTTTCAAATGATCTGTTTGCTAATTTTAAGGGATGTGAGTTTTTTTTGACAAATGACATATAATCTAGTAATATTCCTCCTATTTTAACTATTTTGCATTATCAAATCTCACCATCAATTCACTTTAATCCAACGTCTCAAATTCACCCTCACTTTCTACCACAATTAGCTTTCTATCGGAACCTCCCCCTATATATATATATATATATATATATATGACTATTGGTTATATTCTTGAATATTCGTATTCGTATAAGTCATTATGCGGTTGTATCAGTTTTTTACTTACGCACCAATATTTATTCTGATAAATAATAAAAGGTTTGTCCCTTACTAAATCATTTCATTTCTTAACTATGAAACACAAAAAAAAGAACACGTTTTGGGACGAAGCAAACTTGTTCGTGAATCGTGACAAATGTAGCGCAGACCATGCATGATTTCTTAACTATGATCTAAATCACTTACTCATTTATTGCTTCAATTCGTATGTCGAGATGATAAACATAACCTTTAGTTTTTAGAAAGGAGAATGGTCCCGACATTTGATATGGTGTGTAACCTAAATTTTGTATTGCGCCAGAGGAGGCAATTCGAAGGTCTAGTGTACGTTGTGGAGCAACAAGATCTTGCCTCGCTAAGATTTGTTGGATCGGATCTTAAACCGAATTCTGAAAGAATTTTTTGATAATAAACTTCATATCTATGGATGCTTCAACAAGTTGGGTTTTCACATAAGAACTGACATAATTAATACTCCCTCCATTAAGCAATACTGGTTCTTTTAGACTGATTTTTTGTTAAGTAATATTTGTCATTTTATATATTTTCACAAGATTTTTTCGATTTTATCTTTACAAAATATGGCTAGAAAGGCAACTTTTCCCCCGTTTTCCATAAGTAGAAAAAGATAAATTAATTATGAAGGATATTATGTAAAATTAAGTGTTTTCTTAATTTTTTTATTAATTTTTACAATGACAAGTATTGTTTAACGGAGAGAGTATTGATTTCTCATGATTTTGGCTGAGGGGATTGAATTGTGTGTGTTTAGGGAGGCATAATCAGTTGGGTTTCTTAATATGGAGGTTGAAATGTCCTTAATTTTGAATGGGCCTAAATAACCATACATGGGCTTGGCCCAATAGGACAAGACACGTTTCCTTAATTCGAATAAGAAGAGGTGGGCAGGAATGTATATACTTCATTCTTAATTGTGTGTGTGTTTTACCTGTGTATATATGATGCTAAAGTTATACTTCCTCCGTCCCAATATATGGTTTTTAACCTTGTGTACAAAATATTAAGAAATACTTTAATTTTACTTTAAAATAAATAATTATCAATCTTTTTACTTAAAAAATAAATTTTAATTAATTAAAAAGAGTGTCACTCTCATTTCCATTGGATAGAATTGATTAGAACGACAATTACCAAGAAAGATAATCATAAATAAACTCAAAACCCCATACATTGTGAAACAAAGAATTTAGGCTAAAAGCCCATACAATATGGGACGGAAGGAGTATATACTTCCAATTAAGAATATGCTATTATTCCTATCTAAGTCAACAATCATAATATAAATAGGGTTTTAAAAAAACACTTTCTTATTATAACAACAAGAAAGGGCTTAGTTTTTTACGTAAGGAAATAATTTGATTTATCAAACATGTTTAGTAGAGCGACATGTTTAGTAGAGTGAGACGTTAAAAAAATCAGCAATTAGAGAGAATGACATGAGAAACTAAACACATAACTGACCAAACAAAACAATAGCTAAGAAAACAAACAAAAGATGTTGGTCAGTACTAGATCTTGAAAGTTAGCAAAATCATAGGAATAATAAAACCGAAAATAAACTTTTTTTAATTGGATAAATGGAATAATATCCAATCATGAGAAAAGCCTCATCCACCGGGAAATGCGTTGGCCTTTATCTGCTATATATTGCGTGAAAGTGAGAACAAATATTAGTTTAAAATATATTTTTTGTTTGATAACGTGATTAAATTTATTTATTTATAAAGTGAACAATTTTTTATTCTCTACGAATATACGTTACCGTGGGACCACATTAGCCAAGTAGGCCAGTAGTTGATGACAACTGGACTGTGGGCCCTCGCTCCCTCTCATTCTACAACGGCCAAGGGAATATTGTCGTCCTTTTTCTTTTGCTTACGTGGTAAAGTTTATATTTAATATGTGTTCATAAACATGTTTAAAACAATACGAGGAAAGTAATTCGATGGATTAGACAAATTCGATAGATTGAGGGAAACAGAACATTTAAGATATGAACCTCTTAGAGTAAAATTCGGGAAAAAGAACTCATATATTGTATGGGATAGGGATCTGTGGAGAGACTCAGAGACCTTATTAGAGTTCAAAAGGGGTAGGGTTATAGGCGGGCGGGTGAGTTTGGGTGTTTTTCTAGTGTATGTATAGGATAGGAGGTCGTCTTAGTTATGTGGGTTGGTTTTTGTTGTTGTGAACATTCATTATGTTTCTTGTACCCTTCGATCTTCTCTGATTGCATCGATCGTGTGTTTGTGTATGTTTTCTTTGTTCATTTGTCGTGATCATATCGTGTGTTTGTATGTCGTGTGTATATTTGTGTGTGCGCCTCCCCGTTTTTGTATCTATTGAAACCATCCATTAATTTGTTCGAAGACGATGTTTACATCTTAGATTCCCAAACCTCTCTCAACGAACTATATTGATTAGTGGTGTTGTTGGACAAATCAGCAAAAAGATACAATAATAAGTACAAAATAATTAACCACCATGGAAAAAGTTATTACAAAATATTGTTGTTATTTTTTCTTTTGCTTATATGGCTAATTCATTACATATCTTCAAAAACTCTCTTTTATTTTCAATGCGTATTTGATAAGTAATGCTAAAAATTGTAAATTAAGCATATATAGTAAGATTAGATACGTTGGTTGATAAAGTTAAGCAACTTTACATTCGGGTTAAGTGCGTGTAACTTTTTTTTAGTCCCCAACTCATCACTACTTTATGCTTTGCCAAAAAAAACTCTAACACTTTTTAAGTTGTAAGTCTTCAATTTTAGTTGATTTACCATTATGGGTAGGATTCTTACTAGTCACTAAAACTAGCAACTAGTCACTACATACTACTATTTGATAAAGACATTAAACTAATCTCTTACCAAAATAGTAAAAAATCACAACGTAACACTAATAGCAAATTAGTAAGCCTTCGGACATCTAGTCAATCGGTTAAACCTTCAAGGATAGTACCCAGAGACCATCGGTTCGACTCTCGAATACAGTGCCCTTCAAAAAAAATAGCAAATTGGCAATACAACACTAATGTGTTCAGGCTATAAGGGCCCGTTTGGTATTGATATCCAGATATCAGATATCGGTATCGGGTCATATCTTGTGTTTGGTATGAGAGTATATGGATATCGATATCGGTATCAAGTCATATCTAGTGTTTGGTATGGGAGTATATGGATATCGATATCGGTATCAAGTCATATCTAGTGTTTGGTATGGGAGTATATGGATATCCGGCGATATCTTTGATATCAAAACAAGGCTTTTTCCTTGATATTTGATATACCCCAAATAAAAGAGGTATGAGGGATATGAGATATGAATGATATCCCATATCCGATACCGATACCGATACCGATATCCGATACCGAACCCGATACCGATATATAATATCAATACCAAACGAGCCCATACTTATTTGAGATTTTTTCCCTTTAAATTAGAGGTGTGTAAAATCTCTACATACAAATGATGAAATTGATTAAATTTTGGAATATTAAAATCTCTTACTACCTAATGTAATAAGTATGACCACTTTTTCCAAGGAATAAATGTTGATTTAGAAAAGATCCTCGAAGATATTTTTTTTATCAAGATTTTTCTAAAAATTATTTTTTCAATATATTGCAATGCTTTTTAAAACTACATTTTTTTTTGCTGATGCTATTTGCACACCGTATTATGGCTGATTGCATCACACAATCTATTTGAGTGGAGTCTCCACACAAACAGTTTGAGTGGAGTCCACTCAAATAGTTTGAGTGGAGAGTTTTGTCGATCGTCTTTTCAGTTATATATCTATATACATTATCTATTTTAATAACATCTAAAATCATATCTTAAAAACCCTTCAATCTTCATAAATCTATTTTTGTTTAGTAATGTTAATTATTTAATTAAAACTTTTAAGATAAGTGTATATTAATTATTTTTTATTTTTTAATATGTGAAATTATATGAAACAATCTACACATACAATATGGTATCTAGCCATTATCTATTAATAGATAAATATCAAATTAACTGCACAACTACATAATACCAATTGAAACCTTAAACACTTATCTTAATCTTAAACACTAACCCTAAACACTAATACTTACCCTAAAATCTATCCCTTCCCTAACCATAAACCTGAGCCTCAAATCCTAATCTTAAATCCTAACCCTAATAATACCCTGATCCTAACCTTAAACGCACTCTAACCCTAACACATAACCCTAAATCATAACTCTAACCCTAAACCCTAAACATTAAATCTTAACCTATAATCCTAAATCCTACTCTTAATTTTTACTCCCTAACTCTAACCCTTAAACCATAACCCTAAATTCTAAACCATAAACCATAAACCCTAATCATAAACCCTAATACTTACCCTATACTCTACCTGGCCTTAACCCTAACTATAAACCTAAACCTCAAATCCTAATCATAAATCTTAGATCCTAATTCTAAATTTTAAACTTCAACCCTAATAATAAACCTTAATCCTAACCTTAAACTCTAACCCTAACATTAACCCTAACTAATAACCCTAAATCATAACTCTAACCTTAATTAAATCCTAACCCGAACATTAAATCCTAAGCCATAACCTTAAAATTTACTCTCTAACCCTAACCGTAAACCTTAACTCTAAATTCTATACCCTAAACCATAAAATCCTAATCATTAACCCTAATACCTATCTTATACCCTAAACCCTAATCATAAACCCTAATAGGGCTTGAATTTATGATTTGAGTATTGTTTTATTCAATTTATGATTATAACTTACTCTACAAGACTACAATCCCTTAAATCTGAACTTTTTGCACAAATTCATTCTAGAAAATACTACCTCTAACTAAGTGCTCAGATCGAATGTAAATTGGTCTTTATCATAAAATGATGAATCATCCCCGTGGTTTGTCATTATGGCTCAAAATAGTAATGATTTAAGAATGATTTGTAGTGAAAAAAGAGAATTTTTTACGTAATTAATGACAGAAAGAAGTTTAAATAACCAAAAAGGAGGTCGGCAAAAAGGGACACGAGAAGGGGGCATTTCTCCACTCAAACTTTATTATTTAAAATTATATCATTATATAGATATAAATTTTATACGTTGAGCTCAAGCCTTGTTAAAAGATAAAAAAATATATTAAGACCCTAAATCTTGTTAGGAGATAAAAATATTAAATTAATATGAAAAATATCATCTCATAGGAATATATGTATACAAAAATACATATATATGTTATCTATTGTACTAAACTAATACGTAATCCATGGATAGAAAATTATATATATAAAAAATTATATAAGCATGTTATCTATTTAGTATATATAGCAAGAATACTATAAGGTGTTACAAAATCTATTAAAATATAATTTCACATTAATTTATTCAAAAATGCCACGTGGCACAAATTTTACAACAGATTTGAATTCTGCTTTATAATGTATTAGGGTAGATGACATAAAAAAAAATTGAAAAGAGGGTCGATAAAACCCTCAAAAAATGATGGTAGAAGGGGTATTTCTCCACTCAAACTGTTTGTGTGGACTCCACTCAAACTGTTTGTGTGAATCCGCACAAACAAATTGTGTGAGTCTACACAAATAAATTGTGTGGTGCAGCTAATAAAAAAGTTGCGTGCAAAAAGTATCAACGTTTTTTTTGGTCGAATAAAACTAGATTTTTTTAGACATAGTTAAGAAAGACAATGACATAAGTATGGACAATGTCTTTTAAAATCTGAAAAAATCCTCCTATGTGTTACAATATATACGACATCGAAAGTAAGTTTAATTTAATCCTAGATTTCCATATGCATTAAAAAAATTTGTGCATTTATCGACGCTCATCTACAAATTTTCTATAATATGTCCTAACTCCTAAGAAAACATTATTTATTGAAATGATTTTTCTAATCTATACCCTAAGAATATATGTTAAGATCCTTGAATGAAATATTTAGTTTATTTGTATTTATTTAGGATTAATTAATTTTTTAAAAGGGTTTATAATATTTTTTTAGGGTTTGAGTTCTTTTAATTATTATATTTATCCTATGCTCTAAAATATCTGTTAATATAAAAATATTTTTTGGGTTAAGAAAGATGCCAGATGGTCCATTATAATTTTTTTTGGTACAAAAATGGTCAATTTTATTAAGCTGTATATTTTCAATTCCACTTCTTATTCTCCTATAAAACAAAACCCTTAACAAAGAACGATAACATTTTTAAGTGAAGAAGTGTTCCACCTATAAAATGTGGGGTTTTAGATGGACCCACTCCCATTTTGGAGCTTGTGTGTGCTGTATGACAATTGACAACATCTAACATTTTGTATTTCCGTTACATATTACAAATGGAGTCCTTCTTTCTCATTTATTACCAAAATATGGTCGTTATTTCCTCCAATTCATCAATTTTTTTTGATGAGGAAAAAATCAGGCAATCCGAAGAGAATTAGCCAAAAGCATCATTGAGGATGAGAACGTTAAGTTCTGGATGATTTAACAGATGATCGGACGATATAGAATCACGTAGTTTAAATGTTTAACAATGCAATCAGTTGTGTGTCATTACACGAACGAGGCACATATTTAAATTCAACTGCCTCAAAAGATCGTGAAATTGCTAAAGAATCCGCAATCACATATCTATTTTCAATGGGCAGCTCCGACTACCTTTCAATGTTGAAATTACTTGGAAATTATCTCTTTCCTCTATAACTCCAATTCATCATATTTGGCTAGTATTTGCTATTCTATCATACAATTTATCGTCATTTTCAAAAAAAAAAAAATATTCCCATGACAATGAATGGAGGTATGTTTTTTTTCCCTTCCTTTATAGGAATATGTTCTATTTTTTTTTGACAAAGACCTATTTTTTCAATTGGAAAATTTAAATCAGTGTTCAAAGTTTAAGGATATTTCAGTCGGTGTTTAAAATTTAACTTTTTTCTATTGGTGACATTGTGGTTATAAGTTTGTTTGTGTTTTAGCCTTGGTTAGAAAGGGGCTTTGTGCTACTTGAACATGGCTCAAATGGGATTTTTCTTGGTGCAGCTTGAGTATGGATCGACTCGTGAGATGTCAGGGAAGCATTGGATGACAGCTCAAAAACCAGAGGCAGTGGAAAGGTTGTGAACGACAACTTTAAAAACGGTTTCAAAAACTCTTAAAAACAGAGTATTATTTCGAAATTCAACTCAAATCAGGATTGTTTGAATATGGATTTAGGTGTTTATTGAATCTCACAAATTTGAGGGAGAATATTATAATGGTAGGTGAACCCTGGGCGGAGAGAATCCACCTAGCACTTAGACGACCAGAATGGTTGTCTAGATGATCCTAGACAGACGCCTAAACAGGTTGGATGGTTAGACAGGCTGGAACCTTCCAGTGCCTAAGCGAGGCCTAAATGAGATTATATAACAAGATTATAGCCGAAAAGGGGTACTAGCCGAAAAACTCAAAACCACATGGACACCAACCGAAAAAAGTTAAATTTTAAACACCATCCGAAATACCCTTCAATTCAAGAGCAGCAACCTAAATTTCCCTTTTAGTTTAATCAAAAGGTTACCATGTTAATCCTAACAAATGTTGTGGACGCATTTTTAAAATCTCTAGTAATTGTGATATAGTTTTCTAATTTCCCACTTTTAATGGGAAGAATTTTAAATTGGTTAGTCTACTTGCACTCCACCCAAACGCCCAACCCTTCTTCACCAGTCCACACCTTCCGCCAAAATCTCACTCTCATTATATCAACTCCATCTTCACCAAAATTAGGGATTCTTGCTCTGCTCAATCACTCACTCATTCAATCCATCAATCAATCAATCTCCGATTGATTCCGATATCGAGAGTAAGAATGGCGCAAATTTCCGACGGGGAGTCACCGACGAACGCCTTATTCTCGTCAAAAACCCGCTGCTTCACCCTCCCGTGCTTCGGCCCCCGCCAGGCCCCTCCTCCGCCGAATTCGCGCTCCGGATCCCTCTCCGCCTCCAAATCCTCGCTCTGGGAGCGGCTGAGGTTCGCCGAGAGCGAAGGCAGGTGGTGGTCGCGGCCGTTCAGGGCGCTGAAAAAGATCCGCGAGTGGTCGGAGATCGTCGCCGGCCCTAAGTGGAAGACCTTCATCCGCCGATTCAACCGGAACAGGAGCGGCTGCGGAGGAGGCGGCGGCGGCGGAGGTGGACATGGACATGGACATGGACACAAGCACGGCAATTTCCAGTACGATCCGCTGAGCTACGCGCTCAATTTCGATGAAGGTCCGACTCAGATCGGGCAGTCCGACGAGGACTACGGTTACTACCCCGATTTCACTTCTCGCTATGTTTCCGGCTCGCTATCGACTAAGACGTCGATGGATTTGGGGCGAGCGGTGCCCACCGCCGGGTGACCGGCGGCGTTGGCGGTTTCGCTGAAGTCCGCCGCTTTTTGTGGGCGGTTGCACTTGCGCAATCTGCGGAGTAGAAATTGGGGGTGATGATTATGAATGAATATTATGATTTTGGTTTTAGGTTTGAATTTTGGGGCTTGCAAAATTAGGGTTTTTATTAAAGCTGTTTATAAACAAATCTGTGTAATGGAAGGTGGGATATTGTAAAGGTGTTCACAGATTGGAATGAGGTAAACTTAAAACTTGTTTATTATTTGAGCCTGTGTCTGCATTTTGATGATTACACAGATTGATGATTGTTCATTTTTCATGGCTTCTGGTGTTTTCTGAGTGATTCTGAGAGGAGATCAACATTGGAAGACAGGAGTTTGGTGGTGATGATGATTAATTTGCCCAATACTTGCAACTCTCAGAAGATAATGTAAATAAAAAAGTTTGCCTAAAAACAGAAAGTTGTGATTTGATTGAGTCAAAAGGAGTTGGATGGTAGAGACTCCTTGTCATAGTTTGGTGAGATTGGCCCCATAATTTCTCATCAACCTAACATTTATTGCATTTGCAGCTGAATTTTTAACCCAGAAAATTGATTTACAGCTAAATTGTTACATTTTTTAATGTGCAGTGTTTGCTAGCTTTGTTGCAAGCTTCAAGTTTCAAGCTAACATTGGTTGAAACTTGAAATTTCAAACTAAAACATTGAAAATTCTCTGTTATTTTCCTGGCCACATATGAGAGGAGAATCCATCTAGCTTTCACTTTATCAATTGATCAATGACACATGACAGAGTCAGTCACAAAACTAGCTCAAAGTAAATGAGCAAAGCAAACAGAATCAAGCATCAATGGCAGCAGGGAATAAAGCAGAATTCTGATAAATTAACATAGAAAAGATTCTTTTATTTCTACCATAATTATCTTCTTATTCTTGTATACATAAACTAAAGTCTGTGATCAAAACTGAACCAATGAGAAATTCCATCATCTACAAGAAGCACTTAAATTTGCATTATATGAAGAGCTTTGGAATTTGCTTTTCTTTGACCATTGCCATATCTTGGAGACTGAAAAGCTCTCTCCTTTGCTGTTTCCACTGATTCTCTTATCTTCAACATCTCCATCAACCAAAGAATTACCGTTCCGCCCTCGCGTTTTATCGCCCTTCATAGCAACTCCTTTGTCACCATCATCAGCTTCTAATCCATCAGCCAAGGAAACCAGCAAATCCGAATCGGCAATCACATACTGACACGAACCCAACGAATAGCATCTCCTCGCGTCCAAATTACTACTACTAATCTCTCCATGATCAATCTGACTAGTTTCCACTCCTTCATTGAACACACTTCTGAATTTCCCCAACCTCACTGAAAAGACTCTCCTTTCATTAGCCGATTCTTCCATAATCGTCGGTTTGTGATGACTAAAACGGCCGCTTCCATCTTCATTGGGCTGATGATGCATATTTGAAAACTCCATATAGTAATCCAGGCTAAGCAAATGATTATCCAAGGAGCCTCTACAAAGAGGGCAAGTCGAATTCGACAACAGCCATGTGTCTATGCAATTGATATGGAAAGCATGGCTGCAATCAGGAAGGAGTCTGAGGTTGTCATGATCAGAAAACTCACAAAGACAAACTGCACAATCAAATGGCTCCTTCGAACCCACAATGTCTTTATAACAGAACACAGGTAAAGAATCAACTATAGCTTGATCTAAGCCACAATCATGGAGTCTGAAGAGCTGCTGAAGTTGCCTCTGAATAGCTTCAGAGCTAGAGCTATCTGGGTTCCTTCGATATTGAGAAAAGAAATAGAAATATGGCCTTTTCATGAGGATTCGAAATAGCAGGTGGAGGATTCCGCAGAAAAAGAAGATTAAAGCTAGAATTACTATGATTAAAAGAACAGTTGGGCTAATTTTGCCATCAGATGAAGATGAATTTGGTACTCTTGCAAACTCACCAGTAGCAGGTTTAGGGAATGAGGGCAAAGGAGAGATTGAAGAAGATTGAATTAGAATATCAGCTTTTCTCTCAACTGGGTAGAGATTTTTAGGCATTTTAGCAAATGGGTTGAGCTCAAAATCAAGGCTTTATGCTAAACACGAATCTAGAGAACACCAAAGCTAACAATTTTCTTCAGATGAGATGCACTCACAAAAGTTTGCTCTTTGCAACTCCAAATACAGTCAAAATTTCAGAAATTTGACACAACAAAGTGCTTTGAAGAAAGCATGCAGCAACAAAAGCTCTTGAAATTACTGAATTTACAAGAATAATGTGAGTGGAAGAGATGAAAGAGGAGCAAGAGAGAAGGGGAAATTACACAAGGATTTGCTTATAGGGTTTTAGGCAGATTGAGTTTTACCTGAATTCCAAAGAGCATAAAAGGGGAAATCAATAGCTATCAAGAGGGTTGTGGTGGGTATGATTTTGGCTTCAGCGCTGATTCTGGGTATGGTTTTTCTGTGGTACTATCTTCAGAGATGAACTATGAATTCAGGTTAAATTTTGGGCTACAGGGTTTTGTTTCAATTCTCCAAAAATGGGGCATTTTTACCTTCTTTATTATCATCACTTTCACGTGAAAGGAAAGGTGTGGGGGAAAAATCTGGAGAGCTCTCTCTCCTCCACTATTTTCCTAGAAAGATGAATGCTTTGGCCTTTGGTGGGCAAATCAATACTGCCTTTTCTGGTTTCTTTCTTGCTTTTTTCACTGAAGAAGATTAAAAAAAAATTGTTCTTTTTGCTTTTTGGGGTTTATAGTTAAAGAAGTTAATATCTATCCCTATAAACAATTTGTTAACACATTTTAAAGTTTCATATAAGTATTTTGATGTGTGTTTAGATGTATAAAATTTGCTTTATACAACATGATTAATTTAGTATAATGTCTATATTCACAAGTGTTGTTTGAAAAAAATTGCTTTTTTTTTATTGCCAGAATAATGACATTATCTTGTATTATAATATAGAATTTAATATAATTTTACATTAAATCCTGTATTAAATTACAAAATTATAATTCTGACCATCCAAACAATGTGTACATTTTTATACTTCATGACATCCAATTGCCAATTTGGTATCATTGGAATTTCTGAATTATAATGTTTGCTTTGAACTAAATATTAATTATACTTTTAATTTTAATATTCAATTATATACAAATCTTTTATATTGCATAACATCCAAACAAATTCCTATTTTCGATTTATATCCAAATTTTTTGAAAAATTTCAACCAGCAATTTGAGTAATCTCTCACTATCGTAACAACTCACAACCTTGTCATGTGACACCATACACCATGATCAAGCTTTTGGATCACCTACTAATCAATTCAATCCCATAAAAATGTTCAAGTTGATGGGTCAACGATGTTTGTCTCATTGGTTGATGTTGAAGCAAAAATAATACTAATAATAAAAAGAAGCTTAAACCTTCTAATTTGACTAAATGATGTTATAAATAAATCTTATAAAAAAATAAATTAAACATACAAATCACACATTAAACTATATGCTTTATGCTCCTGCATGACATTCTAGAATTCTAAATTCTACCAAGATAGACTCATTCCATTCTACTTCTATAATTTTTAATTAATTCATGTATCAAATTAAGGTTGAAATCTTGGTGATAATCATGTATGATCCTTCCTTTGGTATTATTGTCAGTGCCCTTTATTCCACTTATGATGAGCCAATTGACCTTATTGATAAATGATGATGATGTATTTTCCTTTTTTCTTCTTCCATCACACTTTTGATGGAAGCATTGTCTCACTTTCATTATGACAAAAGCCATGCTTATCAAATTCCAAAGATAGTAAAATACGATAATTATACTTAGCATGTACATTAAGCTTACAATAATAATGATATAATTAGGAGTTGTTGCTTTGGATTGGGTTAAAGGGGCCAAATCATTATACATTCATATGAAATCTTTTGGGAAAAACAATTTAACATGTTTAAGGGAACTTCGTCCATATACTTTACAAAAAAATTCGAATTTCTATTCCTTTTTTTATCGAAGGAGAGACCGTACTATTCAAACTTTATCAAATTTCATCCTCTTTTTATTACTTAAGTCAATCCTATTCATTTGGTAAAAAAAATAAATTAGGTCAATATCTATCATGATTTAAATGGCGAACAAGTTTTCCATTAGAAGATTAGGTTACTCGTTATTAAAAATAAAAAGTTTGTGTGTGAGAATATAATCATATTGCTGACATTAACCATTATTATGATATTCCAAAGTTTGTGGGGTGTGGTTAAAAGAAACCCTCTTTTTTTAAGATTTGTAAAGTAATTAGGGAAAACCAAACCATCTAGATGTAGTTTGCCCTAGGACATTATTTCGAATGAGATTTTGAAGATCTGAGTCAGATGATGGTTTAAGAGAACATATATTAGTTTCTGTAAGCACGTGAGAAAAATGACAATATGAAGAAGTATGTTTGTCATGACTATGATGATTTCAACCTTCTACGAGGACAGAGTACGTATCTCCAAATATCATTAATGACATTAATCGCAAAAATGGTCGTCCTCAATCTCAATATTTGAGATACCAAATCAGAGGAGAGCCTCTCAAATATGTATTTGAGTGAGAGCTTCCACTATAAGAATTACTTGGTTACTTGTTAAAAAATCTCTTTAGTTTTGGACTCTTTTCTTCTCTCTAAAACAATCTAGTTTTTTTTTTCAAAAGAAAATTGAGTAACTGACTAATTGTATCCACCTCAGACTTTAATAAATAATTCATTTTCTAAAATTTTTGATCAAAATCACATCACTATTCACTCAATTTTCAAATGAACACCATTTGTTATACCAATAAGCATCATTCCATAAAGGCAACAAAGTCCTACCATCAATCAAAATACTTCATAAAGGCAACAAGGGTAAACAGAAATTAAACCATACAGTCAATAAAATCATACACTACTTTATGTGTTGTTGGTATGCTTCAGTTTGTTCTTGCCGGATTTCCGGTTGCAGTTTTCACAGCCTCTCTCGGTTATACCAAGCCTGTTTGGCAAACCAAATTCTTACCTTATCAAAAAAAATAATCATACACAACTAAGAAAATCCAGATCAAACAGAAATTAAAAAAGGCTGTGAACCAAAATATTTACACACAAATCCAGATCATATTTGCATCAGTTTAATGTAACACATTGATCAGTATCAAGTTTCTGTTTTCCTGTCACTTCTCCTATGTAATTCAGAAAGAAGCAAGCAGGACTGTCTATGACTTCTAAAATATGCATAGTCTTCTTCACAGTATATTCATTTGATAATGTAGTCTAAGAATCATAATACAACAATGAGACCTAAAACCCTAACTGTTTTGAGAGCCCTTCTTCAAGGATCTGCATGGCCTACAATTTCATCGTCGTCTGACGAGCATTGCCCATCGCTTGCTTCTTCTTCCTCTTCTTCTTCACTTCCTTCTTCCTCTTCAGCAGCAGAGTTCATGACGGTTTCCTTCTTAGCAAATCGCTCACAATACTCTACACACATAATAATGCAACGAACTATAGGAAGCAAAATTAAACAAATACAAGCACAAGTACAAGAATAATTGTCACCTTTAACTTTTTGATCATACAGTTTCCGGTCCTTCATCATAAGGGAAGCAGCATCGCCATTAAGAGGATCAGAAGCGTTTGGGTAAAGCAAAAGTTGTGGAAGAAAGACTTCGAACACGTTCAATAGATCTGTAAGAGCAACAGAATCTGTTACCAAATGGGTCCGAATGAATAAACATCAAAATTACAGCCATATAAAAAATGATTTACCGAACATAGGGCTCCAAGTTTGATTAATTACATCTAAGCATACTGATCCAGAACTGAAAATAAATCAAGAAAAGAGAGTTAGTCACTTGCATGATAACACGGCCAGAAAAGCAACTTCAAGTGCGATGATGAATCATGAATAAAACTCACATTTCATCGACATTTGGGTGATATATTCTGTTGAGGAATCCTATTGAAGGGGACTTGTATGGATAAGCATCTGGAAGCTCAACATGAATTTTCCACACTCCACCTTCATAAAGACCTATATATAGCCCACACAATGATGTAATAAAACATAAAAATGTAGCACTTACAGAATGATGAACAAGTACTCAAGTAGTTGTATTGAGGAAACATGATAACATACTATCTTTGGGACCATGGAAGAACACATTGAATTCATTCAGTCCGTCATTGATTGTCTCAACTGCATAATCACTCATCATCCTAAAGAAATTCATAATCCGTTAATGGAAAGAGAAATATTGAAGATAATAGAACAGAGAGATTCATAGAATAAAGAGTTTATGCAGAGAATCAAGTTTATGCAAAGAACAGGAAAGTCCATTGCCATTTTAAAAAACAAACTTACAATTTCATAACATCCATCTCCCTTCTTTTGCTTGGAGAAGACATTGTGAAATTGTATGTTACAGACTCCAAAAATAAACCTGAAACCAAGATCAAGTTTGTCAAATAACATTAACTAGCCAAATAATGAAAGAAAGGGAAATGGTAAACAGATGAAACAAAAATGTTGCTGATCAATTTAACAATGAATGCATAGGGTACCTTATTTCTCGAAAAATGTTCTGTCAATTGATTTTACCAGATGAAACAAAAATGTTGTTGATCACCTGGGAAGAGATAAAGAAGCGGTATCACAAATATATCCTCATGCCTGATAAATATCTAGATACTTGTGTTCAGATGATTTAGTATATACACATTTGTAGAAGACTAGAAGTAAGATAGTTTAACATAACAGTTGCAATATAAGGCACCCCCCAAATCTAAAAGTGCAGTTATTTGATGGAGTGGCTAAAGTGGCAAACCCAAACTGACTGAAATGAGGTTATTTATCAAGTTATAATACTACTACAACAATAACAACAACAACAACAACAACAACATTGAGTTCCCTCGAGGAGAATCTGGGGGATCAAGATGGAGGCACCCCTGGCTTAATACTGAGGGGGTGCGACTGAGAGACCTAACAGAACCGAAAGCACAAAACAACTGTAACAAACAAGGAACGAAAGCGAGACCAGAGGCAGAACAAAGCAAATCAAGTTATAATACTACTTGAAGTTAAATCAAGCATGAGCATATGATGTATTATAACTGTTTTACTGTTAAAAAGAAAGGATCCATATCTACTTTGACCAGGGGTGTTGCTTGTCGCTTATCAATAAAGGAAGAAACAAACATAAGGTTTTATATGTGGATATAAGTGCCACATTCTCTATTTCTCTCCCTGTTCCATGCATTTAGATCTATATCAAAGACATAACATTAGAAAGTCTCAGTAAATAAATATAGTTGCTGATTTGCTAGGGCAAAGTTCTTATGCGTGTTTCTACTATAGGTTCACGTTTTTTGTACTCAAAATTCCACAGATACCCGCAAAGTTACAAGCCCGCCCTTGTATGCAACTATACAAATAACCTAATGTCTGCTCTAGCAGAACTGCTCAACAATTGAGATTAGGTGCCTGGTAGTCAAGTCGTTATGTTTCCTGCTAATTTTAATTTCAGAGGAATATAGTCCATTACCAAACAACAGTGATAGGCAATTATGTATTAGTTCTATTTAGCAGTCTCATATCCAAGAAAATTACTTTTATCATATGATAATTCTGATGTTGACATATAAGACTTCAGACAAGTTGGCTGAATTCATAAGGTAAACAAAGGACTGATGTGGGGGAGATCTGTTCAGGAGCTACCAACCAGGGCATTGACTTGTTGACAGAATCATGTTTGGCACATAGTGATGAGCCACAAACATGAATATCCTTGCAATCTTGTCACTATCAGATTTTTTCTGTGAACCATGTGAGATCCTTTCAGAAACCGTGTAATGTTTTATAGAGTTTCATAGGCCTTTTCTTGGCCTTAAAATGCTAAAATCAAATGAACATTTTGCCTAATTCATAACAAGTACATCAATGCCACTCAATTAGTTTAACATGGAATGTGTGTGTGTGTTTGCTTGGTGAAAAGTCAAAACAAGACCATAATCCCAAGAAATGATTCTCTAAGGATTTTGCAGCCCAGCAGTGAACATCAGATTTTGTTCTCAACATAAAAGCAACAAACTAAAAATCTGATAAATCCTTCAAAAAAACAAAAATGTGCAATTTCAACCCCTTAAAAAAATCAATCAGGCTCAGATGATCCATTTTACAAACAACAATTTAAAAACATCTCCAACTTCTCTAATTCGCCAATTTATATCATAACAAAGCAAAGCAAACTAAGCATCAAAATGGGTTAAACCAACATATAACACATCCCCATTTGGGAATTCCATCAAACACCTTAAATGCAACCAACAGTAACCGATCGGAGACCGCCAAATCAAACCCATCAAATCACAACCCAGATTACAAAAGCACACAATTTACTGAAAGGAAGAAATCTTACCAGAAATCTCCCAAGTATATCAAATCAATTGATCGTAAACACAAATAATAAGCAAGAATCTTCAACGGATGATAGCAGATTGCATCAGAATTTTGAAGAGGCGATTAAGGTCGCTGTGGATCAAAGGAGGAGGAGAATGGGGGAAGAATGAACGGCGAAATCACGTGGGAACGTGTAGGGGGTGAAAGGGTAGAGAACGTAAAAGAGAAGAATGTGACACCATTGAGATTCGGCAACGTGGTCTCGCGCTGTTTATGGGAGATTTTTTTTTTCTTTTCTTTTTTCTATTTACCTTCAATTATTTTCACCGGAAAATAAATTAAAAATAAATTATCCCAAATGCAATTTAGTAAAGTTGATCGATATTGAGTATTTTTTTCATTAGGAAAGCAAATCCAACTTGAATATGAAGTTAGAGTCTAAATCTAATTGATATTATAAGTTTGTTAGCAAGTACTAATCTAGTGATAATTGGTACTAGGTCGTTTAAACATTTATTTAAAGCTCTCGAGTTCGAGACTCTCCTCATACAGTGTGTATATAACAGAGAGATTTGGGAAGAGCAACACCCCTAACGGGGTCTAAACCAACTCTAGTTCGGACGTAGACATAAAGTGCCGAAACGGGTGAGGCCTAGCCCATCAAAAAAAATATTATATGTGTGTTATAAATTGGTAATCAAATTTGTCGTTAAATTACAGTCACGAGGTAAATGTTGAATACGAACTGTCTCAAAGGACCAACACCCCTAACGGGATCCAACCCAATTTCGGTCCGGGCGTAGGTATAAAGTGTCGAACCGGGCGAGGCCCAGTCCATCAAAAAAATATTATAAATGTGTTATAAATTGGTAATCAAATTTGTCGTTAAATTACAGTCACGAGGTACATGTTAAATACAAATTGTTTCAAAGAAGCACGGCAAAACAAGTATGTCAGCGATCAACATTAGATAGGCCATGGACACGGTCTATCCCCTTTTAATGCCTTGATGATAATAATACGTACTATTTTCTTCTAATTCAATATACTTAAATTTTCTCTACTTCATAGACAACATTGTACATCCATTTTACCTCAGTTTGTAGAACACTCCAGAATATGTTGGATGCAACATCCATACTAGTATCCATACTAATAATCTGTCCATAGTAATCACGAATTATATATATCCTATTTGTAGCAATCTCATTCCCTCATTTAAATCCATCCAAGTCTATCTTTACAAACTCCCCGATTGTTGTTGCAGCCATCCCATTCCCTCGTTGGATCGATTCATGAGTATTGACCACGGTGTATATCATCTTTAACAATCAAATTATTTGTGGACTTGTAATTTGAGCTAGGTTTTGGGTAGATCATTTGATATGTATGGCATATTTCCACCAAAGTTCAATATATATATATATATATATGCCAAGTAATTGTTTAAAACAAAAATATAGGGCAACTTTTCATAAAGGTTAATGGGATTTTACGTAACAAGTCAAAGATTGTGAAATATCCTAATTAAATATTATGGTTTTGATTTTTTAATCAGTTTTTCCAGTGAATTAAGATTGTGTTTTTTTGTACAAGAAGAAAGCGATTAGGATAAATAAAACTAGAAGACCCGTTAGTTAAATGATAAATTTATGTAACTTGTGGAATGTGACACTAGTTAAACATATATTGTATTCCCTTAAAGCATAATCACTCAAAAATTATCCTTCTTCATTTCAACTTTGAAAATTGTTTGTTGTGTGTGTGGTTTGTGTGTACGTGCGGACATGGTGATATTGAAGATCTTTTGTTTTTGGATCAGCAAGGATCCAGTCTTACGGCCCAAATCCGAATCCTTGGCCCAATGTCCATAAACTATGAGAATATTTTTCCAAAATTATATGTATGAGTTAAAAAAAAAAGCAAAAATAAAATAAAATTGTTAGGGCTTTGCCCTCCTTTGCACCAAAAAACAAGATTCTACTTATAATATACTTGTAGTAGATAATGATGACATTGCATTAAAATAATGTTACATATTAAGAAAATGATCTCATTTGCATCTTATTTTTCTTTTAGGGTTAATTTATTCATTTAATAGAACATAACATGGTTTAAGAGATCAGAAAGTATATAGACTCACTAAACACCAACACTGAAAATAAAGGGCTGAGATTGAACCATGTGAATCACTCCATCGTTGGAGAAAACATATTAAATCCACACAAAAAAAAGTTGAATTTAACTGAGCATTGATATTATGATTACATAAATGTGAAATTTAGGAACACTCATTGACCTAATTACCTAACCAAAATCAAAAGTATCAAGCTAGAAGAACAAGAATGCCTAAACAACTTTCGCTACCATAGAATCATCAAAGATTCTTGATATAAACCAAGGGGGACTCACTCACCAAAATCAGATACGTGACTCGGGTCGAGCTCAGTCTATGTAAAAAATTCTATATGAGAGATTCACCCGTTAAAGCCAAATTCGCAACACATGTCAAAAAATAATGGGCTCAGGTAGTAAATGGTCTGGTCTATATTCACGATGTTTGGAGTTCAATTTCAACGGATGTAAAAAATTCTCGTTAAGAGACTCACCCGTTAAAGTCAGGTGTGCGACTTAGTCAAGTTAAACGTGTATAAGACCAAACTCTGACAAGCTAGTGGACAACCAAAATAAAATATTGATATAAGATTTCAAAATTTTACGGGTCAATTTTGTTTTTTAGAAAGATTTATGGAATTATTGTATGAGGACCAAATGGTACGTATATTATAAACTCAAAAGTGTAAGCATGCAAAATATTACATTTACTAGCTATTGTATTAACACGTACGTTTAGCCAGCTATGTGATAGCAACTATACCAATAAACAACGAAACTAATGGGAAATTGGTCCCCTTCGTTGTGTGTTTTTTTCACCTAAAGGTATGATATGCAAAAAAAAATTTCTTTATTAATGATGATTGGTGATACATAGCTATCAATTCCAACTTCTGTATACATAGTGTGATACTCTTAACAATATATGGATCTTGCTTGTATTCTACGTACGTACATGGACCTAACAAAGGATTTAAATTTATCAAACGACTCATAGGGAAAAGTATAATATAAAGTTTATATTTTCTTACAAATGATGAATACTAAATTCCGGGACAAATGAAGCATCTGATAAGTGACTTGAAATAGTAAGAATATATGGGACAAATAATTAGGCTTTGTGAGTGAGAGTAGCGTTTTATCATAGAGTAAACGAGTGTCAAACCAGTGGCGTAGCCAGGAATTTGTGTCAGTGGGAGCTAAATTTCGTTGATAATTTTTTTGGCTATAGAAATATTCCAAGCGAAGTTAGGAATTTTTTTTTATTGTTTAATAAAATATAGAAAAAATTGTATTTTTCTGTATATAAAAAAAATTGTATATAAAATTAATCTTCTATTTTTTGACCAAATAAATTAATTTTTATCAAATAACTTAGTTTTTTTCACTATATTTTTACAAATTTTTTTTTAAAAAATCTCAGTGGGGGTTGCATGAGCTCCCTCCGCCAATGTGTCAAACTATCAAAGAGGTGTAGTAGTTGACTATGGATTACTCTTGTAAACATACTCAAGAGATCTATAAAGCAACTTACGACTTTTAATTCGATTAAGCGAGAACTTGGAAGAGAGTGATTTTTATTTAGTTAACGAGTTAATTAGTTGCTTAAGTGTTTCACTAAAAAAATTCACGAATCAAGTAAAACTGTTGAGAATCTTCTTCTAACATCGGAAGTTGAGAGTTAAATTTCAAGAAGTCGTGAGTTACTCCTCCTATTGTCAATTGATTTTAGAAAGAAATTTTATAAACTTATGTGATGGGCCAGTTGCGCATATCCCATCAAACTCTCCTCCGTCCATATTATGACCCGCCGAACTTTGACAAAAACTTTCTTATTTAAAATGTTATTTTCGTTGCATGTATATATATAGATTAATAACTTTACTAAATCGACGACTCGATATACTCACAATCCTTAAAAAAAAACTCAAGAAATGTCTTCATACACGTATATACATGAATTTATGACCACCAACTGATTTATGTATGGCAGTACGTGCCTTCAATGCATTTTGATGGTAACCATATTTTTCTCGTGAGCAATTCAAACGATCAAAATAATTTTTAAAATTGATATAACGGTACATAAATCTAATACTCCGTATTATTCTTGCTTTGGTTGTAAGAACACGAAGAATACGCTACCTCATATAATTAATTAATCAAATGTTAAAGTAACATCAGTCCAAAATTTTAATTTCTTCCGGGAACGTCAAAGTTGGTAAGCTCTCAGATGATAATTAAATGACTGATCGGTTGATCTCCTAATTAATTTGGAAATCAACTAGAAATAGACATAGTGAAAATATACTCTAACAAATACAAATTAAATTAAATAAATGTATAGAAATTGAAGGGTGCATGCATGATGCAACGTAGGATGCACGTGCCTTGACGGGGTTGCCCACGTGCCGGCGGTGGCAGCGGCGCCGATGATGATGCCAAGAACCCCATTTGTTCTTTAAATTGGTCTTTCTAATAAGAATATAAAAAAAAAACAAAGTATAAACTATATGAAAAATAATTTTAAAAAACTATAAAGAAGTAAAATATAGTAGATTTTTTTTTCAAATAAAGAGTACTTAATTAACTAAATGGACCAGGGTTACTAGATTGAGTTAGTCGGTATAAACTGATTTACTTAATCTATATATTTTATCGACTAGTTCACGACCTGGGGTTACCACCAAAGGTGGATTTCCTCGTTATTAAAAAAATTCGTTCTAAAATATCTTTGGATTTTATTTGATTCATTTGAAGTATTCTAAAAAAAAATTGTGAAAAATTATAGAAGCTTTCTAAAAGGTATGACAAATGAGTAATTGACAACGGATTTTGTACCTAAACAGTATATTCATAAAATTCAAAGTTTTGCATCCATATTCAAGCTCGTCAATTTTTTAAATAGAATATTTTGATTTGATTATTGAATATGATATCTGATGTACAAGCATTGCAATATTAAAATATTTTTTCATGATTATTATAGGTAATTCTACTCATTTTCTAAATTTTTATGTCATATTGTGACTCGGACGCATCCTCATTCTCATTGGTTTTTATACACTATTTTTGAGATGGATTTAATCCTTATATCAATTTTTGATGCATTCTAATTAAATTTGATTAATATTATTATTATATAGTTGAATTTTAATTTTTCTTAAGTCTATTGGACGTATTTCTTTTTTTGGATAGGGATATTTTCATTTTAACTCCCCAAATTCCATTATAATGGAAACTTACTGAATCAATGTTGTTGTTTATATTGGAACTCTCTTATTCAACATGAATTGGTTTCAATTTTCCAATAGACTGAACGGGGACTAAATAAAAATTAAAGTGCCACAGTTTAATCCACATTTTCCTTGTTTAAGAGATACTAGAAGAATTTTATGGGCGTTTTAATTGTCACCTCCTTTTGTAATTATGGTCCACATAACCACATTTCATGGTTGATTTGGTGAAAAAACAGCTCTACATGACCACATTTCAGTGATATAAAAAGAAACAAAAGTATTTAATTGAGTAAAAACCTTATACTTTAATGATAGTAGTTAGCCGGACAACAAATTTATTGTATGTCCATTTGCTTCAATAACATTTTAATGATAATTGTGCTTTGGCCCTATATGTCGAGCCCAAATCTTCATAAATGTGAAGATCAACAACACCAACAACAAACAATAAAACTGTTTTTTTTTTTTTTTAATAAAACCCAAAGTTTCTACAATACAACACTCATTAAGTATTGTTTGCCAAAACTAAGTGATAGTGGATAGTTGTAATTGTAATAGTAGTTATAGTGGTTAAAATTTGCGGTCTAATGAAAATAAAATATTGATGTTTGTTTGGTTTAGGTAGGTTTTTTTTTGTTGAATTGGTTTATGTAGCTTTTGGTTTAGCTTATACTTATAAAATGATGAAATAGGACATATAATTTATTTAAAAGTAATTATTTTTCTTTTTGGTTGAGGGTAGATGTGAAGAAGAAAATTTTAAACTAGTTCAAATCTTTAAAAGCTTTCTAGAATATATAGCGGCTAAAAATCAAGCTTTTGCATGCTAAAAATAACTCTATTGTTGATTATACTAAAAACTGTAGTAGCGTTTAAAATGAGATTTTAAAAGCTAAATGCTAGCGTTTTGACCTTGATGAACATGCACTAAATATAGCATTTTTTCTAACAAAAATAAATAAATTTAGCATTTCTACGAACTAATAATCCTGACCAATTTAGCAACTCTATCTTCGAAGACTTTCTAGCTTCAATTTTTCTGTCTTAATATATATGTACTTTTGTAATTTTATCATTTTCCAAGTTTATTCTTAAATATTAAAAAATTAATTAATTAATCAACTTGTTGTTTACAAAAAAAAAAAGAGTTTATAGAGACACTTTAGACTAAAATTTTACTTTCTTAGATAATTTATCTAACAAAAACATCTAAAATAATACAACAATGCACACACCTAAAATCAATTCACTTCATTGTTTCAGACCTACACAAATCTCACACCAAATTCCCAAAAATAATCAAGACCAAAACTTTACACCACCAAAATTCCCAAAGTAACCAAGATCAAACCTTTATACCATACACCAAAACCGAAATCAATTCTAACAAAAACAACTCTCTTTACACGGTGTCTTTCAAGAAACCATATCACCTGCCTGCCCTCTTTGTTTTTATTTCCTTCACAATACTCAGGTCTCTTTCCTTTCTCCTTGGGTTGCTCAATTTCTTCTTCACATCCTCCTTTATCAATTTCAGTTCCCACTCCCTTCCCCCAAAGCTTCCTCCTTAATCTCTTTTCTTGTTTTTCGGTGCCTGAATTGATACTCAACAATGTCTTCAACTGCCCAGAGGTTTATCAAGTGCGTTACCGTTGGCGACGGCGCCGTTGGCAAGACTTGTATGCTAATTTGCTACACTAGCAACAAATTCCCAACTGTAAGTAATGAATTTCCCTCACTTTCTGATTCCATCTTGATTTTTGGCACCTGGGTTTTTCGGATTAAGCTCTCAATTGATTTTACCCACAAAAAAGTTCAGTTCTTTCTGAATTTTGTTGTCTGATTTGCTTCTTTTGTGATAACCCCTAAACCTTGTTTTAGTTGTTTTTATACTGAATTCTTGCTGGTTTAATCAGGATTATATACCAACAGTGTTTGATAACTTCAGTGCAAATGTGGTGGTGGAAGGCACCACTGTCAATTTAGGTCTTTGGGACACAGCTGGTGAGCTTCACTTCACTTCTTTGCTTATAATTTCAATTTTTTTCTCTATTGAATTGGGAAGAAATTATCATTTCAATTATTAAAGAACAAAACTTTTGATTGAATAGGGCAAGAGGATTACAACAGATTGAGGCCCTTGAGTTACCGAGGTGCTGATGTTTTTGTCTTGGCATTCTCGTTGGTTAGCCGTGCCAGCTATGAGAATGTGCTGAAAAAGGTGACTTTTTTGCTTGAAGTTTGGATTGTAGCTTATCAATGGCTAAAGTAGTTGCTAGCATTTTACTAGAGTTTTTGCAAATTTTTGATTGCAAGAAAAAATAAATTGTGTATTTTTTTTTCAGTGGATCCCAGAGCTTCAGCACTATGCACCAGGAGTCCCAGTGGTATTAGTTGGCACAAAATTGGGTAAGTTGGAAAGTAGCAAGAAGATTGTTTCTAACTAGTGGTGGTGTTTCTTAAGAGGATTTACAGCTTAATTGGCTGCTTTCTGTACCTAATTGAGCCCACATTTGCACTTGAGTTTTCCTGAAGAAAGGGTCAATAATTTTGATTTAAAATTTAGGAATCAGAAAGATCCATCAATTATTTGATCTTATAATACTTAATTGGCGCTTGGACAATTTATCCAGAAAATGAGGTAAATGGCCATGGTTTGTGCTGCTTTTGTTGTGGATAATTGTGCTACATGTCAAATTGAATGGTTATTGTTCTGAACAGCTTCATGTTTCATGTCTAAGGAACCAACAGAAAAGGTTTTGCTTGCAAAATTTTGTATAAGACTGAACAAAAAAAGCAAATCAGAAACTCAATTGGCTACTGAGTTGAAGGACTAGCATTTTGCAACTAATGTTGGGAAATTGTTTAATTTATCCTCAAGTTGCCTTGAGAAATCTAAATTTCTGGTTAACCAGAGCTTTTGTTCATGTTCTTGGCCACTAATCTAGCCCGAGAGCAAGCTTATCTGAAATCAAACTCTTCATTTATTCCTAACTTCACGCCCCAACCTTTAACTAAAGCAAACAACACAACTTTTGAAAGTATGGCAGACTGGCTTTTGATGTTGAAGCTTCTTCTGTTAATATGCAATAATTGTTCTGATATGAGTTCTCTAAACTAGCACATTCTCTTATATGACCATGATCCACTATACAATTTCATCAGTTATCTGAATTTTTTGTTGTTTTATATTTGCAGATCTTCGTGAGGACAAGCATTATATGGCTGAACATCCAGGCCTAGTGCCAGTAACAACTCCACAGGTAGGTTTTCATTAATGAACCTCTTTTGTTTAATCTTAACCAGGTTTCAGTTATATGAAATACTTGAAATATGACAATGCTGGGTGGCATTTTATCAGGGAGAGGAATTGCGCAAGCAGATCGGTGCATTATTCTACATTGAGTGCAGTTCTAAGACTCAGCAGGTACTTGTGTTTATATTTATCTCTGATCTTATACATCAAATAGTCAAAATTCCAGAATTATATTGGTGTGTTCTACTTCTGATAGAAAATTCTTCTGGCATTTGCAGAATGTAAAAGCTGTTTTTGATGCTGCAATCAAAGTAGTTATCAAACCTCCTCAGAAACAAAAGGAGAAGAAGATAAAGAAGCAACAGCGACAAGGATGCCTATCGTAATTCTCTTTGTTCCAAAATAAAGAAAATAATTTCTTATTTCCAATTTTACCTGATAATCAGAAATAAGACAGCAATCATCATATAAAAGTATAAAACAGTACAATTTTTTTTGTGTTCTGCAGGAACGTTGGAAGGAGGCTAGTTTGTCTGAAGCGACGTTCTGACTGATGAAGGTTTGATTCTATCGTACCGAGTTCTCTTGAATTACACAAGTAGACATCTTCTGGCCTCATGATGTCAATAGTAGAAAACTACACCATGTTTGTTCTGTAAATTCAGCTGGTGGCTATTCTTTTCATCTGATGCATAATTTACTGCCTTTTGTCATATTGTATTGCTCCTTTTGATGTAGCTGATCTTTGGTCACACTAATATCTAGCCTAGTAGTTTTGCTTTGATTGAAAACTCACCATGCTTGTACACCAATTATTCTTATGCAATTGATAACATTTGATATAACCTCAAGAATCACACATCTCATCTCCTTATGTTGCAAAAAAAGGACAAATATCTAAACATTCAGAGTTTTTTCTACTTATTTCTTCAACATAGCATACAAAATCTCATTCCAAGTATCAATAGCACCAGGCAAGCACCAATGCCTGCAATCGCTCCAACCCGAAGCTGAATGGTAATAGAAGTGCTTACCTGGATGAGCATCCGCCCTATATGCCATAGCAGGCGTCACATCCATTACCATAAACTTCTTGTTCTTTGCTTCTTCTTTCGCCTTTTTGAGCTCCTCCATTTGGTAACTTCTCATATGCCATGCGTCATCCCCTACAACCCGTCTCATCTCATCCTCAGACACCAATGGAGTTGTCCTAGGACAAGAACCGCCCTTGTTCCATGACCCTTTCTCAAAATGTTGCGGCGAATAAGTCCTTAAAACCGTCGCGGTTTTACCGCATTCGTCGCATGTGTTGATGAACTTGAGGGCTGTTCTGAGCGATTGCTTGTAAACCCATCCAAGGCTAATGTTGCTAGAGGAGCAATAGTAGCATCCTAGAAGGGTGTTGTTGGAGTAGACATAGTTGGGTCTAGCAAACCAAGCTCCAGAGGAAATGATGACAACGTCGGACCCGAAAACATTTCGGGCCCATGCAGGGTCCACCTCGTCGATTCGAAGATCGAATTTTCCGGTTCTCATTCGCTCTTTTGAAACTACTAGGAAAGGGGTCCATAGCATAGTAATAGTGAGGTTGTAGGATTTGAAAAGCCATGTCCCAAACTTGTTCTTCTTGTCATCCAAGGCCACCTCCGGTCGCTCAACCTACCGAAAAAACGACACAAAAAAGAACATTATGATCAATTAGGTCAAACCATCAGATCATGAAACGAAACAGTTTATAGGGTCTGTTTGGATTACACATGGTAACATATTAGATAATGCATTATCAAGTGTAATCCAAATGCTCAGTGGTCAATCTTACAGAGGATAGAAGACAAACGAGCGAATCAGCCTGGTTTCGAGAGACTGAATCACCCACAAACGCGATCCTCATCCCTCGAACGAGCTCCAAGAATGCGGACGAATCAAAACCCGAGAGCTCACATCCATGTGGCTTCCACCTCCAATTGAGGAAATCCTTGTCTTTCCTCCCATACATGAAACAATTCTTTGTATGAGGAAGAGTTGGGCAAGTGACATTGTCGTAGAACGAGTACCCTTTTCGGGTTTCCTTCACCCACTCGCCTTTAAACAAGTCACATTCTTCTTGTCCATCCTTCACATCAACAACAGAAGAGGAGGCAGTAACAGCAGTAGTAGTAGCAGTAATAATGCTCGAGAACGAGCTAGAAGAGAAGCAATACAAGAAGACGGTGAACGTTAAGACGACGACGCCTAGAGCAAGAACTCGGCTGAGATCGCCGGTGAATCGAAACAACTTGTTCTTCTCCATCTTGTTTTGATGGAGAAAGCAAATGTTTTTGATGAGTTTTTAGTTGTTCTTGAACATTGATGAAAGGATGGTCAAAAGAACATCATGGTATAAGAATAAGTTCCTAGCCTGCCGCCGTCTATTAAGTCCATTATATTATGATAAAAAAAATCTTTAAACTAGAAATATGGAATCATTTAGACAATGACATGCATGACACACTTGAATATAACACTGATCCGACATGCACAAATTAGACAGGTGTTCATAATAAATAATGATACAAGACTTATGTGTCTTGAAACCTACACCAATCGGAAATACTAATTTTTGACATTTGAATCTCTTTCATTATCTTATTTTTTGATGGAGAGATGTGAATCTTGCAAGTTGCAAGTATGTTTTTATGATTAAGTCCAAAATGTGGTTTCGAGTGTAATTAGAGATTTTGTTTTTTTCTCTGATCTACTGATTTCCCATGAAGGCTGAAGCTAGGGCTGGGCAAAATCCGGTATGGATCGGATCGAGAGGTATTTGATCTGATCTTTGGTTTAAGAAAATTTGAAAATCAGTCCTGGTCTAGATTATTTTTTATTAATAATAAAAAAACTATTTTATGTAAAGAAGTATGTATGATCATGTAATATCTATTTTAAAAGAGATGAAATTAATTTTGTGATATAATATAAAAATATAGTTTTTTTGAAAATGGTGTATACTTTTTTATTTAAAGTAATAAATTAGTGTCATTCCCGTACCTTGTACGGGTTTGATATAAAAATTACTCTATAAAAAATGTTTTCGGCTTGTTCTTAAAAAAATTTCCCGAACACATTTTTCACGACTGAATCACACTTTTTTAATGTTATTCATGTATATTGTACGAATTTAATATAAAAGTCATTTATAATTATTATTGACGGTTATTAAATAAACTTACAAACACATTTTCACAAATCACACTTCTTTTAATAAAGAATTACAAAATATTAGGATTTATTTAAGAAACAATTTTTATTAGATCAATTTTAAAAAATGATTTGTCTTAGTTTCTTAGATGATCAATTAAAATATTAAGATAGTTTTAATCAAATGTTCATTAAAAAGAAATTACATAACTTCAAATTGACTATTTATATAAAATTCTTAGAATAGTAAAATATTTTGGAACCAATTTTCATAAAAAAAATAATTTGTAATTGTTTCATAGAATGTGGGGGAGTGGGAAAGTGGGTAAGTTTTTTTGCCAATTTTTTTTATGAAGTGGGGAAGTAGTTTTAGAATTTTTAGTTTTTGGTAAAAATTATAAATTTTAATTGTGTATATTAGATTAAGCCATGTGGCTAAATTTTTTCTAAAGAGATGTGTTCTCCTTTACAATTGTACTATATAGATTTATACGAAAATAGTCTAGTTTAAAATTGGACCACAGCGGGATCGAGGTTGGACCAAAAAATTATGGTTCAATCCTCGATTTTAAATTTTTGGAAGATTAGTCTCGGTTTAATTTTGGACCGATGTCCACCCCTAGCTAAAGCATTATAAAATCACCATGTAATGTTGATATAGACCAATTCATTCCTTTGTGGAGATCATGACGAATTGTTAACTGAACCTATTCACCATTTAAAATAATTTGTTTTGTTTAATGTGTAATTTAAAATTCTTCTTGCTCTGAAATGTTTGTTGTATTCAATTGGAATTGCATGAATCCGAAATTAAGATTGTTTTGTCACTATCTATCAATTATTTTTATGACACAAACAAACATATACGTGAAAAGAGCTTTGTTTTTAAAATTAATTGTTGAATATACCTTTGACTATATTTTATAATTTTAATTCGTTTCTTTTACTTGTTGACACTTGACAACTAACCACGGCTTATGGCCCCGTTATATTTTACAATTCACAAAGTATTGTAGATATTGTTATTTATTACAGATGTCAGTAAAGTAAGGCACAAGTTTTTGTTGGATTTATTCTTATGGAATAACAAAAATAGTTAGTGAGGTAGACGTGTAATTTTAATATGCGATGGTGGATTTATTTAAATAAGTTATAAGGTGTATTTTACATTTGATCTATAACGAAGTTGAATGCCTTAAAACAAATACGGGCTTTGAACATAATAAACAAATATGGGCTGGGCCCATTTTGGTAATGGGCTAGTCGATTTTCTTATAGTCTATTTCGTGGAATTGGACTGGTTAGGAGTGTTATAATTTTTATTTAATGAATCCTTACGTCAGAAATAGTCATTCGGAAGAATTGGGTTAAACTTGGATATTCTTAGAGGTGAATTCTTTTGGGAAGCAGAATTGAAGAGAACCTCAAGTGCACTATGGAGAGATTTGATCACTGTTAGAGAAGAGATAACAGAGACTCTAGAGAGGGAAGACAATCTTGCGATCATATTGAGTAATAGAGGCAGATTTGACTGGAAAAGAGTTTATGACAGCATGAGACACAAATGACCTAATGCTGAGTGGTGTAAATGGATCTGGGGCAGAATCAATACCCCTAGAATTTCCTTTACCACATGGATGATTATCAGCAGGGGAATGATGACGAAAGAAAGGTTGAGAATGATGGATCTACTGCAGAAAAATGCTTGTGAGATCTGCAATGACAATTGTCAAGAATCATGAGAGCACATCTGGTTCAAGTGCAAATACTATAAGGAAGTGTTGGATAATGTGCTGACATGGGCTAAAATAGGACGTAGGCACTACTCAATTGAAGAGTGGGTAGCAACTCTGAGCAACATGGCCAAGAATTGCAACTTTACCTTCAACTTATGGATCGCATGCTATAGTGCAGTGGCTTATTTTATTTGAAATGCTAGGAACAAAATAATTTTTCAGCATGAGTTTTTTGGAGCGGAGGAATGTTCTAAGATTGCAATCAACCACATTAGGAATAGCATCAAGGCTAGATGGAGGAAACATAATAGAGATTCGAGAAAAGAGTTTGCTAGACTTGGGCTAAATGAACCTATGTAATTCTAGGAATGCCTAGAAGTAATTTTTTGTAATTAACAAACTTCTTATTAATGAATGAATCACCCTTTTCATTCTAAAAAAAATAGTCATTACCAAATTATAACTCATGCACTACAAAATTATTTATCAATCAATATACTTAAATCTTACTTAAATTATAATAGGTGTATGTAAAAGTAAATGATGTAGGCGAAATATCAACACGCATAGAAGAAAAATTAGACTTTCGAAAATCGCGTTCTCGATAAAAGTGATTTCAAGCTTCTTCAATTGAGTCGCACCATACCTTTTCAGATAGAGAATTCGCTAATGGGCAAGACTCAAACATTATCCTGAGCTCTGACACTTTTTGGACATTTAATATAACTTCAGGGCTTAAATTAGGGTTTAAAAATATTTCTTGAATTTTTTGTAATTTCTAGAGTTTGTATATTTAGTTTTTCTATCTTGTATTTTTCTATCTTTAATAGTTTTCTTTATATATATATGATTGTAGGTAAGCCTTGAGAATATATTTTATCATTATTATTTTTAATTTTCCACTTCAATCTAGTTGATTTTCATTGTTTTTGTGTTTAGAATTTCATACTTATAACTAGTTGAAGACCCGTACCATGTACGGGTAACTGTTGTTTTTTACCTTAAACTACTACTATATAATTCATAGAGTTAAAATGTAAATTTATGATAATAGAAAAATTACTTGCTCTTAAAGTCTACATATTGAGGAAAAGCTTGATCGTGCCAGATTATAGTTGCATGTTTTGTATTATATAACACTTTTTCACCTACATAAAAAATATCCATAATTAAAGAATTTCAAAAATATTCATGAAATAGAAAAATAGAATTACGTTGTAATTTATTTAATATGAGTTTTGAGATATACCTTGAAATAACTTAACCTTTACAAATTGCATTATAATGTCAATGTCATGATGTCCAAGATTTGTAATGACATTGTAAAAGTGATGAGCATACTTCTCCCAAAGTGTCACTTCATTGTTACATTCCTACATGTAAATGTATTAAAATTAAATAAAGTTTTAAAAAAAGAATGAAAATAGGATAGAATAACAAAAAGTGATAGAGCTTACTCTTCATTTGCCAGGACAAAATCAAGTTTGCTTACTTCTTTCTTGTTGATCTCAAGAGTAGTAAACGATGGTTTCGAAACAACATGACCTATTACAAACACGTACCCACTATATAGTTTATATCGAAAGTCTTCTCCTTTATGAGATTGAAAGAAACAAATTTGAATCCATATTGACAAATCTCAATTTCATCCGTTGGTGTAAGTGAGAATCAATTCCTAATTGAATTCTACATGTATTAAAATAAATAGCCACCGAATAAGATCAACAACCAATAAATAATCTAAGCTGAGACTTCCCATGGCACATCTTCAATACATAATTTATAAACTCAAGGTGATCCTCAAACTGCATAACTTTCACTATCTCCGTAATAGATTCCACAACTGTAGTCCTGGATTCAGCTCTCTCATACATGTTTTGTTAATATCTCCATGGATTGCAAACCAACAGAATCTCTATATTTAGCCCAAATCCGACTACGACCAGAATGTGCACATAAACAAAAAATACGGCCTACCCTAAACAAATATCGGTAGATTATTGGAAAGAAACCAAACATTGTCACCGAAAATTAAATCCTAAATTGGAAATTGAAAGATGGTTTATAGAGAAGCTTACCACAATGTGCTATGAACGATCTGAAAGCAATCGGATCACAAGGGAGAAGAAGCACAAAAGTAATTGTTCTTGTTCTGAAATTCGCACGGAGGAGAAGGAGCACGGGGGAGAAGAAGCACAAATATAACTTTTCTTTTATGTTGCTTCTTCGTAATTTATTAACAAATCTTAGTTTGCACCATACAGAATTATACATGGATAGAATTTTATTTAAAAAATAATATAAATATTAAGCAATAAAATCTATCCTTACTAAAGATATTACCCTAATATTCGGAAATTCTATCTCAATCCTAATTATCGTTAGTGCTACCGAAATATTTCAATCTTTTAATAAAACTATTTCACTTTTCTTTATGTTGTTTTAATGGATGAGATTACAATATAAAAAATTATATAAACATATTATCTATTTAGTATGGCAAGAACACTATAAATTGTTACAAAATTTATTAAAATATAATAACACATTAATTTATTCAAAAATGCTACGTGACGCAAATTTTACAACAGATTTGGGTTCCGCTTTATAATGTATTAGGGTAGATTCTTTATTCTCCAAAATTCGTGTTTAATTACTTGCATTTCGTGCTTCCTACTATGTCAGTAAAAATATAAACTTTCAACCCTATTTAGATATTATAATTAGTTTTGCTTTTCTCCGATTAAGTTTCAAGTGGGCTCGTCTATTTAAGTTGTGAATCAAGTAGTTTCTTGAAAAATAATTCAACATAATGCACATGCATAACACATACACATAAAATGTACATGCCTAAACTTCAAATTAAATTAGTACTCGTAATTGATTGGGAGATCTCTTGCCACGTGTAATACTTTTTTGGGACAAATAATATGTTGACACGTGTACATATTAGTGCATAATAGTTACTAATTGATCAATTAATTAGATAAAGTAGATTAATGGGGCCTGCCTACAAGACCTCCAATGATGATCACATGCAAGGGTGATATGTATTAGATTGGAGCTTTATATAAATGGGGATGGGGAAATATATATACACCATCTTCGTCGCCGTTGGTATGTGAGGAATTCACAATCCATTTGCATTATTATCTAATGCAATAATGAACCACCTTTTTACACAAACACACCACGTTCGATAGGAAGAATCTTAGATTGTACTCAAAAAAAGTTACTAGATCTCGGTTCACTTTAGAGTAGGCTGAAAAACTTACATATGTGATTATGTGTAAGAATGTACCATCTGTTTAGCCATAACTAATAGAATTGTAACTCGATAGAAAATGAAATCAGGCCATTTTAGTGATGACATATTTACCAAAATTTTTATCTGGCTGGTGACCTTCATATTTGTTGTAACGAGAACGATATCGACAATGAAAGACACGTAGATTTACGTGATTCGGTAACAATGTGTTACCTAAGCTCATGGATAGAGAAACTGAATTCTTTATTAGGGAGGCTAAACAGAACAAATTACAATAATATGGCATTTTATGAGTATATTACGACTCACGAACTCTAATCAGATTGATCGTAAGCCCAAAATAGATGACAATAAGCTCGTTAATAGAAAACATAGCATACTGCAAGACCACCGTTGTGGAGCGCTGCCCCAATCCCCTACCAGGGAGCCCGTCCCCTGGGACCCATGGTGTTGTCCGGGGCTCCGCTCCCAAATCCTTGACGATTATTGATCAACAATAAATTCATGACATATTAACAATATTTATGTGTGAGAAAAGGATGAGAATGAATGAATGATTTCATTATTTTGTAACTCACTCTTGTATCGAGGAATTGATCAAATACCTCCATCATAGTGTTTAGATATAAAGTCCGTTTTTTATGTATAAGATATGAGGTGGCACGACCGCTATGAAATTTTTCATCGATGTATCGTGACATTAAAGTAGACTGTTATTTTCTATTGTCATATAATCTCTTATGTAATTATGCGTTTTATTTGACTAATTAATTCTTTATTTAAGCCTTAAAAGGCGAGATGATCCACCTTTATATTATGTTTATCCCAATGAGATTCTTCAAAGAAAATGAATATGATGAAAAGATTGGCCCCTTTGCAAAACTTTCTTCCTAATGACATTCACTTTTGCCCTTTTGAATATTTTAGGTCCAAAGAGCTATCATACACCCCACCACATTTCACCACAAGAATAGTTCCAAATGCATCGTGATTTTTGGCTACTGTTTTTCTATTTTAATTGAATGTGGATGAGACTAGTCAATTTGCTTAAAAAATAACTTGTTTTTTCAAACAAAAGGGTAATTCATTTTATTTTTAAGAGATTAATTTACAAGTCCTTGGTAGTCCTAGGTATTACATTGATCCTTCAACTTGTTGCATGATAACCGAAGTGTGGCCGAATAATGCTTTTTCCATGTAAGAATGTGCATACATAGCTTTGCTCTATACGTTTGGTGTAATAGGTGTGATATGAAAAATTGAAAATCGAGCAATTAAAACGTGGTCTTGTTCGGATTGAGTTTGATCAACTCAATGAGTAAAAACTATAGTAATCAAATAAGCTAAACTTATCAGACTTAGGGTATAGATGAGAGATCAAGTAGAGACTAATAATGGAATTAAACCCAAAGATAAGGGCTCGAACAAGCCTCATATAAATGTAATATTTATCTAACTAATTTAGACTGTTTATCTAATCATATATAGTTTAAGTTTGATGGTTTAGGTCCATATAAAGAGGAGGTGGTCGAATGCCCCGATATGAAAGATCGAACGTTACTCATGTACTGACATTTACAAGGACACGAGTAGTCCGAAAAAAGAATTGAAATGAAGTCATAGAGCAAGAACTCATCATCCTTCTCGCAATAAGAGGCTCACAATAAATGTAGCTATGTGCATGGATTAGTAGTAGACAAAACAACTGTGAACACTGAACATTATAAATTATTTTATACTCCGTATTTTAAACTCCCCATCATGGATTAACATACTGATTCATTTCTGCTTAATACAACAATTATGGCATTCCAAACAACTTGAAAAATAGATTATCATTATGAAAAATGGGAATTATTACATACCTTGAAAATTAAAAAAAAAATCACAATAAAAAAGTACGATAATTACCTCATGAAACCATAATTAACCAATTGACCTACCATCCACCCTCTTTTAATTCCACCAATATTTGCCCTCAATTCAATTATGGAGAGTTTGGTTTGTAATTTTTGTATGGACTTTTCCTCACTGTCACCCAATTCAGTGACCCGCGGGTAACTTTAGCATTTCCACCACACTCAATTGTACTCAATAAAGATCGGCTGTCTCTACCCAATTATAGTACTGGCTGGAAGCCTACCCTAATCCTCCAAAACGACGCGTTTCGTTCCGCCTCTTTCCCTCTCCTCTGCGTTTCGCTAGCGAAATGAAGTCGGTGCATTGTGAGTTGTGCCTGTGAATAATACCAACAAAGGGACAATTCTTATGCGGTGGGTTGAGCTTCTAGGAAGAAGAATGCCAACAAAACTTGATAACTCTAAAAACAAATTTGTATATTGTGAAGTGTTTTTCATATGACACTGTCTATGACAGAGAGCTTACACATATTGTACATTTTTTTGTTCACATTACAAAGTTAGAACAATTAACCAGCTCATTTTTACTCAATCCTGAAACAGAAAGCTGTTCTAAAATACTGGTAAGTGGTCAAACTAGGACATCTATATGTCATAAGAGGCTACACAAAGTTTTAAACATCAAATACTCTTTGTTAGCTCAAATTTAACAGCTTAAATTACCATTTAAAGGTTCAATGGAGAATAAATAATACGAAAGTGTTCATTATTTAATATTTTTCTTAGGATTTATCCATTTTAATTTAGGAAATAATATGAAGATAATTTTTAAATTAAATTTATTAATCTGTGGGCTCATTAGCGGCCCCCATTAATGTTAAAAGAATCGGTTTGATAAGAATGCATATTTGGAAACTAAAACCCTAAGATTGGAAAATATAAACCATTTTAAAAAATAATTAGAAAAACTTTAATTACAAAATCTTAATTTATTTCTAAATTTGGACTCTTAATTTATATCCCAAGGGTATAGGTCAGAAAAATCGAAAAAGAATTTACCCCTTATACAATTACCATTTTTGTGCTTGTTAACATTTGTTGCACACAAAATTCTAGTTTTCTTGCGTTTCCACCTTTTTTACTACAACACTACTTGTGGAAAAGTATATTAGGTGCTCAAATGTCAACATGATGTGATACTTGGTGAATGTTTGCAAAATTCTAAAACAAGGGGCCAATTCTGTGAAAAAAGGAAAATTAAATGTGTCTTAAGTATAGTTTAGACAAGAATCAGAGCAGGTTCAAGGTGAAAGAGAGGGAGGAGGTTTTTCTGTCATTGATTTTAAAGCTTCTAGCTTTCAACACCCATTTCCCCTTTGTTGCTCACTTCCTCAAGAAATTAAATAGTACCAACTCTCAAAACCCAGAAATTTTCACCCATTTTACTTGCCTGGGCAATTGATTTTCCCTTTTTTTAATCGCTTCACATTTTTTGCATTTCCCTAAATTGGTAAATCGTGTAGGTGGACCGTGGACATGCTCCCTCCTTTCCTTTTCTCTTAGCCTTCGCCCTTTTCCGCTTCTTTCTAGCTTTCACTCACCTCATTTTCTGCCTGCCCTGAAAGAATAGAGAAAGTAAAGGTGAGCCTTTTCTTCATCCATTCAATTTTGCATTTTGCTGTGCTACCTGTGTTGTAATAGTTGAAGGGTTTTATTACAGTGTTAATCTCTGTATTTTTTTTTTCACTTTGCCCCTTTTTTCTTCTGTTGTTTTCTTCTTCCTTTCTGATTCCACTTTCTATAATAATGATGGACCTACTAGTTTTCTGTGATGGTGGGTTAATGTGGATGTGGGTGTGCTCCATTTTCATATTACCTTGTCCTAGAGTTGCTGCTTAGCTACAGAGTTATCCGGGTACTTGAAAAAAAAAACTCTCATTATTGTAAGTTTCTTATGCTTATGCTTGGAAAAATGTGGAGAAATCTGTGATCCTGCATCTGGGTTTTCATTTTTTCTGATTTCTGATTTGTTTTCTAAAGTTTCATTTCTCCATTTATTGACATTTTTTCCTGGGTTTTCTGCTTCTGAAGCACAGACAAGACTCAAGAGGAAGTCCGTACACTAGAGTAAGGGGAGGAGAAGCAAAGAGATTATGGCAGGAGGAGGAGGTCCGGCTAAGGCTGATGAGCCAGCACCACACCCACCAAAAGACCAGCTCCCTAATGTCTCTTACTGTATCACAAGCCCTCCCCCATGGCGTGAGTATCACTAGATTCAGTTCATAATTTGCTTCGTTTTTACTTTTTATGTTTTTATTAAGTAATAGTGCTGTATTGCCTTGGGAGATCTTCCCATTCATTCTGTCTTTTGCTTAATTTAAGCTGATACTATTCTTTATCTTTGTTAGACAGCTTTAATTCTCCCTTTTTAGATACTGAAATTCCATTATCTGGTCCAGCATATCCACCTGCTTAATAAAATAAAAATGGTGTAATTATGTAGATTTGTGACATGTGCCTTTTCCTATAGAGTTAACAGCTCTTAAGTCTGATGTCTGCCTTGGATGAATTGATAGTAAATTGGATTTAAGTTCTTCCTTTCTTGAGACTTATGTCAGTGCTAAATTTATAGCGCTATAGATTCTTATCTTTTGCATCCCCTCTTTTTTCTTAAGTTGTACTGCAAACAGAATATTTGTAGTGGGACAGATAGAATCTCATTGTGGAAATTGTTGTAATCTGATGATGTTGAGTTGAACTGTCCTTGAAAGAATTTATACTACAAACAGAATATGTACTTGCATTCTTGTGCTTCTCTTGGAAAGTTGGTACTTGATGTTTCTGCCTTGAATTTTCCTCGCTTCCCATCTAATGAAAGGATGAATGATCCCACATTTCAGCTGAAGCCATCCTACTTGGTTTCCAGCACTATCTACTCATGCTTGGTACAACAGTTCTTATTCCCACCGCTCTTGTTCCTCAGATGGGAGGAGGATATGTAAGTTAACAGTGTCTTTCATGAAGTTTCAGTTCTTTTGAAGTTGCTTTTTTGTAGTCTTTTCTTTCCTATTGTTCAATTGCCATTGGTTAACTAAGAGATATATCCATTGTAACAGGTGGAGAAAGCTGAAGTGATTCAGACATTGCTGTTTGTTGCTGGATTGAACACATTGCTGCAATCACTCTTTGGAACTCGGTTGCCTGCTGTGATGGGAGGATCTTATACATTTGTTGCACCAACGATTTCAATCATCTTGGCTGGTCGTTATAACAACATTCAAAACCCCATTGAAGTAAGTAACTTGACCCCAACTTGCTTCTACCCATGCAATTCAGCTAACTAGCTCTAGAATGATATCTTCTTGGAAGAGTCTTGTCTATTTTGTACTCTGCACGAGTGTCTTGATACTTCTGCTGTAATTTCAATCTCTTGTGTTTCATGTCTGTAGTTTATTAAAAAAAAATATGTCATTAGTAGCATGTGTGAATTACCTAAACTACTGCAATTTTTCTGTTCTTGAGCATCATGTTAAATCAGTTTGCTTGGAAAATCTGCTTATTCAATATCATTTGAATATTACATTGACTAGAAGAATGATTACATCATCTTCTTAATACTGATATTCTATGCACATCCAGAAATTCAAGAAAACTATGCGGGCAATCCAGGGAGCCCTTATTGTGGCTTCACTTCTCCAAATTGTCCTAGGCTTTAGTGGCCTTTGGCGTAATGTGACGAGGTCAGTTTCCTGATTTACTTTGTGAATTGTAATGGTCTCATACTTATGGGTTTGCCTGTATTGTTAGACTCATGATTAGACAATCAAACATGTTTCCTTTGGGGCTAAGCCATCATTTTACTTAAGTTTATGTATCTAGCATCATTTATTTGAGAATTAGCTATCTGGATTAGTTAATATTTTGGTAGATTTAGATTAGTCTTGCATTGTGGAAGTATGCCTTCAATCTTGAAACTGAAAAAGTGGATGCAAATTTTTTTTTTCTGACAGGTTTCTCAGCCCTCTTTCTGCAGTTCCATTGGTTGCTTTAGTTGGATTTGGGCTTTATGAACTTGGTTTTCCTGGGGTAAACAATTGAGCTGAAGTTTTAACTTAATGTTTTCATTTATGTTTCATAATATGCTCAGTGGAAATGATGTTGGCTTGTATGTTGATTTGTAGGTGGCTAAATGTGTGGAGATTGGATTACCGGAGTTGATACTTGTGGTAGTGATCTCACAGGTATCAATATTCAATACTACGAGCTGTATCTTGTTTTTACTGTTTTGGTTGATATTGTGATAATACTCTTAGATGAAAGTGAATAATTAGATGTTCTCTTGGGCCCTTTGCAAGTAAATAACTAATTGCTCTCACTGGCCCTTTGCAGTATATTGGCCGTGTTGTAAAAGTGGCAAAACATATGTTTGAACGTTTTGCGATTATATTCTCTGTGGCAATTGTCTGGATATATGCTCTTCTCTTGACTGTTGGGGGAGCATATAATCATGCTGCACCGAGGACACAAGCCACTTGTCGTACTGATCGTTCTGGACTTATAGAGAATGCTCCATGGTAAGTTATTATGATGTGCTATGTACTGCCCTTTTGATGATGTTCATCTCTCCACTAATAGACACAAGATTTCTACAAGTATCTTAGTCCTGAGCTCTTTATGGGGCCTAATGAAGGGAAAGGGCTAAATTTTGATGCACATATCTTTCTAAATTTGTTTCCAGTCTTTGTATATCATGAAAAATTGAGTATTATAAATTGTCATTGCCCAAAATAGAGTGAAAATAATACTTCAGTTGCCTAAACATCCCCGGTACAAAATTTTGAATGTTTTATATAATCCTATTTGAATTCTTTTTCCAGCAGAATTTGTGTTCCGTCTTGACAACCTGGTTCTAAACAATTGACTAGTTGTTTAATGTACCACTCCTTAAGAAAATCAGTCAAAGTAACTTCTTTTCCTTGTGTTCTCTTGTTGATTCATGAGCATTTTGCTTGATTCTACATAACAAATAGAGAATCTATCTAATACTGGATCACTTCAATTTTGTGCCAGCAAAATTAGTAGACAACTAGAACATGAATCATTGGTTGTAATGCTTATCTTCTTAACTGCAGGATCAGAGTTCCTTACCCATTTCAGTGGGGAGCACCTACGTTTGACGCTGGTGAAGCATTTGCCATGATGTTTGCTTCTTTTGTTGCTCTTGTGGAGGTTAGATTTCTTCAATTACTACGCTGTGGGTCTAGCATTATGAAATATGATTATGTTTCTGTAAAGATGACCATGGAGCATAACTTCTTTATAATTTGACTGGGATGACTTTTTCATCTTTTAATTCCAAATATCGCGTATAGTACAGACTATGGTTTTGTTATCCTTATTTACTGCTAAGACAATTCTGTAATGGAATTACTTCTGTCTGTTTTGATGAGCAGTCTACTGGTGCGTTCATAGCAGTCGCCAGGTCAGCAAGCGCCACTCCAATGCCACCCTCTGTCCTAAGCCGTGGGGTTGGCTGGCAGGTGAGATAAATTAGCCTCAGCGCAGCCTTCTAAGGGTGCGTTTGGATCGCACCATTAATGCAAGATAATGCATTAAATGGTGTCATCCAAACACACTCTAATAATAACATGATGCAGAATTGCTTGACTCAAATCTGAACAACTATTTAAGTTGCATTTGCATTTATCTGTGTGGCTCAAATTTTCAAATTGGTGTTGAGATATTTTGTGAATATGGGATATAAAGAATTGAATTGCTTCTTCACTGCATTAGAAAATATTCTGGTACAAGCAATAAAGCCAAAAAAGTCACTTTTGGAGAAAAGCTGTCCTGCACTACTCTTAACTTTGCAGAAAGAAAGATTCCTGATAATAAAAAGACCAAAGAAAACACTGCAGAGAACTGACAAAGTCCACAGTCTTTCTAGGAATATCTTATTCATTCTAATGATTTGAAGCACCAACCAGACAACCTGTATACACACTTTACTAATTCAATTCAAACCCTAACCATAAAGCCCCTGGCTCTTCAATGAGCATCTGTCTCATCATATTTTATATGCAAACTGGAATCTTCTTGCAATGCCATATTTTGTGTCTCAGTTTTGACTAACTTACAAGACTGCTATTTGAATCCTTTTGTGTTGTCCTCATGATGTAGGCTTCATATGGTTTGGATGCATAATAATATGTGATAAATGTTTCACAATGAAAACTTGCTTGACTAAAATGTTGTCCATCAAATTTCAAGTTGGATGTTTCATGGAATCTTTTTTCCAGAAAAATAATTCTTTTTTTAGGAATTTAAGCTGAATTATAACTTGTGTAAGTAGAATTATTCTCAGCAAAATTGTTGGCTATCTTGACAGGGAGTTGGAATTCTCCTATCTGGATTATTTGGCACTGTGACAGGAACCTCAGTTTCTGTGTAAGGCTAAAACACAAGCTATCTTGCTTGATTATTTCTTTGTACATCAATTTTTTTCCCTTGATGCCGCGTTTCAAACTAAACCCGTTTATTGTGCAGTGAGAATGCCGGGCTATTAACTTTGACTCGTGTTGGAAGTAGAAGAGTTGTGCAAATATCAGCTGCGTTTATGATCTTCTTCTCAATCCTAGGTATATCTATCAACATAATAACAAATTATTGTTGAATATTCCGCATTTCGGTTAATCTGTTTCTAAAAATGACATAAAATTGTTTTTCAGGTAAATTTGGCGCTGTGTTCGCCTCAATTCCTCCACCAATCATTGCTGCTTTGTACTGCCTCTTCTTCGCATATGTCGGTATGTATGATCCAAACCCGTAAATTTAACCTCTTACTAAATTCTCCTTAACAATTCCACTAATTTTTATCCGAATCACGAAAATTCTCATGCAGGATCGGTCGGTTTGAGCTTCCTCCAATTCTGCAATCTTAACAGTTTCAGAACAAAGTTTGTCTTAGGCTTCTCCGTCTTCCTGGGGCTTTCTGTAGCTCAATACTTCAACGAGTACACCGCTATAAACGGCTATGGCCCTGTTCACACTGGTGCAAGATGGGTAAAAAAATGCATTCAAATTTAAGTACTAGAACTTAGGGTCCATTTGGATTACACCCAATAACGCATTATCAAGTGTAATCCGAATGGACTCTTAAATCACCTCATTTCTTCACAGAATGCACTAGATCTTAGTTCTTTTCTTCTCTTTTTTTTCAGTTCAATGACATGATCAATGTGCCGTTCTCGTCAAAGGCGTTTGTAGCTGGAGTTGTGGCATATTTTCTTGACAACACACTTCACAGGGATAGTTCAGCAAGGAAGGACAGAGGCAAACACTGGTGGGACAAGTTCAGATCATTCAAAGGAGACACAAGAAGTGAAGAATTCTACTCTTTGCCATTCAACCTCAACAAGTACTTTCCTTCGGTATGATCTTCAACGGCATGAGCCCTTCAAAGCAATACAAATTGTCCAAAAAAGCTCTCTTCAGTATGGTGCTACTGCTTATATTCAAGTTGTTTAAATTTATTGTTTCTGTTAGTATGAGTAGTTCTCTCTTTTGTAATGCACCTCTAGTTTATGAGTTACATGCTTCGTTTTCGCGCTGTAAATTTAAACGGTTCGGAGAATTGATCGAAAAACTGGGTAAACAAGTTCTTGGCTTGTTTTTAAGCTCTTTTGACAGGACTTTTGAGTTATGTCAGATTTTGGTTCTTAATTCCCAGCTTTGTGATCTCATTTTTGTTGATTCTTATGTTATGGGCTTTCTTTTTCCATTGGATTAGAGGTATAAATTTTGAATGTGCACCAATTTTGATGTGTGATTTGAATTTGACCCACTTGTGATCCATATGATTAGAGTGCAATTAGTCAGCAAAATTCAAGTAGAGGTGCAAAATAATGCATTATCTCTAGTCTTAAGATGTATTGACATCAATTAAAACTGATTTTCTGTGAACAGAATAATGCAATTGCAAGTGATCTTATTGGGCCTCTATGCATATGGAGTTGTGATTTTGATGGGAAAAGCCAAGCTTTCATGTGACAAAAAGCTGAATTGACATCACCATCTAATTCCACTTTTATAGGATATCTACAGTAAAAAGAGGGAAGTCTCTAGCAAATACATAGACATAGAAAAGGAAAGTATTCTTCTTGGGAATATGCAGGAATCCTTTTGCCATATCCTGCAATTCACATCTCTTCCTCCTTGGAAGGAATCATTTTTCCTTGCCTTTTGTTTTTGCAGCCAAAACTAGACAGAAAACAAAGGTGATTTAATTTTGCAAAATTGGTGAAAAATTGAGCATTTGGAGTTAAATAAATTGACCATGTAAGGACTTTTAAGGAATATATAGAGGGAATCTATTGTGTTCAACACTTTAATTTTTATGTAAGATTCCCTAGTTTTTTGTTTTTTTATAAGAAAAGTGATTCGATATAATAGGCAAGCTGGTAGATTGAGAGACTGAGAAAGACTCAATAACCAGGTAAACTTGTTAGAGAAAACAAGTCTCCGGTTTATATAGGCTATATGGTAGATCGAGAGAAGTTTATGTAGGCTTTATTTTTAGATTGAGAGACCGAGAGAGGCTTGGTAGCCAGACAAATTGCCTTAAGAAAACAAGTCCCTAGTTTATCTAGGCTATATGGTAAATCGAGAGACCGATATAGGCTCAGTAGCTAGGCAAACTCACTTGAGAAAACAAGTCGTCTGTTTATTTATGCTATATGGTAGATCGAGAGACCTAGAGAGGCTCGATAGCTAGGCAAACTAGCTCGAGAAAACAAGTCCCTGGTTTAATTAGTTATGGTAGATCGAGAGACTGAGACAGTCTCAGTATAACCGGACAAACTAGCATGAGAAACCAAGTCCTAGTTAGGGTGAAAAGGGGTTTCAAATGCACATAATTTCGATAAATACATCAATTAGTTTTGTTAGTCTATATATCTTAAATCCATGCAACTTTATCATTTTGCAACGGTTGGCTAAAAAAATCTATCATTAACACGGTCCTAAGCTCAAAGTTGATACGTCCCATAACCAAATAATATTACTTAGCTCTTACGCTACACTGATTTTTTTACTCAAATATCCAACTTAGCTATATATAGAATCACTTGGGTAGTTGGGTTTCTTGACCAAAATGTAAAAAAAGAATCAATTGGATTCTGATCCCGGATATCCCTTATTGAAAGTTGTACATAGTACACACAATTCCATCATCTACATGTTACTTTAAAGTTATCAGAAACATGGATATTAAATGTTAGATCACGTATAGATTAGAAAGAAGGTTTCAAGTTATGTTCCTTATTTTAAATACCAGAGGGACTTTATCTCAACACGTTCCCTTTAAGATAATGGATTAAACTTGTTCTGATACTATGATGTGAAGGTGATAGACTGATAGGTAACTAAACTTGGGACGTGTTCGTATGAACATATAGTACCATAAAGTTCCAACACATAATTTAGTACGGTTTCATTCTAAAATCATGCCAATTAAAAATGAAAGGGTAAGCCAATAATATATATATACATTGTTCTAAAAAACGCTAGGTGGGGACTAGGCGGTGGGCTAGGGCCTATCGCCTAGACGGCTAGGCGGGATCTGGGCGGATTGATATGAATTTTTTATATATGATTATTATTTGTAATTGGTAAGAATATATAAATAAAGAATAATCGTATTATAATGTTTCTGTACAAATTCAAGCTTAGAGTCTTCTTAGAGTCCACCCAAACTACCAAGAAAGCGGCCTAGTCCGCTTAGGCGCCCGCCCAGCCCGCCTAGAACACCGCCCAGAGTAAAATCGGGACGCTGGGCTCCACCTAGGCCGTTTTTTAGAACAATAGTAATATATATACTAGGTTAATTTTTTTTGAATTTAAGATGTAGTTAGGTTTTATTCTAACACTCAAAAGTTACATTTGAAGACCCATGAAAATCAGCTTATCCTGTTTTTATGTTGTGTCTTATTGTAGCATTAGGATCTTTTAAGTTGGAGAAGAAAACAAAATAACTAAAGAGAATCTCATCAGAATTCCCACATACTCTGCATGCTTGTCATGGTGGGAAAGCTTGACTCGGATTCTTTTTATTTTTGCGACAAAATGTGGAATTTGGGACCTACCCATCTTCACATTTTATGTCTATAACAAGTAGCTAAGCTTAATGTTAATCCACTAGCATTTGTTTGTCTATATGTGTACTTGGATGTGAGATCAAAGATGTTTTAGAGGGTTTAATTTCATCTTAATTGGTAGTTAAGGATGGTTTAACGTAACACTAGCTAGTTTGGTCGGTTTAGTTGATAACATAATACATTTGATTTTTACATAGTAAATGTATAAATGTGCACTTAATGCTCCCCATTATCATTTTTTCATCGTGGGAGTGTACAGCCAAAATTGGTATCAATTGGTTGTAAATCGACCACTTATATAACTTTATGCTTCATGTTGTTGTTTTTATAATTGCGGTTTGTTTATTTTTGTTAGAAGATATAAATAAATTAAAATGTTGATTAGGTTCAACAAGTCGTGTTTAGTTCATCTCATATTATTGGCTAGGGCATCACCAAAAACCGCCTAATCTTCATAAGTCTAACTAGCGAGCCTTCTAGATTCCTAAGTCGAACAATCAACTCTGATATCACTTATCACAGAGGAGATGGACCCAACGATCAACAATTTTGAACATGAAACATTCGTTTCAGAATCCCAATGCATCAACGATAGAGGTGGTTCAAACAATATGGACCAAGAGAGGGACTGAGTGGTCGGATCCAAAACATGGCAAGACTATCCTTGCGAAGCCAAACAACATGGAAGAGGTGGTGTTAGCGTGGTCAAGTGTGGATAAACGAATTAATCCAACTCATAGGATTCTAGAAAAGATTTGATAGTACCACACTAAAACGAGTAGTTGGTAGTATAAGATGAGGAATATATATGTACGTCCATCAAGTAAACAACTTCAAACCATAAATCAAGGATCGTGCCTATTTAAAGTTATTAAATGAAATTCTATCTTAAAATCAATTGATAATAAAATGATTAATTTCACAGGCTTACACATTAGTCTATTTTATCTCCCAATTTTCATATAGGAAGAAGTATTTTAACACAACACAAGTCATTTAAAATTTTGGTTGCTCGGAGTTTTTGTGTATAGTTCACTAGGCGGGTTTAAATCTATCAAATACCCTAAATTACAATTGCAATAAGTTGTATATTAATGTATGTTTTTAGGAGGTTGGATCTAGCTATATATCTTATTTTTATAGAACTTTTAAAGCTATGCTGGATCCATTATTCATTTGAAGAGCTATTTTTTCATCAATATATAAAGAGAGATTAATTTATATGAAGATTTTGTCGATTCTATATAAAAAAGGTTCCACGTAAGTATGATAGGCTGTTCACATTTGTAACTTTAATCATAGGAGATAATTGATCATAGAACTTTGGAATTTTTTGTATTAATAGGCCCTTTCCCAAAGTTTGTGACTTTTGTGAAAAAAAAAAAACTTATTCTCAAATGGATACTACACTACATTACTACTAAAAGTATTGTACATACATATAGTAATATTTTTAAAACAAAATAAAGTACTAGATAATAATTAATGTTGCTTTGTTTCATTATTCTGCAAAATTCAGGAATTTCTTTTTGACTCTCAACTTTTTCCTCCTTTATACCTGTATTTTTTTTTGTTAATACTAACAAGTACATTATTATATTTTATATTTTTGTCCAAATTTTATACATGAAAAATTAAAATAATTATATCAGATAATCATACATTGGTATATATTCAAAATTTTCAAGAAGTTGAAATCAGGTTTTCTTCTTAATTAACGAATCAGGTAGCAAATAAAATTACTAAGTTAAGCCATTCATTTTCTATTGACCAAATTAAATATAATTAAAATTTTATTATTTTCATTCGAAAAAATATTATAGGATTTTCATCCAATTTTCTATTAAATAAGGGTCAAAAGACAGAATTGCTCCTCGAGTTTGTCCCCTCTTAACAACGATGAAGGCTCGAGAAAAGCGATAGTTTGAGAGGCTTGAGAACTCAATTTTTTTTCTTCTGATTTTCACTTCTTCGTTTGGGCAAATCATCACTTGAGAATTCTATCTTTTGATTCTGATTAGATTAGCGGTGTTTTTTTTTATAATTTAACTCACAATATCTTAGGGACAATTCTATCTTTTGATTCTGATTTGACAGAAACATTGGATAAAAAAATAGTTCGGGTGATTAAATGAAAACAAATTATAAATAAAGGGTGATTTTTGTAAAAAAATTATTTTAAAAAAAAAACTCGATAGATAAGGGGTGGTTTTCTTAAATTTAGCCTAATTTTTTTTTTCAAGTACCACCCTACCACCAAGTAAAGTCATTATTTTATTTCAAATCTAGTACCACCACAGCCCACGGGAGTTTATTGTCCTAATTAATGATGCTCAAATTACAGCTGTAATTAGTGTAGAAAATTGAGCTTCGTGCAACTGTATTAGCACGGACACCAAACAAGGATTGAAGTCGGTCCAAGTAATCTATTTTATTTTAGTTGCACTAGAAGCAAGCTTAAGAATTTAATTAAAAATAATACTCCGTACATAAGATAAGAGAGATTTTAATTAAGAAATATTGTCATTAGCAGTGTTTTGAATCATAGTCAGAGTTTCCTCCAATGGAGAATTATAATTTTCGTTTTTTTCAGCAAAAGTTTCTGGTTCAAGTTAGTTGGATACTGAGCTAGATGATGAAGCACACGTGTAGTTGATTATTTTAATGGCCGATTGACCGAAAACCACCCTTATAATAGGGGGTTTTGTCGAAAACCACCCATTTAAATACAAATTGCTTAAAACCACCTTTATCTATATCTCTGTTATATATCAACCACCTCATCCTTTTTTTCCGTTAACTATAACATTTGTGCGCGTGGGACTGTTTTTTTTCAATTGTTTTTTCGTTTATTTATTTGCTAATTGCAAAATTAATAAATAATTAAAATTACAACAAATAAAAAATATCAGATCTTATCATCTCCGATTCGCCGTTTTCTACCCCTCTTCTTCCCCAACTTTCTTCCATATGCACAATTCTCTCGCTCTCTAAGTTCCGACTTCTGCTTCTTCCCCTTCACCCGCTCGTCTTCTTCCTCTCTGGCGATTCGTGGAGCACCTTCAAAGACGAGGATTTCCCCTCGACTTTCTATTAATCTCTTCCGGTCCCGCTGAAGAGGAAGACGCCCGCTAGGCTGGATTTCCAATCATTTCGTTTGATGTTGGAGGTCCGGCGGCGACTCAAAGGGGTCCGACTGCTCTGTGGAGGAAAGCAAAGATGGAACCAGGGGGCGGCGGTAAGGGACCGACAACTGTGGTTATGGAGAATTGCTTAATTTTGTGTTTTGCTCGATCTTTAAGACGATCCCAAGGTATTCGTCGATATCATTGAATTTGTTGTAAAATTAGGGTTTGTAGGAGTCTGATTTTTTGTTGAATCTGGGGAATTAGGGTTTAAAAGAGGTTGATTTTGTTTTGCTTTTTTTTTGTTGAATTTGGGGAATTCGAAATGTTAGTGTTTGTAAGTCTGATTTTTTGTTGAATTTGAAGAATGAGGGTTTCTAAGAGTCTAATTTTGTTTTGTTGAATTTGGATTTCAATGGCGGTATGAAGAAGGGCTACAATGGTGTCTCTTTTGTCCTTTTTTCTGAAAGTCATGGTACGAAGAAACAGTGATGTCTAATCGACCGAAAACCACCTTTATAATAGAGCGTTTTGTCAAAAACCACCCATTAAAATACAAATTATTAAAAACCACCCATATGTATACCTCTGTTGCTATTAAACCACCCATGATCATTTTTCTGTCAAATTTAACGCTGGGCCCTTTTGGCTTTTTCTAAATTTTTTTTGTTAAATCATAAAATCAATTAATAAATAAAAAGATTAATAAATAAAAAGATTCATCTTATTAATAAAAAATTAATAAATAAAAAGATTTAGAAAAACGAAACATTGGATATCACGTTCCTTTGCTTTTTCGTATGGTGGATTTTAGAAAGAGCAAGAGTAAAGGTAGCCCTTCTTCTCCATATCACCAATTCACCATTGTTGAAGTCCATAAGATTAGTTATCTTCTTCATCCCTACTCCTGCATCATTATCCTTTTCAATTTTGAAATTAGGGCTGTAGAAATTGATTATTTTATATCAATTTCGGATTTTAGGGCTCTCACCATCATCCTGTGTAACTCTACATCTCACTTTCAATAAACTAATTAGAATAAATCAGCAAAATCCGATTCTCAAAAACACTTGCACCTAGCTAGAGATCCCAATTTCTTATCCTTGCTCAGAACAATGAATTGTAAAGGGCCTAAATTATTAATGAGTCAATTTCGTTATCCAAAACTTCTAATTTTAAAGCTGCAACTCAAACTAAGACATAATTTTGAAAAAGGAATAGGAATCGTAACATCTGACTAGTTCAATCGACAATTGACCAATCTGGTGGGCTTCAATTTCAAGAACCCTAATTTCAAAATTAAAAAGAATAAGAATATGGGAGGATGAAGAAGATAACCAGCAGCCTGATGAGCATCAATAGTGATATGAAGGAGGAGATCGTGGCTTCAATGGAGATATTATGGAAGAGGAAAAGAGAGGCTTCAATGGCGATATAACCGAAGGCGGAGGAGAAGCGCTACTCTGATATCGTGATATACTGATATGGAGAAAAAGTAGGTAATATCTAATGTTTTGTTTTTTATATCTTTTTATTTATTAATTGATTTTATGATTAACAAAGAAATTTAGAAGAAAAAAAATAAGGCCAAAAATGAAGCCCAGCACAAAATCGTTAAATTTGACGGAAAAACAATTGTGGGTGGTTTGATGGTAAAGGAGAAATAGATATGGGTGGTTTTTGAAATTTTTGTTTTAATGGGTGGTTTTCGACAAAACGCCCTATTATAAGGGTGGTTTTCAGTCAATTGACCATTTATTATTTACGTTATGGTTAACAAGTAAATTGTGGGAAAAAAGCCAAAAAGTAAAGCCAACGTGTAAAAACGTTATTTTGACAGAAAAATGGAAGTGGGGTGATTGATATATAACGGAGGTATAAATAAAGGTGGTTTTAAGCAATTTTTATTTAAATGGGTGGTTTTCGACAAAACCCCTTATTATAAGGGTGGTTTTCGGTCAATTGGCCTATTTTAATTGCAAACTTCCAATCTAAGTCCAAATTGTACTACGAGGTATAAATAAATTCTAATTAATTAAACTAGTTAATCTTGTCATTTTATTTATGATTATAATTTATTTAAAATTAATTTTTATTGTAAATGCTAGAATATTTATTGAAAAAAATATAATTTATAATTTAATATAATTAATTTTTTTTATAAAACAAATCACAATATTTTCAATCTAAAAATATATAATATATAAATCTAATAAAATTGGTTATTGAAGTGACAATAAATAATTAATTTGATCATATATACAATATATTTATATATTTTAATTAGGTAAGAATTAGAAGAAAAAAAAGCATTTTAATTTAGAGCATTTTGTGGATGAGAGCATTATTTTGAGTTAATCGTGAGTTGACTTGGGAACCAATTGATATTGAGCTTAACTAATAGGGGATTAGGTTCTAATTTAGCATATTTCTACTTTTTATAATAAATTTATTGAAATTCAACCTAAAAAATTGAATCATTGCAATAATTTACTTAAAGAAAAGAGAAGACATATTAAGTTTCTTTTTTGATAAAAAATATTATGTTGTCCTTTGTTTATGGGGTCAGTTCTTTAATTTGCAGTAGGGTGAGTATCTTACAGCTAGGAGTTTCAAGAGCTTGATCTGGATCAATGACAAAAAAACAAATAAATTGGAAAAGAAATTCGAAGGGTAGGAATAAGTTATGAGATGGTCCCTTAATCATCCAATAATTAGCATATTAACCTTTAATTAGCTGAAAGGGCTTTGATTAGATTAAAAATAAATGCATGGTAGGGTATGCCAATCATATCCTTAATGAGGACCTCGAAAAAAGTTATCCAAATTATTAACCCTATTAACAAAATCTCGGATAGACTATAATGACAATCAAATAAAAACGATTGATATTCTACCCCCCTACTATGTTTTGGCTCCATCAGTCTAAAGGAGAATCTAGAATTAACTTGGAATAAATCAATAAGCTCAACATCCCTCCTCCCCTAAATGAAGAATTTCTTATGAAAAGTGGCTTGAAACGAAATTCCAACTAAAATAAGGCTTGCAGTCAACCATATACCGGTATCACAGGTATGTGAAGCATGAAATAACCAGTTTGAAGACACCAATCATATCTTACTATATCATGCCCACTTACTAGAGAAATCCTCAACTCTTCAAGCCCAAAACTATTTTGGATTGTCGATCAGATGTCACCAAACGACAAAAAAACCCGCACCAAGTCCTTGACGAAATTAGGGAACGACAACAATGGAGGAGATCTCACTAATGTCGGGTGCAACATATGTTTCTCCAGAGATAAGAGAACTTCTTACAACGATAGCGACCAAAAATTGAATAATGTCGGAAACCTAAGCAAGTTTATTCTTAACTAGGTTAAAGATGGAAGCTTGATGGAAATCCTGAAACTAACAACTCTTGCTCTAATACCTGGGAGCTAGGAAAGGGAGGAAGTGTGCTAAGTGAGCAAAACACAAGCGGGTTTTCGTTAAGTTGAATTTTGATGGTGTAGTTTGTTCGAATGGTGTGACCTCTTTTGGTTTCATCCTTAGGGACTGTAGTGGCTCCTCGATCCATTTTGACAGAGGACTGATTGGTCGGCAGTTTGTTCTGATCTCTAAGACTATCGCCTTGCACTAGAGATTTCTTGAGGTCATTCGTCATAACATTTCCAGAATCCAGATTGAAGGTGGTAATTTACAGTTGATCAAGGTCGTCCTAGCTAGGTGACTGAAATAACCTATGAAAGATTAAGTTGTTGCGGTCACTTGCTCAATTTCAGGGTTGAAGTAGTTCTCACAAATATATACCATAGATTATAGTCTACGTATCATCCATTTACATGGACCATCCAAAATTTAAAGGGCTATTGAACTTTTGTGATTCCTAAAAATCTACCATGGTCCCATGAATATTTAGGGCGATCCAACTTTCTATATCCCATGGTCCCTTAAAAATCTCTTGGCTTCAAAGTATTTTACCTTTATCATGTTTTTGCTTCAGTAATGACGTAATTAAAGATAAGAGAAAATGTAACACTCCATTATAAATCTAATGAATCAAAGCCGAGTTTAGAATTTTTTGAAGTACTCTTCCTATAACCAAAATTCTTTGAGATGGAATTCAACTGAGCTTATTCACCAACACCAACAATTATTCTAATAGTATCGTGACAATTTGATCCTAGACCCATTATCTACCTTCTCTATTTAGGTTGGATTTATCGAGTTGCTATGATGAGGTATGGCTAAAAGATCGATGTGGTGAGTTTCTTTCGCAAACAACAACAATATTGGATATCAACACAAACTTGGATTGAGGATAGACTTGAAAATATCTAGGCTTGGGTCAGGTCAAATCTGAAATTTTGCCAAAACCCCGGGTCGGGCCAATTCGCGCCACTTGCCCTGCCCAAAACGGCTCAGAATTCGGGTTGGGTTGTCTGTCGTGCTGGCTCGTTAACAAAACCTATTTTGAAAAAATATTATCAAGTCCTAATACAACTAAAAAACTATACAATATTGTTGATTAATCCTACAAATCAAAATTAACCTGGCATAAAAACTCAAAATATAATTAAAACCCAGCATGTTCGTGCATAAAATCTACATTACACTTATATACCTATACCAATTTATAAATTATTATTTTTATTAAATATAATTCGAGTCGGACATTGAGGGCCTAACGAGTTTAAGGCCTTACCATGATGGGCCCAAATTTTATTCGGGTCGGGCTTACCCGACCTGGATGAGGCAATACTTATGTTCGAACTCGAGATCAAGGGCGGGCCGACCTAGTTTCGTTTAGGTCTAGTTGAGGATGAATCATCCAGCACCAACTCTAATAATAGAAACAAATTCCAAACAAAACATAAAATGGAATAGACCACAACACATTTTTATTAAACTTAACTTTGATAGTGCTAAAAATGCCTCCAACCCTGCTTCTTTTGGTTTCATTCTTATGGACTCAGACTATTAAGGCATCACGTGGGCGAATTGAAGCTCCAATGACCAATTTGTGCTTGTGGCTGAGGCCCTTGGTCTTAGAAGTGAAATCAACGAAAAACTATGCCTTGATTTTTTAGACCTAATTGAGACCCTTTGTATGTATTAAAAGTAAAAGTACACCTTTTAGTGAAAACTACACGCTCATATAAAATGTACATTTTATATGATAAATCATAAATTATGGTGCATATTTAAATTGTGATTTGAACCTTAAAATTATTACCAATTTCCCTCCTTTCTATTTTTTTTTCCTTTTAATCTCAACTCTTCATTTTCTAAATCAAATAACTTTATTATTTCTCCACTTTATATATATATCTTCAAAATAACATACACACTTGAACCCAACCCTTAATTTCAATGTTTTCTTTTGTTATGCTTAATCTTATTGGATCAGTTCTGATTACTAATTTAATCAAATGTTAATTTGAAGTCTAATCGAACGTCGAATCACGTTTTAAACCAATAAATCTTAAGATAAAATGGAAATAGAAGAATACTAGAATAGTCCACATGTCTCAAACCTTATCATCTTTAGCAACAACCCATTACCCCATGCACGACATTACGACAAGTTTTAGACGAGGGAATGAAAGAAAACGACGTCGTGCCGTCCCACAAACATACCATAAAAAAAAGACCATGGTTTCTGATTCATCATTATTATTGATTGTCTTCCACTTTTCGTGGTGAAAAAAGGCTTCAAAGAAAAGAGCAATTTTTTTGAAGAGATCGTATTTCAAAGTTTTGTTTAGGAATAATTATTACTCTTTACTTCTTTACTTTAGCATGCCACACCCGGATTTTAAAGAACCTTTCTTTTTTAGGGTTACGTTACGTTTCTTAAAAGAAAAAAAAAGCCTTTTTTTTTATTTGTTATATTTTTATTTATTCTTTTTTATTTTTTCTTCTTTTGGTGCAAAAGCTTCCCATGCGAGAAGCACTAATGACCAGAGCAGCTTTGAGAGTGGGCGTTTTTTAGCGTGGAGAGGTGGGACCCATAATGTCATTAGCTTTTAATTTTAATTTTTTATAGTGATTTTTTATAATGATTTTTCAAGTACTAGAAAGATTTTAGTATGAAATGAATTTTGTAATCCCTTCTCTTTTCATGTACTCCTGATTATTGATTCATAATATTTCACTCAAAATTTTGACCACAATTGAATTGTAGAAAGTGGGGAAAATTATATTCTCCTATCACCCTAAGAAATGTTTTGTAATTTCACAATTTGTAGTCAATGATTTATTGATGAGCTATCAAATTTGTTAATGAAATTTTTACATGTTAATTTGTAAATTTTAGAAAATAATTATACTTCTTCCTAAAGTAAATGTGGTCATAACTTTTGATATATGACTTAAGAAAATAGAAATCTTCAGACTACAAATAAAGTTGATCAAAATCTAAATACTAAAACGTCACTTAAATTAAATAGGAGAAAGTATTGTTTTAGCTTGATTAAATTCTATAATAATTGTGTCAAATGTTGGAAATAACAATCTCACACATCAACTTGGATTGATCAAATGCAATTTGTGATCTATGTACTTGGGCTACTATCATTTATAAGCTAACTTACAAACATCATATATGCATAAACAAGTACTTAATTAGCACTAATAACTCAAAAAAACACATCAAATCACATCACATTAGTTTACTAAGAAAGATCTAGTGGGTCACTATTCACTTGGAAGTGAAAACAGTGGTGTTCTCTGGTGGGTTGACATAAAAATAGTTATGTAAGTTGAGTCATGAAAAAAGTTGAGACATAAATTTCCAATGGAGCTTTCAATGAAATTGCATATGAGCAAATGCACCCCCCTTTTCACCATGGACAAACAAACAAAGCTTTATTTATTTCCTTCTTTTTTATTATTATTATCAGCATGTGATTTCTTTCTTCCTTACACACAAAAAACAGTCACTCATGAAATTAACAAGGGGAAAAGATAAAAAAAGAAGGCAAAGCAAAAGTTTGTAACCCTTGTCTCATGACAAAATCAGTAGCAATGGACCATAAATTTCAGTTCAGCCATCCTTTCTTGTCTACAAACATCCCTTCTCTTCCATGTTCTTTTCACAGACAATTTTATGTAAAACTCTTAATTCCATAAACCCTTTTTTGCAATTCACTAATCTCAAAAAACCCAGAAAAACCCTTATTTTAAAATTTAAATTTGGAGGGTACCCAGAACTCTAAAAGCAGTACACAAGATAAACTTTTGCAGAACAATAAAAAAAAGGGTAGATTAGTAATTTAGTACTAATAGTATGTAGGTGGTATAATTGTAAGTACTTCTTTTCACAAATACTTCATGATAGAACTAACTACATGAAGCATAGAAAAATTGATATGCAGAGGGGCATTATTGTCAATTCTTGGACTCTACACAATGACCCAAAGAATCAATATGGTGTCATCATCATCAGTAAGTTCAGTACTATACCTTTGAACTCTTGTTTATAATATCTCCTGAACTATTATTATTCTACTCATGTGAAGAAAGTCATCCTAATTTAACTCATTTGACTGCTTTTTACAGTCCTGTAAATGGGTAAATAATAATAATCAATCTAAATAAAATCAAAGCTTGCTGGGCCCCATGCCCCCACCACAGATGTGGGACTATAAAACTGGCCAGTGGCCTAAAAAAAATTGTTCATCTCTTCAAGTCTTCATAGTTTCATAGCTCCAACATTCTGTTTGTATTCCTAGAGAAAGAAAGAGAGATGGGGAATTGCCAAGCTGTTGATACAGCAACACTTGTGATTCAACATCCATGTGGTAAAGTTGAAAAATTGTTTACCCAGATTACAGCTGGTGAAATCATGAAGAAGAACCCTGGTCACTATGTTGCACTTCTCATCACCACCACACTTTACCATCCCTCAACAGAGAAAACCCACATCAGTAAAAACAGTAACAGAAAAAATGAAGAAAGCAAGAGCAAGAACAGCATCAGCAACAGTAACTCTCTTAGAGTTACCAGGGTAAAACTGCTCAAGCCAACTGAAATCTTGGCACTTGGGCATGTTTATAGGCTCATCAGTAGCCAAGGTGAATTTTGCTGTTCCTCAATTTTGTTGAGTTATTGGTTAAAGTTTTTATCTTTTTTGATAAATCTGATTTTATTTTTTGTGGGTTTGATTTTATAGAGGTTATGAAGGGCTTGGTGGCAAAAAAGCAAGCTAAGCTGAAAAAGAGTGGGATTGAATTAGCAGACAAAGAGGATTCATTCAAGGATCTTGAGAGGGCAGTAAAAAGATACCAACTTGACAAGAATCATGTGGTAATTTTTTTCAAGAACCTTGCTTTAATCAAACAGATTGGATCTATTTTCACTGGGTTTGAAAGTTTTAAGTTAAAATTAATTTCTACAAGATTTCCTGTTTTTGAGCTGATTTTTTCACCATGGAAGAGTATTTTTCTCTGTTTTTTCAATGATTTATTAAGATCTAAGTCATGGAAAAGTAAGATTTACTTTTTTAAAGCTAACTTCTTTTGCAATTTTTCAGGTGACTAAACATGAAAGACAAAGATCAAGGTCTGTTGGAGCAACAAATGGAAGCATAGCAAAATCAAAATCATGGCAACCATCTTTGAAGAGCATATCTGAGGCTGCAAGTTGACATTTACATCTCAAGATAGCTTCTTCAATTTTTTTTTTATGTCAGAAATTCAAGAGAAAAGAAAAAATTGAGTTTTTCCATGCCATGTGCAAGTTGTGAGAAAATTTAGTTTTTCCAGCCATGTGCAAATTGCCCTCTTCATAAGATCCTGAAGAAATTTGGGGAAAAAAAATTAGGGTTTGGATTTGAGGCAAGAGCCAAGAATGGTTGAAATCAGCTTCTAAGGTGGTGGTAGCAAAAATTTGTATAGGAAAGTTGTTATGAAACTGATTTCTCTTAGCAAATTTAGGATTATTATTGTCCCATAAGGGTGTTTTACATCTATGGTAGTAGGCTGAGTTAAGCTACTTACTATGATGTTTTTCTTTTTTCAAGGATTAAAAAATAATGGAGAGATCATGAAAAAAAATACCAATATGTTTGTCATGTTTTGTGCCTTTGATATTAGTCCAATTGTTTCTCTTGTTTGTGGGTAGCCTGGCAAAAACAATACCTACATGGAACAGAATAACATTTTTAATTCAAATTGTTGTCTTATGGAGCTAGATTAAATATAAGGTAACCATTCAGTCTTGTGAAAGGAAGGAATTCATCTAGTTTAAGGCCAATTGTCAAATTAATTAGACCACAAGATCTTCAATGAGATCTAAATCACACATGACCCTATGATCAACAATTAAAGTTTGGACATGATTTTGTTTGCCAATTGGGTTAGGAGTTTCAACTCTGGTTTTAGAGTTGAAACTCCAAATTCGGTTTCAGATGATTTAGACTGACCCTATATGATACAAGTAGTCTAGTGTTTGTCTTATAATTTTCCAAAAAATAAACTCGGGTATCCATTAAGATGAATGAAATTTCATGTAGATCAATCAATATGACCAAGTAGGTTCTTCGTTTATACATCTAACCACTGTACTAAAAAGCTTCGCCTAGCTCCGTCTAGGCGCTGGAAGGTTCTAGTCCACCTAGCATTCTAGCCCGTCTAAGAGACCATCTAATTCGTCTAGGCATCCGTTTAGACGCTAGACGGTCCCTCTACGCCGAGGATCTGCCTAGCGTTTTTTAGAACACCGCATCTAACCATTCACCAATTACCAAATTACTTGTCACAACAATGTAATATGAAGAACTAGATCTCTACTATGGTGTTATAACAAATTCATGTTTGCACAATCAAACTCAAGTTGCATACAAAAGTGAAAAACAAACTAGAATGTAGCCAACACAACATGAAGAACTAGATCTCTACGACGGTGGATGTAGCCAGCACAACATTGGTGAACCACGTAAATCTCTGTGTCGTTTTTTATTATTTATCGTTCTACTTGCAACATCCATGTTTGCACAATCAAACTAGAATTGCATACAAAAGTGCAAAACAAACTCAAGAAATTCATTATCACGCCTACATGACATTTCAAAGAGAACAACAACAACAACAACATGTAAAGATTCTCAAGAACAAAACTCAATCATATATCATGTGCATAATCTGACTTCATCAACAAAACATGGCATGATTTTTACAGCAATGAAGTTTGAAACTCATAATTCCCCATCTTCAAGTGTACAAAATCCAAGAGTACTAGTACTTGGTTCAAATGTGAAATGATTTGGAGACAGTACAGAGAGATTAACCAGCTAATGGAAACACTTTGTAAGCATGGTTGTTAGGTGTATCATATAATTCATAAGCTTGTGTTTCTTTATAACCCCACACAATTAAACATAGAGTTTAAACATGTGGGCCATTCTTGATACAAAATTATGAGGGCCATATCTCCACCATTTCATAAAAACTTGTCCCAATGCTGACAAATATTAATCGTACAACTAAGTAAAGAAAAAATAATTTGAGGATCAGCTGACTTGAATTGCAATCATTGAAGGTACAAGCAGGCTGATTTGTTGAGCATGCAATTGTAATCATTCAAGCAAGATGGGGAATCTTTGCTTTTCTCTTCTTCTTTTTTGAGTAATTGAGCTCTTTTGCATTCTATTTGGTATAAAACTTTAGATCAAGATTTTATTTCTTTATTTTCTTGTTTGTAAATTTATTTATTGTGAATTAGAGCAAGATTAGACCCACTAGTCTAAAAATCTCCGTCTAAGGTGCTAGCCCGCCTAACTTTCCAGTCTGTTTAGGAGACCGTTTGGTCCGTCTAGGCGACCATATAAACCACCTAGGAGCTAGGCAGTCGTCTTCTCTAAACTCCGCCTAGCGTTTTCTAGAACATTGATTACACATTTGTCATCATTATTACAATGGACTGAAATAGGATAATTGATTTATAAATCCATGCTCTTAAAAGTTTAGTTCTTTAAAAGCAAACTTTTGGGCTCATTTGGGCTAAAGATCAAAGTTTGGGCTCATTTGGGCCAAGATCTCATCTTTAGGCCTTCCATTGTAGCTAACCTTACTTTAGAAAATGAAATGGAAAAACTTCACCAAATATTTTCAAAAATGTTACGTTATTTAGCTACTAACATTACTTGATGTTAAAAGTTCTAAGTAGCTTATCTATCCTTATAAAGAAAAACCATTGATCAGCCTAAAATTAATCCTAAAAATGTCTCCAGAATTGTGTCAATGAAGGATGATTAAAACAAGTCTTCTGATCCGATTGCCCACAAGGCCAAAATTGAAGCCATTACAACTTGAAGAAGCCCCTGAAAACAGTTCAATTGCAACACATTAGAAAACAAAACACACAATAAAAAACCTTACAAAGATGTATCACAAATGTGCTCTATATATCTTACAAGTGAAGCCACATGATCAACTCCAGAGGCTTTTTCGAGTCGTCGTAAGCAATGGCGCCGGATCTCGTTGGAGGAAAGTGCGTGAGAGTAGCCATCTAGCCATGTCTTCGTAAGCCGCTTCAGTTTGATGAGTTCCATCCCAACTTATTCGCTTCTGCGGGTCCTTACAAAGTGGAGCGTCTTTATCACCACACTTATGGGTTATAGTACCACAACAAGGCTCGAACAATTTATCTTGGTCGTATCCTGCCCACAAATCAAGAAAATGATACCAATTTGATATCGATATCATAATATATATATCAAACAACGAATAAAGATATAAGTTATATTCATGTTTGATATCGTGATATGGTATACTAAACGGTTCCTACAATGTATAGTAACAATTTATCCTTGTCCAATCTCGCCCACAAATCAAGAAACTCTTTATTAGGATCAAGGGCTTGTTAAGTATTTGATACAGTATCGTATTAGTACCAAATTAAGTAGACAATAGGCATATTGGGGAAATAGAAGATAATTATGATTGATTGATTGATTGATTCCCAACATAACAACTTTAATGATATTTATAATAACCCTAATATTTAACTAATAAGCTAAACCTAATTACTGAAATATTAAAAAAAATATTCTTACTAAAAGATAAAACTAAAGATCTAAATAAAAGAAAACAACAATATTCTAAATAAGACTAATATAATTAATTATCTAATATAATTATTATAGCGTGTTGATCGATACTAACTACTTCCAAGTGAATATAAGGCATTAGTAAGAGATAATCTATAACTATATATTAAAGTTGTGCCTTTTCGAGTTACCAGAACGATTCTGGCCCCACCTTATAATTACAAAATTAATTTTTATTCCTAATATTTTAACTTTTTCTATTAAATTCTTCTTTAACTATTTAAATCTATCTTTAACATCAAACAAATATCTATTTAGTATAACGATATCTTTTGAAAACTTCCTTATACAAGTATTTAAGATTAAAGATAAAATATTTTAGAATAAATATAAATCTTTTAGCATATTCTTTTGACGAATTTATTTATAGATATATATATAGTGATTTTCTTATATATAAAATTAATGATAAATATTTATAATTTTAAAATTTATAAAAAAATAGATAAAAAAATATTTAATAGATGTATTAAAATATTTGATAAGCCCTAAATTTACGTAAATAAAAAGTAATAAAATGTGAAGAATATAATATTTGATAAAAAAAATTATACATTCTATAAGCAATAAATTACTTATATTAAAATTTATATTATATTTTTATTTATTAATATCCTATTTATAATGTCTATAAAATATCGAATCGTAGTCGTACATGGTACGACGGGTAAAACTAGTAAGATATCAAACATGAGTATAAATATGAGTAGATCTGGCTCCGGTTCCACTAAAACTTGTAACCGCAGGTTCGGAACTTGCCAGAATCCGAATTGGCACCGCCGGTTCGATTTCAACCATGATTTCGGTCCCGGTTACCCCACCCTAGGAACCGGTGGTTCACTTGGTTTCGATCCGTGGTGGAACCGCCGGTTCCCAGAACTCATGTCTCGCCGATTTAAATCGGAACCGATTGAAACCGCCACCACGATTCTCCAACAAAAAATGTAATTTAAAAAAAATATATATTGCTGGTTCCAGAACTTGATAGAACCGACCGGAACTGGAACAGGGAAACCGGCCTTTGGCCGATTAAAGCTTCGGTTCCTAGATCCGTTGGAATCGAAACCGAACCCATGTATGAATATGAGTTATATTCATATTTATATCCATATCTGATATCCTAATCTATAGATAAAATTTGTACAATAAAAGTGTTATGTTTAGTTATGTTATAGAGTTACCAAAGGTGGTAGCATTCTGAAGGACCCACATGAATGAAGGCCGAGTAATAGTCTCCATAGTAGAACTTGACACTAGGGTACTCTTTTTGTAGCTCTTTTATGGCTTTCTTAATGTGGGAAGCCCAACCGAAGAAAAAACGTGGGAAGCCCAACCGAAGACGTGGGTCAAATTCAACTAAGTTTTGTGATGACCTAGGGCTCGTTACGACAATGAAGGAGAAGCAAGAAGACGTGGTGGAGGCTGCGAGGTCGGCCAACGGAAGGAGAAGACGGCCGGTGGAGGACCCGGTGGTGCTCGGGAGTGACAACCCCTTCTCTTCAGTCGAGCCTAACCGTGGTCAGAAGGAGTACGATCCGGGAGATGATGGTAGCGTTCCAAGGGAAAAACCGGGACCGAATAATACGGTGGTTAATACGAACCCGTTATTCGCGTTGGAGAATGGCGATCATCAGGAGACTGTTGATACGGCTATGGGTGATGGCAGCGACGTCCCCTCGGGGACTAACTGTTGATTCTTACCGTTTGGTCTCTTTTTATCCCCTTAGTTTTTCCATGAATTTTCTTATGTGGAATTGCTTTGGTGCAGGAAAACCGGGTTTTAGACGCGCGATTAGATACTTGTGTAAGACTCACAGTGTTGATGCCCTGGCCTTGTTCGAGACGAGAATTTCGGGCGACAGAGCTAACCTTGTTTGTGAGAGAGTCAGTCGTATGGGGTTTGATGGTAGTGAAGTCGTGGAGGCTAGAGGATTTGCGGGTGGTGTTTGGTTATTTTGGAAGAAGGACGCTATCGATTTGCAGATTGAGTCGAAAAATGAGAACTTTATTCATGTCTCTTTTCAGAAAAACAACACTCCTGCCCATATGTTTTTCGTGTACGCCCCGCCTTCGGTCAGCCGTCGTGAAGAATTCTGGAAACAGTTAGAAAGTGATGTTAGACGCCTCCATTGCCCGGTCATGATTGGCGGCGACTTCAATTGCATTCTCTTCAATCACGAACGACAAGGCGGTACGGGGGGCCTCCACACTGATTCTCTTACGTTTAGCTCCCTCTGTAACAAGCTGAGCCTGGTCGACCTTGGTTTTGCTGGCCCGAATTTCACTTGGAGCCGCAGACTGTCCCCGTCTATGGTTGTTCACAAAAGGCTTGATCGGGTTCTCATGAATGTGGAGGGGCGTGTGTTTTGGTCGGAAGCGAATGTTAGACACCTTCCTCGGTTCTCGTCGGATCACTGCCCCCTTCTTTTGACGGTATGCCCGAGAGCTGATTTGAGAAGAGATAGGAGACCGTTCCGGTTTGAGGCGGCTTGGCTCGCGCACTCCGGATTTAATGGTAAGCTCAAGGAGAGTTGGAGTGAGGATGTGGATACCCCTCATGCCCTGGAGGTTTTGAAATCTGATCTGCTTGTTTGGAACAAGGAGGTCTTTGGTAATATCCACCAGAGGAAGAAGTCCTTGCTCGGGAAGCTTGAAAGAATTCAGAGTCGTCTTGCGGTTGCGTCAACCCCTAGTCTGCTGGATTCTGAAATTCAGTTACAGAAGGAAATTGATGATGTGCTGGAACAAGAGGAGTTATTATGGCTTCAAAAATCCCGGGAGGTGTGGTTATGCGATGGAGATCACAATACCGCTTTCTTTCATGCCTCGACTATTATTCGTCGGCGACATAACCGGATTGATTGCTTGAAAGACGAGTCCGGCACCTGGATAGACAATAAACAGGATCTAGAGCTCCTAGCCACTAATTTTTACAGGAAGTTGTACACGACCGAGCCTACTGATTTGGACGCCTTCCCGATGATTGATACTGGTTTTCCACATATTGAGTCAGATCGGTTTGAGGCCCTTACAATGCCGGTTCTAGCTGATGAGATTTGGAGAGCTATAAACGGTATGGGTTCCTTGAAGTCGCCAGGGAAGGACGGATACCATCCAGGCTTTTTCAAGAAGTGTTGGAGCACAGTTAGTGGATCTGTTATTAAATTTGTTCAGGACTTTTTTCAGAGCTCCCATCTTCCGAAAGGCAGTAATGATACTTTGATTGTGTTGATTGCTAAGGTTGCTAAGCCGGAAGTGATTAGTCAATTTCGGCCAATCAGCTTGTGTAATGTTATATACAAGATCATCACGAAAGTCTTGGCTAATCGTATGCAGCCCCTCATGCCTGATATCATCAGTCCAACCCAAGCTAGCTTCGTCTCTGGTCGTTTAATTACGGACAACATCGTCGTTGCTCAAGAGGTTGTTCATTCCATGAGACGAAAACGGGGCAAGACGGGATGGATGATCCTTAAACTTGACCTTGAAAAGGCTTACGATAGGTTGAGTTGGGATTTTGTGAGAAACTCGCTTCGTACGGCTGGCTTTCCGAGCAGCTGGATTGAGTGGGTCATGGCTTGTGTTACGTCCCCTCGGATGCAAGTGTTATGGAATGGTGAGATGGCTCCGCAGTTTCGGGCTTCGCGTGGGGTTAGACAAGGCGATCCCATATCTCCGTATCTCTTCTTGGTGTGTATTGAAAGGCTCAGTCATGTTATCTTGAGTGCGGTTGAAGAGGGTTCTTGGAAACCGATTAAGTTGACAAGGGATGGGCCTAGGCTTTCACACATATTTTTTGCGGATGATATCTTATTGTTTGCGGAAGCCTCGGTGCCTCAAATTCGAATTATTATGAAGATCCTTGAGGCTTTTTGTGCAGCTTCTGGACAAAGGATTAGCTCTAGTAAATCCAAGATTTTTGTTTCAAGCAATGTCACGCGCAAGATGAAAAGGAATTTGAAGGAGACTAGTGGATTTTCTGTTACGGAGGACTTAGGCTCCTATTTGGGTATGCCTATTTTGCACAAACCAATCAACAAGCACACGTTTGAGTATCTCTTGGATAAATTCAGCTCCAAGCTGTCGGGATGGCGCGCTCGTACGCTTAGCTTTGCTGGGCGGGTGACCTTGGTTAAGTCGGTGTTGACCTCCATTCCCGTCTACACGATGTCGGCTGCGCTTATCCCTAAAAGCTTGTGCCGAAAGATCGATAAAATCAACCGCTCATTCATATGGGGTAGTACTCAAGAGAGACGTCATATGCACAAGGTGGTTTGGGAGACGGTTACGAGGCCGAAGCAGTTAGGTGGGCTCGGAGTTAAGTCGATGAGAGAACTTAACCTCGCTCTTGTCTGATGGAATATGCACTATAACTAAGTCTAGCGGGTCTAGATTTATCGGATCGGGTTTTAATGGGTCTTAGTTATAATTAGACCTATAGAATATTATGGAGAACATATATTTATTTTTCTTAGACAATCATAATTAATTATAAGGTAATTTAATTAGTTATGATTTTAGAAAATTAAATAAAGAGATAATAGATAGAGTTTATCTCTTATAACAAGTGGATAAGTTAAAATCTTAACAGACTATTAAAAATAATAATATAGTTTCTAAGATTGAGATTCACTTAGATTGGCAAATTTGATATGGCCGTTGATATATATGCTATGGCATATCAGCCAATGTACGTAGCTCTTCTCCAGAAGAAACAAAAACCAGTCATCTCGTTATATACATCGGTTAAACGCTCTAGAAGGCAAGTTCCGGTGTAGAAAATTATTTCAGCTCTTGTGTGTGGATACCGCTAGAGGAGCAACACTTGGGGCTCTTTGGTGATCAACAAGAAAGGTTAGAACTAGCTATTCGGATTCGCGTTTGAGGTAACAATCTGATCCGATTAATTATTCTATGTTATCATACTGATCCTTGGGAATTTTGGGATGAAAGTTTTTGTCCTTTTCGCTGCGTTTGCATCCCTAGAACCCAACATTGTCGCCAAGCTCGGATGGCGTTTTCTAATGGAAGATGGGGATCTTTGGGTTTTGGTGTTGAGCAGGAAGTATGTAGGCCGAGCCCTTGGGAATACGAGCGCTTGCTCGAATGTCTGGAAAGGAATCAAGCAGGGTTTTCTCGAAGTCTTAAACAGAGGAATGAGATGGTTGCTTAGAGATGGGAGTTCTTTTCGTTTCTGGTCGGATAAATGGCTGCTTGACGAGCCACTGGAGTCGGTTGCTCTCGGTCCCATCGATCCGAATCAACAGCACCTTACCGCCAGTGAGTATTGGCTGAACTCTGGTGGATGGAATTGGGAGAGGCTGACTGAATTGCTGCCGGTTCAAGCCTTATTGAGACTTTCAGCGACGACCGTGATGGAGGATTCGGAAGGAGTCGAAGACGAAGTCTGCTGGAGCTTCTCTTCGGATGGAAATTACTCGGTTTCCTCGGGATATAATATTTTGTGTGGTTTCCCTGATATGGCTAATGTGGATAAACTCTTTTATGACAGGGTATGGAGAAGCAAAGTGTCGGAAAGGGCCCGTTGCTTCCTTTGGCTAGCTAGTGCGGGAGGCGTGCTCACGAACGTCGAACGATGCCGACGGCATATAGCTCATGACCGGAACTGCCCCTTTGGGTGTTCGGAGGAGGAGACGCTCGAGCACTTGTTTCGGGATTGTGTGGAGGTTAGATCGGTGTGGTTAGATCTTGATGCTACTAATGGTTATGTGAATTTCTTTCAGGAAAGCTTTGCTAGTTGGATTAGGGTCAATATGATGATGAATAAAGCTGTTGAAGATGTGGCTTGGATCTCTGTTTTCCCGATAATGCTTTGGTGGACTTGGAAGAGAAGGAATGCAAAAGTCTTCTCCACTGTGGTGCCATGTAGAGACAAGAAAGAGTTCATTTTGCAAAGAGCCAGAGAAGCGTATGAGACGTTGGACAGGAACAAGGGGAATAGCGGGAGGTTACATGCAAGAATCCAGGAAATAAGTTGGACCAAACCGGAGGAGGGAACGATCAAGATCAATACGGACGGGGCGGTTCGTGATGGCGTGGCAGCGGCGGGAGGAGTTCTTAGGGATAGTGATGGTAAGTGGGTTGGTGGTTTCGTTCATAATATAGGGGCTTGTTCGGTCCCTATGGCGAAACTTTGGGTTTTTTTTAATGGATTGAAGTTGGCTTGGGAATATGGGTACCGAAAGGTTATTCTCGAGTCGGACTCTCAATTGGTTATTAACCTTTTAAGTTCCGGTGTGAAACGAAACCATCCACTCTTTAGCCTGGTCTCTATGTGCCAAGGCTTTATTTGTAGGGACTGGTGTATCCAGTTCTGTCATGTGTATCGAGAGGCGAATTCCGTAGCGGATGGCCTCGCGTCTAGTGCTTTTGCTTTTCCTATAGGATTGCATGTATTGAGTGCCCCGCCTGAGGGGATCTTTTTACTTCTGTTTGATGATGTAAGGGGTCGGGCTATCCCCTGCGTGCTGACTACTTAACCCTCTTTTTTTTCCTATTTAATAAAACGCCTCCTCGAGAGGCCGGAGAGTGCCGCCTCTTCTTCGACCAAAAAAAAAATGTTTTCGTTGTGGAAACTTGAGAAATTGTTGAGTGCTTTATGGCATCCGAGTTCGTCATACATTTTTGAGTCGTTTGTTTTAGAGGTGTGGAGAAAGATTGGTATACAACCAATTGGGAAATTTCCAGGCACCATAACATGGACAGCTCCATAACTAATCACTACCTGCATATTACACACAATCAAACCAAACAAGGCCTAATTTGCATAAAGGGTAAATCCGTAAATGTGGAAAATTTATTTATTACCTTAACAGCATTTTTAATGGCTTGAACAACTTCAGGAACCAATTTGACTGCAATTGGAATAGATTTGCTACCCACCAAAACGTAATTGTAGTCATTGCCTCCAATTTCACCCATAATAAATAGAACTTTAAAAAATGTCCACGTACAATCTGCACACATATAAATATTAATCTTATAAGAAATACTATCTCCGTTTCGCAATATAGGTCATTTTTAGCTTAAAATCTTATTTCACAATATAAGTCTATTTTTTACTAATTAATACTCAAAAATGTCAAAAATAATATTTAATTAATGCATTTCTAGCTCCAATGTACTTATAAATACTAAAAAATATTACTACCTATTGAGTAATTTTATATGATTTAATTTCATATTAATTTTGTACACCAAAAACAAAATCTCATTCATTCCATTTTAAGCTTGTCTTAATATATGTGCAAAATTCTAAAAATTCATACTCCCTCCGTTCTATTCTACTTGTCACTTTATCCTTAATTTTGTGTTCCATAAAACATGTCATTTTTGATATTTTATTCATAATTTTCCAAATATACCCCTTCATTTATTATCTAAATCTCTCTCTCAACTTAATTATATTTCAATTTTCTATGAACAACTATTATGTTGATCAATTTTATTGGTTAAATAAAGAAAATGAATAATAATGTAAGTTGTATTTAATAGGGACATTTTAGTAAGATATTATAGTATCTTAATATGCGTAAATTTAGCTAAAATGACAAGTAGAATAGAACGGAGGGAGTATATTGCGAAACGAAGGGAGTAACAATTTATAAGTAGGGACGACAATCTCATTCACATTTGATGAATACTCAACTCATTATGCATTAAAAAAGAGTGAAATTTAAACAAAATATGGTGATGGATAATCATGGATGAATATTATTCATCCATTATCCGATCTAATCCATCTAAAATACACACATAATAACAGATTTTATGCTTAAAATCGCAAAGATCTACACTTTATTATGTTAATATTGCTGTCAATATTGTTCATATCTTGCATTTAAAAATATTGTTCATATCTTGCATTTAAATTTTATTATACGGTGATGATGGACGCGCATTTGCGCACAAACGGTTGTAGAATAGAAGAAGAAGAGAGAAGATGATTAAATGGAAAGATGACGGAGTAACAAAATCATTAGAGGAGAGGAAGTAGGATGATGACTCTGAGTGTCATTTGTCAATACATTAGTTAAGTATTGAGGTAATTAAGTGAGATGAAAATGGGATCAAAATGTGGAATTAGAGAGTTTACTCCGGTATTTATGGATTAATACTAGATTAGCTTTTGAAATCTGATTAATATGAGACAACAGAATCCACCATATTAGGTATCTTTAATGGATTTTTCTAATGTGTGCCCATGGACACACAATAAGAATGCTAATTTTGGCAAATCTGAATATTGTTTGTTAATTTTGATTTTTTTAAAAGGATTCATTAATTTCAATTTAGGAAATAGTTTTGAAATACTTTCCCAAATTATCACTTTTATTGTGTGTCCATGGGCACACATTAGCCAAACCGATCTTTAATTTATTACTAGTTCATTTTCACTGTCTTCTCGGGAAAAAAAAATTCACAAATGTAATTATTGCCACATTTTAAAGTTTACACATGAATGATTAAGTAAATAAGTAGTGATTTAACCGTAAAATACAGTTTTTTCCAAAAATAAAGAAAGGACGAGGGTAGTTCTGTGTTATTTCTAGCTATGGGTGACTTTGTGTAATTTTTCTTAATTTAGTGGATCAAAAATTTCATAATTTTCGGTAAACAAAACCCTACATTTTTCTGTTCCCTTCTCAGAGATCAACAATTCAACGCCGCTTATCTCCTTTGCTTCACGGTCACATCTGAAGCTCTGGATGGCGAATATGGCGGGACTTCTATTGTTAGCTTCCTTCGTCTTTCATCTCTGCGCTGCTTCTTCCGATCCTGTATGTTTCCATTTCATTAATCGGTTATGAATTCTGATTTAAGATTATTCTAGCTCTTGCAACTTCCTTTCGTAGTTACCTGAGTTTGTTTCTCCCGAATTTGTTCATTAGATCTTGTATGAGGCATTTGACGAGCCATTTGAAGGTCGTTGGGTGGTCTCTGGCAAGGACGACTACAAAGGTTAAAACTTCAGCTTATTCCATTTATTCCATTCGTGATAAGATTTGTGACTCAGTGACACTTCAATCAGTATTGTTTCAGATCTATAAACTTGCATGTTTACTGGTCGAATTACTAATTAACAAGTCAGTCAATCAATTGCTTTTTATTGTTCGCGTTGAATGATTATTGGTATTGCGCTTTCCCCTAAAATGTAAAGTTGAATTGGAATTCCCTACCTGATGTTTTTGTCTGGTAGTTACGCAATCGGATTAGGTTTAGCTCAAAATTTAGGATCGTCTAGGAATGAGAGAATCCCAAGTGGTTTTGTTTGTGAGATGGATGTATGAGGAATGTGTATGGCAGTATGGAGGAACGTTGTGTACAAACAAAAACTATTAATTTTCTAACCCAAATCCTCATTTCTTAACCTCATAAATGAAACGTTAACCATACAGATTGAAGGGTATAAACCATGTTATATCTTGCACTGACTCTTAAATTTGTCCTGCCCTAGAAGGTTAATATTCTTGCTTTTAGTATGTCACTCAAATAGATTATGGTGTGAATATTGCATGTTATCATTAGCTGCGTCGGGTGAGGGGAATATTGAAGTTTTGAAACATTTTCAGGTGTTTGGAAACATGCACAAAGTGAGGGTCATGACGATTATGGACTTTTGGTGAGCGAACCAGCCAGGAAATATGCAATAGTGAAAGAACTAGATGATCCCGTTGATCTGAAGGGTAAAACCATAGTTCTCCAATATGAGACTCGGATGCAAAATGGGCTTGAATGTGGTGGTGCATATATCAAATATTTGCGGCCCCAGGAGGCTGGATGGAGCCCGGAGGGGTTTGATAATGAAGCACCATATTCCATTATGTTTGGACCTGATAAATGTGGGTCCACAAACAAGGTTCACTTCATTCTCAAGCATAAGAACCCGAAAAGTGGGGAATACATTGAGCATCATCTCAAGTTTCCTCCATCTGTGCCATCTGACAAGTTAACTCATGTGTACACTGCCATTTTGACGCCTGACAATATATTGCGCATTCTGATTGACGGCGAGGAGAAGAAGAGGGCAAATTTTCTTGCTGGTGATGATTTTGACCCAGCTATCGTTCCTTCAAAGACTATTCCTGATCCAGAAGATAAGAAGCCAGAAGATTGGGATGAGAGGGAAAAAATTCCAGACCCAGCTGCAGTAAAACCTGAAGATTGGGATGAGGATGCCCCCATGGAAATTCTAGATGAAGAAGCTGAAAAGCCAGAAGGATGGCTGGATGATGAGCCTGAGGATATTGATGATCCCGAGGCTACAAAACCTGAAGATTGGGATGATGAAGAAGATGGTGAATGGGAAGCACCCATGATTGATAATCCAAAGTGTGACACTGCTCCTGGTTGTGGTGAGTGGAAGAGGACCATGAAGAGAAATCCTGCTTACAAGGGCAAATGGTATGCTCCCCTGATTGAGAATCCAAGCTACAAGGGTATCTGGAAGCCACGAGAAATTCCTAACCCTAACTACTTTGAGATTGAAACTCCCAACTTTGAGGCTATTGCTGCCGTTGGCATTGAGATTTGGACCATGCAAGATGGGATATTGTTTGACAACATTTTAATAGCCACTGATGAGAAGACTGCCGAGTCTTATAGAGAGAACGCATGGAAGCCAAAGTTTAATGCTGAAAAGGAAAAGCAGAAGGCTGAAGAAGGAGCTGCTGCCAGCTCAGATGCCATTGCTGGCGTCCAGGTAGCAGTTTCACCTTTATAATTACTTCAGGTCTTACTTCTAATGCTTACAATGTTAATATCTTTTTTATTTTGCAGAAGAAGGTTTTTGAGCTACTATACAAGATCGCGGATATTTCTTTCTTGGACGCCTACAGGCCGAAGATCTTGGTATGTTATTGAGCCTTGCTTTCTTCATGTGGTTTTTAGTGGAGGTCTTACCAAGTAAATTTTCATGTAGGAACTTATTGAGAAGGCAGAGACACAGCCAAATTTGACTATTGGTGTTTTAGTGGCAATTATCCTGGTGATTTTCACTGCCTTGTTGAAAACTGTATTTGGTGGGAAGAAGCCTGTAAGTAAACAACCCTAATTTGCTGGTTTTTGGTTATCTGGTTCAAAGTTCAAACCCTGTGTATTGAATTTGAAAATCTGATTCATTTCCTTGTAGGCTGCTGCTGTCCAGAGTAGCAACCAAGCTGCTACTGATGCTACCAGCAGCGCGGAAAAGCCTGAAGAGGAAGAGGAAAAGGAAGAGGAAAAAGAGACGGAAGGAGTTGCAGCTCCTCGCAAGAGGCCTAACAGACGCGAAAATTAGAACAGTAGGATACAATTGCATTCCACGACGTTTTGTTGCTTGTAGTGAAACTACTCTTTGAGTCTGTGCTTGTAGTACCGAGTCACTTTCCTCTTTTGAGTTTTGCTTGACTGCATTTTTGCTCTCTAGGCTTGGCCTAGATTCTAGTAGTGGTAACCTGAATTCTGAGAAATATATATGGTTTGTTCTAGAGGGTGTGCATGATAATTTTGCTTGATTGATGTTTGATGCATATTTTGTGTGTCCATGTCATATGAAACTTTCATATTTGAGTGGCCATATTGTGGTGACTCTTTAAATCCTTGTTGTGGCATATGGAACTTTTATATTTGGGTCCATTCAACCGCTCTTCTCTATATTAAAGGAAGGTTGGGTCTTGTTTCTAGATTTCTATTGACAAACTTAACCAAATAAATTACGGAGTTAACCAAATAAAAAAACATTTACATCTTCTTTGTTTATAGAGTGAACATCGAAGAACTCGGGTTAAGAAAGTACAACATTTACTAATGTATACAACAACAATAATAAAAGTGATAATTCTGTAAATTCCATACAAAATATTGACACTTTTAAAATTAACTTATATCCGAGTCACAAATCCCCAAATACAATTAATTAGTGACGAGTTTCTTAAATATTTTTTTAAGGAAAATAAAAACAAATATCAGATATGATCAGATTTTTTTGAGGTTAAAAAAATATTTGTCTTTTTAAAAATTAACAGAAATATTAAGAACTACTTAATTTTATCTAAATCTCCTTTTATAATTACTTTACGTTGTTTTTTTATAAAAAAAATATGTTTTTAATTTTTGAGCATTTCTTCAAAGATAATACTCCGTATTTTTTTTTGAAAAATATATAAATTGACAAATATTTATAAACGGAAGGGTAAATATGTAATAATTATAATTTACAACAAGATATTTCAATTAAAAAAATAATACCATTATATTCTATCAACTATCTTTTGTTTTTGGCCTAGGTAATAGATATAGTTTTTTCGGTTAAAAGATATTGTCTTGTGAATTGGAATTGTAATAGGATTACAATTCCCAAACACCCGCCCTCTCATCAATCTATAAATACCGATATCTCTCCTGAATTCCTTCATCAATTCTCAAATCTTCTCACTTGCAAATAAAAAATTCTCAAATCTTCTCCCATGGCTTTTCGTAGTCAATCTTCTACAATGTGGGCATTCATCGTCACATTGCTTCTCCTCTGCCTCTCCAGCTTCCCCAATCTTGCTTCTGCACAATCTCCTTCTTCTAGTAATGATCAATTGCAGGGCTTTGATTTGATTTACCAGTTTGGAGACTCCATCTCCGACACCGGAAATCTCATGAGGGAGTCAAACTCGTCGTTTTGCTCTTTCATTCCTTATGGCGAAGCCCTCGGAAAGCCTACTGGCCGTTGCTCTAACGGCCTTCTCATGGTCGATTATTTTGGTACACACTGTTCTAAAAATTCTGTCTAAATTCTTATAGGCCAGTCGGAGTAGTTGTTTAACCTGTTCTAAAAATTGTCTAAATTTCTTATATAAACTCGTTTAACACGGTTTAGACGTCATATTTGTCTAATTAATGTATGTGTATGTGTACGTGTAGCACAATCATTCAATGTGCCGTTACTCAATCCCTACTTAGCTAAAGACGCTGACTTTAGCCATGGAGTCAACTTTGCGGTGGCCGGAGCCACCGCGCTCGACGCCTCTCGGTTTCCAGCGGCACCCACCAACAGCTCTCTCGGCGTCCAACTCGGGTGGTTCCGAGACCATCTCGAATCTACTTGTTCTTCTCCATCCGGTAACAAATCAAAACTACGATATGTACATTCTTATACATATAATCCTCTAATTAATTTAATATTTGTTACTATATGTAGATATGTACATTCTTACTATATGTAGATATGTACATTCTTATTGTTACTAATCATACTTTATATATGTAGATTGCAAGCACAACTTTGCAAGGGCATTGTTTTTGATGGGAGAAGTTGGAGGCAATGACTACAACTTCGCCTTCTTGACCGGCAATTCAATCCAAAATGTTGCCTCCTTGGTCCCGGAAGTTGTTCAAACCATATCCAATGCTGTTAAGGTTAGCTCCATTCGAACATTATGTATTCACATATAATATTTAGGTGCATTTAGATTATCTAAGAAATCTTTCTTATTGATTGATCATATAGGAAGTGATAGGGCATGGGGCGCGACTAGTGGTGGTGCCCGGGAACTTCCCCATCGGTTGTATACCGGCCTATCTCAGCAGGTTTGGATCGAACGACACAACAATGTACGACAACCTAGGGTGCCTAAGGTCCTTGAACGAATTCGCCAAGCTTCACAATGCACACCTCCAACAAGCTATAAAGGAGCTACAAAAGCAATATCCGGACGTGGCCATCTACTATGGAGACTACTACTCCGCCTTCACATGGGTCCTACGCAACGCTGCCTCTCTTGGTAATCGATTGATCAAAGTCTTAACATTAATCGGTCATTTTTCGAAAACTCTAATTGGTTTTTGTGTTTCTGGTTGCAGGATTCGAGAAGCATGGAGTGTTCAAGCCGTGTTGTGGAGACATGGCGCATCCGTGTGGAACAGGCGGAGTTAAGGCGTGTTTGGAGCCGAGCAAGAGAATAAGCTGGGATGGCGTTCATCTAACTCAAGACGCTTATAGAAACATGGCTGGGTGGCTACTCAACAACACCTTCCACCATTTGGTGTAATTTTGATTACCATTACAAAGTTTTTGGTTTAATTTTGATTTGGGATTCGTAGAGTATTAGGTTTAGTTTTTGATAATTTTTTGTTCAAGTTTTACTATTTTTTTTTTATCAACATTTGAGACTTTGTGATTAAAATTAGTCTTTATACAAGTTATAGAGTTTCTTTAAATTGATGCATGCGTTGATCTCACTGCTTTTTCTTAGGGGTAGATTGGGCTTAATCGCTGTTACTATGATCTCAATTATGTCTCTTCATATATCAAATTATCAATATGTTGTGTTGGAAAAGTAACCTTTTTCCTCTTGGTTTGAGTAAGAAACTAAGTGATCTTTGTCAACAAAAAAAAAAAAAAGAACTTACACCAAACTGAGTGTCATCATCAACAATAGAGATTACAAATACATCATCATCATACCAAAAAGCTTGTACAAGAGAAATATGAAATTCCCATGTATGCCTATATTAAGCTAAGGGCTCAATTTCATCATGTCTTTCCCTTTTTAGCCTATCACCTTCTCTGAACAAATGAAATGAAAAGAAAACTGGAAAAGAAAAATCTACTCTTCTTACAAGAGGTTGTCCCAAGTCCATCAAGGAAGAACATTTAAGTTCTTGAGCAAAAGAGATCATCGCCGTTTGTATATACAAGGCTTCAGTTCAGGCCAATCATTCTTGTTGCTTCCTGAACATCGCTTCCCCTGTCGTATATAGATTGAGGACCATCAACCATGCAATGTTGATTGATAAAACTATAATGGATGAAACTGTGAAAAAGAAAATAGTATCGCCATCATACCTTTTTCTTGAAATACAATAAAATGAACATTTTATTTGAGAAATCCTGAAACAAAGAATGCAGCAATACTAATCAGCATTGGCATGTCGTAGCATATTATGTGTTGACGATGTTAGATATTCATACAAGGCAAATTAGAAAGAATCAGCAAATCTACCTTGGAGACAGAGGTATATCCCATATTGCAAACAGCTTTAACAAATTCATCCGGATCAGCTCCACCTGTGTTAGGATCAAATCTGCTCTTCACTTCTGCTATCAGAAGCCATCCACTGAAGGGCAAAAAATGAAATGATGATGAAAATAATGTTTTTGACTGAATATGTGCATGGTTGGGGAAAAAAGTGCATACATGGAAGCTTCAGTAAATCAAATGGAAATGTAAAAGACCTTGGCTTAAGAATTCTGTCCGCTTCCTGAAGGTAGCTATGGTAGTTAGTACCCATTAATGAGAGGCAGAAGACAGCAACATCTACAGACGAAGAATCAAGCGGTGTCTGCCAATATAAATGGAAGTTGTAAGTTCAGAAAGTACCATTCTGAAAAGAAAAATGAATGCAAAATTATTAATGTTGAATAGATTCTAAGATTGATCAAACAACAAGTTTACATTTCATAGTCCTTTAAAGGAATATCAGGATAGTGCATGGTACAGTTGCTATGTGCAATACTAAAAATTTCAGAGACAAACAAGCCCAAGACATGATACTCCATACTTGTTATCCCATTGATTTAACAGAAACTTCAAATAACAAGATGCCCTTTGCAACTGAAGGCGTATTTATCAAATTTGATAGAACAGTGTTAAAAAGCTACAGTCATTAATTCCATACAAGCCATCATTAATATAGTAGCCAAAACCTCAAGAAAGATTACAGTCACCATAAGGAGAAAAAACAAAGGTTGGCCTCTGCATCTTCTCGAGAACAAAAAACTACAAATCTAGGACTTTTTATGACAGTTCTCATCTTTTGCATGAATCCACCTTGAAATAATGTTTTTTTTTACTTAAACATCTGAAACATATAACGAATCAGTTCATACGCTCCATCATCATAGATGTAGTCTCTTCAGCCTACTTTCACCATCATGGCAAATAATTGTAGAAAAGATGCAGTGGAAAGCAAACATGCAAGCATACTAAATAATATGACAGTTTGTTTTATACGAGGGAAGGGATAAAGGCAGTAGGAAATGTGACTTTGCATGTAACCAAACATATGTTGCATAAATGGAAGAGAAATATGAAGTCGTAGTCACCCATTTAAAGAGCAACAAACAATTAATTGTATTAATACTTCAGCAAGATGAAAGAATTACATTTGCCATATCACAAGCAATTACTGATGGATCATGGGACACAAGATCAAGGGAGAAAACTTTATTCTTTACGCTCTTTGCCAAGCACGCATTCCCTGGAATTGCAAAGTTAATAACAAAAGAAGGGAAAGAAAGAAGATTAGTACAATATAGGGGCTCTATGTTTGTGGATGTAATCTTTCATGCAAAACATCAAACAATCGTAACATTCAGAAAAGCAAATTAATGGCAATTTTTAGAACTTTCAGGGATCAATGGGTCTCACCACAACCAAAATCAGCCACAACAAGAGAAGGACCTCGAGCCTTCAACCATTTGATGATTATATCCACTGGCTTCTCAGGCCAATGTGACATTTGCTCCTGATATCCTACATGATACTATATTCATGAATGCAAATGTAAGAATAAAAATACTGATCCTGCAAATAACACATGCACAAAACTAAAATGTATAATTTACCAACAAAGTAATACAGTAGAGCTTAATATGTCCTTTCCAGTTGAAGAAAAACAGTCAGTTAGCCACTTGGAACTTAACAAATCCAGTCTTGTGACCAACATGAATATGCAAGAAGAAATTGCTTAAATTTTTTCAATATGATTCATTTAAGAGTGTAGGACACTGCATGGCAGTAGTGGAAGCATAGTTTCAAGCTTGACCCCAATGTAAAAATATCAAATGGTGTTCAACAACACCATTGTCAATTTCTAAGACAACTCTGTGTTAGCCCCAGCAGCCTCTGAGATGGACTAGTCCACTAAGATGTGTATAAAAGCACATCTCTGGACAACCAAAATGATTCATATAGCAAAACCAACAATTAGGCAATACAAATAGAGGTATATTGGCTCACTCTCTCTAACCCTCTTATAATTCAAAGTTGATAAACTTAGCACATTCCAATACAAAGACTAAACAACATTTACAAGCACTATTATTTTGTTGATCAGGGATTGTAATATGACATACCATGTCAAATAGAGCAGGATCTTCACTGAAATACTCAAGAGCTTCACTCCCACTGAAACAAAAGAAGTATAAACTGAATTTAGTAATTGCTCATAGTGATAATGGAAAAAGATGCATAGAACATGAACTCTAGAGAATGTAATGATAAAATTAATGAACAACATGAACAATTTACTCCACAGCTTCACAATCCCTTCCATCTTATACATGTAGGCATTCTGCAGGATTATGAGAACCATGCATGGTTTCTACTTTCTTATAGGATGTGTGTGATTGCATTACTCCGTTCTCTCTTTATACATTTAATTGTAACATGATCAAAATCATAAACAATATTCACATTTATAATGTTATGCATTATGGATATAAATTGCATTATACAACTCTCTTCAAACCGAACCTAACCTCACTAAAAAGCAAAACAAGCCAAGAAGTTCTCAATAAGACCATTATTACTGAAAGCCCCAAACCATGGAAATAAAGATAAAGATGAGATTTTTTTTTTCTTTCATTTGAGCAAGATAAGATGAAGAAGGAAAGATGTACGGGCAAGTGTAGAGCTTTTCATTGATCATCCTGAAGTGGCCTCCTGCTGCCCTGGCTTTCATCTGCCAAGGAACCAACCAGAACATAATTAAACCAACAAATTGATCACAGATGATTATAATTCAGCAAAAAAGGGGGAAAGTAGCTAAACCTTTTCTAGAAAACTCGAAGGTTTAGAGGGAGCTTTGGATTTCGCGGCACCAGACTGACTATCCTTGCTGCCATTGGAAAATTGAGATTGAGTTTTCTTTTTGGGAGTTTTCTGGTCTACTTTGGCCTCCCCTCTGAGCTCAAGAGTTGCAATTTCCGCCACATCGGAAGAAGAATTAACGGCGAGCTTGGCATTATTAGATTTTCTTCTAGCTCCTCTTCTCTTCCGCTTTCGGCCTTCTCCCTCCAATCGTGTCTGCTGCTTCGCTTCTCCGGCCGCCGCCATGGCTGATGCACCAGGTCTACTGATCATCCGATCACCATTCAGGGTTAAGTCAGATTAATAGACTCATGACGATGATGAATCGCCCGATCATCAGATACGGGCCTGTTCTTAATATGGGCCTCTTGAAGCCCATTAGTGTCGCCCGCTAATACGAAGGATTGGTAACAACCAATAAGGCCTTCTTGTACTTGTTGGATCTGGCTGAAAGATTTTTCAATGAAAAGTTATTTTGTGTATTTAAAAAATATATAATGTAATATTTTTTTGTGTAAGAAGTGTTTTTGTGTAAAATGTAGAAGGATTTTTAGTGTTGAAATTAATTTTTAGGTAAAACTAGCATAAGTACTCGTATCTTGTACGGGTTTAGTCAAATATAAATTATTTATTTTAAAATAAATTAATTTGATTTTTTTTATGTCAATATGGATAGAATTTACGCATTATTGTAGTGTAAGATCCAATATTTCTGTTACTAAGAAAATGAATTAGTTTAGCAATTTTTAAATTTGTACACATATGTTTAAATTTAAAATCTATATATAATATCAAACAAAAGTTTTATTCTAATTTATATATTTTTTCATTATAATATTAGATTTGAATATATAATTAATCAATAAAATGTATAACTAATCAAAGTAGAATGAGATAAGAATGAATATAAGATTTAGTTATTAGTTTGTAACAAACCTATATAAAAATAAAATAAAATAATTATAAATATCTTTTTTTAAAATTCGTATTGAAATGTTTTTTAGAGTCTTGATGATGTGGTGCCACATAGGCGAATTGAATATGGAAGCGACGCATAGGCGAAATGGATGTGAGGCCGACATGTGTTAGAAAAGTGACTTCTTTAGTATATAAATAGATTTGTTTTACCCAATAAATAGAATAAGTCCTAAGTTCATTTGTGTTCTAATCTAGTCCTTGATTATTTGTTTGGTTTCTCACTTGTTTGTTTACCATTTTTCGCGTTTGTTCCCATGTTATTTTATTTGATTGTCAATTTATCTCAGTCTCTTATTGTATCACACTTGTTTAATATAAGGCGTTTGGTATAATTTTAGGTATGCGATTGGAATGAGGTATGGGGTTGAGTAGATATGGGGTTGATATCTCATACTTAAAATTAAGTGTTAGATAAATATTTAGGGATAAATTTAGGTTAAAATTGGGCAGCCTCTTTCCTCCTCATTTTCCCTAATTCTGCCTTTTTCCCGGAATAAAGATGTATATAATGTAGACAACCACAAAAATTGCCACTAGAGAGTTGTGTAAGCCATGCACTTGGGAAAGTTGGACCATCAACATCCTCAGTGCTCGTTTGGTTAACCATGAAAATTGTATTTCCTAGGAAATTAAATCATGTGAAGTTAAATTACAAGAATTAAACTTCATGGAAATTGCGTAAAAGTGTTTGGTTAAAAATATTTTTATATGAATTCAATTTCTACATTTTGTTTGGTAGGATTTGAAAATTCATGGGAATTTACATAAAGTTACAATCATAAACTTCGTTTATGAAATATGATTGATTGATTCATGGGTAAAATAGGGATTTTATAATTAATTAAATTTATAAGAAAATGATTTAGGTATATTACCGCTTGAGAAATAAGTGGAGAATTTGGTAAATATTGACTTTCACCTTAAGGTATATTTGTCTTTCATTAAATTAGTGTGTCTTATGTTAATTGATTGGTAGGGGATTGCATATTAGATTATCCAAAACACATGAGGTCACCTCCAAACCATTTGGCCAAGCTAAGATAATGGAGAGAAACATGGTGGGGCAAAGAGGTAGGGGGGAGGGAGTGGGTTGGTTCAAGTGGCTTGTTTGAGTTTGTCGAAATCTATGTTTCATCAGAAATTATCTGCCTTACGGTTTGGTAGTGATCACTGATTTGATGTGATATTTTTGGTTTTGGCGGTGATAAAAAGTGGTGGTGTCGATTTGGGGTATTCAAGTAGAGCAAACATTATAAAAGGGGTTAACATTTCTCGCATTTTGGTACAGTCTACCGTCTAGTTATGCAAGGTATATATTTTGTTAAATATTTTTCCTCTTTTTTATTTATGGGATGCTTATTTCTTTTTCTTTTTTTATTATAGTTTTTCTTTGTTTATGGTTGTTCATATTATATCCGGAGTCCAACCTAAAAAATTAAGATTTGCAATATTTGGCTCTTCTATTTTGCGGATCAATCCCATGAGAGTTTGGGTTTTCAAACTCGATGAACTTTATTTTAGGAAAGTAACCCCTCTTCTTTTTCCTCTAATATGCAATTTTTTTTATGTTGTAGTGACTTATTTTTTCCTGTTTTAATGTTAAATACTAGTTTATTGAAAACAAAGACACATTTTTTTTTGCTTCTTAACATGACATTTGTTTTATATAGTCTTTGTCAGATTCAGTCTGAGTTATTTTACTCCGATGTCCTCTTGTTGATAATGCAAAAATTAAAAGCACAACCATATTCTGTGATAGAATTAAACAATAAAATTTGTGAAAGCTATTCCGAAGCATGTAAAGAGTTGATCAACCATGATATCAAGGTTATTGATCTTTGGACTATTCTTCTTCCGAAGAAGAAGATTCGATAGACAAGCTTCTTATTTCTCGAGTCAAGCATCTCACTACATTTGTAATAAATTAAAATTAAAGAATCATATTCTTGTTAATATTATTTGTATATGCTTATATAATTTTTTTTTATTGCAACAATGAGATATATCTATTAGACAATAGTTATGGAGGAAATCAAAGGTTATTAAGGAAGCAAAATGGAAGCCTGCATTTCAAACAAATCACCACATGGAGAAGAATACGTTAGGATTTATTTGCATTTTAAACAATTTTTACTTGCTCTAATGTAATTTGGGGTTATAGTTTTTAGCAATTGCATTAGGGACAAGACAAGTACAAAAGTGGTACAAACTATCTCTACTTATGACTTGGAATCCTCTAAATTAAAAACTCGTTTTCCCTCCTAGATTTGAAACGCTTTCTTGCTAAAATAATCATGTTTTTGGATATATACAAGATACAAACAAAACATTAGATTTGCTTACCTCTCTTAATGTTTAAACCGGTTTCTCCTCCGAAAATCTTCACTTTGACCACTTGGATTGGAAATAAGTTTTAAACAAAAGGATTATAAGTATGATGTTGGTAATCAAAATAAGAGCAAGACAAATAAAAATCTCAATTATAAATCTCCTATTACCGACCCTAAGACGATGCATAATTTCAAAGTTGGTCATGGAGAATGTCAAAAGAAAAATTTGGTAAAGACGATCGAATATGGAAGTGGAGAAAGGAGATAAGGTCGTGAGTGAAAATGTAATGGGATAAAAGAGGGATAAAAGAGAACTGGATTTAATAAGGATTCTATGTACCCTAAGTACCTTAAGAACTCTACAGATTTCAAAATTCCCGCTAAATATTTTTCTTTCTTTTCTGTATGATCTTTTACTTTTGTCTTACGATATTGTCTGTACGTGTATATTGATTGACTACTTTTCTGACTCACGCCATCTATCTTTATTCAATTCATTTTGAATATATCATGTGAATGCATGCCTTTATTGTTTGATACGACATGTCCTTTAAATCATCTCATACACGACTCATGCGTTATAATATTGTTTATGTTAACATTTATTTTGCATATCTTTTTGTATAGTAAATAAATGGCAAGCATCGCTAAAAACGAGTTTGACATCCTTGATTTGTCGAGCTAGAAATACCTCGAATGGAAGGTTGATGTCTTGGTTCGCCTCAAGGTAAATGGCCTTGAGAAAATAATTGTGGCAAATAATAGTGTAACCCCACAAAAAGGTAAAAGTCATCGTGTTCCTCCGCCACCACATTTATGAAAGTCTTCAATTGAGTACTTATTTGCGTAGGATACAAGAGAATTTTAGTAATGAAGTTTTACTCCCACAAACAACACATGAATGGAACATTATAAGGTTCCAAGACTTTAAATCCATCATTGAGTACAATAGTGATATGCACACGATCACATCTCAGTTGAGACTGTGTGGTCAAACGACCACTCACAAGAAATGTTGGAGAAAACTTTCTCCATTATACATTCTTTAAATATATTGTTGCAACAATAGTAAAGAGAAAGAAATTTTAAAAGATATTCTGACTTGTTGAAAGTATTGTTGGTTGCTGAAAAGAATAATGAGCCTCTAATGAAAAACCACAACCTAAGGCCTACTGGCTCAACAACTACCCCAGAAGCAAATGCAATGAACAAATAGGTTTATGATAGAAACGTCAATGAGCGTGGGTAGCAATCACACTGTAATAGTGGGCGTAGACGAGGTCGTGGTAACTATGGGAGCCGTGGTAGTTGTGCGCTTGGTCGAACCTACAATAAAAGCCACGATAATCACCGTGAGAGCCATGGCTATAAGGGGGGGGTGAAGCAAAAGGTCCAAACGATTCCATCAAGATCCTCATAGAAATCCAAATCAACATGCTACAAACATGGCATGACTAGTCACTGGTCAAAGGTATACCACATAGCTCCACACCTAGTGAAGCTATATCAAGCTGAACAGAATAAAGAAAGGGCTACCGAGACCAACTACATCGATAATAAAGATGTGGATAGGTCGCCTATAACTAGTCTGTATGTTAATGAAAGTCGAATCTGCATTTCAAACAAATCACCACATGGAAAAGAGAACGTTAGGATTTGCTTGCATTTTAAACAATTTTTACTTGTTCTAACGTAATTTGGGATTATAGTTTTTGGCAATTGCATTAGGTACAAGGCACGTAAAAAAGTGGTACAAACTATCTCTACCTACGACTTTTTAGGAACAAGTTTTTTCCCCAAAGAATCGGCGGTTCCAAACCGGAGAAAACGGCGGTTCGAAACCGCCGATTTTCGGTTCTAAGAAACGAGGAATCGGGACCTAAACCGACATACCCCGGGTTTTTTTGGTTCGATCTTCCTGTTCCCTTGGACCGGACCCATGACTAGATCAAACTAAATAATTGTTGTGTTAATAATAAGAACATGTGAAAATATTATATATGTTATGAAAGCATGTCCATGTGAACAAGTTAACCTCACCTATTTCACTTGCTTGTATCACACATATGATTGTAGATGAAGAATTGCATATTGTATATTGGAGGTAACTTATACGAGGTGAATTATTCACCTTCTTCACCTCATTATTTTAATGCATGAACTTTCACCAAAATTTTACTCCACTCTTGGCCTATAAATACGGTCATCCTCCGTTGTAAAACTTGCAAAAAAAAAGAGTAAGAAATATATTCTTTAAAGTTCTTACTCTCTCTCCCTCTCTTCTAATAATTTAAAGTTTCTTCTAAAATTATTTAAGTGTTCTTTCCATAACGCTTAAGTAGTTTTGTTTTATAAACCTTTTCATAACAATATATACTATACTTTAGGCATGGACATGGGCCGGGCTGGGCCGGGCCGGAGAAGTAGGGCCCGGGACCGGCCCGGTATTGTACCGGGCTGGAGCGGGCCGGGCCCCGGGCCGGGCCGGGCTGCTATATATAGGCCCGGTCCTTTATTAAATTTCCGGGCCCCACCGGGCTGGGCCACAATTCCCCAACCCGGGCCCGACCCATGGCCAGGCGGGTTGGGCCCGTCTGGCCCGCGGGCTGGACGGGCAGGGCTGAACGTTAAAAAAAAGCGGGCCGGGCCGGGCCGGCCCGCACAAATGTCCATGCCTACTATACTTTAAGATATTTAGGGAATTCTAAATCAACACAACTCAAAAAAAATCATATTTTTATTATTTATATAATTATACGTAATATAAAAAATAACCATTTTCCCTTCTCAATCCCAACCCTAAAATTACAAAAAAAAATTCCTAAAATTACGTAAAAAAAAACCCCGGGAAATGTTTGTGAGGCTACTACATTGGAGCTTAATTTTCGATTTCAATCATGAAAGTTCACAAGTAGTTGTAGAAATTTTTTAGTCCCTCTAGAAAAAGATGATTTAGTTAAAAGTTAAATTTGATACAATTATGTAAAGATGCTTACTCCAATTGAAATAAACTTCATATATTTATACTATTGTATAAATATTAGCAATTAGTCCGTTTTCAGGCCATGTAAACAACGATATAACTGTTAGAACTTTCAAAATACAAGCCATTTAGAGCTAGGAGATAAATGTAGGACCTATATCATCACCTTTCTTCAGGTTGGGTTTCTTCAAGCTGTTCAAATTTGACAACCCAGTTTAGAACTATTTTTTTTTATTGATATATGAACTATTTTTTTTTATAAAAAAACTGTTGGATTTACGGGTGACCCGCAAATCCGTCAGACTTATTTAAAAAAAAACATGTTTTTAGGTAAAAAATATTTTTTGACTCGTTTGACTTGGTCAAATGGGTCGACCTGCGGGTCAAAAGTAATTTTTTTTTACGGATCGCGGATCGACCCATGAGCATCCCTAGCTGAAGGAGAGCTCTTTAGTGATGTTTGGAGCTCTCTTTGTTGCATGATTTTTGTTTCTGGGTTGGTAGGAGAGTGATGTGTTGAGCCATGAGCCATGTGTGTGGAAAATAACTACCTGCGAGCTCGAGTTTGGTAGAAGAGAGGACCTTTGTATATTTGATACGCTATAATAATTATATTACATAATTAAGTTATATTAGTCTTATTTAGAATATTGTGGTTTTCTTTTATTTAGGTTAGTTTTATTTTTTTTTAATAAGAATATCTTTTTAATATCTCAGCTTGTTAGCTAAATGTTAGGAATAGGATTAGGGTTAGGGTTTATAATTTAGCTATATATATATATTGTATTTTGTTAAGGAGGAAGGAATCAATCAGAAAGTTATTTTTCATAAACCCTGATATCTTTCTAAACTTATCTATAGTTCTCCCTCCGCGACTATCAATCGCGTTTATCGAGTCAATTCCACATCGGGTGCGTCTCACCCCCTTGACCAACAAGAGTTATCGATACGAATCCACACCGAGTCCGTATCAATATTTTTTAGTGTTAAAGGTTTCTAAGTTCTAGCAATCCAAAGTAAAACTGTAAAAACATGATCAAATAACATTCCTTTTGAACCAAAATGTGGAATAATTCCAGAAAGTGAGAGTTGTACATACAAAGCAGAATCATGATCAAAATAGCATTCTTTCTTGAATCAAAACAACTACTCTTCTAGATACATCAGGTTACATGCAGATGAAACTGATTAACCGCTTCCATCCAAATAAATCCTAGACTATCCTAGAGGGTTGCATTTTCATTGTTGGAATGCCAGCGGTATAAATTTTTCATGTTTGCAAGTTTGAGGTGATAGAATAGTAGCCAAACGTCCGCAATTTTAAATTTTTGTCTTTGATTACAGCCTCACATGTCTTCAATATATTTCAGTGAATCTGGGTAAAATTAAGGTATTAAAATATCAAACTTGGCAAGTAGGTGGAAGGTTAAAGATGATGAATAGAAAAATATGGGAATGAATTCCAAATCCGAGATAAACGGTGGGTATGAGAACCTGATACCCATCTGGTTTAGGGTATCGGTTTGAAAATAGAAAATTTGCATACCACCCCATGGTATCAGGTTTCCATTCCAAAACCGATACCTCATTCCTAATACCCAGTAAACAAACAGCCCAAACTCATCGACATTCACACAATTAATTACAGTACTTGTCGCATCCAATAGATAACTTAGGCTCCGTTCGGCTGATTGTAGCTGGAGCTTTTTTTCCCTTTCATCTAGCGGAAATTGAAGAAGCTTGTGAGGAGGAGCTTCTTGAATCTGCTCATTTTTCCGCTCCAGCTAGCTGAAAACGCTCACAATTCCGCTAGTGCCGAACGGAGCCTTAGATACTTGATCTTGTTTTATTTGTCCCCAAATACCGCTTTTCACACAGAAATTACTTTTAAGATTATTGAAATCTGTGTAAATCTCTCTACTTTTTTACGTTTTTTAAGACATAAACAATAATTTTTTATCCAAAAACTACTTTTCACCAACAAGTGAAACGTGCGGGCTCACTTTCTACTTTTTCAATCAATCCATTTTTATTTTGCCTTAACATGATCATTTAAAATAACGTAATATAACTTAATACATTAAATATGACAACATAAACACACCCTTAATTGCTTGATCACAAAGAATAAGTATAATCTACAAACGACGATGACGGCGGAAAGTGTTGGTAAGTAACCACTTAGCCATATTTCTGTAAGCCTCTTGAGCCAGATGAACTCCATCCCAACTTATTCTCTTGCTCGGCTCCAAACACACCTCAACTGCTCTACTCGACCCGCATAAATGAGTCGCGTCTCCACAACATTGCTTGAACACTCCATCCTTTTCGAATCCTTCAACAACAAACACCAAAACCAATTAGGGTTACATTAATTATCATTCTCTAACAACGAGCGATTAGTGTTTAGACTTGATTAATTATTTTTTGATGAAAGACACTATTCATGAGAATCGAACCGGAAATTATAAGGTAGATGACCGAAAGCTTTAGACTCGATTAATTGATTACCAAGAGAGGCGGCATTGCGTAGGACCCATGTGAATGCCGAGTAGTAGTCTCCATAGTAGATGGACACGTTTGGATATTGTTTTTGTAGCTCCTTGATTGCTTGTTGGAGGTGTGCGTTGTGGAATTTGGCGAATTCGTTAAAGAGTCTTAGACATCCTAGGTTGTCGTACATTGTTGTGTCGTTTGATCCAAACTTGTTGCGATAGATCGGTGCACAACCTATGGGTAAGTTCCCGGAAACCACCACTAGCCGAGCCCCGTGCTTAATCACTTCCTATGTATTACACATCGAGATATATTAGATAAGGTGATCAATAAGCATATATAATAGTTTTTTACAATACTTTTAATAATAAAAAAACCATTTAAAAAGAGTATGTTTTAATTTCATGTATATAGTTTGTAAATTCTTTTATAAATTATCGTTTTCGTTGGGAAATATTATATAAAATAGCTCAAATTTTCGATGGATGATAAATGTTCTAACCCAAACTTTGAAGTGGTAGAAAAATAACACAAAATTTTCGGAATGTGATAAAAAAAAATCTAGCGTAACTTATTTTTTTGACCAATTTTTTTATCGAATAAGTTGATTGGCACTGAAAAAATGACGTGCTGTGTTTGCAAACTTAATAAACTAGTTAATAAACCTGAATTAGTTTAAAAAAAATCATAAACTACGTTTGTCTTGCATAAATAAACTAGTAATTGGTTAATAAACTAATTTAAATCATAAGCTAAAAAAATTAGCTTATCACCTAATTTATGCTAGTTTATTTGAATAAATAAAAAAATAAAGAAATTTCTACCTAAAAAGGTGAGAGAGGAAGTAGTGGAGAGGAGAGAGAAGGTAGTGGGGGAGAATTTTTTTTAAAATTAACCGTAAGTTACAAACAAAAAAACTAGATTACATTAAAAACACAGTTTATTGTTTCAATTAATTTTTTATCCAAATTCTTAACTAGTTTTTTCACTTAAATTAATTTATTAAAATTAACTAGTTTTTAAATCAAATGACAAACACAGCCGTAGTAGCCCCGCGCCCTGTGAAAAAATGAATCACGTCAAAGTACATCGGTCATGTGATAGAGAATTTAGAAGAACTAATGGTACATACATTATTACACACACATTCGATATTCCACATTGTGAAATTAGAGAATTAGGATTCTTTAAAAGAGAAATTAAGATGGATTTTGGAGTAGAATAGGATTCTTGGAGAGCAACATTTGGATTTTGTGCATTTGTTGATTCATGAAGGATTTTTTTTGGGTCGCAAGGAGGCGACTTAAAGCCCATTTACGAGGTAAAACAACACCCTTTATATCATATATCAAAACCGTAATAACACTATCAAGCGGTTCATTCAAACCATAAAAACTAGTAGAAAAATCAAAATCAATGAAAGTAAGGAGACTGGCAACACGATTTGCTTCACGATAGATGTGATGAATTATCATCGAAATCGGAAATTATAGTCAAAGAATTCGTTTGGCTCATTTTAATTATTTTTCGCATTTCATTTTTTAGGATAATGGTTTTTAAAAAACAAAATTATTACCTTAAAAAGTTATTCTATATAATGCTAATTACCTAGGGTGCGTTCGGGTAAACTTTACTTATACGTTGCTTATAAGCAAAAAGTGCTGATAAGTTACTTAAAGTGGATTGTGCTGTAAAGTTCTGTTGCTTAAAAGTTGCTGAAAAGTAAAAACTTATTTCTGCTGTAAGCAAGTGGTGTTTGGTTGGAGTGTTTGCTGATTTTTAAATGGTAATTAAGGAAATGACCAAAATACCCTTAAAATAATTTTTTTAATAAAAATTAAATTAATAAAAAATCAATTTAGAGTTGAGACATTTATGAGTTGAATGAACCCAACGCTCTTTCTCCCGAGTCCATCGTGCTGAACGAAGCCGGTGCTCTTCCTCCCGAGTCCGTCGTGCCGTCCGGCGGTGAAAGCTTGGGTTGGGCGTTAATGGAGTTCTTCAATGGGAACACGAGAGAGTAGAATGAGGATAGATCGGAACGAGTGAGAGAAGAATCCAATTGGGGGTAGTAAAATTTCAGCGAGTCCGTCGTCGTGAAGAATTTCATTGAGACCATTAATGGCGGTGAAGAATTCTGGAACTAGAGAAAAGGGGAGGAAGGAGATAGAAAAATAATAGGGGATAAGGGGTAATATAAAATTGGGCTTGGTTGTTTATCAGTTGAATGAACTTGGGCTTGTCGAGGAAGAGAAGATCGCCGCCGGTGAAGAACTTCTTCTCCCGGGTCCGTCGTCCGTCATCGTTCCGCCATGGGGCTAGAGAAAAAAGATGGATGAAGGAGAGATAAGGGAGGAAGGAGAAAGAAGTGGGGGTATTAAAAAAAAATTGAAGTGGGGCCCACGTGCTTTCATTTTTGTGGGATAAGCATGCTTAAACCGAAAAGCATGGAGGATATGCTTTCATTTTTTTGCTTATAAGCATGTGCTTACACGTTACTTAAAATAACGGAGAAATGAATGTTCGGCAATGCGTATGTACTTATTTCTGCATAAAAGCACTTTTGTACTTATAAGCACACTAATTAAGCACAAACGAATACAGCCCTAACCTTAACATCATTGCATATGGTTTGAACGACATCCGGGACTAAAGTAAGAACTTTTTTGATAGAATTGCCGGTGAAGAAGGCATAGTTGTAATCATTGCCTCCAATTTCTCCCATTAAAAACAATGCTCTTTCAAAGTTGTGCTTGCAATCTGCATATATCTCAATATGAATAGTTAGTGTCAAAGTTCGGCGGACCACAATATAGACGAAGGGGGAGACTATCTCAACGCACATGCGTGATATACCCATCACATAAGCTTATGAGATTCCATCCTAAAACAATTGATGATAAGAGGAGTAAACCAAGATATATATATTAAACAATTCATTATTTAATTTTCCGATGTGGAATAGACTTTCTCACTGTAAGTAAAAAAATTCAAACTAATTGAATGATTAATTAGAGCATTATATTTGTAGTAATTAAAACTATCATTTTGATTTGATACCGGATGGAGAAGAGCAAGTAGATTCGAGATGGTTTCGGAACCACCGGAGTTGGACGTCAAGAGAGCTGTTGGTGGGTGCCGCCGGGAACCGAGAGGCGGCTAGCGCGGTGGCTCCGGCAACTGCAAAGTTGACTCCATTGCTAAAGTCAGCATCTTTATCTAAGTAGGGGTTGAGAAGTGGCACGTTGAACGCTTTAGCTACATGATGTACGTACAAAACAAATTAAATTGGATGATGTTAAATATTAGGGTTGTCCAACAGGTCAATCCGACGATTTTAAAACAATAAAAATCGATCTATGATCCGGCCTATAACGTGTAAAATAGGTTACGTGTTTACGGGTCGGGTCACGAGTTGGTCCGTTTGACCCGTTTCGATCTGTAAATGTCCGTACAACAATTACATTTTATTTTTATTTTTTTAATACTATGAGCTCGTAACTTGATGGATCGACTCGTAACCTTGTAAGCTAAAAAAGCTGACCCATTACCCAACTCGTAACCAGTAAAATAAAAACTCTTGACCCGTATCCAAAAATTGCTGACGGGGCCGGTCGGATTACATGTCGACCTGCCCGTTGGACAACCCTACTAAATATCGTCAAGTTTGAATCTCCGGCGACAGATATAAAGATTAATATTGATCGAATCGGAAGAACTAAAGGTAAGACAAAAAAAAGTACATACCGAAATAGTCTACGATGAGAAGGCCGTTAGAGCAACGACCGGTAGGCTTTCCGGTGGTTTCGCCGTAAGGAGCGAAAGAACATAACGACGAGTTTGATTCCCTCATGAGATTTCCGGTGTCGGATATGGAGTCGCCGAACTGGTAAATTAAATCAAATCCTTGCAATTGATCATCATCACTAGAAGAAGAATGTGCATCGGAAGCAAGATTGGGGAAGATGGAGAGATGGAAGAGAAGCAAAGTGATGATGATGAATGCCCACATTTTAGAAGAATTGCTAGAAGTTAAAATTGAAGATTTGAGAATTGATGAAGGACTTCAATATATATCTCTATTTATAGGGTGATTGATAGAAAAAATAAAACTATTATGATCACCATAGGACAGTTGTAATTGAACTGAGTCAAGTCAAGCCGATCTTTGAGTTGTTCAAGCTCGGTTCGATTAAAAATAAATAAGTTTGGTTCGAACTTAAAATCCTGTTTGAGCTTGGTTTATTTAAATGTTTATTAAGCTCAAGTTTAACTCGCGACCCTCTCATTTAGTTTCTTCGTGAATCATGAGATAAATTTGCAAATAATTCATTTATTTTATCATTTATACAAGCAAATGAAACAAAATTTAACCTGCGTAGTTTGAGAGACCACTAAAACTATGTAATTTAACATAAACTATATATTGTATATAATATATATATATATGGTATAGCTTATTCATTGACGTATAATCTAGTTTGTTATGAATGTATAATCGAGCTTGCTCATTACCATATAATCGAGTTTGCTTATGAATAACCAAGCCAAGTTATCTTGTACTCAAATTCAATTTATTTATCTTTTAAGCCTTAAAACTATGTTCAAGATTGGCTCATTTACAAATTGAGCCGAACACGAACAAAACATAACCCAACCGAACACCAAATTTTTCACAAACTACTTAATTTGTTCATTTAGAGCCGTCAATATCACCCAAAGAATTTGAAATTTTGAATCTCTTACCCCCAATAATTAAGAATTTAGCGCGCCATCAATGATCCCGTGTAACGTTCTAACTTGTGATCAAAGTTTGGATAGATTTTTTGTTTTGTTTTGTTTTGTTTTGAAGAAGTATCATTGGTATATTTATATGTGCTAATTTTATATTTCAAGACGAATTTATTCCATGATGGTCATTACTCGATCAAACGTAACAATATTGCTTGCAGGTAGTAACTTGAAATTTAGTAGACTACGTAATACAAAGAAGTTAGGATCTCATTCAAGAGATAAATTTTATAAGCTACTTTAAAATAAATTAATGGAGGGCATGTTTGATGTTATAACGTACATGTCATAACAGTTTATTTAGTTACATTATCAAATTCCTTTATCGACCGGCGGTTGTATTTGAGAGGTTCCATGTTTGATATTATGTTATAACCTACATGTCATAAAATGTTTAATAGAAACTTGCATTTTCCTTACAAAAAATACATCTAATTTATCATGTACATAATGAATATAGAGTTTGGTTCAAATGAAACAAACTCTTATCCTGAAACGTGAAACGAATGTACTTTTCCTAGTTAAAAAGTGCAATCCAAAAAAATGCACTACAAAATGTACGAAAAGTGCAATGTAAAGTATGAAAAGTGCAAATTTGAAAAAGTGCACTCTGAAATAGAAAAAATGCACTACGAACTAGAAAAAGTGCACTCATTTCAGGATAAGAGTTCGTTTCAAGATAAGTATTTGTTTCATTTGAACCAAACTCAATGAATATAATGTAGTGCATAAGTGCATTATTGATGGCCTAGTGGGCCAAAAATATACCAAGGAGTGAGGTGGGCTCATGTAGAAGTGGGAATTGACTTCGGCCCACACAAATTTGATTTTACTTGTAAAGGCCCAATCACGAAAACGACGCCGCACTTTGGCTAAGGAGTGGAATTCATCGTCAAATATTTTAATTTTCACACAACCATTCATACAATTAAGGCTCCGTTTGCTAAATCGGTATTTATCGGTGTTGATGTTGATGTTGATGTTGATGTTGATGTTGATGTTGATATTTATGGTTGTTGATGCTGATTGTGGATGCTGATATGAGATACTGATATGAGTTGTTTATTTTTCAAATAATCCGAAATGTGTTCGGTAAACTGAATTGATGATATTTTAAGCATGATGTGTAAATTTACTAAAAATGGCTTAATGAAGGGTAAAAAAATAAAAAATAAAATTTAATTGGAAAATCACGTGGGTCCCGCTTACTTATATTTTGATAGAAAAGTTAGCTTATTTGACATTAGGTTGGGGTGCTGATTATTTTTTCAACAGATAAGTATCGGATATAAGTAACTTATTTCAAATAAGCAAATTTTGTCGAACACATAAAACGAAGCTTATTTTTTCCATATAAGTAATTGGGTACTTATAAGTATCCAAATAAGCGTTGCCGAACGGAGCCTACAACTATTTAAATCTATTCATAATAATAGGGTTCTAAATGAACGGAGTCGTTTGTGAGAAATTCGGTGTTTGGCTCGGTTAAATCTTATTCGTGTTCAGCTCGGTTTATAAATGAAACGAGCTTGAGCACAATTTTAAGGCTCGAAAGATAAATGAACTAAGCTTGAGCACAAGATAGCTCGGCTCGTTTGCTCATGATCAAACTCGATTATACGCTCATAAGCTAAAACTCGATTATATGATCATAAGCTAAAACTCGATTATACATTCATAAAAAACCTAGATAATACGTTCATAAAAAACCTACAAACAATATATAATTTATGTTAAATTACATAGTTTTGGTGGTGTTTCTCAAACCATGTAGTTGTATTTTAGTTTCATTTGCTTGTATAATTGATCAAGTAAACGAGTTGTTCATGGATTTGTTTCTCGAAAAAACTAAATGAGAGGTTCGCGAGCAAGCTCGAACTCGGTGAACATTTAAATGAACCAAGCTCAAACAAAATTTTATTCTCAAACCGAGCTCGCGTTCGAGCTCGTGTATTTTTAACCAAGCCGAGCTTGAGCAACTCAAAGCTCAACCTCGACTCGGTTCGACTACGGCCTTATATTTAGTCTTCAAACTCATTAAACGTGGGTATATTATGAAGGATGTTTAGTCTTCAAACGTTAGTATATTATGAAGGATGTTTAGTCTTAAAACGTTATTATTTAGTCAAGTGGTTAGAATTTCATGGTAATATCACGATGTTCTTTGTTTTTATTTTTATGGATGATATCCAATTTGGGGCGCACACTCAGGAGAAACGGGTTTTGAGGAGAAACGAGGGTGATTGTGGATCGTTAGATCGAGATTAATCAATAGTTAAAAAGGAGGTGTGAGGGCGTAAAAATTAACCATCATTGTTATTTTTTCTATCTATCGGCATAAAGGTATTTTTTTTATTATTTTTTTATATCTTTAAGTATTTTATTATAAAATTAAATATGGTGGTTATTTGACATAATGGAAGATTTTATCTTAACGAAAAGATAGAACTTTCGCTTGGAGTGGGGGCAAGATATCACTTGCTTGTGGCACAAGGCATTAGGTCGGCCCTAGGGGGCAGAATTTCAGCACCCTACCCCTCTCTCTTCCATTATAAATACACGTCTTCGCCGTGTATGAAGAGCATATTGAAACACGCATTCATAGATTGAACAGGCTAATATTCACTTAACTTATTTGTTCAAGAATACTCGTATTCGCTGAGCTCTCTAGCTTTCCTTGTCTTTACCTTGACGTTCAATCGACGATTGTTTTTTTGACTTAGGCATCGAAGGTGGATTAGGGGGTCTCCGCCCTCCATTGTTTTGCAGCTCTTAGGTTGAAGAAGCAATCAGAACGAAAGGTGAAGAGAGAGTTATTAATTAGTGCAATAAAGTCAGAATTTTTGTGCACTAACAGGAGGGTATAGAATAACAAATGTGAGGGATTTAAATAGGGGAAAGTCCACGATCTGCTCAATTAGAAACATTCAAAAATTAAGAAAAAGGGTTAAACATAAAAAACTAACATATCTTCAAGAATTTTCATATCTCAGTCTCGGATTGTCTTTCCAATTATTTGATTATTTTTTCAAAAGAAAGAATCATGAATATTTTTTTCTCTCACCTATTTTTTCAACACAATTTAAAGCTAAAATTAATTTGAATTGACTATACCTTCGCCAGTTGAATATCAATACGATAGACATTAATAATACATGTTATCATTTTTTTTTTAAAATTGCGTTTTCTTTCTCGTTTAGTCAATGAATATTATCATGTGCAAAAATGAATATACTTGTTTATGCAATTGCATATTTGTGCTAATTGGAGTTTTCGTTTGTCGTATAATATTGAATACTCTTATTAATATTTTTGAATATTGTCATTCATTTTTTAAATATTAAATTGAAAATGAATAACAACAATCTAAATGAATAATTAAACACTCTTATTGAATATAATAAAAGTAAATATAGATACATTCAATTGAAATACACGAATAACACTACCCTTTATGATGAATATGATTTTTTAATAAAATAATATTACAAGATATTACTACATAACATTGTGAATACATACACCTAGTGTCGTTAATCACCCTCACATCAAGTGTATACAAAAATATTAGATTTGCAATCCATGGGTCTTCTTTATCTTCTTCGATATTTTTCAACTTTCTTCCAACTTCAAATGAAATTTTGATCAAATAAATATTCATAACAAGACGCACAAAATTATCTAAACCACTTGAATATCAATACACAATTACATAAAAATCACCACTTAAACCATGAATATAAGCAAATAAGTTACAACTATAAGTAATTGTAATGAATAATAAGCCACTCGTAGATAAGTAACAAGTCACACGTATATGAATAACAAGTCACGCATATATAAAAAATAAGGTACATATATATGAATAACAAGTCATGAATATATATATATATATATGAATAAGAAGCCACAAATTTATGAATAAAAAAGTCATGTATATATGAATAATTAGCACGTATATATGACTAATAAAATACACATATGAATACCAAAACACGCATATATGAATAATAAAATACGCGTAAATGAACAACAAACGATTTTTATATGGATAACGAGCCACACATACATGAATAATAGAACACGTATATATGAATACTAAGATCAGGGGCAGATTTAGGGGGTGCGGGCAGGGGCTACCACCCTCACATCAGGTCGGAGGAGCGATAAGTTTTACCTAAGGAGCTCGGGAGATAAAAAAAATTGAGCTTTCACACCCATATCTAGCCCAGGGCAGGACAAGGCGGAAGGTGAGGAAGAGTGGGGCGGAATTAAAAAATAAGGAGAAGAATCTAATGTAGGAGAAGTGGCAACATCACTCAAACATGTCAATTTTGGCCGTTTGAGAACACCAAGATCAGTTTTAAACCAAAAGAAGTAAGCAAAGCCGATCCAATCTTGCCCTTATGTATTTCATCAGAATTCTGAGATGAGACTTTCTTCACATATGGAGAAGAATATGAGATCGAGTTCAATCTCCATATTGTCTGATTGTTCCATATTTTGTACTTTACTCTTGAATTTGTACCAATATGACATAAATATTTGATGAGTAACATATTTTTATCGATCGAATTGAAATGGGACTCTGTCAAAGTCCGGTGGGAATGTGGGATACAATTTTTTTGGTCAAACGAGGGGCAACTAGCCCTCGGAAGTCGGAACCGAAACGTCCAATCCCGACACAAGAAGCCTTGGCACCTCCGGGCCAAGCTGTACAAAGGGTGCGACTAATGGATTTTCGAGGTGATGAGTGCGAGGGCAAGTTGAGAATCGGGGTTTCCGCATATCCACCTACCATCCTCATCCCGGATCACACCTGCTGTTGTGGTTAGCCCGGAATACTGGTGGGCCACAATACATACGGCAGGGGGACTGTCTCAGCGCACATGCGTGGATGGACTTAACACATAAGTCAATAGGACTCATCAATTTGACAATAGAAGGAGTAATTAAAGAATATATATACTAATCAATTCATTCTTTAATTTTTGATGTGGGATAAATATCTTCACATGCTCCCTCAAGTAGAAACTGACCCGACCTAGTTGGCATTTGAGAAGATCATAGCCTTAGAATCGACGAATCAGACTACTCTTCGCTCATTGCTACCGAAAGCTTCTCCAAAATCATTAATTTTACCGATCTAAACTCTATTGGCCTAGGTGCATCACAGCCCTCTTGATAGCAACTGATCAGATGATTCTCACTTGATATAGGCCACCTAATTTGCAAGTCATGACCCCAAATCACATCGGTTTCCAATTGTCCACAAGGGGCACATGCCACTACTATAAGGGTAATTTTAGTGTCAAGACCCGAAAATTTGAACCTGAAACCGAAAATAAACCGAACCCGATAGACCCGAAATCCGTTGGGTTTATCTGATTTGTTATATTTTTAGGGTATATATAATATATTTTTAAAATTATAATATATTTTATTATTAAATATAAAAAATAATAGATTATTATTAAATATCTTTTTTTTAAATAAAAAATATTTTAATAAATGTAAAAAAATCGATTTTCTTGACCTGTTGGGTTGACACGACCCACCCGAAAACTCGCAATGACCCGACCTGATTGGACCGGTGACCTGACTAAACCCGAACCCGAAATAACCGGACCCAAACCCGACCTGATCAACCCGTTTGACAGCTCTAACTAACATGCATTTAATTTAATGTGTATATAATTAATTCTAATTTTTACATTCTATGCTTGTTTCCTCCTTTGTCTATTTATTTCAGAAAATAAGAGAATATTTCAACCAAAAAAAATAGTTCGTGCTGATTTTCCCCTTTTTAATGAAAGGATTAGCATCTTTAATTTATCTTCTTTACCCTTTTATAATTAACCAATTTTGATGTGTTGGAGAAAACTATACAATTCCCACATCGGAAGTATAGACAAAAATACCACTAGCATATAAACTAGCATATAAAGAAGGGTGAATCCCTACCCATTCAATTAAGTTTTTTGGATTAGAAGACGAATCTCAGCCTTCTATGCAAAATGGTTAAAATTCACAACACATCACCCGTTTATTTCGAATCCGAAATCTAACATTACGAGAGATGAAACACATCCCCGTTTATTTCGGATCCGAAATCTAACATGACGAGAGATGGAACACCCCCACAATGTTTATTTCGGATCCAGAATCTAACATGACGAGAGATGGAACGCCCCCACACTCACACTACCTCTAAGCTATCTTTTTCCCCTTTAAAACCGTGTATTGTTTAGTATCTTTCATTAACATTATCTGAGAGAGATCATTCCATATCAAGGTACGCAAGTGCAGAAAGTGGAGTACACATATACAAACTTTGAAACTTAACCCATCATTACACCGACTCTCTCCTTCCTTACTCATCACCAAATTTCCTAGAACAAGAAACAGGTTGAACTTCGATCTCCATTGTAGAAGATACAAGATATATAACAACACACAAAAAGGGTGATCAGAATTCAGTTTCAGGATAAATTGCTTGAACTTTGAAAGCAAACTCAACCGGGGAACAAGCAGCAGCACTTACTTTACAAGCGTGAAAATTGGAAAAATTAAAGCAGTGCCCCCACAATTATGTACATGATAATATGAATACTGCTAGAAATTGATAGCAAGGCTTCTACTTGTTCAATGAGTGCTACAGAAAGATTGTCTTGTACTCAAAATTGCTCGAATGAAAACAACAACAACAACAACATTGACCTAATGATCTCCCGTCTATTCGGGATCTGAGGGGTAAAGATGTATACACCCTTGCCCCGGACATATCCGGGAGGGTATGTATGAAACAACCCGCCTAATGAATGAAAACAAAAGCTTCTATTTGAATTGTCTCTATAATTCACACTCCAATAAGAAGAAAAGGTCATTCAATGGCTAACTAGCCACACCAACTGAAGTGTAATCAGCTTATTGATTCGTTGGAGGAGGGAGGATTAGGAGGAATGCGTAGAACAAACAGTCCTGCTTTCTGCTTTCATCAATTCGTTGGGTTTGTTTCTCTCTATGTTGCATTGGAAGAGAGATATGACGCTCCCATTACAAATAATGCTCAACAGTATTCATTGTACCTTCTCTTGGGATCACTAGTGATTGCTTCCTAGTGTACCTGTCATGGTTTCAATCCCTTACTAAGCATAATCAATTTAAAAATGCTAAAAAAAGTTAGAAATGAAAATTTGTGGCACCCTATATAATTTCCATATTACTTTTGCATAATAAGATAGCATACAAATTCTACATCAAGGATGATGCAATGAGAAAGTGAGTGTACCGTGAGAAAGGGTAAGCATATGATTGGATCAACCTATTCATAATAGAGTGGGAATTAATCGAAACAACCTAGTTCATGGAGGCGGGCTTTGGTGGCAGGGTCGTTCCAATGGATGGAAGAGTCCCACCAGTCACTAGGAAACACACAAGGACGAGGATCATTGCGGTCAATCTCATGTAGCCTAGGAATTGATATCGGGCAATTATCCAACTTTGAAGCATTACAGACCTTTAAGATTTGTAGGGAATTGCAGACAATGGTGTTCCTACATATGCTCCTCAATTCTGGCAAATAAAACAACCCTACTTCTTTCAAATTTGGCAATTGCACATGTCCTATATCATCTTGCACTACAAAGATTTCTTCCATTTGTCTGCAATCAGCCACACTTATAATTTCCAAAGAGAGCATGTTGTGACTTAGCAACCTTAGCTTCTTCACCATTGGGCACTCACTTACCACTATTTTGGCAACTTGAGGACATGAGACATCTGCTTTACCCCATATGCTCCTCAATTTTGGCAAACACACCAGCTTCAATGAACGCAACTTTGGAAATTTGATTGTTTCTCCATTTGTATTTGCAGATACTTCTTCTATTTTATTACACCTTTTTATATGAAGCTCTTCCAAATTGGGGACTTCAAGGTTCAATAGCCACAACCTCTTCACATTTGGGCAGTCATCAATTACTAACCTCTTAAGACCACCAAATGAGATATATGGTTTCACCACTTCCTCTCTAATTAGGCCTACAAAATTATACATTCTTATAAGCTCTAATCCTTTGATGCCTTCAATGGGTTTTGACCATTCATCTGGAATTATGTACTCCATTCCTTTGCAGCCAATCAAAACACACAACTCCAGCTTAGTTGGACTGCAAAGTGAGGGAAAAGCATCCAATAAACTCTTAACTCCGAAGATGCACTTGTTGAATTGAAGTAATTTAGCTGTGGAAATGAAACAGTTTGTTCAATGCTCAAGCTTTTAAAAAGTATTCCTCTATTAACACTAAATTCTTCTACACCCCTCATAGCAATAGCAACATAACGCGTCCATCGGTCAAAACAACCAAGATCAACACAATGGTTGAACCAACTAACATCAGGAAAGCAAACCACATCAAATCTCACCAGATACCTCAAACTCATCAATTCCTATACTGGAACAATTAACTCATTGTTCAAGAATACCTGAAGATTCCCAAGTTTGCAAAGTGTCCCTTCATGTTTGCCTTTTATTCCAGAATCTTTGATATTTAGGAGCTCGAGCCTAACCAATTCTTCCATACCGTCCGGAAATTTCATCATACTCTTACAGCGTTCTAGATCTATCTCCCTTTAATGATGTAAGCTTTGCCAATGAAGGAATGAATTCCAAAAAGAGGCAACGCGAAAGCAACAAACTGTTCAGATTGACTAGGCTAGAAACAGAATCTGGCAGCACCTTGATACCAGTATTGGACAAATTAAGAACTTTGAGGCCAATCATTTTCAAAAAGAAAAAATCTGATATCATCTTCAGACCCCGATTACCTTGAAGCAACAACACTGAAATTTTTGGGCAATCAGGGCTATTCATACCTCCAATATCCTCAATGTGATTCTGCATCAAGGACACCAACTCCAAATTCTTATTATTCCATTCGACCTCTCGAGGTACCTCTCGCAACCTATTTCCTGCCTTTACCATGCCACTTGCACCAATTTCTTTGATTGCCATGTCCCTTACTAAATCATGCATCCTTACATATGAATCTGTCGCACCTTCCAACAAAGATGCATTGAGAAGAGCATTTAACAAAGTGTGTCCGCTGTCTTTATTTTCCAGTCTGTTACCTCCATCTACCAGCCCCACTGCAATGAAGAGGCTAATCAACTCTTCCTGTTCAATCTTACAATCTTCAGGATACAAAGCACAAAGCAAAAAGCACTTTCGATGCTTATCATCGCATAAGCGATCATAGCTAAACCTAAAAATGCTAAATACCTTCTCTTCCATTTCAATTTGACTGCTACTCTCGATGCTTTTCAACGTTCTCAGTGCATCTCTCCACACATGCTCACTTCTTTCTCCCCTCATGGATCCCGCCACTGTTATAATTCCAAGTGGTAGCCCGTCACATTCTTCAGCTACTAATCTAGCAATGTCCTTCGCTTCATCAGAAAGTGATTCATAATCTCCAAATTCCTTCATAAACAGATCCCATGATTCAACCTCTGACAAAGGCTCCAACTTAACTGGTACGCAGTTCATTTTTCGAATTACATCAATCTTCCGAGTAGTTATAAGCAGCTTGCAGCCATCATCTTCCACCGAAACCCCAACCTTATGCATCGAGATATACTCTCACACATCATCAAGGATCAATAAACATTTATCTCTCTTTCTCATTGCATTACTAAGCTCACCTGCTCTCTTCGGCTCATCTTGATAGTCCAAACGAACTCCAAATGCCTTAGCAATACCATCCTGCAACTTAAAGAAACTGGTGTCTCGTGATACAGTGACATAATAAACACGCTCGAAAACATCATTCGGTTCAAGAATCTTATTGTTGATGTGCATGGCCACCGTTGTTTTGCCGACCCCACCCATACCATAGACACCAACCCTTGTTTTACCTCCTTTAAAACAATTCCAAATTTCATCCTGAACCCTTGAGGGAGTGGAACCTTCCATTTTATCTGGCACTAATTGAAGCCCTTTAGGATTGAAATCATCAAGCAAGAGTCCTCTGGAAAACTCACTTTGCTTCAACAGATCTTTACCTCTTTCCATCATCCTTTCAAGCTTCTCCAACAAGTTTCCATGACCACGGTGACCTACTTGCTGAACTTCTATTCCAATACTCTGAGCATCTTTTACAATTATGCTTACTTCGTCTATCCATAAACTGACTTCACTCTTTCTCCTCTTTTGGGCTCGAAGCTCTTCATTTCCCACTTCATCTTGTATGTCTTTTGCTTTACATTCCAGCTGTTCCCTCATTTGTCTGAGAGCTTCTAGCTTGTTATCTAAATTCGTGGTCGTATTATTTGCAAACCAATCTTGTATTCCCATCTAACAGAAAGAAAGCGTGTTAGGTAGATATCATGTAGTATATATGTTGAGAGATTGGGATATATTCCACATCGGAACACTAAGAGGAAAACCCCCATAAATAAGGTCCCATTAGCTCAAGGTTTTGGGTTGAAAGTTGAATTTGAACTTATATTAAAAATAATAAATAAAATAACCGATATAATCTCTCGTCTCCTGGTTAACTACGGCACACCTAGAATTTAAGAATATTCTTACCAATGAACTTGCACAAATCCTTGTCAACTTGAAATTTTGAAGCAATAGGTCTAGATTCAACATTTTCAAGCATTAGAACTAAATTCAATTGTCGTTTGACAGCCCAATAGTTTACATATATATTATTGTACTCCAAGTGATAAACAATTAAACATACCAGATTTGATTCGGAAAAAGAAGACATTGAATTGGGTCTATGGAGCATTTAAAAACAGAAACAAGCTCTAATCTTTATGAAATTTAAATTTAAGATGAAGATGCATACTGACCTTTTTTGTCTGCAGATTGAATGCAAGCTGAGTTGATCAATGATCTGAGTTATCCGTCGAAGCCTCAACGCAACAGGTTTTTGAGCTGGCTCTAGAGGAAATGAAGAAAGAGAGCTGGTGAAAACAGAAGCTCTTCCGCACCACATGTTTAAAATTTATGGCCAAAGCTAAAAAAAGTCAAAAAAAAAATGGCTTCCAGGAAAAGCACCTGGAAGCTGCACAACACTTGATTCAATCAATTTGTACGGATTACAAACCACCGCCCATTTAATTCATTTATCTGTCTTAATCACGAAAACAACATTTCACTTTGACTAAGGATGAATGAAATTCTTCGTACGCCAAAATCTCTCAGTAACTTTTTATTTACAGACCACCAACGGCGGATGCAGGGGGGCGCGCGTGGGTGGCCGGCCGCCCCCATTCGCCGGAGTTACTACATGTGAGAGCGGGGCGGATATTCGAGGCAAGCCGAGGCAGCGATGGAGGTGGAGCGACTGGGCGAGGACTGAATGAATCATGGACGAGGGTTGTCGGCGGCCGGCGGCAATTTCGGGCGAGCCGGGGAGGAGATTTGTCGATGGAGCCATGGAGGAGATGAGTGCTGGGGATTGGGGATATCAGATATGGGGAAGACGACTCTCACTGGCTACGACGCCGTTTTCTATTTTTTCAGATTTGCAAATTTTTATAATCTAAAACATTGCACTCGGTTGTTAATCGTATTAAGGCTTTTTTTTTTGGCCCAGTAAGATTGTTGATGGACTTGGAAGTTAGCTTAGGCCTATCATTATTCACTAACTGAATTTCTCATAATAATACGCCACAAATTGTGGGAAATTTCATTTTGTCCCAATTTTAGGATATTTGTGCAAAACTTCATCATTGCTAATTAGTGAGATGCAATAAAACTACACCCCTGCCCCCCAAAAAAATACAAAAATTAATATAAATTTAATAAAAATTAATATATATTAAGATAAATTAGAGCAGTACCATCGACCCTCCATCAAATGATCCAATTCAGAGATGAAGATGCCACAATTCGAGTGTGGGCCAATCAGCTAAACGCACGCATGTGCTTGAAAGGAAATCGTCCCAAGGCGGAATTCCTTCAAAAGATCAAAATAAATATATTATATAATTAAAAATTTTCAGGTACATTTTATGTAATAATTTTGATTAAAAAATACTAATAGAACTTTTATTATGGTACTCTCAAGTTATATTAAAATTTTAATTTCTATCAATTTTTCAAAAATTGTCAAAATTACTATTTGAAAAATGTTAATCCTACAATATACTTATTTTAATATAAATATTATAATATTTTTAGTTTTAACTTAAAATTTCAACATAAAATCTACAAGACAAATATATATAATATAGTTTATTTTAATATTTTTCTATGATTTATTTTCATTGTTATTAAAATAAAATTGTGTTTAATTTAATTAAATATAAAAATATATTTTTGCATTAGAAAACATGCTAATTTAGTTATAAACTAACAAAAATTTACAAATAAGGGCACCAACCAGACTTTTTACAAAAATTGCAATATCATTCAGAATAAATTTTTATCAAAACACCACTTAAAACAACCAAAAACTCGAGAATACCAACCGAAATTTTTCTATATGAAATTATCCTATATTATACACAAACTAACAAAAATTTTCATTTCAATAACATAGTTTAAAAAAATCTAAAAAAAATAAGGGGAAGCGTGTAAAAAAGTTAACCTACTTATGTATACATCTTTTCTGCCCTTCCAAACAATGACTTGCTCAACCTCATCATTTCATCCATCTTATCATTCTCTTTTCCTCCCTCTCATCTCATCGATCACAGCAAGAACAAATTAAAAGACACACAAAGCCATCATTCTACACCTCTTTGAAAACTTTATTTCATTCATTCATTCAACCTCCACAATCATGAATATTCTTCATCTTAATAACCCACCATCATTACACCAACTCTCTCTTTCTTTCCTCCTTCCTTATCACCCATTTCCTCCTACAAGAAACAAGCTGAATCTCGATCTATTATATTCATGGCAAATGAAACCCTAGCTAGCTAGCTAGTGAAATTCAACCGGGAATCAAGCGTCTTGGTCCGATCTACTATGAACCCATGTCATCATATTGAATCTCTCATCTGGGTCTGTGTTTAATCTTTGTGTTGTGTATCTTAAGACTTTGTTTAGCTCGATCTGGTTTGCTTCTGTATTAATTTTTATATATATCTTATATTGTATGTGTGTATTACTTTGTAAGTCCGGAATTTTCTGATTTATGTTAATTTGGTTACGAATATGATCTATTTTATGTGTTTTAGTATAATTGGAGGAGAAATGTTTGTAAGTAGATCTGTCTTAGAACCAAATGATTGACTACTGACATTTTGATCCACGTGAAAGATTAATTTCATTCATATTATTGGATTCGATCATATATATTTAATAATTTTTGATCAAATATACTCGGGGATTAAGATGGTAGATCTAATAGAATGAAGAGATAGTTGGAAGGAGAAGATTAAGATGGTAGACAGCTAGCTAATTGTCGAGACTGACGGTTTCATCGGGGCATAATGGTTTAGGCGTTTTTAATTTGTTGCTTGTTTGGTTGGTTGTTTTGTTGTTTTTGATGCTTTGTGTTGTACTTTGTGTCCATTTTCTTTTTCTTTGGCTTTACGGGGTGTTGTGGTTGGATGGCGGTTCCTCTCGAGTCTTTGAAGCGCACCCCTGTGTTAGGTCATGCCCCTATCTTGGTCCTCTAAATCCTGTTGAGTAAATCCTGTTGAAGCGAAATTACGCTGAGTAAATGTTGTTGTTGTTGTTCACTAATTAGGTTTTTGTTTCGTTGTGAGAAAGAGGGGTAAAAATCGTTGATCTTTTTATTTTTGTTCGTGTCTTTGGCTCATCTGGTTCGATCAGTCAACATTGTTTACGCCCGGATTGGATATATACTTCGTGGTCTAACACATCACAAAAATTTTAACCGTTGAATCGCATCTTGTTGAAAACAAGTGAAAGGCCCGAGTTCTACTTCCACCTTATGTGTAAGAACTCTAAGTTGTTGCATATTGCTTTTGCCGATGATCTGTTTTTGTTCTGTAAAGGGAGACAATCCTCTATTCAATGTATTGGTGATGTGATTCTTGAGTTTTTCTCGACATGCATCTGGGCTTGTTTGCAATTAATCAACAAAAATCAAAGCTTTTCTGCTCTAGCATGAGTCAAAATGAACATAATGCAGCTGCTACAATTAACTTTGGAAATTGATGTTGGCCAGCTCCGATCCCTATCACTTATCTTGGTCTCTCCCTACATTCTCGTAAGCTGAGATGTAATGAATTCAGAGCTCTCACATATAAGCCGATTGCCAAGATTTACTCATGGACCTCTAGAATGCTTTCTTATGTGAGGCGTAGGGAACTTATCAAATTTGTCATGAGCGGTATTTGTAATTTTTGGTCTAGGGTTTTGTTCTTTCAAAACAAGTTATGGGGCTGATCCGACCAAAAGATCATTAGAAACTTCCTCTCGAGCGGTGCTTCTAATGGAAAAAGAAATCTAGCTCGCCGCTTGGAAGGACATTGCCAAACCTTTTGACGAGGGTGTCTCGAAATTAAGGAGATTCTCGCATGGAACAAAGCCCATCAAAACGCCTTTTCGATATTGATGTCGGAGTTGCAAATATTTGGAGCCAGATGAGCCAAAGACACGAATGGGAGCATTTGGAGCTCTTCAGCCAAGCCTTATGACTCTTGGAATTGGAAAGCATTAATGAATGTTAAAGATGAGTTGAGCCAACTTAAACTTTGTCTCGGTAGTGTTGAATGGGGAAAATATATATGACATGCAGGCAACTCAAAACAAATAAGCCAGTGCATCTACAATTCTTGGAGAGACAAAGGGGATCTCACGGCTTGGGCCCCAATCATCTGGAGACCACCTAATATTCTGAGATGCTCCCAACATGAGCCGACTAAATGGCATGGGTGTTGTTGCCTCTAACTTATATCCACTTTGCAACTCTCTCCCGGAAACAACTCTTCATATTTGGTTGAGTGTGTGTTCTCACAAGCTATCATCTCTTATGTAATGAAGTGGACGGGTGTGCAAATCTACCTAGATATCACCTCCACAATTCGCTCTCTTGGTTCTCCATCAGGAAAAGACAAAAGTCGTCAATCCACAAGTTGCGGTTAACAACCTTCATTACCGCAATGTACGAGATTTAGATCCATAGAAACCTCGTTTGCTTCCAAGGCAATAGACCAATCCATACAAGTGTGCGCTCAAGGCCATCCATCTCACCAAGATTCGAATTTGTGGAAGGATCAAAGATGTAAATTAAGAACTCCCTGAGGTTTTGGCTTAGCGACTAATCCCCCTATTTTAGTCCCCAGTAGTATGAAATCTTGTGTGTTGTTTTGATTTCGAGCTTTTGGTGTATCTTGTAACCATGAACTTGTGGAAACATTGTCGTGTTAGAGCTTTGTACATTCTTCCGTCCAATGAAAATTACCTTTTTCCAAAAAAATTTTTAAAAATCTAACATCACTTTAAACCTCATATGCAAACTAATTAATAATTTTATAATGGTTGGCGTTTGATTTGATTGACAAAATTTGAGAAAAGACGAAAAAAAATCATTTAAATTTTTTTTTCCTCTTTTCTCAAATTTTGTCAATCAAATCAAACGCCAACCATTATACGGCATTCGAGCTCTTACCATAGACGGAATAATAATCAGTTCACCGAACTTTTGTAAATTCAACAATTTATGTATTCTTCTTAAATCTGAATTAAAACTTACACACATTATAAGTTTTCGTGGTCGTTTATAAACATAAAAATACACGAGGTTTTGGCCCGATACGATACGGTCAAAATTGGTGTCTGATCAACTTTCCGGAAACTATGGTCAAGAAAATTATATACGTTGACAAAAAAAAATAGCTATGAAAATTACATCATAGAATTAAATTTTGAACTTTGGGTAAGGTCGATAAAGGCTTATAATAAATGTGATCATTTTAGTAGAAACAATAGGTTCTAGCTATATAGACTACACTGTCCTTCAATTCATATATGAGTTTGGCCGAAATAACTTGGTCTGCTGTCTTTGTTGGCTTGCCCATGTCGGAGTCCTCTCCGATGGTGGTGGCTGCTAGCTTGCCGCCGTCGACCCCCCCTTTTCCTCCTGGACCGTCTCCTGTCACGATGGATGCTCCTGCCCAGCGCACCTGGAAGGATATGGTTGTGAATGAAAAGGGTTTCCAGCGACCTCGTCTTGATCGTGCCTTTCTCAAAGGCAAGGTGAATATCGACTATCCTGGTGGTGCCAATACCGAACCAAGAATCAAAGTCGCCCTGGACGTGCTATGGGTCCTGGCGGATGTTTGGAAGTCTTCTCTGATAGTCAAGGTGTAATATCCGTATTCGTTTTAGATCTCGTAAGCCGGATTATTAGTATTAATCCCCGGGATTATCCGTTAAGCGAGTTAGAAATATAGGAATAAAAATAAAAATAAAAATAAAAATATCTATATTTCTCCATCTAAATCCTACCTTATGTTCTGTTAATTAGTTCCGATCAACCTATCTGTTCCAACAAACTCTATCCTATCTAATTATTTAACCCCAATCTTAATCTACTCTAATTATCAAATCCAACCAAATTGATATCTTTCAAATCTTATCTTTCTCATATCCTTATAACCGAGGCGTTAGAGAAATCGATTCCGTCCCAGCTCTCTTTCGTGCCTGCCGAAAATTGTCCCTGCAATTCGGTAACCATTGGAAATTGTCCCAGCTCTCTTTGGATTTGTCCCTGCAAGTCCGCCGGTTTCATCGTTGTTTAAGTCCCTCGGTAAGCACCCGCCTATACTCTGGTCAACCTCTATCGATTCCTTCCTCCCTTCTCTTTTTTCGCAAACTCATAGTAACTACTTTGCAAGAATTGTCCAGTATCAAGATTACGAGCGTCGTCGAACCCCTCCGAGACCAGGAACGGAGCCTCGATTCATCCGGTAACCATCGAACTCTCCACCTTGTTCATATGCCGTTCGGACCATGTCTTGGTTGGGATTCACTCGGGACTGGTCGTAGAGTTTAGATCCAGTAAGGCGGTAAAAATACCGAGCCGGCCGTCGGCGGTCAGGGCCCCGAAGGGCGTGTTCCGTCGATCGGGGCAGGGGTCTGTAGGGCTGTCGATTGGGGCGGTGTAGGCGGGTTTAGGTTGGGCTCGAAAGGGGGCGGCAGGCGATGCTCGTCCCCACTCTCTCTCGATGTCGTAGCTACAAAGAGGGTCGCCGGGAAGGAGTAAGCGGAAAAGGACGGAACCAGAGGGGATTCCGATCTGTGTTGTAGAAGGAAGAAGGGGATGGGCCCCACCGTTGAAAGTCAAAGCAAAAAAAAAATATATATATATAAAATTGGTTGGTTTAGTTTAGGGGAGTGGAGCAAATTGGTTTGTGTGTGGTGTTGGGCTGGTCAATCGATCGGTATTTAGGGGAGACGGGCTGGAGGTTGGGCCATTTTTTTTTGTTTAATCTGGGTTGGGTTGGATTAAAAGTATATTATATGCTGATGGTTATTAGCAAGTTAAGTTAATTAGTCTATGTGAAAATAAAAGGTAGAGGTACGAATAAGAAAAATAGGGTGTGGTCGTTGGTTTGTATTATTAATATAATTATGTTAATTAGTAATTAGTGGGGTAGATAAATCGCTAGAGTATAATTTATAGAGTTAAGATCCGTTACATTAACAGGTGTAGTCGGTTATATAATTAAGTGTGCTTATTACTATGTTTAGGGAGCTGCTTTCGCTCGAGATCTTAGTTGTGTCCACGCCAACGAATCCTTTGTCTGAGGTAAGTCGTTTTTCGACTTGCTTGGTTCTTTTCTCCCTTGTTAGACTGCGTATCGATATTGTAGGACGGGTTTTGGGAACTAGTCCCGAATACCTTTTAAATTATTTTGAACTCCTTGTGTGTTGTGTGCATTAATGATTTTAAATGTGTTTTATCGGAAATTATTTTTGAACGTTTTCTCTGTGTTGGTACCGTTTCCGACACGGCCCATTGTAGCTGGTGTTGAGGAAGAGTTGGCTACTTTGACCCGCGGGACTGGGAAAATCGTACCCCTTCAAACGAAAATTATTATCTGTGTGTTTTTGGCAAGCGCTCCAGTGGAGGCTTAGCCAGGAGTTAGAAGGGAGATTGGGAAGTGGAGTGGGAGGGCCTGCCTCTGCACTTGGCGCGGTGATGAGCGCCTTGGAAGACGGATTGTGGACAAAGGAAGAATTGCAATGTTGTGTGATTGTGATTGTAAATGCGTATGTGACTTGTTGACTGATATAACTAATTTAGGTATTGGCCTTTAGAGTTATGATTGCGGTTGTGGATTTGTATGCTGACTTTAGAAGAATGTTTTCAAAGCGTTCTACAATTTCCGTATTCTTTCTAGCTTGGTAGATTAGACGCTGACCCTTCGGGGAACATTTTTCAGTTCCAGGTATGAATCAGGGAGCCGTGCAGGAACCGAGGCAAGATGGCGGGCCGGAGCGGTAAAGAGCGCGTGTCATAGTGGGATTAGTTATATTAGTTTATTTATTAGTTGGATGTTGATTTTAAATATTTGTTAGGCAGAGATAGTACTATGTTTTGGTTATTATTGTTTTGTTCGGATAGTTCAGTTCAGTAGGCGTTGTGACATATTGAAACATTTATGATTTCGGGGATTCATGCATGATACGTTTTTCTAAGTTTTATTAAATAAAGGTTGGATGTTTTATTATGATTTTCTCGTCGTGCCCGCGTTGTAAGGTCCTACAGTGTAGTTGTCAACCTAAATAATAGTACCTTGTAAGGTCTATTCCCCAGTAGCGCCTCGACGGAAGTCGGGGTGTTACAAATTGGTATCAGAGCGAGGTTGACAACAGGGCACATGGAACTGACCAACAAAGAGTACCCGAGGTCCAACTTAAAACCAAAACCGGCCGGTGTTTTCAAATGTTTTTACTGGGGTAGACATGTTGCATATAGGGGGGTAGGTGTCACGTCGCGACTCCGCCCCATTAGCCGAAGAACCTCACGTAGAATAGTAAGAATTAGGTTGAAAAATAGAATGTTTAAGTATTGACCGTGGGACTTTCTATTATAGATGGCCCCACCAATCAGAGCTAGAGCTGTTGCAGCTAACGGAAGAGGTCGCGGAAGAGGCCGCGGTAGAGGCCGAGTAGGAGGTCGTGGCAGGGGTAGAGGAGAGATCCCCGTAGCTGCTGAGCCAGAGGTACAACAGGATAACCATCAGGAGGAGGTTGATGAGAGTCAGGATGTGGCTGATGCTGTTCATCGAGAGGACAGTGCCTCTGTCGCTGGAGGAGGTCTCCCAGCAAACGGGGCTCAGGTGGGAGGAGGAGTACCACCAGCAGGATTGGCCCCAGAAGTGACTGCTGCGATTCAGCTGTTATTGCAGACGTTGATGGGTGCGGGAGCTGCACCGAATCTGAACGCAGCTGCAGGGCAACAAGGAGCTGAGAGGAGGGCACCTGGACCAGATTCTATTTTGGCCGCCCAGCTGGGAGCAGCGCCAGCTTCTGGAGGACCAGTGATAGCTGATCAGGTGGTCGAACCGAGGAGACAGTATCGTGAGCCTCAGCCTGATAAGTGGCTCGCAAAGTTTAGGAAGACTGGAGTACCGAACTTTGCTGGAGCTCAGGGTTCTGACGTAGAGCAGTGGCTGAGGAGAGTAAAATCTGCATTGGATTCTATTAAGGCACCGGAGGAGCGGAAGATGTCTTTAGTACAGAGTCTGCTACAGGAGAGCGCTTTTGACTGGTGGGAGCTGTGTAGGGACCACCGGACTGAGGTTACTTTCGAGGAGTTTGAGAGGCAGATTCGAGATCGGTATTGTCCTCCGGTGGTGAGAGCGGCACGAGAGGCTGCTTTTCGGGATGCTGGACCCGAAAATATCACAGTATCTGAGACTATTCTGAAGTTTCAGCAGGAGTTGGCAGCGGTGCCAAATGCTGCCCCGACTGAGGAGTTGAAGATTGCGACTTTTCTGAAAAGGTTGCAACCGCATTTACGTGCTTATGTGTCTGGTCTCCGACTTACGACATTGGCAGACGTTCAGCAGTCTGCTTTGGCTTATGCTATGGCCACGACCCGACAGAGTCAGCTGGAGGTGCATACCACGGGAAGCAAGAGGCAGAAGTTGTCTGCCCCGGCAGAATCTAGGAGAGACAGTCGGCCCGGCTCTTCTCAGCCGCAACGATCAGGGTTTCAGCCACAGGGTCGTCAGGACCATCGTCGTCTGAGTCAGCCCATTGGGGGACAGAGAGAGTGCTTCAACTGTGGAAGTACTGCTCATTTGAGGAGTCAGTGTCCGAAGCCGGTCAGGAGTTGTTTCAGTTGTGGGAAGCCTGGCCATTTGCAGCAGTATTGTACGGTGGGGGCACCTTCACAGGGATCTTCACCGGGAACGGTGAATCAGATGCCTCGTCGTCAGCCGCAGCAGTTTCAGCAGACACCGAGTCAGGTCAGAGGACGCGGCGCAGGAGTTAGCAACACCGGGGGCAATCAGCCCCGAGTGTTTGAGATGAGGAGGGCCGATGCCCTACACGCGCCGACTGCTACAGGTACGATTTGGATTCAGTCTAGACCTGTTCACATACTGTTTGATACGGGTGCTACCCATTCTTTTATGTCTTCTGCTTGCGTGGCTAGACTAGGACTGACTTGCACTGAGGGGGTATCTTTTGTTGTGGGGCTGCCTGACGGCAGTAAAATAAGGGGAAATAAGGAGATTTTACAGTGCCCTATTAGGATAGGGAATAGAGATTGGTATGCAGATTTTATAGTAATGCAGTTGTCGCCAGATGATGACGTGATTCTGAGGATGGACTGGATGAGGCGTTATCGAGCGGTTTTGGATACACACAGAGGTACGGTTACAGTGACAGAAGATGATGGGACCAGACATGTATGTCAGGAGGTAGAGCAGGAGGGGCCCGGATCGGTGATTAGTATGGTGAAGGCCGCCAAGTTGCTCAACGACGGATGTGTAGGATATTGGTGTTATGTCCTTCAGGGGGACAAGGCGGAACCGCACATTCAGGATATACCTGTAGTGTGCGAGTTTGAGGACGTTTTTCCTGACGAACTCCCAGGATTACCTCCTCGGAGAGAGGTGGATTTTGGGATTGAGTTGGAGCCGGGAACGAGGCCGATTTCGAGAGCCCCATATCGCATGGCCCTGATGGAGATGCAGGAGCTGAAGACACAATTGGAGGAGCTGTTGGAGAAGGGTTACGTACGACCGAGTGCGTCGCCTTGGGGAGCTCCAGTTCTGTTTGTGAAGAAGAAGGATGGTTCTCTCCGTCTGTGTATCGATTATCGGGAGTTGAACCGCGTTACCATCAAGAACAAGTATCCGCTGTCGCGTATTGATGATTTGTTGGATCAGTTGCAGGGGGCTACTGTGTTCTCCAAAGTGGATTTGAGGTCAGGTTATCACCAGCTGAGGATTCGGGAGGAAGATATACCTAAGACGGCTTTCCGAACGAGGTATGGACATTATGAGTTTGTAGTGATGCCGTTCGGACTGACGAATGCACCCGCTGTATTTATGGAGTTGATGAACCGGGTGTTTATAGACTACTTGGACAGATTCGTAGTAGTATTCATTGACGACATTCTGATCTACTCTCGGAGTAAGGAGGAGCACGCTGAGCATCTTAGGCTGGTGTTGGGAGTATTGAGGCAGCATCGATTGTTTGCTAAGCTGTCCAAGTGTGAGTTCTGGTTGCCTGACGTTACCTTTCTAGGGCATGTCGTATCAGCTCAGGGAGTCATGGTAGATCCTGCAAAGATTGAAGCTGTAAAGGCATGGGAACCTCCGAAGAATGTGAAGGAGGTGCGGAGTTTTCTAGGATTGGCAGGGTATTACAGGAGGTTTGTGGAAGGGTTTTCTCGGATAGCCCAACCACTTACCAACTTGCTTAAGAAGACTACTCGTTTCGAATGGAACGAAGCTTGCCAGCGGAGTTTTGATGAGCTGAAGAGAAGGTTAACTTCGGCTCCTATATTAGCTCTTCCTCAGGGGAATGAGGATTTTGTGATTTACAGTGACGCCTCCAAGATAGGCCTGGGTTGTGTGCTGATGCAGAGGGACAGAGTGATTGCTTATGCTTCTAGACAGTTGAAGCCGAACGAACAGAATTACCCTACTCATGATTTGGAGTTGGCAGTTGTGGTACATGCTCTGAAGATTTGGCGTCATTACTTGTATGGGAGTACCTGCAAAGTGATGACAGATCACAAGAGCCTCAAGTACATCTTCACTCAGAGGGAGTTGAATATGCGACAGAGGAGATGGCTTGAGTTACTGAAGGATTACGACCTTGAGATTCTTTACCACCCAGGGAAAGCGAATGTGGTCGCTGATGCCCTTAGCAGAAAGACGCCTCAGGAGAGTATGTTGGCTCATCTGACAGCACAACTAGAGTTACAGAGGGAGCTGGTGAGGTACGGAATTGAAGTGCAGATTCAGCGTCATCAGGGTAGTCTGAAAACCCTAGAATGTCGGCCGTCTTTGCTTGAGGAAGTAAGGCAGAAGCAGGAAGATTGTCCGATGATTCAGGATTTGAGGCAGAGATTGAACCGTGGAGAGGCACCCGACTTTGCGGAGAGAGCAGATGGTATTTTGTGTTTACGCGGTCGGATTTGTGTACCTCGAGATGCAGAGTTGAGGCAGAAGATTTTGCAGGAGGCTCATGCTACACCTTACTCAATCCACCCCGGGGCGAGTAAGATGTACAAGGATTTGCGACAATTTTATTGGTGGGATGGCATGAAGCCGGATGTAGCAAGATTCGTCGCTAAATGTCAGGTCTGCCAGCAGGTGAAGATAGAGCATCAGAGACCCGGAGGAATGCTTCAGTCGCTTCCTATTCCAGAATGGAAATGGGAGGACATCTCCATGGATTTTGTCACTGGTTTGAGACTCAACAGAGGCCATGATGCCATTTGGGTAGTGGTGGATAGATTGACGAAGACTGCTCGCTTTTTTCCTATCCGAGAAACGTGGCAAGTGAGCAAGTTAGTGGAGGTGTTTATTAATCAGATAGTTAGGCTGCACGGAGTGCCTAAGACGATTGTGTCGGACCGAGATGGGCGTTTCACTTCCAGATATTGGCAGCAAGTGCATGAGGCATTGGGAACGAGATTACAGTTCACGACTGCTTACCATCCGCAGTCAGATGGCCAGACAGAGAGGACGATTCAGACGCTAGAGGATATGCTGAGATCCTGCGTATTAGACTGGGGAGGTCAGTGGTCGGATCATTTGGCTTTGGTGGAGTTTGCCTATAATAACAGCTGGCATTCGTCGATTCAGATGGCGCCGTATGAGGCTTTATATGGTCGGAAGTGTAGGACACCGCTATGTTGGGATGATCCCTCGGATGTAGTAGGAGAGAGGCCACAGATGATTGAGGAGACGATCGGGAAAGTGGCCTTAATCAGAGAGAGAATGTTAGCTGCTCAGAGTCGCCAGAAGTCCTATGCAGACAAGAGGCGTAGACCGTTGGAGTTTGAGGTCGGAGCCCATGTTTGGTTGAGAGTATCGCCTACCCGCGAGGTAAGAAGATTCGGGGTGAAAGGGAAGCTAAGTCCCCGATATATCGGTCCATTCGAGATTCTGGAGAGAGTAGGCGAGGTGGCTTACAGGCTAGCGTTGCCGCCTGCGTTGGAAGGAGTGCACCCTGTATTCCATGTTTCCCAGCTCAGACAGTACGTTCCGGATCCTAGTCACAGACTGAATTACGAGGATTTGGTGGTAGAACCAGATCACACTTTCCGGGAACAACCGTTGAAGATTTTAGATCGACGAATGAAGAAGCTGCGGAACAAGGAGATTCCTCTGGTGTTGATTCAGTGGTCCCGACGGGGAGTCGAGGAGGCCACTTGGGAGACGGAGTCCAGGATAAGTGAGAGTTATCCAGAGATCTACCCGGGTTTAGTAGAGGCGTTTGAGGGGAAGGTTAGTAGTTAGTGTGTTGTTTCAAATTCGATGTTTGCTTCGTGATTCTTGGTTGCTTGATTTGTTTGTTTGACTGTTTAATTTTTATGGACGTTCTATATGTTGTGGATGGCTAATACTGGTTATGATTATCGTTATCAATCGGTTCTGGTTCGAGGACGAACCTCTCTAAGGGGGAGAGGTTTGTGAAAACCTCGAATATCTTTTCTTCGTAATCAAGTTTCGGGACGAAACTTTCTTAAGGGGGGTAATATGTAATATTCGTATTCGTTTTAGATCTCGTAAGCCGGATTATTAGTATTAATCCCCGGGATTATCCGTTAAGCGAGTTAGAAATATAGGAATAAAAATAAAAATAAAAATATCTATATTTCTCCATCTAAATCCTACCTTATGTTCTGTTAATTAGTTTCGATCAACCTATCTGTTCCAACAAACTCTATCCTATCTAATTATTTAACCCCAATCTTAATCTACTCTAATTATCAAATCCAACCAAATTGATATCTTTCAAATCTTATCTTTCTCATATCCTTATAACCGAGGCGTTAGAGAAATCGATTCCGTCCCAGCTCTCTTTCGTGCCTGCCGAAAATTGTCCCTGCAATTCGGTAACCATTGGAAATTGTCCCAGCTCTCTTTGGATTTGTCCCTGCAAGTCCGCCGGTTTCATCGTTGTTTAAGTCCCTCGGTAAGCACCCGCCTATACTCTGGTCAACCTCTATCGATTCCTTCCTCCCTTCTCTTTTTTCGCAAACTCATAGTAACTACTTTGCAAGAATTGTCCAGTATCAAGATTACGAGCGTCGTCGAACCCCTCCGAGACCAGGAACGGAGCCTCGATTCATCCGGTAACCATCGAACTCTCCACCTTGTTCATATGCCGTTCGGACCATGTCTTGGTTGGGATTCACTCGGGACTGGTCGTAGAGTTTAGATCCAGTAAGGCGGTAAAAATACCGAGCCGGCCGTCGGCGGTCAGGGCCCCGAAGGGCGTGTTCCGTCGATCGGGGCAGGGGTCTGTAGGGCTGTCGATTGGGGCGGTGTAGGCGGGTTTAGGTTGGGCTCGAAAGGGGGCGGCAGGCGATGCTCGTCCCCACTCTCTCTCGATGTCGTAGCTACAAAGAGGGTCGCCGGGAAGGAGTAAGCGGAAAAGGACGGAACCAGAGGGGATTCCGATCTGTGTTGTAGAAGGAAGAAGGGGATGGGCCCCACCGTTGAAAGTCAAAGCAAAAAAAAAATATATATATATAAAATTGGTTGGTTTAGTTTAGGGGAGTGGAGCAAATTGGTTTGTGTGTGGTGTTGGGCTGGTCAATCGATCGGTATTTAGGGGAGACGGGCTGGAGGTTGGGCCATTTTTTTTTGTTTAATCTGGGTTGGGTTGGATTAAAAGTATATTATATGCTGATGGTTATTAGCAAGTTAAGTTAATTAGTCTATGTGAAAATAAAAGGTAGAGGTACGAATAAGAAAAATAGGGTGTGGTCGTTGGTTTGTATTATTAATATAATTATGTTAATTAGTAATTAGTGGGGTAGATAAATCGCTAGAGTATAATTTATAGAGTTAAGATCCGTTACATTAACAGGTGTAGTCGGTTATATAATTAAGTGTGCTTATTACTATGTTTAGGGAGCTGCTTTCGCTCGAGATCTTAGTTGTGTCCACGCCAACGAATCCTTTGTCTGAGGTAAGTCGTTTTTCGACTTGCTTGGTTCTTTTCTCCCTTGTTAGACTGCGTATCGATATTGTAGGACGGGTTTTGGGAACTAGTCCCGAATACCTTTTAAATTATTTTGAACTCCTTGTGTGTTGTGTGCATTAATGATTTTAAATGTGTTTTATCGGAAATTATTTTTGAACGTTTTCTCTGTGTTGGTACCGTTTCCGACACGGCCCATTGTAGCTGGTGTTGAGGAAGAGTTGGCTACTTTGACCCGCGGGACTGGGAAAATCGTACCCCTTCAAACGAAAATTATTATCTGTGTGTTTTTGGCAAGCGCTCCAGTGGAGGCTTAGCCAGGAGTTAGAAGGGAGATTGGGAAGTGGAGTGGGAGGGCCTGCCTCTGCACTTGGCGCGGTGATGAGCGCCTTGGAAGACGGATTGTGGACAAAGGAAGAATTGCAATGTTGTGTGATTGTGATTGTAAATGCGTATGTGACTTGTTGACTGATATAACTAATTTAGGTATTGGCCTTTAGAGTTATGATTGCGGTTGTGGATTTGTATGCTGACTTTAGAAGAATGTTTTCAAAGCGTTCTACAATTTCCGTATTCTTTCTAGCTTGGTAGATTAGACGCTGACCCTTCGGGGAACATTTTTCAGTTCCAGGTATGAATCAGGGAGCCGTGCAGGAACCGAGGCAAGATGGCGGGCCGGAGCGGTAAAGAGCGCGTGTCATAGTGGGATTAGTTATATTAGTTTATTTATTAGTTGGATGTTGATTTTAAATATTTGTTAGGCAGAGATAGTACTATGTTTTGGTTATTATTGTTTTGTTCGGATAGTTCAGTTCAGTAGGCGTTGTGACATATTGAAACATTTATGATTTCGGGGATTCATGCATGATACGTTTTTCTAAGTTTTATTAAATAAAGGTTGGATGTTTTATTATGATTTTCTCGTCGTGCCCGCGTTGTAAGGTCCTACAGTGTAGTTGTCAACCTAAATAATAGTACCTTGTAAGGTCTATTCCCCAGTAGCGCCTCGACGGAAGTCGGGGTGTTACACAAGGTCCTGGGGAGTTTTGTGCCCTTCCATGTGATGGATAGAAAGCTTAGAGATATTTGGGCTCCTTCGGGCAACATGCTGCTAGCTGATCTTCCTAATGGGTATTATGTGGTGCGTTTTGATCAGGAAACCGAATACTACAAAGCCCTAATTGGTGGTCCATGGATGATGTTCGGCAATTACCTTATTATCAAGGCTTGGACCCCTCAGTTTGATCGCGAAACGGACAGAATTTGTACGACCCCTGCTTGGGTCAGGATTGCGAAACTCCCGATGCTTTACTATGAAGAAGAGCTGCTGATGTCGGTGGCGGAAGCAATAGGTAGGCCCATCAAAGTGGATACGAGGACGTTGTTCTCGAACAGGTGCAGGTACGCCAAGGTGTGTGTCGAAGTCGATTTGACCATGCCGCTAAAAGGGACAATCCTACTCGATGATGTGCGGTATCATCTCGAATATGAGGGCTTACACCTTATATGTTTCACGTGCGGGAGTTATGGACATCTCATGGAGAGCTGCCCTGCTAACGTCCAAAAAACCAGTGCCCAACCTCCTCCTTCGGGGAATCCGCAGTCGGTATCTGGGGCGAGTGATCCTTTGACCGTTGCTACTGAGTCCAGCGCCCCCACTAGTGCCACGGGCCGTGGATGGAAGTCCAGCGAAGAAAGAGGCCTAGCAAGAATAAAACCAAGCAAGGAGGCAGTGGTGGTGCTCCGAGTGGCACGGCCGGCAGATCGCCGGCGCCGATGAGGAAAGAGCCTGTGTGCAACCCTACTGTTAATGCAGTGACCGTTGTATCGGGAAGAGGCAAGGCGAATGATAATAGTAATGACGAGTTCGCTGCTAGGGTTAATGTGATGGCTTCGGGATCGGGTTCGTCAACTGCTATTGCGGCCCAAGGTGCGCAGGGTTCCAAGAATTTTGAGGTGGGGGCCAAGATCATTAATCAGAAGAACTCTAGAAAGAACGCTAAAAGGAGGAATAAAGGGAAAAAAGAGGTTGTAGTTACGGATGTTGGGCCTGACTCTAGTAGTGGCCCAACTAAAAGGCCCAGAAATAGTGATTCCCCTAAACGGGCTGCGAAATCCAAAGAAGTTGTGATCCCTACTACTTTCAACCCGCAAAGGTATCTGGTTGATCCGGATGGTTCCTATTCGGTCGTGGACCCTAACCCGTCGGGTAGTGGGGGCGCAGCCCTAATTGAGAAGTCGATTGTGGTTACGGAGGATTCACTCCAGGCCGCTAACGATACCATCGCCGGCCTTAGAAGCCAAATTCTCGCCATCGATCAAGCCGCGAGCAACCAATCCCTGAATGACGACGATGAGACGGAGGAGATGGTGGAAGATGGAAACGGCATTGGAGTTGATGGGAGTGTTGCCCCTTCTTCCTAATCTTGTGTTTCCTGATATTGTTCTTTTCCTGATGAATTGTTTGTTGTGGAATTGTAGGGGAGCCGGAGGTAGCGGTTTCCGTCGGGTGACTCGCTTCATGTCCAAGCACCACCATGTGGATATCCTTACGATTGCCGAACCTAAGATCTCGGGCGACACGGCGGATGACGTCTGTGCTAGATTGCCTTTCACGAATAACTTTAGAATCGAGGCCACTGGCTTTGCTGGCGGTCTTTGAATCCTCTGGAACGAGGCTTGTGTGGACCTAGTGGTCGTTCGTCGATTCGATCGATTCATCCACTCGAGTTTCAAGAGTGATGGTAAAGTGATCAATCTGATTTTTGTTTATGCTCCTCCGAATGAAACTGACAAGGCGTCTTTTTGGTTGGATTTGCAGGGTTTTGCTAGGAGCGTTGCGGGTCCTTGCGTCTACGGAGGGGATTTCAACTGTGTCTTGAATAGTTGGGAGAGTTCGGGAACAGTGGAGGCTTTGTCGCCTGATACTGATGTTTTTCAATGCTGGGTTGATGAGGCGGAGCTTATTGATGCAAGATTCTCGGGAGCGGAGTTCACCTGGACGACTGGAGTCACCGAGCGGACGTTCAAGGCTCGGAGGCTCGATCGGGTGCTCTTGAATGCAGACGCGAGGTTGGATTGGCCAGAGGCTTCCGTTCGCCATCTGCCTGCCATTGGCTCGGATCATACGCCTCTCCTTCTCTCTCTTAAACCTGCGCGGGCTATTAACAAAAAGCGTCGGCCTTTTCGTTTTGAGGCTGCGTGGACCAAACACCAGGATTTCAAGAGTCTTGTTGAGGGTAGCTGGGATCAGTCGGTGAAGACCCCCGATGCTCTGAATCGGCTCAAAGAGGTCCTGCTCAAGTGGAATTTGGAGATATTTGGCCATATTCGTACCCGGAAGCTTGAGACTCTCAAAGGCATTGCTGAAGTTCAGAAAGCAGTGACGAGTGGTTTTGATGCGCAGCTGGCTGATAGGGAGAAGCGGCTCCAGGACGATCTCAGGCAGATTCTTGATCAGGAGGAGTTACTTTGGTTTCAAAAGTCTCGGGAGAAGTACCTTTGTGAGGGCGATCGTAATACGTCCTATTTCCACTTGTCTACGATCATCAGGAGACGACGGAATCGGATCGAAACGCTTCTTGATGATCAAGGTTCCTGCATCAGTGAGCCGAGTTTGGTGGAGCTCCATGCTACCAAGTTCTTTCGTGACTTGTACTGCCTATCGGAAGAGAGTGGAGGTGTTGTTACGCTGCCTAGTGGGCGTTTTCCACAGATTACTGAGGAGGCTTGGCACTCTTTGGTGGTTCCGGTCACTGACGCAGAGATAGGGGCTGCTATGGGTGGTATGGGCAACTTCAAGGCACCCGGGAGTGATGGTTATCAGCCGTTGTTCTTTAAGAGATGCTGGGATTGTGTCGGTAATTCGGTTCGGGATTTTGTTAGAGACTTCTTCAGGCTTGGCAGGTTTCAGGATGGAGTTAACAATACCTTGATTGTGCTTATTGCTAAAGTCGCTAAGCCAAAGCGCATATCTCAATTCCGCCCGATTAGCTTGTGTAATGTCTTATACAAGCTTATCACCAAGATCTTAGTCAACAGATTACGCTCGTTGCTTGACGATCTCATTGGGCCGATGCAGGGTAGCTTTATCCCAAGACGGCTGATTTCTGATAACATCGTCGTTGTTCAGGAAGTGGTCTATTCTATGAGGAGAAAGCAAGGCAAGAAGGGGTGGATGGTCTTGAAGATCGAACTCGAAAAGGCCTATGACAGGCTCCGGTGGGATTTCGTTGAGGAGTCCCTTCGTGAGGCGGGATTCCCGAACGTCTGGGTTGAGTGGATCAAGTCATGCATTGGCTCTTCGTCTATGCGTCTGGTCTGGAACGGCGAGTTGACGGACAAATTCTCTCCTGCTCGTGGCATTAGACAGGGTGATCCCATATCACCGTACCTTTTCGTCTTGTGCATGGAGAGGTTGAGCCACTTAATCAATGATGCGGTGGGTTATGGGTCCTGGAAACCTGTTAAACTCACTCGACGTGGCCCTTTGATTTCGCATGTTCTTTTCGCGGATGATGTGGTGCTTATGGCTGAGGCTTCGGTTGCTCAGATGCGCGTGATTATGGGGGTGTTGGACGCCTTTTGTAACGCCTTGGGGCAGAAAATCAGCAGGGCGAAATCCAAGCTCTTCGTGTCTAAGAATGTTGGGCCTGATTTGATTGATGCTCTTAGGGTGGAGAGTGGTTTTGAGACTACTGATGATTTGGGCAGCTACCTGGGAATGTCGATCCTTCACAAAGCGGTCTCTAAGGATACTTTTGCTCCCCTTGTTGATAAGATTAAGTCGAGAGTTGGGGCTTGGAAGAGTCGTACCCTTAGCCTCGCAGGTAGGATCACCTTGGCCAAGACGGTCCTTAATACTATCCCGGTGTATTCGATGGCCACTGTGGTCTTGCCTATGGAGAGTTGCCATAAGATTGATCAGGTGATTCGGAATTTCATCTGGAGTCAGAACTCGAATAGAAAGAAAATCCATCTGGTTGGGTGGAAGGAGGTTTGCAAGGCGAAGAAGGATGGGGGGCTCGGTATTCGTCCGATGAGGGAGTTAAACCTGGCTGTTCTTGGGAAATTAAGTTGACGTTTCCTACACTGCTCGAATGGCCTTTGGGGGGAGATTCTGGCCCGCAAGTACACCAGGGAGTCGGGTGCGTCTGTGCAAGCGACTTCGGCGGTTTGGAAAGGGATCCAAGAGGGGACTCAGGAGGTTGTTCTGAAAGGGTCCGCGTGGTTGGTGGGTGATGGTACGCTCGTTCGTTTTTGGATGGACGATTGGACGTCCCATGGTCGGCTCACTGATGTTGCGACTGGTTCGGTCTCGGATGACGAGCGACTTGTGGTGGTGCGCCATTATTGGTCCGATGAGGGAGATTGGGACTGGGCGCGGCTGAACTCCATCCTTCCTGAGGAGGCGTTGCACAGCTTGGCCGCCATTCGGCTAACGGCGTTAGGGGAGCTCTCGGACAGCCTTACATGGCGGGCTTCAGCTGATGGCTCGTTCTCGATCAAATCTGCTTATGAAATGATCACAGGAGTCGACACCTTGAGTTGGGCGGACGGTTTGGTCTACAAGAGAATTTGGAAGCTTCGTACTCAGGAGAGGATTCGTGCTTTTGTTTGGTTGGTGATGAAGGGTTGCATTCTGACGAACTACGAAAGTAGAAGACGGCATATCTCTAGCTCGGACCTCTGCCCTCTTTGCAAGGGAAGTCCGGAAACCCTTGAACATCTTTTTCGTGATTGTCCTGAGATTGCTCCTTTTTGGATTGCTATTGGTGTTCCTGCTGAGATGTCTCATTTTCAGCACCTCTCTTTTGCAGGTTGGTTCCGGGGGAATATCATGGCGAACTGGCGATCGGACGAGGGGATTGAGTGGTCAGCTATCTTCGCTACTGCGCTTTGGTGGGCTTGGAAATGGAGGAACAAAGTGGCTTTTGGAAGGGCGAGAAAGATCATTGCGGGCGCTGAATTTGTGTACTCCCAGGCGCTCGACTACGATCGGTCTTGGAGGGCTATGGGCGTGGACGACAGGTCGGGGCTTACTCGCGAGGTTGGTGTGTCTTGGACTAGGCCAACCAATCCGTGGATCAAAGTCAACTCGGATGGCTCGGTTCGTCACGACGGGGTCGCTACGGCGGGAGGAGTGGCTAGAGATGCGGAGGGAAATTGGATCATGGGCTTTGCGCATAAGATCGGCCATTGCTCGGTGCCGGCTGCTGAATTATGGGGCATCCTCGATGCGTTGAAGCTGGCATGGGACTCGGGTTTCCGTCACGCTTGGCTCGAGTCCGACTCTGCGTTGGCGGTGTCTTTAGTTGTCAACGGGGTGGAGCCAAGCCACCCGCTTTCGAACCTGGTTTCCCAATGCCGGGTTCTCCTTAGACGAGAGTGGATCGCTCGTCTCAACCACGTCTATAGGGAAGCGAATGCAGTCGCGGACTCCCTCGCCAGGCATGCTCATGCCTTATCTTTTGGTTTTCATTTTCTTACCGAGCCCCCTTCGAGTTCTCGCACTTTGCTTGATCTCGACCTTTGTGGGAGGCCGGTAACCCGCACAGTCCGTCTGTGCCCTTCCTAGGCTCCGGCCCGGGTTTTTACCAAAAAAAAAATGATATGGAGCCTTAAAGTCGAACACAAATGATTGATCGAAGAAAATGAAAGTTGAAAAATAGTTCCAACTTTAAATTGCAAAATTGAATAGTACGATGGTGGTAAATTCAGGATTTAACTCTTATCATAATTGAGCCTTCTAACACTTAAATCGGTTAAGATTTTATAGTAATATCATCAAATTTTTATTTCTACTCTAAAGAACAATCAACAATGTCCTTAAAATTAAACTCTTATCATAATTGAGGACAGACGAATAAGAAATGACGTAATAAAAAACTTTTATAAGGTAGAAATAATGTATTTTCCCTAAGAAATGACATAATTTTCATTGTTCGAAATTTAGGTTTCATATAATTAACTTCCCAAGAAAAAACTTTATAATGTAGACAAGGACAAAATTGGGTTTTGGTCAAACTTGGCTAACTTTGAGGACTAGATCGATAATGATTTCTATTGATCGAACAATTAGCAACTTAGCCTTCTAATAACTCGTACGATTTGAGTTATACCCATACTTGTTAGAATATGGCCTCCACTTTAGAAGTCGGATGAATGTTATTGGATTTTTTTTTGCCAAATATTTTGAGAGTGGAACCTACTAATACTCTTATGTGCTGGATCTATATGAGAATGTGCGCACGGTCATTATATAAACATTATCATTAACTAATTTTAGGATGAAACTCGTTAAATTATTGATAAAATATCGATTGAGGGGATCGTTCAAACGCACATATACGTGTATGAATCTAGCACATAAATTTAGTGGGATTTCACCCTAAAACAATTGGTAATATGAATAATAATCCAAGAAGTTTATATATATACTATGCAATATTTGTCCAAAAATGTGGAATAACTTGTTCACCCTTAAATGACAATTGGCCTGATCAAGTTGGCACCTGACAATTATACTGCCTTAGAGCCGACTTATCGTCAACAAGTCCAAAGAGCTGCCCAAGTCGCATCATCATGGCGGGCTAATTCAATATAACAGGTGTCTAGCATTTTGCCTGATCCGATCCAAACAACTAAGAATCTAAAATCGAACAAGTTCTGATGCCATAATAAAGTCCGATAGATCAATACAGACGGAGAGGATGATCGTCCCAACACACATACACGACATGCTCACTACATAATTAGCCCATAAAACTTTATACTAAAACCAATCAATAATAACTCAAAAGTATATATACTAGATTCGACAAAAAAAAAAGAGTATATATACTAGACAATTTTTTTTCTGAATTTCCCAATCTATCAGCCCAAGGTAAGTTTGACCAAAATATCCCCAAAGTTAGCCATGTCTATCAATCCACTAATTTTCACAAAATATCCCCAATTCTAACTTTAAGTCTTGTACTAGATTGTCAATTTTGGCGGTGACACCACACTATTTAAGCATAAAATTCTCATCCAAACACACTCAACGCTAAAACCTTAAGTCCCCCAAAATGGCGAGCCAAAAACAAGTCCATGTCTTAGTCGTCACATACCCACTCCAAGGCCACATCAACCCTCTCCTCCAACTCGCCAAGCGCCTAGCCACCAAGCCCCGAGTCAAAACCACCCTCGCCGCCACCCCCTACACCCTCACCTCGATCCACGCACCCGGGCCCGTCCACCTCGAGCCCATCTCAGACGGGTTCGACGAGGGCGGGCTCAAGCAAGCCCCAAGCACCCAAGCCTACTTAGAGTCCTTCAAACTCGTCGGCTCGAAAACCCTAACCGACCTCATTAAAAGGCTCGACGGGTCACCATGGCCCGTCGATTGCGTCGTCTACGACTCCTTGCACCCGTGGGCCCGCGAAGTGGCCCGCGAGACGGGCGTTCGCGCGGCCGCGTTCATGACCACGTCGGCGTCCGTGTGCTCCTTGTATTGGATGGTTCGAGAGAGGGGGTTGGGCTTGCCGGTGAGGCCCGAAGCTTTGCCTTTGGTGATGAGGGGAGAGCCGCGGATTGAGCTAGCGGCTTGTGACTTGCCTAGCTTTCTTGTGAGGACTAGTCCGGAGTTGGCGGCTTTTGTTTCGGTGATTAAGGAGAATATGGACACGTTGGAGGAGAATGATTGGGTGTTCTTGAACACCACCTTTGAAGAGCTAGAATTTGAGGTATCGATTTTGACTTTGCTACATTTATTTGTGTTGAAATTACTAATTACACACATTTTAATATAAAAAAGTACTGATAATTTTAGTAAAATTTACTTTTTACACATAAAAGTTACTCCCTCCGTTCTATTCTACTTGTCCTTTTAGATTTTTTCACATACATTAAGAAACTCATTAAAAATATAAAAAATTTCATTAAAAATTCAAAATTTTCTAAATGTAATCACCAATTAATTACTAACTACCCTTTATAGTCAATAGATAAAGAGAAAAAAAGTCAATACGAACACTTTCCAACATATTAATTAAATAAAAATCCTAAATGAACAAGTTTGTTGAACAAAATTTTGAGGCGAGAAATACAAGTAGAATAGAACGGATGGAGTATATGAAATTTAAGTCGTAATGCCATTTAATTAGGTTAGATTGTGGAGTATAAAAAAATGTTGTTTGAAATTTCATCATTAAAATATGTTTGAAATACGGAGTATTTTTTACAACAAATTGAAATGATGAAATTGTCATTATTAAATTGATACTTAGTTATTAATTAATTATGCTTATATTGGTTAGGACTTGGGAGTATTTCATTCGTTTTTAAATATTCTTTTATACAAATTTAAAGAAATTGCATAAATTACAAGATTTAGTTTGGGTAGAGTTACTTTAGAAAGACCTATTCAAGGGAAGTTATGCCCTCAAAAACCCATTTTAATTTGCTACTTTGGACATACCCTAGTCCCTAGATTTACATATGAAATAGAGGTAAAAAAAATAAATAAATTAAAAAAGCATGATGTATATGCGCATTTTTTTTTTTTTGATTAGGTAAGGATTAGGGTGTTCTCCTTTACGGAGGGCGCCCTAGAGCATCTTTTCGGATGAGAACTAGCAGTTTTGGGTGAGTCTTGATACACTCAACAGGGAGACTGTGGCCCAAATTAGCGATTTTGTCGGCCACAGCGTTACATTCCCTAAAGACATGGTTGATCACTAGGTCCTGGCTTCCGTGAATGGAACAAGGATGTCAGCGATAATGAGTTCGATCTCCCAAGGGCAATGGATTTTCCCTTTAACAGCGTTAATGACCTGGAGATTATCCCCTTCAATTTCCACTTTTTCTATCGTTCTGTTCCTTATTTGCCTAATCGCTTCCCGGAGAGCTAGAGCTTCAGCTTTCAATACCGACACTTTTCCAAAGCTAGTCGTCAAAATATCCATTACCTGACCAAGGTGGTTTCGGAGTACAATTCCCCCAGTAGTGTTTCCATTGGGCAACTTTGAGGCATCGAAGTTTACTTTAATGTATCCCGGTTTGGGTTTTTTCATTTCTTTTGTGTTCTTATGTTTTTGTTTCTACCCTTCAATTGAGATGTTGGTATTGCTTCTTCATCTTCTGTCCATTTCGACGCTTTCTCCCAATTCACTATTAGATTTCTTATATATGTTGTTAAGTCTGATATTCCTTCGCTTTGGTCATGTTGAAAAATCAATTTGTTGCGTTGATGCCAGATACTCCACCACACAACTGCTAGACACGTGAAATCTTTTTTCCCTAGGAGTTGGTATATTTCATTTAGAATTATTCTAGGCGTTTTGTTTTGTGGGTCATATCCTTGGATGAAATTAGCAATGTTTGGGTTTACTTTGTTGGTTATGTAAATTGTATACGGACACTTTGTCAGTAAGTGATTTATGTCTTCATTATTACAGTCACACAAAACACAACCTCCCGGAGTTATGATTTGTTTATCCCTAAGTCTAGCTTTCGTGGGGAGTCCATTATTATCAACTTTCCAAAGGAAGTTTTTTACCTTTGGGTATGTATCCAATTTCCACAACCAGTTATTTATGTGTGGTGTCTGTCTTTCTAAATTTGTGATTAAGTCTACTGCAGACGAGGTGGAGAACCAACCATTTTTGCTCGGGGCCCAATGCAATCGGTCTTGGATATAGTTATCCGGGATTGGAGTATTTTGAATTTGTTCAACAATGTTATCAGTAAGAATTTGTCTTAATTCATGAATTTTCCATCTATGATCATTCGTAATCCATGCATCTACCGTTATTGTTTCATCTATATTTGTTGGGTTCTTCACTTGAGATCGAAGGGGACCTCCAGGCAGCCAGTTATCTTTCCAAAATTTGACCGTTTTCCCATCTCCAATTTGCCAAATTAGACCTTTATAGAATTCTTCTCTTAGGTCATTAGTTTTTTCCATTGCCATGAGGTGTTTGCTTTAATCTTGTACGAAAATAGATTATCATTTCTAAGATATTTTTGTGAAATTATCTTTACCCACATATTATTTGGTTCTGCCAAAATTTTCCAGAGCAATTTCATTTGGAGCGCTTTGTTCGTATGTTCTGTTTTCCTTATTCCTAGTCCTCCTACCTCTTTAAGTTTGCAAATCTTATCCCATCCCACCAAGGGTTTATAAGTTCTATCCTTCTTCCAGAAGAATCCCCTATTTATCCTATCCATTTCTGAGTGGGCATATGTCGGAAGCATAAAGCTTTGCATAACGTAGTTCGACTTTGTGGCTAGGTTGGCTCTTATTAATGTCGTCCTTCCTTCTTGAGATAGCGAGTTTGCCTTCCATTTTGTGAGCTGTTTTTGTGCATTTCCAATAGAGTCTTTAAATGTATCTTTGTTGACTTTACCATTTATAATTGGACAGCCTAAATACTTTTCAAGATTCGTCATTGTTGCAATCCCCAAGGCCTGTTGTGCTACATTTTTTTGCTGGGACGTCATATTTTTAGAGGTTTGAAAAGCTGACTTGTTATAGTTAACTTTTTGACCCGAAATTCTGCAAAATTCATCAATGATGGTCTTTACTTTTTCGCATGATCGCTGAGATGCTTTGGCAAATATTATGATCTCATCTGCAAATGCTAAGAAGGGAATTCGCGTCCCACCTCGGGCAATTGGAAATCCTATTGTTTTTTTATCAAGTTCGCTAGTTAATTGTAGTTTTCTTGCTAAAATTTCCGATGCAATAACAAATAAGAAAGGCGATAGGGGGTCACCCTGTCTGAGTCCTCGTTCCGGGTTAAATGGTTCTGTGGGTCCATTATTTACAAGTATCGAAAGTGACACAGTCCTTATGCATTCCCTTATCCAACCTATTACTTTTCTATCAAACCCGAATCTAATCATCACGTCTAATAGATATTCCCAATCTACTCTGTCGTATGCCTTTTCCATATCTAGTTTGATGGCAATCCATCCATCCTTGTTTTTTGTGTTTCTAAATGAGTGGAATATTTCATGGGCTATAAGGATATTATCTTGAATAGACCGGTTTGCTATAAAAGCCCCTTGGAGAGGATGGATAATTTTGGTTATTACCTTTTTAATTCTTTCTCTTATGATTTTAGAGATGATTTTATAGATAGTTGAGCAAAGACTTATTGGCCGGTAGTGATTAGTTGATTTTGGGTTCTCTATCTTGGGCACGAGAGTTATAAACGTATGGTTAATTTGTCGTAAGATCTTCCCTGAATGGAAAAAACTTTTTACAGCTTTGATAATTGTTGGTCCTACAATATCCCAATATCTCTTGTAGAATTCCGCAGTCATACCATCTGGACCTGGAGATTTGTCGAAGCCTAACTGCATTACCGTTGTTTTAATTTCATCATTAGTGACAGCACTAGTTAACATGGTATTGTCTTGCTCTGTTATTTCTTTGGTTATCAGGTTAAGATATTCATTTGCATTATCTAGGTGAGTTGGTTGCTTAGTATATCTTTTTTTGAAGTCATTTCGTATTTCTTCTCTAATGTTATCTATACCTAGAATTTGTGTACCTTCAGATGTGGTGATTTCCTTGATTATTTTCCGATTGCGTTTACCACTTGCAATTTTGTGGAAGTATCCTGTGTTAGCATCCGAGAGTTTGATGTGTTTTGTTTTAGCTCTTTGTTTCCAATATGTTTTGTGAAATTTTAGGATGCATTCTTTCTTATTCAATAATCTTAGTTGTTTTTGGATGGTACTCGGTTGGGGAGAGGTTAGGATGTTGTTTTGGAGCTCAACCAGTTCTTCTTCTATTTCCCTCAATTGCTCGAACGTGTTGCCTAGTGTATGCTTATTCCATCTTTTAGCATGTTGTTTAAAAAGTTGTGTCTTCTTAACTAATTGAAACATATTCGAACCCTGGAATTGCACTCTCCAAGCTTGCTTAACCACATTTCGAAAGTCTTTTCTATACATCCACATTTTTTAACCTTTGAACGGTTGTGCTTTGATTGTTTCTTCATTACTTAATTCCACCGTTACTTTACAATGATCTGAACTAGTAAACGCGTGGTTTTGGCACTAATATTTGGAAATTTTTGTATGATACAATTACTTACGAGGACTCTATCTAGCTTTTCGTAGATGTTATCAATTTCAGTCTTATTCTTTCTCCAAGTGAAGGCATGACCTGAAGTCGGGATGTCTTCTAGAAGACAATCGTTTTTGAAGTTTAATAATCTTTCAAAACGGATGGGCTCCGGGTACACCCCTCTTTTTTTGTCGTTCGGTTCTTGTATTTCGTTAAGATCCCCAATCACAAGAGTAGGGAGGTTTAAGTTTTGTATCGTTACCGTTAATTGGTTCCAAAATTCCTCTTTGTCCCTAGCGTTGGGTGGGGCATAGGAAAAACAGATGGCTATCTTATTTTTAGTTACAAGGTGGTGGTATTTTAGAATCACATACCTTGGTTCTTGAACGAGAATTGTGATTTCCTCATTGATAAGCTGGTGTGACTTCCAAAAGATAGCAATGCCTCCCGCCCGACCTGAGGCAGGAGACCAGACAACATTATCGAATCCTGCGCGTCTCCAAACCTGGTCACTTGGAAGTGTGTCCGTTTTAGTTTCCGCTATTGCCATAATTTGTATTCTCTGAATTTTACAGAAGGAGTCAATCTCTGGCCAAAACGACTTTCTACCTATCCCCCTACAATTCCAAAATCCTATCTTCATAATAACTTGAATTTTGTATGATCCATTCCACCACCACTTTTAAATTTTGTAATATGGATTCTATCTTGTTCCTCAGTCTAAGGGGCAATCTCATGATAACCATGTTATCTAGGCATATAATATACTTAGTATTCAAATTGTTAGTATCACAAAGGCTCATTATTCCCATCATAGAACACACATACATGCAATTACTTTGTTTCTCACTTTTCCCCAACCTCCAACTACACTTGAGCTGCACTAAACTACAAACAATCAGCTTTTTAATTATCACAAAATCTAGTTGATTGATCACATAGTAACTTTCTTCAAGGTATTTAAATTTTTCTTTAAAGATCAATATTTTTCTTGACTGTCCAAAGTGTTTCTGTAGAAATATTTTCCTCATTAAATTCACATCAATCTTTCCTTTATTGATTACACCAAAGACACACAATTTCCCATCCTTTCTTCTTAGACGGTTTTTCATTATTCTATTCTCTCTTTTTATCCATCGGGGTTTGGTCTGTTTCTTTAAAAGCCTCCTCCAGCACAGCATCGTCATTGCTTTCCTATTGCTTGAGCTCAACAGCCCCTTGTTTATTCTATTTAACAGCCTGCAAATGTGACACCATAAGAGATCATGGCCTGCTATTTCACAAGTTGCATGGTCCAAATGTCCATTGTTTTCCATAGTATCAAAGCAATTGGAAAAATGTACAAGTAAGATAGAATTAATGTCATTATATATAAAGAGGTTCCAGGCTTTACAACTATCTATGGAAGAACAGTAATTCAGATTGTTAATGCCTTGATCATTCATCTTAGGGTCATATATTCTATACTGCAAAAAACTTGTATGCTTGTAAACTTGGTAGTGAATCTGCACATAGAATAGTAAACATTCAACTTAAATAACTCCAATTGTCGCCAAAGCATCTCAAGTGTCTTGTAGTTCATCAACATAGCTAAAGTTCTCCTTTCAAATTTAAAGTGTTGAGAAATTATACATATGATCATATAGTAATGTACTGCAGCAAACATATCATTATTCACATGGGCTACATGAGTCATGAGTAGACCACTTAATTTTTTAGCAACATCACACACTGAGTGTGCGAAATAACATATTAAGGGTGTACACCTCACATATTTTCCTATACTACATGCTTCCTTGCTTATCTTCAACTCATCACTATCAGAGATAAATGCCTTGGCATATATACTTAACTTATAATCATGATCATGTGCATTTTCAGTGGTAAATGAGTGATTAGAGATCACATTTTCAATGGTTTGATCATCGATTTCGTCATTTCTCACACATATCCAGCAAGAAGATAAGTTCCAACAGTAATTCATGGTCTCAATCATACTGTTTCCACCATTAAGATTCACAGTGTAATATTCAACCAGAAAAGCATAGGCATAATTGTGATTGCTCAAAGAGCAAAAACATAACAATCCTGAGATGTTCCAGAAGCACCATGGATAAATACTGATTTGTTTATCATAGTCAATAAACATTCTTATCAACAATTCATTTGTAGCTCCACCTTTCAGGTTGTTCACAGATTTCAAGTTTTTATTCATGATCACAAATAGCCATTTTCCATATTGGGGACATAAGTGTAACTCGTAATCTTTATTTCCAACAGTGTATATATTCATAGTCATAATCATGCTTTCTTTGCCCTTGTCTTTCTTGGATCCCGAAGGACTAGCCCCAAAAGGCCTTTTCAACGCACTACCAGTGGCGGTCTCCTCGACCATGGTAGGTTGTGTTCTATTCTGATCATGTGTAAACACATTCACAGATGGTTCTTTAGAATATTGATGGTCAGAAACCAAAACCTTCTTGAAGGAAATTTTGTTTTTCTCCATTAGCACCTCTTGGTTTTCCATATAAATTATTTCAAATGGATCAAACCAGAGACGAGAGATACAGTCTACCAAACTAAGGAAACTCAAGATAGCAGAGCAATACCCAGATATTAAGAGCAAAACCAAGTTCTTTTTAGAGAGAAGAGAGGATAGATACAACCTGGTAGTAATCGCAAGCCGCCATCCAACCTTGCTTCTCCGGACATGAGCAGATATATCATCCCCATAGTCTACTGCCTGTCTCCACCTCCACAAAATCCATGTCACTGGGAGACGCATAGGAGCCTTAGGCAAGCCCCCTTTTAATAGTCTTGCACCATCACGTAACCTCATCAACCCTAGTCGCCAAGAAGTACGCGGATCTTGAAGATGGAATCCGCGTCGCCTCTTACGCCGCCTCCTCAAGACGGGAAAAATCTTGTGCGTAGCATAAAAGGCTTCACCTGCTCTGGTTTGGGACAGGACACCAGAGCCAGAAGCATCAGAAGGAGCCACCCTCACCAACTCTAACCTCTAGATCTCTCTTGATTGGAGATGAGAAAACCCTCGATTCCTCATCCTCCTCCTACCCAGGAAGGAGCCGCCCTTACTATATGCATCGTGAGGGTCAAATTCGTCGGTATGAAACATAGTCACTATTCCCGACTCCATCGTATTTGCATAGGTCGCGGGAACTCTGAAAGAAATCGAACAAAAAATCACCCACACCAGGATTCTTGCTTCATTTTGAGCAAAAAGAAGGAGGATAGAGAGATGGATTGCTTCAAACAGGGCTGGATTTTCTGATTTAGGGTTTCGAAATTGGGGTTTCTGTAGAAGGGAAAAGGGGCGAGGGGTTAGGGGTTAGGGGTTCTCAAAAGAGAGCGTTTTCTTTTGGTAAAGTATGCTGAATATTCAACCGGATTAATTACAAGTCTCGGTCTATTTACAACTAGCATTCAACCATGAACAAACACCTTCATTTATTATCTTATAGATTATAGATAAGAATTACGCCGCAGCCTTGAATCGTTTGGACAATAAGATTGAAATTGAATCTTTATAAATGTTTATGAACAGGTGGCAAAGGACATGTCCGATAAATGTAGGATAACCATGGTGGGACCCATGCTCCCATCCTCGTACCTAAACCAAATACAACCCAACCAAGTCATCGACACGTCATACGGCGCCAGTCTCCTAAAACCCACAACCCAAAACTACATAAGCTGGCTAGACACCAAGCAACCCAACTCGATAACCTACGTGTCCTTCGGGAGCTGGGCCAATCTGCCACCTCAGCAGGTCCACGAGCTCGCATGGGCCCTACACTCCTCCAAACTCCCCTTCTTGTGGGTCCTACGCGAGTCCGAGGCCCACAAGCTCCCAAGCGACTTCCTCAACTCACAAGACGGTCTTGGGCTTGGGCTTGTGGTGACGTGGTGTGACCAGCTGGCAGTGCTGGCCCACAACTCGGTAGGGTGCTTTGTGACACATTGCGGGTGGAACTCGACTATTGAGGCGTTGACCATGGGCGTGCCTTTGGTGGGGGTGGACCAGTTTAGCGACCAGCCGACGAATGCTAGGGTTATCGAGGAGGTTTGGAAGGTTGGCGTGAGGGCTAAGAAAGTGGATGGGGTTGTGGGTAGAGAGGAGATTGAGAGGTGTGTGAAGAGTGTTTTGTGTGGAGAGGAGATTAAGAGGAATGTGATGAAGTGGAGAGAGGAAGCTTTGAAGGCGGTTAGTGAAGAAGGAAGCTCCTATGTGAATCTTGAGAGGTTTGTACAAGAATTGAGATCAAGCAATGTAATAAAAAACGAAAAGCGAATCCTGAGTGAAGAAGGGTCGCCTAGCGACTAGCACATAAATGACCCGAAAGATATTGCCTAAGCGATCTCAGATAGACGTGTATGCAGGTTGAAAGGCTAATTGGACTGGGACCTTGCAGTGCCTAGGTGAGATTTTTAGAATAGTAAAATTAAGATAAGAGGAGGATGATCTTTGAAGTATGTGAATGGATGTGTTCAAATTTATGAACTTCTTGTATTGTAAATGTGCTTCTTGCTAGCTTGCTATGTATTAAAGTGACATGGATTAGAATTAGGTTATCTAAACTCTTGCATTGTGATGGGATTGAAGTTTTTCTTAGTGAATAACAAAAGAATCACATGTTTTTTTTCCTTATATCTATTAGTTTAGCGAGTAGTCTATTATTATCAAGGCTTTTTAAACAAATTGTTACTTTTAAGACCCAAAAAACAACCTTTAAATCTGAATAATTGTTGAAATTATCTCTTACAGATGAAGTATTTTTAAACGAATAAACACGATAAGTTTACCATATAAGTTCAGTGGGGTTTAAGATGTAATAGTCCACGAAACTTTATGTAAGAGTTTATTTTTATACGCCTCTGGGCTCTAGTTGTCAAGCTCAATCGTATCTTTAAGTTCGAAAAGTCTAATCAACCAAGAGTTAAACCCAGTCCGAAACTAAATCTAATTCTATATCAAAGTCTGGTTAGTAAATAAACCAAAAATGTCTACTCATATAAAAATAGCGACAAACCCAACCCATAAACCTACAAAAAATATCATTATACACTTAACTTATCTTTCCACTTTCCAAATTATTTCTACATATCCTTAAATAAAACTTACGGAAATTCTACGTGGTAACCTTAAGATATGACATTATTTTATGAGGTGTACAATGTTTTACATAATATGTGTGGTAATCGTGAGATTAGTACAAAATGTACAATATACCCAAAAAGTTAAAACTAACGTTAAGGTTAGCACTTAGAATTTCCGTAAAACTTATTAAGCTCGACCCGAAAAAAAACTTATTGAGGCCAAGTGTCAAAATCTTATTGATTTACCAGTTTTGAATTGAGTAATAACGACAGTTAATTACTCTAATCTGAACGTTTTCCTAATAAGTTGGGCCCAGTAAACAAGGGCCCAACTGCCCCCAAGCACAAAACCAGAGAAGCTGGAATAAACAATTCCTCACACGGGGCCATTTCTGCTCGATTGCTCGTCATCGGCGATCGTACCTCCATTGTTGGTTCGTTTTGCTCCCAAACTCTCTCAGAAAGCTTTCGTTGAACCAAGCCATGGCGTTTTTGGCAAACAAGAACATTTTCTCTCAGTTGCGATCTCACCAACCGGTAAATTTGTCTTCTTTGTTAACTTTTCTGTGCTCAATCGATCAAGTGTTTTCTCAGTTATCATCTCTCTATGTCTCTGAAGAAAGCGGAAAGTTCCTTTGTGCCTCATCGTGGATATCACATCGAGCTAGGGGAGCGCGAGAAGGCTGTGAGTACTTTCTATCAATTTCTGTTTTGCAGATCGGGTGCACCTGTGTGTTTGAACTTTACATTCGAAAATTTTGGGAGGAATTTGATTAGCTGCGGAAACGATTATGATTGGCTTGACTGATTAAGCTGTAGAGAATTTGATTAGTTGCGGAAATGATTTTATTTTAGCCTGCTACTTAACTTTTTGGGATTTGCTTGATCTTAATTTGTTAATTTATGAGTACATTGATACCACGGATTGATTCATAATCACAAAGTTCACTTTTTTAATTGAACATCTTGAGTGTGTTCGACATCAGTAATCGGTTTGGTTTGGATTTTCCCAAAATGCCTTCAATTTTTGTGCTGTTCTTAAAATGTGCTGAGCTTTGGAGAGGGAAATTTGTTTGACGTATGTGATATTTTGGGGCCATTTCCTTTGTGTAGTGAATTTCCGAAGTCCGGTTTAGTATTGAATCTTGAAACGCCAATATTATTGACACCTGAGCTTTTGGCCGGATTAGCCCCTTAACTGGTATTCTTTGTACTTACAATTGTCTGTTTGATTGCTTTAGGTGATGAATGCCTTATTGAACCTAGACAAGATGAGTGGTGTTTATGATATTAAGTGCTAGTATCTTGTAATCTTTTAGGCTGAAATCCTTTCTTTTTGTTACATTTGGCTATGAATTCCTGTTCAAGCCCTAGATAAGATCTTCATAATCTGTAGGCCAAATTTTCTAGTCTTGTGTAAACCCTTGTTATTACAGTGGTGCAACTCCAATTTCCAAACTAGTAGAGAATAGAATGTCAAGAAATTGCCTGGCTTAACTGCAATGACCAAGATATTTCTATTGACACAAATATCTCCTTCATATGACCTTTTTTTTTTCTTCTAACTTTGGCTTCCATCCTTTTGTACATGCATCCTTTGTCTTTTGTCTGATATGCTTCTAAAATGCAAAGCAAAGTGATTTGAATTTGACTCTTTTTCTCATCCTTCCATTCTGCTTGATATGCCAAATTGCATATACAGGATATTTGGTTTTCTGATATGCCTCACAATTCAAAGCAACTTCTTATTTCAATTATCTATATAAATACCCCTGTTGCAAGATAAACTTGCCTTTGACGGAAGATTGTATTTGGTGGAGCTTGACAAAACGTGTGTTGCTGTTAATCTGTTTTGCTTAAATATATATAGATTTATAGTTGCTTTTTGGAGCATTAGCATTTCCCTGAAGGCAGAAATTTATCAGGAAGCAAGTTTCCAGAAATTAATATTTGATAATTTTACTCCAAATGACCATTTGATTCTTTATTTAGCAATAATTCTTCTTATTTCATGACATTTGAACCTTGGGTCCATATCTTGCAGCTTTTAGCAAAAGATCCAGCATTGAAGCGATTCAAATCACACAAGAGTGGAGTGAGGACAATTAAGAGAGTTGGAGATATCCTCACAATTGTTGTTGTTGCTAGTAAGATGTCCTACTATAACCATACTCCAGTGTTTATTTTTATAATTCCCATTTTTATCCATATGTTTTTAAAAGGTAAAACAAAAGTATAGGTCATATGATAATGTGAGATGGAATGCAAGGGGGCAAGGTAGTAATATAATGATTTCCGAAATAGCTTCCATACTTGGATATAGTCATGTATTTTTTTTTTGTCAATTGGACTCCTTTCGAAGGGAGATAATTGGTTATGATGTTCTCAGATTCTTCATTGAGCTCTGACCTTGAAATGATTGGAAATTTGTAACTTTTTTTTTTTCTGTAAACTTGGCTGTTGGTGGCTGAGACTCATTGAGCCATCGCCATGGGGCACAACAATGATTTTCAATGTTGCTTGTGACAATTCTTCTCATGAATCACATGTGAAATACAAACTAGCTCTAAGAACTTTGTGTTCAGCATGAAATCAGACTCATTGCTGCTGTTGACTCTCTTGACATATGACTGCCTTTATATCTAGCTGCATGATGTGATCTTATTTTGCTATAAAATTTTGGATAAAATCAAATGCTCAAAATTTAAAATGTAGGTTTTTCTTTTTACTTTTTTTTCCTTATCACCAACTAAAAATTTGATACCGTATCATTGGAATAGGATGAATCTATTTTCTACCATGTTTTTAACAACTTTCAACCAAGGTCCAAGGGTGTGTTGGGAATGTTACCTAGCTGAGTGGGATAAAAAAGTATGTATTTTTTCTACTTGATGCCTAACTTTCTAAACTTGCATTTTCCCCCAATGGATAAAATTTAGTTGGATTTATTAGAGGAACTGCTCTCCAATGCTTCTTCTCCTGATAATAGCTATGTAAACCGTCATTCTGATTTATAATCTTCTTATGCTTGATCATTCTTTCTTTTCCTTTTAAAGAAAACAGTGAAATTGCAATTTTTAGAAGCGAAAAAGATTATAGAAGTATTCTTTTCATTTACTAAAAGGGAGAGAATATAATGCTTAGTGTTAAACGAATTTATGATGGTTCCATGATACTTTGCTCTGCTTCTTTCAGGCTGCTGCTATGAAATCTATGTGAGAACAGTGATGAGGAAAGAAGCTTCGAATGCAGCAAATTCGGGGAAAACTGCATAGCGGTATATCATACCGGTTTGTTCTGTAAACCTTTGATTATAGGTGGAAGAATCATTGGCATATTAACACCTTTCTTGTTGGATAATAAGGTGTCCCTCTATGTTGGCCTGTCTCTACCTCTTCTTGGATAGTTCACAGCTCAACTAGTTTAACTTGGCACTGATGTTAATTCTGTGTAATTTATAATGGCTTTTGTTTTCTGGCATTGTTCTGCCATGTAATTCTCATCACAGATTCAACTTGGGCTCAGTTTGATGAATGGGTAATTTTGTGCTAAATGCAAATGAATGTTTTGCCAAACAGATGTTGATATCATGACTTTGGTTCAAACTTTTGGTAAGATATTGAATTTTTGATGTTAGATCTACATTTCAAACTATTAATCATTTGTAGAGTTCAAACATTACTGTTTTTGTCGTTGTTTTCCTTAAAATTCATATATATTACTTATTTTTAATCTTATTATGATGATACTTTTTTCTGAAATTCAAATGCTGTATACTTTGTCATATTAAAATGATTTTCATAGGCTTTTCAGTACAAGGGTGGGCTGAAAAAATCTTATAAATGTGATTTATGTGATCAAAAGAGAAGGCATTTTTTTCCAATAAAGCAAAAAGAAAATGAAAATGGTAGAATTGACTTTCTGAAAATCAAATTGTGTTCTTTTTAGACTTTCTTAAGAGGAAGAAAGAAAAAAGCAGACCACCCACCACATTGAAATACAAAACTAAAAGCAAGGACGGCAAATTTTCTTTCATGATAGGAAGATGTGCATCATTGTCTATAATAATTTAAAAATTAGAAAAAGAAACAACTTGTTATTATCATCACTGCTCTAAATGGCTCAAGAAAATCCAGTCTCCTATTTACAAAATTTGAGGACTTCATAACTTAATTGGCTCAGGAAAATCCAGTCTCCTGTTTACAAAAATAAAAATAAAAACTAAAATGAAATTGTTTATTTCTCTATAATTCTCTTCATAGAACAGGAGGCCTCCAATCTAGGGAATGTGATTGAATATTTGATTATCACAATTATAAGATAAGAATCTCTATCATTAGCAATCATGTTGCTGTTTACCCACCATTATGTAGAAAATATAATTAATGAAGCCACTATAGTTGTATATCAACTATACACATAAAAAAACCTATACAAACATTGTCTGCTGTCAATTAGTGCTCACCACCTTGGGTTCTGAGCTTGCATTCCTCATATTCACACTGTATCCCCAAATCACCAAACTCATCAGCAGAGAGAAATACAGATTAATTTTCCAAAAAGGGAGAATCTTGTGGGTTTTTTGTTTCAGCTGAGAATTATTTCTCTTGATTATGGCAAGTTTTGGAGGAACAACCCAGAAGTGCAAAGCCTGTGAAAAGACTGTTTACTTGGTTGATCAGCTTACAACTGATGGCAAAGTTTTTCACAAGTCTTGTTTTAGATGTCATCATTGCAAAAGCACCCTTAAGGTACTTTTTCTTCTCAATTCTTTTCTTGATTTTGATTTCTCTTCTTTCAATTTGGTTTGCCCTCATTTAGTTGACTTGCAAGATGAGATCTTTCTTGGTTTGCCTTTGGTTCTCTTTTCCTATTATGGGTTATTTCTGAAATGATCAGTACTGAATTCAGATTCATGGGTTTTCAGATTTCAGTGTTTTTTTTTTGTATGTATGCTATTGGATTTAGATGGTGTCCTATTTTGACCTTTGTTTCTGAAGCAGTTGGTTTATAATCAAGAATTTGAATTTGGGGTTATTGCTAACAAATTCATCAAAATTAGTACCTTGCTAGAACTAGATGCTGAATTATTAGGGTAATGAGAAGTAAGAACAAGAGAATGTAATTGTAACTGACACTGCTAGGATTTTGGTGTAGAATTTTATTTAATTGTATACAGTTGCAATCTTTGAGAACAATTTTAATCCACAAATGGGTCAATTGGTTGACTTTGTTTCTTTACATCCAAAAGGTATCTCTCTTAGATTTAGTGAACTAAAAATTGTCTGATTAGAAGGCTTCTATCAATCAGGAAATCAAAATCTAGAAAAGAATAGATGACTACAATTGAAAATAGCTATTATATACTTCCAAATTATTTAAGACACCTTCTCTTTTCCTATTATGGGTTATTTCTGAAATGATCAGTACTGAATTCAGATTCATGGGTTTTCAGATTTCAGTGTTTTTTTTTTTGTATGTATGCTATTGGATTTAGATGGTGTCCTATTTTGACCTTTGTTTCTGGAGCAGTTGGTTGATGATCAAGAATTTGAATTTGGGATTATAGCTGACAAATTCATCAAAATTATTACCTTGCTAGAATTAGATGCTGAACTATTAGGGTTTTAAATTAGATGCTGAATTATTGTGATGGACATTGGTAGGATTTTGGTGTAGAATTTTATGTGATTGTATAAAGTTCTGATCTTTAGAACAATTTATATCACAAATGGGTCAATTGGTTAACTTTGTTTCTTTACATCCAAAAGGTGTCTCTCTTAGATTTAGAGGAACTGAAAATTGTCTGATTAGAAGACTTCTTTTAATACACTTCATAAGCTTTTCTTGAATTAGGTGTAAGACTTGTGAATGTGATTGTGCTATGTAATGTACATGATTCAAATTCATGTGATTTGAAATATGTTTTTCTCAGTTGAGCAATTACAGTTCATTTGAGGGTGTCTTATACTGCAAACCTCACTTCGACCAACTGTTCAAGATGACGGGCAGTTTGGATAAGAGCTTTGAAGGTACTAACTCGTTTCCCTTCTAGATTGCTATTGTTTCGCCTTACCACAATATTATTCAACATCAAGAGTCTGTCATATTTGATTCTTCCTTTATCCCCTTTTCAGGTGCTCCAAGAATCTCTAGAACTGAAAGATCATCTGATCAGGTATATTGTCTATGTTATTCAAACTTTGACCACGCTTATTAATCATGTCTTTCTGCTGAGCATAATATGAGGTGTTTTTTATGTAAATTCAAATAGGGCCAAAGCAACAGCAAAGTTTCAAGCTTATTTGCTGGTACTCAAGAGAAATGTGTCGCTTGCAAGAGAACTGTTTACCCTATTGAAAAGGTAATATCTTTTCTTTCGCTAACAACTTAACACTTGTGCAAGATTGAGTTGGTTTCTTGATTGCAAGTTATATGTATGTGCTAGCTTGAGAAGTGCAGATCCTTGTAATTGGAAAGAATGAATAAAAAGGCGACGCCTAGGTGCTCTCCTCTCACCTAGGCGTTGAGGCGATAGCTCTATCGCCTTTAATAGGCCAAGGTGGGTGTTTTCCAGAATGCTCTCGCCTCTAGCCTTCTTGCCTTTTGGTTTGAGGCATTTTTCAGGATTAAAAAATAAGAATCATTGCAGCTTTTTTACCTCCTCTAATCCATGTTTTTCAAATTCTCATCTCTCCCTCCCATGTTTGACCTCACTAATTTCCTAATCTCTCTCCTACCCACATCCCCTTGGCTAAAGCTTTATGTTGCTCATTAACTGTAAGGATTATCGGATGCCTAACTTAAATTTTTGCACTGTGTAATCTAAATTTAGCATTACATGAATCTATAAAGGAAGAAATAGGCATTTTCTAAAAAAAAAGGAGCACCTTGATCCGAAAGGCGCTCGCTTTTCACTCTCGCCTTACGCCTAGACAATGAGACCCCTTTCGCTTTTGTTCGCCTAACGCCTTTTTATTCACTGTTTGGAAATGAGAAATCAAACAGACTTTGAATATGTCCTTAATTTGAGGTTTGTTTTCAGGTTGCAGTGGATGGGTCAGCGTACCATAGGTCATGTTTTCGGTGCACCCATGGAGGTTGTATGGTAAGCCCTTCCAACTATGTAGCGCACGAGCAACGTCTATACTGTAGACACCATCACACCCAGCTTTTCAAGCAGAAGGGTAACTTCAGCCAACTCGACACCACTACCAACAACAATGACCACTCCAATGGGGTGACTGAGAACACAGAGATCCCGGCATGAACAATCACACGCGTCTAAGCAAAGGAGTGAGGAGTGTATGTAATATCCATGTTGACAAAAAGTTGTAAGCTAGGATTGAATGGTGATTTGAGTTACACACACTTTGCTTGTTTCTTTTGAGGCACTTTATTTGGCTGTTTTTTTTTTGTATTACAGTTTGCTTGAAAACGAATAATGCAGGGTTTATCTCCTTTTTTGTTATCTTGTATTTGAGTTGTTCTGTGTTTCATATTTTGAATTGAGTAGATGAAGTGTTGGAATATAGTTGCATATCAAAAATTCTTGCTATTTATCGATCAACCGTTTTACAAGTGTTGCAACATCGTTTACCGGAACCCGATATTGCTCCTTACTGTCCCTCTCCCTGATTGTGACAGAAGATGTGGAATCCACAGTGATGGCAAATGGCACCCCAAGTTCATCCGTTCTTGCATAACGCTTGCCGATTGACGTGCCTGAAAATATAATCATAACATCATCATACATTATTAGAAACTAACATTCTGATTTGATCATATAAAAGAGGACTCCCATTTAAAACTTTGTGATTACCTGTCATGTCGAGTATGTATGAAATACCGAGGTCTTTCAGTGACTTGGCGATTTTTTGAGAAACTTCCTCGTACTCTTGCTTTTTAACCAAGGGGAAGACGGTGCATTTAACAGGTGCAACAAGTGGAGGGAAGCAGAAAACTCTTAGTTGTTCTTGTTCATCACCCGCTTTGCTTGGTCTTATGTAGAAAGAATGCTCGTACAGGCAGTATATTATCCGCCCAATACCAAATGATGGCTCAATGACGGATGGAGTGAAGGTCCTCTGATGTTCCATAACCGTCTCCTTTGAGATCGCCACCATGTTCTTTTTTATGGTTACGGTTTTCCCAAGGGTGCAGACCAGAATGTCAGCCTCACCCTTGGATTCCAGATTAGCGCTCAATTCCATAGCTTCTGTTTCACCCATGGCCTGCATATAGAGAATTGAAAATACATATAAGATTCAAAAGCACTTTATTTCATCTAGTATTCCAGAGAATAGAGATGGCTTGCATCCTCATACTCATTAGCTTTTATACACTGCCTTTGAGATGGGTTTAGTCCCTATATCAATTTTGGTGCATTCTAACTAAATTCAGTTATTGTTGTCACATAGTTGAATTTCAGTTTTTCTTGGGTCTATCGGGAGTACCCCCTTCCCTTGGGCAGGGGTACCCTCATCTTAACCCCCCAGATTCCGCTGTAGTGGAACCTCACTGGGTCAATGTTATTACTGTTGTTGTTCTAAAATTATATTTGTCAGTAATAGAATAATTTCAACAACAGCTAAGATTTCTTTTGATATATCTGCTCTCAAGTCCAAAAAGGAGGGGACAAGCAAGCAAATAATAAAGCAGAATGAACACAGACTGTAACATATACACAATCAGAGATCAACATACACCCTTATGCTCTACCTTTAAAGCTTCAATAACATTCCTTGATTCACCCTTGAATGCAAGGCCCAGCTCCTTCTTTCCACGGGTGATAACAAGTTTCTGAAACAGTAAAATGAAATACAGAGGTTGTAAGCATTATAAGCAATCAAATAACCATGCAAATTCACAATTTGAGCCAGATGAAGCAAGAGAAAAGAAATCTGAGAAAAGTAGTGCTACTACCTCTACTTCCCTTGGTTCTGGATACGTCTCTTGCGCTTCAAGGGCTGTATTGCTTTTTAACTACAGAGTAATGTAACACATGCAGCAATCAGTGCAAGTTACATCTTAATTCTACGTGAACCATCATTCTCTAGTAACTAGTTGCCATATAGACAATGAAACATAGAGCTTGTATTTCTGAGTGGCAACATTCAAAAGATAATTACCGTGTGAGCACGTAAATCATATGCAGATCGATCAGCAATGCCAACACACTCAATCCAGCCATAGGAGCATTCTATCTCAGCATCCCAACAGTCTGCAGCATAGTGAGCCATCTCATTGGCAAGATGTTGACGGAAGCGCAGGCGTTCTTTGTCAATGCCAAGTCTTGTAAGAAACAGGTAAACACGCCCAATGAAATAGCCCAATGTTTCATTGTTGACAATACCCTACAGAAGACGATTTCCAAAGTAACCATCAAGCATCTTGTTAAAAAACTGTGATGTCTTTCTTTTAAAGATACATAAACAAAATGAAGATACAAGAAACCAAACAATGAGTTGTTTGATATAATTAAAAAAAACCACCTCTGATACTGCTTCACCAATGACTATCTTTTTGGCCTGCTCTCCAGACACTTGTAGTTCCCTCGGAAACATAAAAAACTCTAAGTCTTTCACTTCGGAAAACTTTGGATGGGACTTGTCCTCAGGGTCCACAAAGTGTTCTATCTCTGCCAATGTAAACTCACGAACCCTCAAAAGACCTTGACGCGGTGATATCTACACCATTGAAGATGTTACAAAATAAGCAACATTAATCAGCATTTGAGTGCATTGTATCTAGGCAATTTAACCATTCAACCTTCTATTGTTTCCAAGATAAAAACAAAGAATCATGAATTTTAAACATTGTACATGCTAAAGATGCAGAAAGATCAACTAGTATGAGGATGACAAAGGAATAAGACCTCATTCCGAAAGGCTTGTCCAATCTGAGCAGCAGCAAAGGGAAGCTTTTTGCCATTGGAGTTATACAAGTCTTTGAAATTGACAAAGATGCCCTGTGCAGTTTCTGGCCGCATATAACTGCCACGGAGAAAGAGTGAAGTTGACAATTAGGATACAAAAAGAACAATCTAAAAGTGATATACAATACAATTGTAGGAAAAGTAAAATTACCCTGAGATCAATCCAGAAGGGCCAATAGAGGTCTTGAACATCAAATTGAATGGATAGGGATCAGACAGTGGATTTTTAGTATCTGGAGCAACTATGCCATATTCTTTGATCTTAGAACCCAATTGTTCAGCAGAAAAATCATCCAACACAGCAAGAACATGCCTCAACTCAGCAGCTTTTTCAGCAGACAGAGACAGGTCCTTCTCAAGCTTGTCATTGCAAAAATCCTTGAGCAAGTGATCAGCTCGGTAGCAATTGCCAGTTTTCTCATCCTTTACCATAAGGTCTGTGAACTTCTCAACATGACCTGAAGCCTTCAATACTACCTCTGGAGTAAGGCATGGGCATTTAACTTCGAGCATGTTCTCTTCCAACACAAAATGCTGGAGATAAAACACACACAATTGATCTTCACAAATCCAACAACAAAATAACTAACAGTCTAACAGAGTAACAGTGCAAGCACAAGGAGAACACAAAGATTGAAATTCAAGACAACCAATATATAAAGCACCTCAGACTCAACAAGATTAGTTAGATTAACAAAAGATTATAAATCAGATTTTCACCATTAACTAAAACGTATGAGATTAGAACAAGATAGACAGCAAGGGTACCTGACGCCAAAAAGCAAGAACATTAGACATGACAGCACAACCAGGGGGGCCATAATCATAGAGCCCAGCAACACCACCATAGATCTTAAAAGAAAGAATGAAAAAGAGCTTCCTTTCAAGAGTATTATTGAGAGCCGATTTAAAGGCCCTCCTGTCGGCGATGGCAGCTTGGACGGAGGATTTGTCAATCCTTATCGATTTGAGCGCCTTGAAGGTCTCGTTAACCGACTCCTTGGAGGCCAAGGCGGCTTTGCGCTCCTCGTTCGCCTTCTCTAGAGCTTCAATTTCAGCTTGCTTTACCACCAAAGCGGCTTTCAGCTCCTCGATCGCCTTCCCTTGAGCTTCAATAACAGCTTCCATCTCTGCCCAAGGAGGATTTTTGGGGACGCGGTTGGAATGAGTTCAGGAGACGACACCTTGAGAGAGACTGGAATTTTAAAGTTTTTATCTGTTAGTATGATTTTAGATTTTGTTTATATAGAGATGGATCGGGTGAGAGGACCTTGCTTGCTTCCCACGTAGTAGTAGACCTATCGGGTCAATGCGAACGAGTTCGGGTTCGGTTTAAATTGAATTCGGTTCATTATAAATCACGGTCAATCAGATCAAGTTGATCAGCATGTTTAAAATATCGATTTTTATGATTACTAAAATTAATTTTTAATTAAATAATAATTTTTAATTATAATATATTATTTTTATGTATTTTAATAATAAAATATATTATAAGTTTCAAAATAAATTTATAAATTCTATAAATATATACGAAATCGGTCAACTGAATGTGTTTCGGATTGAAATTTGTTGGTCTTGACCCTAAAATACAAAATAAATTTAAGCAATGGATGTCCGCACGTAACAACTCAATCTCCCACGGACAGCGCCAGTCACCAGGCACGGCCTTGACATATATTACATATAGTACCAGATAATTCATATATATCCGTTTAACTTAAGCCTCAATCCGTATACAATTAGATTATCCGAAAAAATCAACAGGATCAGATCGAATGTAGATCAATTTCAAACGAAAATTTTAATTACGAATAAATACGAATCAGATCAGCAAATTTTTCGAATCAGATAGACTGATCGACAAAATTTTGCTCAGCCATACTTCTGCCTTTGCGAAATGAATTACCCACAAGAAGATAAGTTAATTAATTTATTTAATCCCATATATCAATATATAGTATTACTATATATATCATCTAGCTAATTCTTTTAAGTTAATCATTCTTGGGCTAATTCATCTTGAGTTAATCAGCGGCGGCCCAAGTCAAATCGTTCTCAAAGATCCAATGGCACACCTCAATCTTACCCGGGCCCGACCCAAGCGCAAGAAACGCTCCATGGGTCCCACTCCAAGATGACGTGTCCAAGTGACAGATGGCAACACCATGGTTAATCCTGCCTTTTGTTTTCGGGTCCAGTATATCCGCTTCGTAGACCCGAACCTTGGGCACCGAGTGGCAGTAATACAGTAAATACGGGTACAGGCTTTGGTGACATGAGACCGCCTGCGTCACTTTTCCACCGTTGATCCCCCTCGCTCTCCCGATCATGACGTCACTCTTTGATCCTCGAGTGTTCTCCGTGGTCCGCAGCTCCACCGAATCACCGAGCACCGAAACGGCGAAGTCGATCATATCCTCAGCCGATCCAACGCAGCGTTTCGTCTCCCCCGGGGCGGGCGCGCGCTCGCACTCTCGCAACGCAGCGTTTAGCATGATTTCCATGGACGAGTTCTCCCAGGCGTGGAAGATCTGTTTCATCTGCGGGATCTTCGAGGTAGAGAACGGTAATTTGGAGAGGACGGAGCGGGGTAAAAACGACCGATTGGGTATTTTGTCCTTGATATCCGGCATTGGAATCACTGTTCCTGCTTTCAGCTTCTCCTCCCTGAAGAATTTGCCCGGCTCGATCCACTTATTTACGGTTTTGCCACTGACGAGCGATTGGGCGGCGGTGGTGGCGTTGGAGTACTCGGAGAAGGTGACTCCGTCTTTGACGTAGTCCTTGAAGGTGTTGTTGACGTCGTAGCTCTTGAAATCGACGGTTTGCCCCTTCGATCCCTCGCCGTATCCGCTGAATTTGTCGGATCCTTCGAATCCTTCGATGAAGGGGCGTCTGTAATTGGAGAATTTCATCTCCGCAGAGTCCGATTCCTTCGCGTAGGACTGGAAGGAGTATCCTCTGTAGCTTGCGAACGTCTCGGCGATTCCGTGGCCTCCGTCGGCGTAATTCCTGAAATTGTCCACCGGTTGGTTCTCGAAGTCGCCATAGGAGGTGAAGTTGTCGCCGCCGCTCTTGCCGGATTGGCTGTAGGAGGAGAAATCGGAGGTGGCGAGAATGGAGTTGTTTGCGTAGAAGGAGAAGGAGTTCGTCAGGCGTTCACCGTCCTTGCCGTAGCTAGCGAACGCCTGGTCGCCGCCGTTGCCGTCGTCTTCGTACTCGGCGAACGACTGCTTGCGGCCGTTTCCGTCGGCGGAGTAGCTCGTGAACTCCAGATGTGGCACGTTGACGGCCTCGGCGTACGACTTGAACTTGCCGTGGCCGCCGGTGGCGCCGGATCCGTAGGCGTTGAACGCCTGAGTGGGGACGTTGCCTTCGTGAGCGTAGCTGATGAACCTGTCGCTGTGTGCGGTGGATCCGCCGCTGTAGCGGCGGAACGTGTTGACCGGAAGGTTCTGGTGCTTGGAGTAGGTCTTGAACGAGTCGAAGCCGCCGCCGCGGCCGGTGCCGTAGTTGGTGAAGTTCTGGTTGGAGTAGTCGTTGTAGGTGTCGAAATGGACGTCGTCGGAGTGCTTGGCGAGGTCCGGAGTGGGGTCGGGGAAGCAGAGGAGGTTCGCCTTGTTGCAAAACGAGTCGAGGTGAGTCGAGAAGGCGTTCTGGTCGGCGAGTTTGGCGAAACTCGCTGAGTCGGCGGCGGAGAGCGGGGAGGCCTTGGCGAGGAGGAACGCCGGGTAGGGGAGGTTGTGGATCTTGTTGTTCCAGTAGCGGATGAGGTGCGATTTCGGTGTGAACGGATTCCTCCTGGTTGTGGCGGAGACCTATAGAAAAAGGAATTAATTAACAATTGAATTCGCCATTGTTGTGATTTTCTGGTAATGAAATTGACGAGTTGAGAATTACGCTGAGCGAGAAGAAGAGAAGGAAGATGAAGCGGAGAAGGTGTGGTTGCAATGGCAATGGCAATGGCGTCTTCATCTGCTTTAACTAATGGCGGTTCGGTTTGAATTGGGAATTGAAGTGAGAATTGAATTGGAACTTCAAATTTGATAATGGATGGTCCAATTTGAACTTTTTTGCTTCAACTGCAAAGCTAAACGCGTGATAAATGATTTAAAGCCAAAAAATGGCAGATTCGTTTGCGCACTTCCATATGAGCAAGAATGTTGATTGGAGAAGGTTTGGGTGGAAGGAGGTAAAAGTTTGAAAATGATCGATGGATGATCGATTAATTAACACATGTTATATGGTGAAGAATGCATTCCAGCTTTAATTTGCAGGCCCAGGCGATGCGATCATTGGAAGGTGGTCTCAGAATTAAGATAATGCATGCGTCGATAGCGATCTTGCCTTTACTTCCATCTTCGATCAATCTCCTCCTTTCCTTTAAATGGGTGGATATATATAAGCACGTACGTTGGTGTGATTTAGATACAGCTGTGTCAATCAGTTAAGTGCTCTGTGTTCAGTTAAGTAACGGTATATATTTAGATGATTTTCGTTGGTACGTAGTACGTACGTTCATAGTGATGATTATGAGCATATTATATGGTCCAGTTATGTAAATACTGTAAATACTAACTTCCTGCTGCAGCTTTAGTTTGTTAGAACTAACCCTTCTAATTAAGTTGGTTTAGCTTGCTAACTCTAGTTAGTCTTGTATATAAGATTTAACTCTCCTTTTGTTTTGGCTAACGCACACAAATATCAAATAAAGAGGAAGATTTTCTTTCATGGCTTGTGTTTATATGATTTGATTCTTACAAAAATATGTATACATGGATATGATACAGTATATCATTGGAAAAGATTTCAAACCTTACACTTGATAATCTTAAGGGACGTTTGATATAAAATCAGATTTGGGTTTCGAATGTAGTTGTATGGGGTTCGGAAGATATAGGATTGGAATTGTTGGATCGTGATATGTTAGCAAAGAATTGGGAGTGGACTGTTCCAAAGGTAGCGGAAGTAACATGCAAAGTTGCAAGTAATGAAACAGATTTTAGCACAGTTCTTTTATAGAGGAATCCTACTACAACCAACTAGTTATATGGGCAAATCTCTACATCTGTTTGGAAGATTTTGAATGAGTTCCTTGTTCTATTGATAGTTGTTGATAGTTCTCTAAGCTACTATAAGGCAAAGTTCAAAGTTCTTTGTTCCCAACAGTCACCGAACTTTGGGAACACTAATGAATTCTCTTGACCTAAGGGCTAGGACAACATAACAACTAAAACAAGGAACTAAAACCTTACACACTATGATTGTATTCTTACTTAGTTCCCTTTAATTAGGGAACGTTGGATTCACCATCGCTTGTTTTTTAATCATGCATTCTCATTGTAATATGAATATGGATGTTTTCAATATAACACAATCCAACGAGTTTCTACATATCTAGCAGTTTGTAAATATGGATGTTTTCGAATAAATATTCATCGTAATATGAATATTCATGTATATGATTTTGAACATGCATTTCTATTTTTATCAAATATTTGGAACAAGCAAGTTAGAGTGACTATGTTTTCGAGAATGGATCAAACATTTCAAATTCTGAATTGGAAACATGTGGGAATGAAGATATCAATGAAAGTACACAAGAATTTATATACTCCCTCCGTCCCAATATGTATGGGGTTAGGACCATATGCACACTTATTAAGACATGCACTTAATTTTGCCTTAAAACACAAATTATCCTTTGGTTACGTGCAAAGTGAATGACTCCATAATTAATCCTATTTAATTCTACATACTTTATTCTTTTTTCAAGTTAAGGTTGGCCTTTCATGGAGAGGATGAATTGAATTGAATTGAATGTTATCCCAATTTCAAGAATGACAAGGTATTGAATGTGGGTATAGAAAAAATAAAACCCCATATAATGTTATCCCAATTTCGCACATGTTCTTTGCGGATGACATCGTTCTTTTCGCGGAGGCCTCCGTCAACCAAATTCAACTTATTATGAGATGTTTAGATAACTTTTGTAACCTGTCAGGCCAGAAGATTAGCGTCCAGAAGTCTAAACTGTTTTTGTCGCCTAATGTCAGCACGAGGGTTGCGAAGTTGTTAAAGGAGAAAAGTGGTATTGCTGTCACAAAGGATCTTGGAAACTACTTGGGCCTTCCCATTCTTCACCAACGAGTTTCTAAGAATACTTTTGCGTCCCTTATTGATAAATTCAATAGTAGATTGGCGGGTTGGAAGACGAAAACTTTGAACATCGCAGGGAGAACTACGCTTGTTAGGTCAGTGCTCTCGTCGTTACCGGTGAATTCGATGTCCACGTTTGTGCTCCCCAAAAGTGTTTGTAAAAGGATCGATAAGATCAACCGATCTTTTATTTGGGGCAGTAATGGTGAACACAAGAAACTGCATAAGATTGCATGGTGTGAAGTTACGAAACCTAAACATAATGGGGGCCTTGGGATTAAGTCCATGAGAAAGTTGAATTTATCCTTGGTGGGTAAGTTGGGTTGGCGATTTGTTATGGGAGATGGAGGTGTTTGGACCGAAGTGCTCAAAAAGAAGTATGTGGATCGAGCTCTTGGTAACTCAGCAGCAGGCTCTTTCCTTTGGAAGGGTATCAAGCAGGGACTTTCTGCGGTGGTGGTTAAGGGGACTAAATGGCTCGTGCGGAACGGTAAATCGGTTCGTTTCTGGCAAGACAATTGGCTGAGTAATTACAGATTATATGAGATTGCTGTTGTTCCTATTGATGATAGCCAAATTAGGAGATTGGTCAGCGATTATTGGACCGAAGGGATTGGATGGAACTGCACCTCTTGCCGATGACTGTATTGTTGGAGATTGCAGCAGTTGCTTTAATTCCAGAAGTGGAGGACGAACTGTGTTGGGCGTTGTCAAATGATGGAAATTATTCTGTTAAGACTGGGTATAAGCTGTTGAGGAACGAGACTGGGGTATGTGAAGTGGATGGAGCTGTCTTCGATCAGATTTGGACGCTGAACGTCACCGAGAAAGTGAGGTATTTCGCATGGCTGGCGTGTATGGGCGGTGTTATGTCGAATGCAGAGCGGGCGAGACGCCACATGACCACCAACAGCAGCTGCAGTTCTTGCGCTGATGATGAACTGGAGGAATCATATTGCCACGTATTCAGGGATTGTCAACAGGTGAGGCCAATTTGGATTAAACTAAATGTTTCTAACCTCTTTGCTGATTTTTTCCAGGCACCATTTGCAAGCTGGTTTCGGACCAATATTTTGGTTAAGAGGAAGGTTGGAGATGTCAATTGGAATGCGATCTTTGCCACCGCTATTTGGTGGATATGGTGGTAGCGGTGTGCTAAAGTGTTCAATGAACCTATGGACTGCCCCGACAAGGCAAACTTTATCGTGTCTAAGGCGTTGGAATACACCAGGGTTAGAGGTAAGTCCATTTCTTCATATTCTCGCATCAATAAGTGTTTGCAGGTTATTCCGTGGAGTACTCCTCCCGATGGTTGGATTAAAATCAATTCGGATGGAGCGGTAAATGCGGGTAACAAGGCGTCGGCTGGGGGTGAGATTAGAGACAACTTGGGGCGCTGGATTGGAGGATTCGTACACAAAATCGGAACTTGCACGGTGCCAATGGCGGAGATGTGGGGAATTCTTAATAGCTTGAAGATGGCTTGGGACGGAGGTTATCGTAGAGTTATAGTTGAGTCGGATTCACAAGTTGTGGTTAACTTGTTGAATTCTAGGGTGGCTAAAACCCACCCGCTCTCTAGCCTGGCATTCCAATGCCAAGGCTTTTTTAGTAGGGATTGGTTTATCCAAATCCGACACGTGTATCGAGAGGCGAATTCGGTTGCGGATCGCCTCGCGTCTTTAGCTTTTGACTTTCCGAACGGTTTTCATGTATTGTGTGCCCCGCCAGAGGGGATTAATTTCATGTTGCTTGATGATGTGAGGGGTCGGGCTATCCCCCGTTTGTTGACTACTTACCCTTTTTTATTATTAATAAAATGCCCCCTTGAGGGGCCGGAGAGTACCGTCTCTCCTTCTACCAAAAAAAAATGTGGGACAAATGTTTTGGGTTAAAACCCCATACATATTGGGACGGAGGGAGTACGATTTTGATTCCATAATTGATCCAATGACATTAGTATAAAGTATTGGGTTCCTAGGTGTCATAATGGAATGAAGCATGTAATTGATATGATTAATTTACCTCGTTACAATTGTATTTGTCAAATAAATATCATTAATTATAATGAACATTATATTGAATATGTAATTGCGATACATAGAATATATATGACAAAAATGAGTCATTTTATACTTGCATTCTAACATGACAAAATTGAGTAAGTGCATACTCTCATTCTAATCTCGTGAATGAATAATTATAAAAAGAATATGAATATCACCATTCAATTACATGAATAGTATCACATAATATTATGAATATCGTCACATAATATGGTGAATATTATCTATTACCATCAACGCTATGAATAACAAGACCTAAAAATTTTCTTCACATTTTCAATCTTTCTTCATCACCATCTTGAATTGTTCCATATCTTCTTCCATGTCTATAGACTTCTTTATATTCAACCTGGTTTGGAAACAAACAACACATATATGAATAACGAGACACACAAAAATGAATAACAACACGCTAATAAACCCTAAATTATAAAGCCTAGACCCTAAACTAATAAATCCTAAACCTTAAACCCTAAAGCATAAGCCCTAAACCAAAAAACCCTAAAGTACTAAACCCTAAACCCTAAATTATAAACCATAGACGATAACTAATAAACCCTAGGCCATAAACTAATAAAACCTAGACCCAAAATAATTAAATAAGCCCTAAACCCTAAATCATAAACATGTAAACTAGACTTGTCAAAAACTGATCTTACTCGCTAACCAGATCCGACCCACCCGATAATTTTAGGTTCAAGACTCGAAAATTTGAACCCGAAACCCGAAATAAACTGAACCTGATAGAACCCGAACCCGTTGGGTTGAAACCCGAAACCCGTCGGGTTGACCGATTTAGTATATTTTTAGAATTTTTTAACTTTATTTTGAAACTTATAATATATTTTATTATTAAAATAATGAAAATAATATATTATTAATAAATATTATTATTTAATCAAAAATTGATTTTAATAATCATAAGAAAAAAAGGAGATTTTACACTCGCTGGTCAACCTAACGGGACCGAAAACCCGCTACAACTCGACCCGATTGACCCGTGACCCATAATGAATCGGAACCCGATTTTAACCGAACCCGAAATGATCGAACCGAACCCGCTCGACCAGACCCGATTGACTGGTCTAATGTAAACCCTAAAGCAATAGCCCTAGACCATAAACTATTAAACCCCAGACCATAAACTAATAAACTATATAACCTAAAATAATAAACCATAGACCTTAAATGAATAAATCATAAACCTTATATCATAAACCCTATACCCTAAATGAACAAACCCTAAAAAATCCCCCAATTTAAAAAAAATCGTGGCTTAATCATGTGCAATTCACCTATAAAATCACTTTATACCTCTTTTTCTTTTAATCCTATACGTTTAAAAAAACAAATCAGCGCTTCTTAATTACTCGTTCCCCGTTTCTCATTAAAAACATGTTTCTCTTGAGCATAAATCATATATTTAATGGGTTTTTCTAGTATGAGCCTATGGACACATGCTAACAATGATTAGATTTTCTTAATTAGGTAAAAAATGTAAATTGAGAAGGGAGAAACCATAAAAATAGAGAAACGGTTTTTCTATCCTATGTCCTAAGGGCATAGGTTAAAAGTCCTAGTTATAGAAACGAAAACCCTAAAAGAAAATTAATGAACCCTAAAAAATTATCAAAATAATTTCAAATAATATAATACAACAAATCATTTCTATTTTAAGGTTCTTAACCTATACCCTTAGGAAGGACATAGGTTAAAAAAATCATTAAAAAAAATGTTAACTTAATTTTAGAAGGATATTATTTCTCCTTATTACTAACTTATCTAAATTTTGACTAGAATTTTGATATCTATTGCCTAGTTGCCTTGTAACGTGTTTCTTACTAAAGAGTCTAAATTTGGTAACAAAATATACTAGTGAAATTAGATAATTCTATCCATAAAAAATATGCGCTAGATTGGAATGATATTAGTAATTCAGATTTTTATTCATACATTCAAATATGGTTTAAAAAATATAAATTGGAATTATTTATTAAATTCTAACCACAATATAAAACCAAATTTAATTACAACTCTAACCACAATATGCGTAATATCTTTCTCCACCTAAAAAAAGATTTCACCCATATTTATTTGCTACTCGAATCTAATTAAACCAAAGTTAAAACTGATTTTAAGTTATAGTATTTCAAGTGATAAAATCATAACCTATCTTATAATTTTATTACCTTTCGGTGATCAATTACTATTATCTTCTAATTAATTACAACTCCAATGGCTTTACAAAAAAAAAATATTTGAAAAGATATATTACACGTAAATAATTAAGGATAGATATCGATCTTCTATCGACAACAAGCTAAGCCATAACAATCACCACCCTTCTCAATTCTTTGTTGATCAATGGCTTCTTTTGGTGCATGGTTTTGTTCTCTCCTCCTCCTCTGCTCCATGAGTGCGAATACGAACGCCCCAAACTCTCTACAATTTCCGGGCATGTTCGATTCGATTTACCAATTCGGAGATGGTTTCTCGGACACCGGAAACTTGCATCTTAGGAACCCCAGCTACGGCTCTTATTGCGCGGTCCGTCCTTATGGCATAACGCTCCCCGGCGATCCTACGGGCCGCTGCTCTGACGGCCTCCTGATGATTGATTATTTCGGTAAGCTAATTAATTAAGCTCTAATATATATGTATCATTATCAATCATTACAATTAAGTTGTTTTAAAACTTGTAATACTAATAATATCATATCTCATGTAGCGAGCGCGTTGGATGTGCCTTCTCCGGCATATTATCTTGGAATTAAGGATTACGAGGTCAACTTGACTCACGGAGTCAATTTCGCGTATGACGGAGCCATCGCCACCGAAGGAACGTTGGAACCATGGTACCAAGGCTACAGACTTTCCGGACAAGTCCAATGGTTCCGAGATTATCTCAGCAAAATTTGTTCTTATCCTTCAGGTATGCTTATTTAGCGCTTATACGATTGATGTATATATCGACGATCCTATCATGAAGGTCAAGTGATCAACCCACCACCTTTCACTGTTTGATGTATCAAAAAAGTAAAAACAATTTCACGTACGTTGTAGTAACAGTGGGTTCAAACAATCCAAAAGAATACAAGTCTATATCACGCAGAATCCATACAATTAATTAAAAAAATGCAGTTTGAAATAATTGAAGTACTTAGTTTTATTTGATCAGTTAGTTTATGAACTAAATTGAATACGGCCTATGTGCAGAATGTAAGGCGAAGCTGGAGAGGTCTCTGTTTGTGGTTGGCGGAATCGGGACGAATGACTACGGAGCGTCCCTGAAGGATGCCCACGATATGATCCCACGAGTCGTCCAATCCGTCGCAACCGCGGTTAAGGAAGTCATCGATCAAGGCGCGGTGACCGTTGTTGTTCCCGGACTCTTTCCACTCGGCTGCATGCCTAGGTATCAAAGAAACGACGTCGAACGCACCCTTAACGGATGTCAAGAGCCGTCCAACGAGGTCGCGAGGTCTCACAACGAGCAACTCCAACAAGCCCTCGGGCAGCTTCGGAGAGAGTATCCGAATGTGGCCATCCACTACGGCGACTACTACAGAGCCTACATGTGGCTCATTGAAAACGCAGCGTCTCTCGGATTCGAAAAGGATTCGGCTTTCAAGCGCTGCTGTGGTGGCGAACACCCATGCGGATACCACGAAGACGAGGTTTGTTCCAACCCGAAGAAGTCGATAAGCTGGGACGGAAGCCATCTCACTCAAGAGGCAAACCGAATCATCGCTCATTGGATTCTCTCCGACATCTTTACATCAGCCTCATCACCATCTCCGTCTCCGTCTTTGTCTCCATTGACATCTCCAAGCCCTCGTTCTCGCCGTCTCCTTAGGGATTGATATATCTCTTGTATAGATTATAAGCTATTAGTTTGCAATTGTTAATCTTCTTTCTTAGTGTAGATTTGAGTTATGTTGGAACTAGCTAGAAAACTTATCCTATTTAGTCATTAAACCTGGTTCATTGAGCTTGAAACGTAACTGCAAATTCCTTATGTTAATTGGCTATTTTGATTTAATTTCTTGCTCCGTATATAATTTTATATATTACAAACTTACAGCCTTGCTTCTTTTTTTTTGTTGTTACATGTCCCAATCCTATTAAGACGCTCAGTTTCTTATCATATGAGTATGAAATGGGTGGAAGTGTAGAAGTCTAAAAACAGGGCGTCCACTTTACAAATTAAATTACACTCTTGTATTTGAACGAACAAGGGAATGTGATTGTAACCGTAGGAATTGGTATAGAATCTAGTAATGTAATTGTATGAATCTGGATATCAATACAACATATATCATGTCATAATGGAAACTTAATAAAATCATTCTAAGGCAACGTACATAAAGAGGGGGTTAATTGCCCATCTTACAATATTTTATTCCAATCACCAAGTATTGGGATATATATGACTCTCATTCAAATCTACCCATTTGCCTACTGAAACCCAAAATCAAACATTACGCCACATTACACAGGCATCCGCCTGGATCTCAAGTTTTAACGTTACAACTCCAAATCAAAACTATAATAAGTAGTGTTCCTTCCACCAAAAATTTGTCTGGGCATGTTCCAATTAAGACATGCAAAGAATAAATGCTGTGACAAAAAATAAACATGCCTACTATGAATCATAGTAGGAAAGCTTATGCCGCGGCAGACAGCTTCTCCTCAGGCTCTTCAAGATCGAGCGCCTGCAAAAGCTTTGGCCATGATTCCGGGATTCCTCCGGGAAGATCAAACTCCAACAGTTTACCTCGGTTCTTGTAGAAATCCTCAAGGGGTTGACTCTGCAAGAAGAAAAAAAATAGAAACCCGAAAAATTATTTGTTGTTCATAACAAATCCAGATGTATAAACCACATGCCGACATGAGATTATAGATTATAATTACGAAAGCATACCATTTCACTGTATATACGAAGTCTCTCCTTTACAACTTCTTCGGTGTCATCAGCTCGTGTGATGAGCTTGGAAGCACATTGTGGAGGAGATAGAAGTGGGGCCATAGTGATTCTGGGCTTTCCATTCTCGCCCTTGATATCTATGGTGGCGACGTTGAAGTTTTTACCACACTCACTGCAGATCCTTCTTCCAAGGCATTTGTCGATCAATGCTTGTTCCGGGAGCCTTAAATTAACCACAAGATCTATATCCATAATCCCTTCCAATATTTCCTAAACAAATGAGAAACATGGATGTACTGGGTGAGAAATTGACATTAATCCAAGGACGGACGGAAGGGTGGGCTGGGGTCTACTCCAGCCCACCCTAAAAAATAAAAAAATAAAAATTATAAGGTAATTTTAATTAAAAAGTAATAAAGTTAAGGTAAATTTAGTAATAAACTAGTTGTACCCGTCGTGCCCTGCACGACTATAACTTAGTATTTTTTAGATATTATTAAAAGATATTAATAAAGAAAATATAATACAAAATTTAATGTAAGTTATTTATTGCCTATAATATGTATAAAAATTATTTTGTTTATGAAATCAAATAAAACAAATTAAATTTAGAATATTAAGTTTAAAATTGAAGATAAACATAGATTATTAAGATAAAACTATCTATATTGCTCTTTTTCTTTGACAATATTTCATAAACAGGTTTAACTCGTTATACCCGTAGTGTTATGCATGACTTATGCATTTGATACTTAAATTATTAAATGAATAGTATTTTAATTTGATATGAAAAATAAAAATAACGTATTTATTGGAAAAATTATTAAGGTGAACCAATATACTGTGAGGCACATTTATGAAAAAATATATGTAAAATTATTTTAATTTATTAAATTTTATAAATTTGTTACAATAATAATTTAAAAATAAAAATAATGTAATTTTTTATTTTTTTAATAAAATTCAATTCTTTAAAAATTTATTTTCAATAAAAATTAAAAAAACTAATAAGAAAAGATTAAAAAATGAATGAATATAGAATATTTTTAAGGATAAACAATATTTTAAATTAACATAAATAATCCAAAAAGGAAATTAAGGAAAAGATAATATAATTTTTTTCATCAAAATTTAATTTAGGCAAGTAATCATATACAAATTGAATTTTTTTTATCTACATTTCATTTCAGATAAATCTTTTACACAAATAGATAAGAAGATAAAGATAAAATAATTTTTTTAATTTTCAATTGAAATTCGAATTAAAATTTTCCAAATATAAATAATATAGTGTAATGTTATTTTTGGATAGAAAAAAAATTAATATTAAAAATATTTTCCTACGTGATTATGATAAGAATATTTCATTATATATTAGAAAAACCTTATGTTTTATTTTTCCTTTCTTTAATTTTTTTAATAAATATATTAGAATTTTAGCTTTTATAAAAATTGGATAGATTTATCTATATTGGTAAAATATACTAATATTATTTTATGTTTATGTTTATTTGGAGATATATTCTTACATATATTATTTTATCTTTGTGTTTAGATGGAGATAACTTTTTTTGCATAATTAATTATTTAAAATTATTATTTTAATAGATCGGTGATGTGGCGCAACGTGGTGGCAGAAATTACTCCGGCTTTAGTTATTAGTAATAGATTGGTTAAATTAAGGTAATTTAGCTCATCCTAAAATTTTGGTAACAATTAGCCCACCCAAAATTTAAATCCTGCGTCCGTCCATTAATCGTTTCAACATTGAAGGCGAGGAGGTATAACACAAAAGGAGACAATAGAATCACATTGCAGATAGCACTCCATTTGGTACTCACCATATTTAAATCAAAGTGGAAGATAGACTAGCAATCAAGCTAACAAATCATGCGATTGTATGAACAGGTAAGATTTTATCTTATGAGTTATATTATATAAGGTATGCTTCTGGATAGTTGTAGTGGATATTCACATCAAAACGCATTCACAATCCTCAAATGGATGTTGTTGTAATACCACACTACCCGCATAATTTTAGTAAATTCATATAGGGGGAACTAAAAGATGTTAGCAAGAAAGAAAGGCTGACATACAGGCATAAATAACATAATCTCACCGCTTGTTTGATTGTACGAGGAAATCCATCAAGAATAAACCCTGCCTCTCCTTGAGCTTCACTAGCTTCAAGTCTCTTTGAGAGTAGAGAGATAATAATTTCATCCGAAACCAGCTTCCCCTGGTTGACAATTTCTGCAAGCTGAAGTAGAAAAAGAACACGGATAAATAATTAAACACACACAACAAGAATAATTAGGTCAGAAAGACTAATAGGAATAGAACACTGTTAGGGTTTACTGTTAGAGCCTTTTTAGGGTCTAAGTTTGCATAAATGTTCATTCAGATGGAGAGGTTCATTTCAATCATTCTATTAGAACGCTACCAATTCCTATACTAAGAGAAAGGACAGCAGAACTAGAAAATCATAAATTTGGAGTTAGCTTTGGATACAAAGCAACTATGTTGATGTAATTTCTAGCTATGAATCATGACCACAGATGTACTAAGCTTGTTTTTAGTTTATCAATTCTCAACAATAGGAAAGCATCAAGCTTGAATGATAAGGAGGTTAGTCAAATCTTACAACTAATAACTTCATGAATAAGATCTGAACAAGCCACTAGTTTCCTTCAACCCCATCCCCCTGAAATGCCCAAATTCAGACACTAAGACCATCAATTTGGTTTAAAACTCCAAGCTTTCCATTAAATTCCACCAGTTGAACCAAATCTAATCAATTAGAATGACGAAATCTCCAATCCTACAGGTCCAATTGCAGGAAAATCAAACACAATCACATAATCCCCAAATCAAATCCCCGCTCCAACCAAGTCAATTCTTCAAAATTCAATTGAACAGACGAACCTGCTGAGAAAGGGGGCCAGACGAAGAAAGCTCGTTGCGAACAAGATCGCCGGTGGCGATATGAGGAACGCCGAGCAGAGACGAGAGGCGGCTGGCGTATGTGCCCTTTCCGACGCCGGGGCATCCCAGAAACACCCACTGAATGTTCCGATCTGGCGAGGCGGAGCCGGCGGAGGAGGCGAAGGCTCTCCAGATCGAAGGAGTGGCGGCGGAAGCGAGCCTAGACTGGTATAAGCGGCTTATGGCAGCCATTTTTAGAGAGTTAGCGAAGCTTTTTGGGAATGCTCTCTCGCTCTCTTTCCTCTCTCGCCTCGAGACTCGTCTAGGTTTTCTTTCCTTTCTTTTTTTCCCTTTTTACCTCTTAACTAAAATTTCAGGTCTGAGTTAAAAAATTGTCGGTACAAACTCTGCCCAGTGCCCACGTACACCACATTTTACACGAGCATAAATTTCTTTACGTAAGCACGTTTGGTAAATACAGTATAACATATGTTTTGAGATTTTTATGGTCATATGTAAGATTTTTTCTCTTTTTTTTGAAAGTGATTCTATATCAATATCATCATATAGTCTAATTCAAGTAGGATATAAAAAATTAAGATGAAAATATTCATAATTTAAACATATTAGAAGGATGTTGGGCAGATCTAAAAAAAAATTGAATAATCTAGTGGTAAGAGGCATAGGGTGTTGGGAGGTTTCAGCTTTCATTTCTCTTATGGTATGATTCTTATATGCTGGCCACACGCCTGAAATTTACCACCAAAGATAAATTTCTCGTCATACAATAATAATTGAATTTAATTAGAATAAAAAAAATTAATATGAGCTTGTTATTTTTTGAACCACATTGAATCTTTGCATATTTAAAGGCTTTAAGAACTGCTTTTATTTGATATATATGTGGGTAAGAATCTCAGCAATTTATCACTCACATAAAAAATGATTTTAGATGACGATATTTGAAGGGTTAAAATTAGAGTCGAGGGTCCTTGTTTTAGAGTAAAAAAAAATGATAAATGTGGCTTTATTTTCTCCTCTGTTCTAACTTTTAAATACTTATGCACTACACAGTTTATTTCTCTCATTACGCGACTTTCTCATTTCCAACTTTACTAATCCAACTCATACCATAAGAGAAAAAATAGGAAAAAGACAAAGAATGTGAACTTTACAGTTGTATTTTATCCTCCATGTTGTCTGGAAATCATTCATTCTCCGTGTATCCATTCATAGTCATAGATAAGATGACAGTTGACAACACCATTCGAATGACCAATAAGAAACACATCACTTCCTAATCACATGAACACAGATACAGTCTCTTCCTGATCAAATACTCATTGATCTTGTTTACTTTATACAATGCATAGCACAAAAACAAAATTTTACAACAACTCAATATATCATCCCGTATGCGCGGTGGGGTCTAGGGGGCCGAGATGTACACACCAATACCACGAGCAAGTCGGAAGAGTAAGGGTGCATACATCATCTTCTACCAGCACCCGACTTTTTTCGCAACCATTGACAAAGTGATTTTCTTGTAACTATTATTCTCTGCAACACTGCAGGTCTCCTGGTGGAAGGTGGAGACATTCCCGACATTCCCTGTGCTCCAAAGGCGTCTTTTGTCTTTGCATCTGAACGTAAAGATGGCTCATCATCAATTTCTATGTCCATGTCGAGGCTGGGCTTTGTAGAAACAACTTCAAGCCCTAATTCATCTTTCAGGAGCCGAGTTATTGTGTCTTTGACAGTGGATACTGAGCTGAGTTTTCTCACACCCAGAATGATTATCAGGTCATCATCCACTGTAAGACCTGCAATTTGAATGAAAGATCTTTATCAAGCAAAAATTAATGGAGTTGTGTAATTCCAAACGCAGATGAAGAGAAGTTTTATACCTGATGAGTGATTTTCTTTGATCATACGTAGTACAGAAAGAACAACGATCCGAGCCTCTACCTGTAGATGCATTACCGGCATAATGTCACAATTGAAAGAATAAAATGATGATATCTTGTATTTGGAATATGTTGTAATTACGAAAATGTTGTGAGACAGCTAGGGTTAGTTGCACCTTTGTAAGATCCTGAATGTCAACCACTAGACGTTCGGCTGTGTCCTGCTGCAAGTGTGATGCAACTCTTTCCAGAAGCACATTTTGTGGGCCCCAAGTATCGGCTGTATTGCGAATATTGGATTCATCTGTTTTTGTGGAGTTATGTTGTATTACTCCCTCACACCATTCTTCAATCAGTTGCTTAAGATAGTAGTCATTAGCCTTATAGCTGGAAAAATAAAAGAGCATTGTTCGATCAGCATTATACTGTTTGACCATTCAGGCCAAGTTAAACTTAAATATAATTAAGAAGATTGTAAGAAACGGAAGTATTTTGCTTGACGATGTATGATTAGCTTAGATAACCTATTAAATTAAAAACTTTACAACAAAAAAACAATTGAATAATGAACAGTATGTATGTTACCCTGATTTTCGCATGTCCTGATATACGGCTAAGCATTGTTGAACTTCTAGAAGTGAACCATATCTATCACGGGCTCTAAGGAGTGTGTTGTACGTGACCTGAGAGGGGACGACTGATACATTAGCTAGAGAAGAGCTACCCGGTAAAAAGATCATATTCACTGGCTAAATCATACATGATTTTAAGCAAGCAAAATTAACAAATATCTCACCAAATTTGGTTTTATGCCATATCTCTTCATTTCCGCATATAAAGAAAACGCCTGCTTCAGTTGTGTATGTTTCACACAGACCTGCACAACAAGCATACAATAGCCATTGAGTACAGCGTTAAGATAATGTTCCTGATGGGGACATGTCATCAGATTTATGAGGCACTGACCTTGATTGTTGCAGTGTAAGCAACCACATCAGGCTTGCATCCAGCCTCACGCATAGATTTCAGGTTCTGCAGGTCAAAAGAATGGTATAATGCTACAACTGAGAAGTCATTCTAGTGACATTCAGAACCACAAGATCATATTTAATCCATTCATATATGATGCACCAAGTAGTTTTCAACTGGCTAAACAGTGACTAAAAGTTACACAAGTTCCCTTGTTTCCTTAATACATGAACACTTGAAATTCAAGGACTTGACGGAAAAAAGAGCACTTCCCACCCATCAATCCAAGTTATGACATAATAATTCAACTTCCCTTCACATTCTGGTTATGTTGTGATGCTAGAATTTGCCCCACAATCCTAGACCATAATGCAGAAGAACGTCTTTTAACATTAGTCATGATTTTCAGCCATGACGAATAGAGCTTACATAACTTCTATTGTCAGTTTTTTGGAGCAATTGATATTATTACTGTTCCCTCGTAAGTTCTTCGTTCTGAGATAAGAATTTTCCCAAGGGAACAAATAATGGAGAAAAAAAGGCTCTATTGTAGCCTGGCACATGTATGATGTGTCAACAATATTAGTAATCAAAATTATTCCAACCTCTTTCATTGATACAAGAAGTTTCGAATGTACCATATATTTCATAATTCCAAGTCTAGCCTTCTTTCTTGCTAGTAATTAATTTTGTTCCCAATCTAAACTCCAAAGATCAAGTTGGTTTAAGTATTCTAAACGAGTAGAGTAGTGAAAATGATTCAAGACTAAATGACTAAAATTTGCCTATAAAGAGTTTGTCATCCATAAGAAACTAAAGTACAGAAGGAATGGAGTCACTTACTTGTAAAGCACCATCTACATTCCCAGCGTTTCCAAATATATTGATCAAAATTGACCAGGTTATGTGATTAGGAGACAGACCCATGTTCTTCATCTCGTCCATCAAAGATTTTGCACGGTAGAAGTCAGAACCACAAGCTGTCATGAGTATGTTATAAGTTGCAACTGTGGGTTTGAATGGGACACTCCTAGCGAATTTTGAATGTTGTGATGCAGTTGCAAAATATGGAATACGTGAAACTTGATTTCCATCAGTATTCTTAGCATCTAAGTTAACATATTTACTGCCTTGATCATTTTCATAAGAAGCTTTCCCAGACCCACTAGCCTTCCAAGTCTCAAAAAAACGAAAGACCCGGTCATACTGGTGAGCCTCAACACAGGCATGTAGAATAATGTTAAAGCATTGGGTATTAGGTTTACAGCCAGCCAGAAGCATCTCATCAAACAATTGAATGGCTTGATCTACATGACCTGCATTAGCACATGCACTGATCAAAGATGACCAAGTAACTGTATTTGGGATAACTCCAGCTGATAGCATATCTTCTTTGATGTCCATTGCCATTTGCCATAAATTTGCATCTGCAAAAACCTGGAATTTCATGAAAATATTCAAATAAACACATAAACAAGAGCCAGGCAAACATGCTATTACACGAGTCATCAATGATGAAACAAAAGGTTGTAGGAACTTGCATAGCCATGAATACTCAAACAGGTTTAACATTTACCTTTACAATAGTGCTGTACGTAAAAAGATCCAACTTCAGTACTCCTGTTGACTCCAGATTCCGTACTTCACCATATATATCCTGGGCCATATCAACTCTTCCTGCTAGACAGCAGGCTTTCAATAAGATATTATAAGATGTCATGTCTGCCTCAACACCCAGTCCCTGTACATTTTAGTTTAAAGAGGATTAGATCCACACTTCTGAATAGGCGACGGATCTTTACGGTATATTAAGCTCGGAGAGAGCATAAATAGTTAATGCTGAATCGTCCAATGTTATGATGCATAAAATGAATTAGTTTAAAGATACTAGTTTATTTTACAGAAATTTCATGAAAAATCTATATGAAGCTGTAATGTAGATTCAACGTAGGCTTCATTATCAAAAAAAATTTGAATAAGAAACACAGGTAGGAGGATCAAATTGAGATGGGATATTTCTGTGTGCATAAAGGAATAAAAAACGAGAAAGTCGAGAAGGGATGAACCATCCAAAATACACCAATCTTAAAAGAATTTAAAAACAAATTTAGAGTGGCAGAACTCTCTTGAAACCTACCCATAAACTCCCTACAGATGCTATAATAAAAAAAAAAAAAGTGAAGACAGTTCTGCAACCTGAAACTGTTAACCAAATGATCTATAAAAAAGAATAGAAGAATTCAACAATGAAGGTGTGCATTCCCTAGAAGTTTCGAATAACTTAAATATCATATAAAGCATTCTAAACATTATATTTGCAATGGGAAAATGTCAAAATTTATTGGAGCGTACACCAAAGCAAAATTGCAATGCAATGTAAAAGAATGATAGAGAGGAGGCATAATTACTTGCATTTTCTTGTACACCTCCATTGTGTAGCTCAAATCATACGCATTAACATTCATTACACTATTGAACACGAATATATTAGGGATAACGTTCTGATTGAGTAATTCCTGCAGTAAAACATGAAAACATCTTTCATTAATATAGCAGAAGTAAGAGAGCATGATCAAGCCAGTTTTGAGTAAGAAAAGAAGAACTAAACAAGTCCAACCACTAAATGAAGCAAAGGAGAGACAAAAGATTGTGTTTATTAAAAAAATCAATCCAGAAGAATCCAGTAAAGCAATGCCAAGTGAGGACTAAATTAATAAAGATTATTAACTATTAAATTTTAAAAACATCAATATCAACGCAGTCTAAGCCGTTACCTCATATATCGATCTAGATTTGAAGGAATCACCACAGAGTCCGCAGGCGTCAATTATTGAGCGGTAGATGAACATATTATGGCCAGACAACTTCTGCTTGGAAGCTTCATATACAGTTAGAGCAGATACTAGGTCACCTTTCTTCCCAAATTCTTTAATTATTGTGCAAAATAGTATTTCTACATGTGGGAGGAGAGATGCATATCTGCAATGAAGCAGTGGACATCATAAATTGATGTTAGATGCAATATATCAGTAACATAAACAATATTTGCTTATAACTTTTAAGTTCTCTTTAAGAAAACAGAACAGAATCGCCAGAATCACTCATGTAGGATGAGCTAAGCAAAAAGGATATTATCTTATGAAAACAAATAATATTAGTCCTAATCTATCTATGTTTGCATAATTCTTATTCTGGTTCATTCGATTACATATGTCAATGTGAGACGCACTTTACTTGAGACACACTTCTAAAGGCTTATAGTTTACTAGTTTGAAGCAGGAATAATGGATTTAATTCACAACAATGTTCAGATGGTCATTTAGACAATTTATAACTGTCAATAAACTTTCCTAAGTCAATATTTCCAGAATGGTAATGATATCAGAATGTGTAACTATTTGGATTATAGCTCCGATTATTTCCCTGTTTATGCTTCCTTCTTTTAGTTATTAAATTGCAAAACATGGGATTGAGTTTACAAACAGGGGTATATTATGTTGCGTACATGATATCCATAGTTTTTGAAACATTTTAAAAGCAAAGTAAAAATGGCTATAATATTTGTAATTCTATGTTTGTGCAGTCATCATATTTACTTAATCATTCATACCCTTAAGTTTGTTATCTCTTTATTTCTTAAGCCACCTCAAAAGTAAACTGAGAAAATATATAGCGGGCTGAAGCTTTTTTTGTGCGTGTGAGAACTGAGAAGGCAAGGTCAATGACAAAAGAGCAATGCAAATGAAAGAAAAAAGATGTGTACCTCACAGCAATACGAGGCTTGCGGCGGTCAACACATTTTCTTATCATATCATTTGGATTTACCAAGTGCCTGACTGAGAACTGAAAACCTAAATAAAATTAGAAAATCATCATCCATTATAAACAGGTGCACTTGCTAAAACCTGAGAGGAATTTCATATGCACAGAAAGGAAAGTGGGTGAAGGAGCATGTTAGTACAAGAGTTAATGAACGGATATTTTCGTCTTTTCTTACAGACTCTCACATCGTAGAACACAGAAAGCTACTTTACAGAAACCATAATAGGATACCGAAATAATTCCAATTTTTTTTAGAATCAAGCTGGTAAGAACCAAAATGACCAGCAGACTAAACTTATGTTATAGCAAACCTTTGAAAATTGGCATACCCATCACATTAATATACCAACCATATTCATTAGGAAAGATGTCATCAGATAAACCAAGGATGAGTAAGACACTCGAATCTTTCCTCAAGAAAACCTTGGTGAATCCAATAAAAGTACATAATCATTAATACAAGTACATAATCTACTACAGCCAGTACATTAGAGTTTCAAGTATATGAGTCTGCAATATCACAAACAGCACATAGATCAGCTGAACAGCAACATTCAAATGTCCCCCATCAATACTGAACATAAGAATTAATCCAAATTATAAGAGCTTTCACTACCTCAGTATTGACTTTTATAAATAAGCCAGAAGCACAGAGAGAGGAAATCAAAGGTTCATTCTAGTTGAAATGCTTCTAACTAACTGTAGGCTTTTCAGCCAAATGCTACCTGAGAGAAGTTCCATGACTTTAACAGCTTCCTCCACATTTCCACCATCCACAATATTACAAACCTCCATAGAAATCGATTGCAAGGCAGCTCCATCAATTAGCCTCACAACATCAACACGCAATTTGGCAACACTACTCAGCAACTGAACCACACCTCTAACCCTCCCTTCTTTCAAACCCTTGCCAATCCCCGAAGCCAAAAGCTCCAAATTCAACAGCCTACCAAATTCAACCGCATCAGTCTCCCCCAAAACCAACAGACCCTCCACAACCGCGCCGAACTCCTCGAATCGGCCTTCTTCAACCAACGCCGAAGCGATTTCCGCGCAGTAACCGAGATTGATCTCACCGCCATCGTTGCTGTCATTTGAGGGGTTCAATGAGGGCAGAATAAGGGGCTTGGAGAGCGTGGATGAAAGAGACGAAGGTGAAGTACTTGGAGAAGGGGATGATTGGAGTTTGAAGGTGGGAGGTGGGAGATTGGGCTTGGAAACGCGGCGGTAATGGCGGTGGGCGGCGAAAATGGAAGAGGATGATGAGGAAGAAGAAGAGGAAGACCCGGTGATGATGATGACAGGGTTTCTCATGGACGAAACCGAGTGAGAGAAGATGGAGCTTCGGAATGAGTGGCAATGGAGGAAGCATGGGGAAAGACTTATTAATGACCGTTTCTCTCCATTTTCTTTTTTCCGGGTAAATATTGGTGAGGATTGATTTTGAAAGGCAGGGATTTCCTTTCTCAAAGTGTATATTTTTTTTACAAGGAAAGGAGTAGGCTAGAATTTAGAAAGTGTTAAAGTTTTTTGACCTTTAAAACCGGCTAATTCGAATCGGGTGCTGTAGAGGTACTTGTAACCGTTCCAATTAGTCTTTTTATATACACCGATAGAGAGATTTGGATTCAAATCCTTGGACAAACACTCAAGGAAACTTAGCATCTCTCTATCCGAAATGAGAATGAGTCTCCAAATTCAATCTTTTCATACACACCGTTAGAAAGATTTAGGTTCGAATGTGAGGGTGAGCCTCCAAATTCAGTCTTTTCATACACGCCATTAGAAAGATCCATGTTCCAATCCTTTGACAAATGCTTAAGGAAACTTAGCATCTCTCTATCCGGATCAGGTACCCTCCCAATTCATTCTTTTCATACATGCCTTTAGAGAGATTCGATTCGGGTTTGAATCCTTGAACAAACACTTGAGGAAACTTAGAGTCTCTATCCAGATCGGGTACTGTAGAGGTCCTTAATGAGGGTGACCCTCCCAATTCAGTCTTTTCATACACGCCGTTAGAAAAATTTGGGTTCGAATTCTTGGACAAACGCTCAAGGAACTTAGTGTCTTATCCTGCTCTAGTGATTGATAAAAGGGTTGAAGTTGGTTGTTATTGTTTATCTAACCTTCATAGATAGATAGGTTTAGCACAAAAAACATTATAGATTGTTGAATTTTTTTGAAAAGCCAGGCAATTTTGTAGGAATAGTTGAACCCGTCGTGCCTTGCACGACTATGCCTTTAGATACATTATACAAAAATATTAATAAATAAAATATAATATAAAATTTAATGTAAGTAATTTATTGCATATAATATGTATAAGAATTATTTTGTTTTTGAAATCAAATTAAACAAATTAAATATAGATTATTAAGTTTAAAATTGAAGATAAACATAGATTATTAAGATAAAATAATCTACATTGCACTTTTTCCTTACAACATTTCATAACCAGGTTTAAATTGTTATACTCGTTGTGTTATGCATGACTATATGGATTTAATACTTAATTTATTTAATGAATAGTATTTTAATTTAATATAAAAAATAAAAAATAATATATTTATTAAAAAAATCATTAAGTTGAGCCAATATAATGTGAGGTACAACTAAAGTTGTTAAAGTGAGTCCAATATAAGTTTGATAGATTAATCATAATTTATTGATGAAAAAGTATAAATAAAATTATTTTAATTAGAATCATTAAAATTTATAAATGTTTTACAAAAATAATTAAATAGCTAAAAATAATGTAAATTCTATAATTTTTTAATCAAATTCAATTCCTTAATTTTCAATAAAAAGTTAAAAACATAATTAATAAGAAAAGATAAAAAATATGAATGAATATAGAATTTTTTAAAGATAAAAAACTTTTATATTAACATAAATAATCCAAAAAGGAAATTAAGCAAAAGATAATATAATTTTCTTACATAAAAATTTAATTTAGGAAAGTAGTTATATAAATATTAAATATTTTATTTTTTTTATCTAAATTTTATATAAGATAGTTATATAATCTTTTACATAAATCTTTTAAATAAATAGATAGAATGGTAAAGATAAAATAAATTTTTTAATTTTTAATTAAAATTCGAATTAATTTTTTCCAAATATAAAATATAGTGTGTAGTGTTAGTTTTTGATAGAAAAAATTAATATTAAAAATATCTTCCTATCTTATCATGATAGCAATCTATCATTATATATTAAAAAATCTTATGTTTTATTTTTTCCTTTCTTTTAATTTTTTATTAAATATATTAGAATTTTGGTTTTTATAAAAATTAGATAGATTTTTAGAAAATTTAAAGAAAAAATTATAATAATAAGAATACGAAATTACTTTTTAAATATAAGGTGGGGTCAGAATTGTTCTGGTGGATCGAAAAAGTTTGGATTTAATATATAGTTATAGATATATAGATGTATATTTCAAAGATATTATCATTTATATCGATATTTTTATTTCAAAGATATATATGTGACCACATGTACATATTTTTCTTATATTTTTGTAATTTATCTTTTACAAATATGATAAATATAATGTTCTTTTTTATCTATATTGGTAAAATATACTAATATTATTTTATCTTTATGTTTATTTGGAGATAGATTTTTACAAATATTATTTTATCTTTATGTTTATTTGGAGATAACTTTTTTGCTTAATTAACTATAAAGAACTATTATTTTAATAAAGGCGTAATGTGGCGCAATGTGGTGGCAGAAATTGCTTCGGCTTTAGTTATTAGCAATAAATTTAATTTAGGCAAGTAATTGTATACAAATTTAAAAATTTAATTTTTTTTATCTAAATTTGATTTAACATAATTTTTTTTAATCTTTTACATAAATAGATAAAAGGATAAATATAAATATTTTTTTAGTTTTTAACTAAAATTCGAATTAATATTTTCCAAATATTAAATATAGTGGAATGTTAGTTTTAGATAGAAAAAATTAATAGTAAAAATATTTTCCTACCTTATTATGATAACAATCTATCATTATATATTAAAAAATCTTATGTTTTATTTTTTCTTTCTTTTAATTTTTTATTAAATATATTAGAACGTTGGTTTATAGATTTTTAGAAAACTTAAAAGAAAAAAGAAAAAATAATAAGAATACAAAATTACTTTTTTAATATGAGGTGGGGCCAAAATTATTCTGGTGGCGTGGAAAGGTTTGGATTTAATATATAGTTATAGATATATAGATGGATATTTCAAAGATATTATCATTTATATGTATATTTTTATTTCAAAGATATATGTGTGACCACATGTACATGTTTTTCTTATATTTTTTAATTTATCTTTTACAAATATGATAAATATAATGCCCTTTTTATCTATATTGGTAAAATATACTAATATTATTTTATTTTTATGTTTATTTGGAGATAATTTTTTAGAAATATTGTTCTATCTTTATGTTTACTTGGAGATAACTTTTTTGCTTAATTAACTATAAAAAAACTATTATTTTAATAAATGAGTGATGTGGCGCAACGTGGTGGCGAAATTGCTCCGACTTTAGTTATTAGTAATAGATAGATATATTGATTCTAAGCGGAGAAGATCATCTACCTAGATGGTTCAGATGGACTATTATGCAAACTAAAAAACTTAAATGAGTTAAGACCTAACTATGTGAAATTAATTTACGTCACACCATGGAGCAAAAAAACATATTTGTCAATTTCTATATTTTTTATTTTAAAATTTTAGTAAATAAGACCCAAAATATATTTTAATTTTCAAATAACAAAGAAAATAGGTACATATAATTATAAATATGATTAGAATTTCTTTTTTTTTTGGGTTGAAAAATATGGTAAGAATTTCTTACCTACAATAATATCAATTTTGCTTAATTTATAAAATCGAACTTTACCTTGTTCGAAATTGTGATTTTCGTCAATTTATCTGTAACCAAATTATCTTATTAGTTTGTACAATTTAGTTGCTTTGAGGACTATCAATGATTTGTAAAACATTCATACGGTTAAATAAAAAAGCTAAAATCCGAAAATATAACCAATAAATCTTAGAAAAAAATTAAGTATATGTTAAATAAAAGATTCACCAAATCTTTTCAAATTTTGATCTCTATATATAAAAATCCATTACAATTTAACCAAAATAAAGTGATTTACAACATAATAATGAAATTTGGTATGAGTCACTATTATTTAAAAAAAAAAACTATGAGTAGATAAAAAAATGAGTAATCTTATTAGTTTCATTGTATTTAAGATATTGACCTATTTTTAGAAGACTTAAGATTTTATTTGTATAATTTGGAAAAAAATATCTTCTTCCATATACGTAATCTCCGAATAAGTGTATATGGTATTTTTAGAATAAAAAAAAGTTACAACAATTTTTATATGGTAATTTTATTTTTTTTATAAAAATATTTTTATGATGTGTAAATGACATGGCAAATATATTAATAGAATAAGTTTATATGATATTTTTAGAAAAAAAGATAAATTATGTTATTTAATATGGTAACGACATGTGGCAAAAGCTGAGATGGCGTAATTTCGGAACGACATGTGGCAAAATCCTAGGTGGCGCATTGTGGTGGCTCCAAACCTTATTGGTTTTATATATATAGTAGATTATTATTATTCAAAAAATCATGGCAAGAAAATTTCTAGATACTAAATATAAAAGAGAAGACATAATGTGTTACATGAATAGTCTCTAATGTGATTTATTTTGGTAAAACGTAGCCATAAGATAATATTGTAACTTGTAAGGTATACATTATAACATTGTAACCCGAGTCACCTTTTCAAAGAAAATAGTTGTATTTTATTTCTTTCAAAAGCTAAGAACGGTAAATGTTACCTCAAATGCTCACATTAGACTAGGAGTTCCTTGTATTTATACCATGAAATAGACTTGAGAAACTGGGAAATGGAAAACAAGAATTCCACACTACTACAAGAACAATCATGGCTGCATAAGCATTCAAATGGCTACTATGAAAGCAAGCTCTCTATTCCACAATTTCCACAGCTAATCTTTGAGAGCTTAATCCAGTCCATCAATTTCAATCTACAGGTTTAGCAAGCACAGATCTTGCATAGATCAAATCACTTTTCAAACTCAACCTTACTTCATCGGTCCAAGCAACGTGTATACCAGAAGCAATGACACAATCACTATTGCACCGCCTAATGTGAACCTGGGACTAGTCCACAACATAAGGTTTGATCTCTCTGTTCTCTTGATGGGATCAACCTCTTCAGAGATCGGGTAGTTTGAGCGTCTCGGGTTCCACGTCACGTACTTGTTTGGGGAGAATTGAGACGAGGGACGCTTTGACCGCTTTCTCCCTTGTTTCCTGAAGTTGGACCATGCCTTGTCCCAATCCATTGAAGATTTCTCATCTGTTGTAGGCAATGCAAACAAGCTATTTCAGTCTCTTCTTTCTTAATTAGAGCAAAAAATAACTATCATAATCATCATTGACCCGGTGAGGCTCCGCTACAGCGGAATCTGGGGGGTCAAGATGGGGGTATCCCTGCCCAAGGGAAAGGGAGTACGCCCGATAGACCCAAGAAAAACTGAAATTCAGCTATGTGACAATAATAACTGAATTTAGTTAGAATGCACTAAAATTGATATAGGGACTAAATCCATCTCAAAAACAGTGTATAAAAGCCAATGAGCATGAGGATGCGCCCAAAGAGCAAAAAATAACTATATGCCATGTAATTTCTAACTTAACCATATGTAAAGTTTACATAGAATTATGCTTCATCATCCTACTGAATCATTATTCCTTGTCAATTACAGTTTCATGCAAGCTGCTTCAATGGATTGTTGCAACTAGATTGCCACTCATGGGGAAAATGAAATAGCAGCTCAGGAATCAATTGGAGTATTTGAGCTCCAATCAGAAGATGAACTTAAGTTAGACATCTAAAACAGAACATTCAAAACATAAAGGCTAGATTAATTCTAAAATCAAGAAAAAGGATGGGGCAATAAGTGGGGAAATTAACTAATGAGGCGAATCAATATTTGCCGCGATTGTTATCATCGTTGTGGTCATTCAAAGTAATTTATCATGCAAACTTTCATAGAAGATGGGGAAAATGATCATAAGCTAACAAGTTTGCTGAGAATTGTGATGGCTAGCCCTGAAGTGTTGATCTAATCAGCTATGATCTTTCATGTATTTTGTACTTGAGAAATGCTTCCTAGAACATGTAAATAGTCTAATGATGCATAATCATGGGATACTTGTCAAGAAAACAGCACAATCCTCTTCAAACTTCACAACAACAATGACAGAGCAGGAAAAGGAGTTACATTCTAGAATGACCATTTTAAAGATGAAATTTCATAGCAACTCAATTGCTCAGCACAGAGACTTGATTGCAGATTTTCTTGTGTCAGCTCATGTTCATGTTGAAGTTCTAATCATACAATATACAATAAGTAAACTTGCTGGAGACAGATTTAATAACCACAACACAATTCTCCTGATTTCCATCAAGGTCTCGTCTTATCTAAAATTTTCAATATTCAGAACAAAGGAGAAACGACGATAAAAATTGAAAGAGATCAAAATGCAAAACTATGGTCTCGTAGCAGAGATCAAAATGCAAAATTACTCAATCTCAACAGTGATCCCTAGAAATTCACAATGAACAAATATCCCCAAGATAGCAGTATTCGTCAGAACTAACCAAAAGTGAAATTGATTCGAAACAAACCACAATACTACCACGAGATTGAGTAATCAGAGAGAAATTTCGAAAAACAACAACAAATTCAACAGATCGAAAGAGAAGAACATAAATTAGGGTTTGGAACTGCGACCTTTCTCATTTTCTCCATTGTCAGCGCCGTCGCTTGGCTGTTGTGAGCTCCCCCGAGAACACCAGGTTCTTAAAGACGACGATGGCGAAGATGGAGAAGAAGAAAATGGATCGGAGGAGAGAGGAGAAGTTGTGGGTGGGAATGGGAAGGAAGAGTTGAAGGAAGATCGGATGATTGAAATTCTTGCCACTGGAAACAGAATATCCATGAGAATGTTGGGTTTGGATTACCTTCGCTCCTTCAACTTCTTCCATCCACTACCTGAAATTCATGGCTCTCGATCGAAGCGATGGACTCAGGGAGTGGGCCCAACTCCCGAGGGCCCAAATCACCTTAATATAAAACGGATTTTCTTTTTTGGTTTCCCATTCCATTCGCCCTGCCCCAGTGGATTCGGGTCGGACTTAACCCTAGGACTACATCCGGATTCGAAGCGGGGTAGGGAATTATGGCTTTAAACTCATCCCAACGACGTTGCAAGGGATCGAACACGGGGTTCGCCCTTCCAAGTGCAGCTCCCATACCACGGCACCAACGCACCGTTAGTATAAAACGGATTTTCTAATAAGAGAGGTAGGGTTCTGATTATTTCAATATAAAATTATAAATACGAAAATACTTTCTTCCCTATAATTGTATAATCGTCGAATTGAGAGAGATGTTAGGATAAAAATGATTGTAAAAGTTTTCTTCCCTATAATTAAAGGATTTTAATCAAATTAGTAAAAAATAAAATTAATTTCAGCGAGATTTGATCTATTTCGGTGTATCTCACCTATATCATTATTTTAAGTAACTTTTTATTTTAAATTCTGGTCATTTATTAATTTAAATATGACAGTTTAGATTTAACAACATGATGTATTCTAAAAGACTATTTTAGTAGTGCACTATTCTACGAGGATAATACTATATATACGTGTAATAAAGACAAATTTAATAATAAAAGTGTTTTCATGTATTTCCACATTTTAGTACTACTTCTATTTTTTATTTTATTAAACATATTAAATCCACAAATACCCTTAAAAATAAATAAACCTTTTTTCGCATATATCGGATATTTAGGATATCTTTGATATAGTTTACGTATACATGTTGTCAATATTCTTATGTGATTCTTCCTTATATCTTGTGACTTTAGGTTTAGGTCAATGAGGGAGGATATATTGTAACCTTATACTGTACTTCATATATCTAAATCTAAAACCTATAAACGAACGAATTTTTTTTGGGGGGCGGCTTGTATACAGTGCGCGGCTTGTGTACAGTGTTTTTTGCAGTGCAATTTTACCGGCTTCAAAATTTGGCTCGGCTCGGCTCCAACTTATTGTTTAGTATATGCCGTATGCCTTTCTTTACGCTCAAATTTTCTCTCTCCCATATCCTCCGGTGACAACCTCGCCAACTATTTCCCTTTCCATTTTCTTCGCTTTCGCTCATTCTCTCTATCAGTTGAAGTTGCAATTGCCATCAATCAGTCCACGCATTGAAGCCTTCGAGTGAGCTTCTTACCACCGCATTCCACCCGTTGGATGCGCGTCACGTGTCATAATATGAATGGATAAGATTTAATAATAAAAATTAATATAAAAACGTAAATATTGATTTATTTACTTAATTTTTTGTGTTTTTAAATTATTCTTTTTTTTTAAAAATGCACAAAATTAAAATCTCTATCTATAGAAATCCATTTTGTATAAGTTTTGCATAAAAATTATATATGTAAATAAAACATGAATATAGTCAGTGTAGTAATTTATATTTTTTGGTAGAAAAAAATGATTCATATTTTTTGTGTTTGTTGTATTATTTTTTATTTTCTAGTATTTTGGTGTATTTTTTTTATGAATTATCTTGTGTAATTTTATGTTTAAATATTTTGTGAAAGTGAGCAAAATATTTTTATTGTCTTTTTTTAATGTTATAATTATGCTTTATAAGAAAATTTAGTTATAAATTATTATATAGATAGATTTTGGTTCAAATGAAACGAACTCTTATCCTGAAACGAACTCTTATGTTGAAACGAATGCACTTTTTTTAGTTTGTAGTGCACTTTTCCTACTTCATAGTACACTTTTTCGCATTTGCACTTTTCATACTTTGTAGTGCACTTTTGGTACTTTTTGTATTTCACTTTTTCGGATTGCACTTTTTGTATTTTTCAATGCACTTTTGTATGAAAAGTGCACTATAAACTGGAAAAAGTGCATTCGTTTCACGTTTTAGGATAATAGTTCGTTTCATTTGAACCAAACTCTATATAGATATTATTTAAGATGTAAAATACTATTATAATATTATTTGAGAGTATATATGTAATTTGACATAAAATATTAAAAATTAAAAAAAAAAAACATGTACTAATGAAAGTACCAAAATCCACTAATTTCCTCAAAATAAAATAACTATAAAAATAACATTAATTTAATTGTGAGAGACCCTCTTTTAACTCCTTAGAACCACTGCCAGATCTGCCTCTGAGGCTGCTCAAAGCCATCGCCGATACCTTCTTCGTTGCCGCCTGCCAGCTCTGTGGAGTTCTCGAGTTTTTTCCCTCCCCTCCCTTTCCCTAATTAAAAGAAGCAACCAAACAGGCTGTAAGTCTCCCGAATCACCGAGGTGCTTAGGGCAAGTAAGTCTCCCGAATCACCGATCTGTCTAAAATCTCCTGCGAGTTTAAAGCCTGCGACAAGATTCGCCGGGAAGTTTGCTGCTTTAGTTGAGGATTGAAATTGATGGTATAATTGGACGGAGAATAAACAGAGATATGGCGTGTCTTTACCGAATAAGGCAAACGAGGGTGAACCATCTTTTTTCCCAATTGAAGAGGAGCTATTTCCAGGTTTCTCCTCCTTGTTTGGCCGATTACGTTGCTCAGAACAAGACCCCAAGCAGTCTAAATCATAAGCAGATCCTCGGTGTACTTGGGAGGTCGAAAGGGTTTGTTGATAATGTTCGGTTTTTCGCTGCTCCGGTTCAGGTGAGTTCTCTTGATTACTTATTATCGCAATCTTAGTTTTCTTGTTCCATTCGATCTTTTCTAGCTGGAAGTTGTTGGTATGGCCTGTAATCTGTTGTAATGGAATTGAGATTTTAGTCTAAGAAGAAGGAGGAGACTAAGACTTCCAAAGGCCCGCGGTTGAATGAGCAGATCAAGTCACATATGGTGAGGCTTGTGAATGATGAAGGTACCGGATTAAATTAAGAGGATTTGGATTGATGCCTAATATTTTTTGGTATATCATTTTCCTTCGAATTATAATGTGCATATATCTTTTGGAATTACAGGACATGAAATCTTGCCTTTCAATCTAGCTATGGAACGAGCAAAGAGTCTCAACCAAGATTTAGTTGAGGTGAATGGGTTGGCATCATAAAAATTTGATGTTTCAGTCTTTATTTTCACATTAATTGCACCATGGAGGTGGCTTTATTTTGAATTTTATTTAGATTGTCTTGGCTGGACACATGGTCGCTCTTTTTTTTTCGCTTTTGTAGTGTTACAGATGGTTCACTGTTTTGCTACTGTAATATGCAGCTTTGAGATTTTTAATTGGTTACTAGTCTGCCCAATTTTGATTATTTCTCCTGGCTGAGCATTTGATTTATCATTTATGATTTCATTCTTACTTGCTTTGGCAAGTTTTCTTGTTGCTTTAAAGTTCAGTTTATTTTCAAGTTTCAGCTGAATCCGGATGTTATTCTTGGTCTTATACTTCTTAGTAAAGCCTTATGGTGTATTTTACAGGTTGATCGTAATGCTAAGCCTATTGTATGCAAAATCATGGACTACCATCGGGATAGATACCAGCAGCAACTGAAGGAGAAGGAACGTTTTAAGAGTAAGGTACAATGCAATTTATTGTCTCCACAGAGGATTTGGATATTAGATGTTATGTAACCATTTAGGGCCCGTTTGGTTTTAGATTTGGAAAGGAAATAGTTAAGGAAATGTATCTAGCCTATAATTAGTTTATAATTCATTGATAAAAGTGGTAACCATTACTCTCTTTTTCTCATTTTTCATGGAAAATTTGAGCCAACTCTCCTCATAAAGCATATCCCCCATTCTACTCTAATCATTTACCTTCTCCCTCTCTCTAGACACTAAAAAAAGAGGATCAACACCACTCTTCCATATAAATTTGTTTCTTTTCCCTTTCCTTTCCATACTTTTATACCAAATGGGCCCTTAATGGAATAATGGATTGAATCCTCTACTACTCTCTCTAAAATACTATCCCCAAGGATAAGTTGTGATCCTAGTTATGAAGTCATGTTTAGAATTGCTGCTTTTCTATTTTTTTTATCTTAATGTGTATTTCCTTGTTCCACTACAAATAAGAAGGCAATTTGGGAGGGTTGTTCATTGCAGATGAGCCACCTTTTATGGTCTTGCTAGATTAAAATGATAATACATAACTGTGTCAAACACTCTCACAAACTTTCTGATTGATCCAAGGATAAGTTTAGTTTGATTGAGGCTCTTACTAAAGTGAGATGTGGCTGTAAACTACAGCAACAACAACCACATTGACCCAGTGAGGTTCCGCTACAGCGGAATCTGGGAGATCAAGATGGAGGTAGGGAAAGGGTTTACACCCGATAGACTCAAGAAAAACTGAAATTTAGCTATGTGACAATAATAACTAAATTTAGTTAGAATGCACCAAAATTGATATAGGGACTACATCCATCTCAAAGGCAGTGCATAAAAGCCAATGAGCATGAGGATGCGCCCCAAATGAGAGAAGTAAGCGATTACTTGTCATCCTCTATGGATTTTTAATATTTTTGAAATCTGCAGTGAATCAAAAGGATTAGTTTAGTTCGATTTTTTGTTTTCTGGTTTATGTGCTTGTCATCCTCCATGGATTTTAGCTCCCACAATCTGTAACATTGTCATTGTTTCTAGCAATTACTATGCAACTAGTAGCATTTAAAATAGGTGAAACTGCATAAAACCACACCGTTAAATGGTCGATTTGCGAAGAACCACCGGTTATAAATGAAATAATTTTTAAGCACTTGTTAAATTCATTTTCTTAACAAATCCCCATCCATGACCATTTTCTGTTTGAGGATCTGTTAAAAGTGGTTAAATAACCAAAGTGCCCTTGGTTTTTAAAATTAATAACGGATAAAGACTAGGTTATGGGTATCCCCACTTGCATCTTCTCCCTCAACAAACCATGTGATCACCACCTTCAATTTACTCCTTAGAACCACTGCCAGCTCTGCCTCTGAGGCTGCTCAAAGCCATCGCCGATCCCTTCTTCGTTGCTGCCGTGGCACTGTGCAGATAATCCAGAAAGTTTGCCGCTACGGGAATGAATCCCTGCGGGGATTAGACTTGTTTGTTCTCAGTTTCGTTCCTTGGAAATTGATTGAAATTCACTCCACCTTTTGTCTCTATGGATCGATTTCTCATTCCTTGTCTGTTAGAAATTGGACAAGAATAATATATGTCCCATTTCACTGCTAATTCAAGAGCTTGACTCTTTAATTGCCTCAACACAATGGCTGTGGAGACATTGCTGATAACCCTATTTTTGTAACTTTGTGCAGGCTGAGATATCTGTGCGGAAAGGGGCTTGTAAAGAAGTTAGATTTTCTCCAAAAATTGTAAGTGGTAACCTTTTGGTATTTTCTAAATTTGACGAACTATATTTGTGTTGAATCGTTCATAACTCATATCATGTTCAAGGTAAATTGGTGGCTATTTTCCCCTTCCATCCTGTTTAATCCCATCTATTGTGTGAGCACATGGCCTGTGGGAGGATCCCCAAAATAGCGAAATGAACAAGTGTTGGTGTGAACACTTTTCTAAATTTTCTGTAACTAGGTTGCATTTTTAAGTTTTTGTTTTCTAACTTCTTCACTTCATTGCATCTCAATTGGTACATTGTGTTCATTTTATTTCTTTGAATTGATTTATATGTCTAATTTGATGCAATAATATGAAGCAGTACGTCAATTAATCTATGCCTCATTTCTAGGGATTGGTCAGGGGGTTTCTATAGCTGAAAACTGTTGATCTATAAAATTTGTGGAAAAAGTAGTGTATGAGTGTTGGTTGGGCTCCCATATAGCTTGGGCAATTGCAAAATATCTGTTGAGATTTATCACTTTATTTAAGAAGATTTTTATAGTATTAGTTGTAATGTCGTTATATCTGGTTATAACACCCAACCCTATTCATTGAGTGATTTCATTAGATAAGTGATTTCATTTGTTTATTAGCTTTTTCTAAAATTCTCACTGTGAGTGTCCTTGCTTACTTTAGATGGAGAGCAAGGGTGGTGGATATGTTGTCAGATGGAGAGGAAGAAGTTGGTTTGAGGAAAGATATATAGGAAAATCTTTTTGAAATGCTCATATGAAAAAGAAACATTCTACTATTCGTTGTGTCTCTAATTTTAGGAAAAAAAAAGGAATGTGGAAAGTATCAGAGCGGGGATTTCGAATTGTTTTGTTCATTCCTCATTCATTTTCCTTTGCCCATTCATTCCTCAACCATATGCTGAAAATTTTTGGACTGGTTTTCATTCTCTTCTTTCTCTCTTTTTGTAACCTTGTTCTCACTTTCTTTGCCCTTATTCAACATTTTGGTCTAATATGAGGTTGTCAATCCAAACTCCACTGAAGCTGCTAAAGAAAGTCAAGATCACCTGCCTGTGCCGGCATCCATCATAATTTTTGTGGGCAAATAATTATTCATTCCTTTTCCCATTCTCACCCTAATCATATGTTCAAAATCTTAGAGTGGTTCTTATTTGTTTCGCTCTCTTTTTCCTTCTTTTTCAATCTCTCCCCTTAAACAGCATTATGCTCTAATATGACTATTTGAGTTGGTCTATCCTTCAGAACTTTGTTTATTATTAAATTATATGAGCAACAATGTCCTTGCAAGTTAAAAACAACATATTGAGCTTTCAGAAGATATATCACAACAGAAACTTCCCCAATCACAACCCTAATCAATGTTGTTGTTGTGTCGTTGTCAAAATGAAACAAAGGCAAATGAGGCTAGTGATAAAAATAAACACAAGCAAATGGTTAGGGAGTATTTATGTACAATTATGTGAGTAACATGTTTCCTAATTAATGTTATATGTAATATTAGAAATGAAACAAATAAAAGACATTGGATATTTTGAATTTTGGGTACTAGAATGAAACTTGCCGTTATTTACAGTTCTTATTTCTTTGGGCTTTTCTTGGAAAGCAATGGATTTTTTTTAATGGCTATTAAGTATATGTTTAGAATGACCATTCTTGGTGCTGTAGAGCATGCCATATCTAGCAAGGAGTACTAAACATCAGTGTTACTTGTCCCTTTTCTTTTTAGCATCAGATCATCTGAAGTAACATACAGTATATACCATTAAATCTATTTTTGTTAAAAAGGCCGCGTCTTGCAGTTTTTTCTTTGGACTTCCAAGGAACATTTTTTGTCCAACCGCTGACTAACAAACATTTCTTCTTTGCTTCAGGAACAAAAGGATCTTCAAATGAAGGCAGATATGGCTAAGAGATTAATGGAACGTGGATATCGAGTGAAGGTGCTTTCTTTCTTTCTTCTTTATTAGAAGTTTGTTCTTGAATTTATGATTTTCCCCCCAACTGTGTTCATTTCTACTTTAAGGAGCTCCATTTGGAAAGAATAACGTACAGGAATTTTTGGAGGAAATTGAAATGGTGTCTCTTATATTAGACAGTTTATAAACCAGGATAAACATTTAAATCAAAATCTAATATGATTCAGATAATGCCAAAAAAAAAGAACATGATTCAGATAAAGTCAAAATCTGTTCTTCCATTCTGATTCACATGTGGCAAGTAGGGAAACAGTTTACACAACATGATTCAGATAATGCCAAAAAAAAAGAACAAAGTTGAAGTGTAATCTTGCAGAATAGTTATGACCCTATTTTCTTGTAAACAAAAGAGTTACTGTTTTCAATTCTGGTTTTGTTGCTCTGTTTTTTGTATGGAACAATGCCAAAGCACTAAACATATGCATTAGCTATATTATTTGGAGACTAGACCACACAAGATGTAGGGTATATATGTCCCAAGCCCTCAAACCTATTTCTATGGCTTGACATGAGCATGTTAATGGCAAGAAATTTTCCATTTGTATGAGTAAAATTCCAGTGTAATAGTTTGAAACAAGTGTGTAATGTGCATAATACCCTGAACAATGATATCAATACCAATAGTCTGAAACTCTTCCAGTGGTTGTAGGACTGAATTTGACAAAAAAATGGTGTGGAAGTTGAATATTGTTTATAAATTAATCTGATTGGAGAGATTGATCAGACTAATTGAAGATTGACTTGATGATGGATTTTTATTGTCTTCCGGTGTTGTTCAATTTTTTGTTGCTTGTGCTAAATTCTGTTTGTGTATGTGGTTCCTTGGAAATTATGTGATCTGTACAGTGTATGGTTGTTGGCTCTGAAGATCAGGATCTAAGAGGATTGATAGATCGTCTACACTCTCTGGTACTGTCAGATATTGCAATTTCTTATCTATCAACTATGGTTATTATTTTTCTATCGAATGAGTTTAATGGTTTCCTTTAATTCATGTCAGATTGAAGAAATAGCATTCGTGGAAAGTGGACCCAGGGTGGAGAAGAGTCAGGCTTATGTTGTAGTCAGGCACATTAAGTTTGGGCCAACGAAGAAGGGGGGCAAAGGGGCTGCTGCTAAATCAGCTGACACAACAAGCTCGGGGCGTCAAAAGGACTCTGCCTCTCAATCAACTGGTGGTCCTGTTCAGGACCCTGTGAATCTTGGCGCAAGGGGATCAGAGAATGATTATGACGAAAGCTCTTCTGGGGATTCTGATTCACAATCAATAACCGAACAATACAAAAGGAAATGGTCGCTTTCTGATCATAAAGAGAAACCTCCTCTTCCAACAAATTCATCCAATAATAATAGGTACAACAGCAGGCAGGAGGACTCAACAAGGTTGATGACGCGACCTGGTCCTTATCGAGCTCAAATTCAGACGCCTCCACTTCCAAACTCGTCTGAAAACAGGTACAACAGGCAAAGCTTCATTCCAAAGCAAAATGATCCAAACTCTTCTGATTGCATTCCTCCATCCACAAGCTACGGAGTATTTAGCAGCAGCCATAATCATCAATTTGGTTTTGCAAAAACACAAGGCCCAGCTACTATTGAACGAGCAAAGCCAGATGCAGATTCTTCCACGGGGAGTTCTACTCATAACCAGAACACATGCATGGGATTATTCAGTGGAGAGGGCTCCAACGCCAACGCTAGCAGGACCTTCCAAAACCAATCTAAAGCTGAAAGATGAATTTGCATGTTTTGGGTGTCAAGTTTAAAGAGCATATACAGTTTTGGCAGGTTTGGACTAATAATGCGCTCCTGTGATTGACGAAACCGCTTGTTTTTGCTCTGTTGTGTTATTTGAGCACGTTATTAGGTTATAAGCCATGTAACACATTTCATTCTCCCAATGGGTGCCATTTCTATTCTTTTTCAACTCCCACACGCGCGCGTGCACACACACCCGAGACAACGGCTTTGGGTGATCATAAAGGCCTGCTGCGTCAAGGAATTACGCAGATTCGATGGAACTGGAGGCACATAAAGGCCTGCTGGGTTCAGTCAAGTGAATGATTTTGAAGGGATTCAGCATAGTATGTTAGGTGTTGCTACTTTCATAACTAACCTTCTTGTCACCAAGGTTTTTCGGCCATTTATGCAAGTCAAGTCCAGGTCAGATAATATGAGTAGAGTTTGAGCTCGTACTCTCAAAGTGACATTGAGGATCATTCTAAACTAGGTTGGACGTCTCCTGTCATTTGGTATCATAGCTAGACCTGTCAAAACTTGACCCGACCTGGAAAACCGACCCGACTTGTCCGAAATTTTTTGGGTTGAAACCCGACCCGAAAATCAATGGGTCAAGAGTAACCCGAACCCAATAGACTCGAAAAAAACTGGGTTGGGTCACCGACCTGTTGGGTTGACCCGACCAACCCGATAAATTATTATTTTAAATAAAAATTAAATATTTTGTTATAGATTTTGTATAGAATTATTATTTTATTACTATTAAATAACATTTAATATAATATAATATTGATTATTGTAATAAATATAAAAATAAGGTTAACAAAATTGATGATCGTGACCTGTTGGATCAACTTGAACTCGTACCATAACCGTAAGTCCGTAACAACCCAATCCAAATGAACCCGTGAATTTAACGACCCGACGATCCGAGACCCGTTTTGACCCGAACCCGACCCGCCCGACCCATTTGACAGGTCTAACTGTCCATAGCTAAGATGTTGCCTCATATCGTTTTCTTTGCAAGAGCAATAATGGGTGGTGACTGGTGACGTTTTGGATTGAATAGAAATGGAGAGTTTGTTTGATAGATATTAAATTCTTCAAGGATGTGATCACCTTTTAGAAGTCTAGTAAGCCCTCTACCCTTAAGATATATTCACTTAAAAGGAAGAAAGCAGTCTTGGATTAGCTCACCAAGATAACAAAGGAATATTTCCTTGTAGTAAAATCGGCCCAAGTCTCTTTCTTAGAGTGATTTGATTTCAATTCAAGTTTAAGGTATCTTACAATGGAAGTGGAGGCTTTTTATAGCCATTTCCCACGTTCAAATACATTTAACAAGAGTAAGTGGAGGTTTTTTGATTTTTGATATATTATTATCAATGAGAGAAGTTATCTCGTCTATTCATGCGTCTTTGATTTCACAACCTTACATCTACATTTTAACAACGTTTTTTATTTTTTATTTATTTATGCGTATGATTATTTAAATTATTTTTTGATGAAATTTATCGGAAAATTAGGTTAAATATTCTTCTTTTAGGAACTAAAATTTTATTTTTATAACACTTAAAAGGCACAAGTTATGCATTCTCCTTTTAGGAACTAAAATCTTAAAAAAAATTAACAAATCCTTTTAATATATATATATATATATATAATTTAACAATATATTTCTATTTATCCTTTTGACCTATATCCTTAAAGAATAATTACTACTCCCTCCGTTAAGCTAAAACTTGTCATTCTAGCCTGATTTTTTTGTTAAATAAAAGTTGTTATTTGACTTATTTTAAGTCACTTTTTCCAATAATATCCCTATTAATTAAAGATATTTGCATTAATCTACAAACTAAGGTAAAAGATGTTGACAATATTGAGTATATTTGAGTAAAATCAAATAATTTCCTTAATTTTAAAGACAATTTCTAACGATAAATTTATCTTAACGGAGGGAGTATTGGGAAAGCATCTCTATTTCCAAATATACGACTATTTACCCAAGAAAGGTATATATCTAGATGCATTGTATACTAATTTAATGGAAATCACTTTAATGCATCATAATCTTCGACCAAAAAAAACTCGTTTTACGGATATCTCTTTAATGTGAACATGAACCATGAAATGCACCATAATCTTGATCAATTTCCTATATATAAAGAAACAAAACTTTACCAAAAAAAAGAAACAAAACTTTACATTCCATAAAAAAAACTTATCTTCCCTTACTTTTTGGAAACCATTCTAATCTGTACATGAACCAACCATGCATGAAACATATCATAACTATAACCTAAAGCGGAGGTTAAAAAAATTATTAAACGACACATGTCACTTTTAGATTGGACCACACCATCCATTTTTTTGTAAAAAATAATCTTTTATTTTTGGATAGGATAAATTCTTATTCATGTTTTTAGAATATAGGATAAAAAATTACATTATTAAACAATTTTTTATTTTTGGATATCATACAAATTCTAGAATATTTATGTTAATAGGGAAATTGCCTCCCTTATCTTTTTAAGCAGATCATAAAAAAAAAATTATATTTAAAAATTTGCATAATTATTTTTTTCGAATAATAAATATATTTGAAAATATTTTATTATTAAGTATTTTATTAAAAAAAAAACCGTACAAGGTAGAGGAATACATACTAGTCTACTCCTATATATATAGCACATTTTCATTGTAAATAATCCCATCATCTTACATCAAAATTCAAACCTCATTGTAGAGTTCAAACCACAATGCCGCCCTCCAAAGCAGCGACTCTTATGCTAATGTTTCTCGTTTCTTCATTCTTCGTCAGCGACGCTAGCCGAAGCCTCGGCGCGATCGTCGTCGACCAAGAAGATGCAACAACTTTTCCGCCATCGCCTTTCTATGCAATGTTGCCCAAAGGCCCGCCCATGCAATCCGGGCCGTCGACGCGCACCTCCGACTCGCCACCGGGAGGACCACCGGCCGAGAGAACCGCATGATCGGAGTAGCGGTTGTGGAATTATAATGCCTAGCAAATTATTGTACTTAATTGCAGAATGAATAATTAATTATGGGAGTTGATGCATATTTTTACTCAGTTTCAAATCTATGGTTAATTGGGTGGGTTATTGGGTGAGAAAATCTCACCCTTACCCGACCCATAATCCATTTCGCCCGTCATCCGAACCGCCTGTCATCCGCTTTGATTGGGTTTTAACCCATTTATTTTGGGTAGTTAAAACGGGTGGATCAGTCACCCGTGGGTAATTGACAGCCCTAATCTCTATTTCCAAATATAACTATTTTCAAAATGCATTGTATACTAATTTAATGGAAATCACTTTAATGCATCATAATCTTCGACCAAAAAAAACTCGTTTTACGGAAATCTCTTTAATGTGAACATGAACCATGAAATGCACCATAATCTTGATCAATTTCCCATATATAAAGAAACAAAACTTTACATTTCCATAAAAACCTTATTTTCCCTTACTTTTTGGAAACCATTCTAATCTCTACATGCATGCATGAAACTTAACCACTCCTCTGGCTCTATATATAGAGCAAATTTTCATTGTAAAAAATCCCATCATCTCACACCAATTCAAAACACAATGCCGCCCTTCAAAGCAGCGACTCTTATGCTAGTGCTTCTCGTCGCTTCATTCTTCCTCAGCGACGCTAGCCGAAGCCTCGGCGCTATCGTCGTCGGCCAAGAAGATGCAACAACTTTTCCGCCATCGCCTTTCTCTGCAATGTTGCCCAAAGGCCCGCCCATGCAATCCGGGCCGTCGACGCGCACCTCCGACTCGCCACCGGGAGGACCACCGGCCGAGACGACCGGATGATCGGAGTAGCGGTTGTGGAATTATTATGCCTAGCAAATTATTGTACTTAATTGCAGAATGAATAATTAATGGGAGTTGATGCATATTTTTACTCAGTTTCAAATCTATGGTTTTATTTCTTTTCATTATTTAATATATATTAATTACTCGGTTACTCCCATCCGTTATCTAAAAAAAAAATCACTCCATCCATTCGCAAATGCTTTATATAAATTAATAAAATGGTATTGTATTTTATTTGGAGATTTTTTATAGTTAAATTTTATTAATTTAAGGGTGAGAAGCATAAAAGTTTGAGTTTAACTAATTTGTACTAAAGATGGGCATCAATATAATAAAATCAAAACTTTAAGGATATTAAGATAAATATATTTTTTCTTTTTTTACTATTCTCTTCAAGTAGTATTGGTAAATGAGAAAGTTAATTAAATAATGAGGTAAGAAGTTATATAAATAGGGATAGTTTGTAATTTGATGGATGTAAAAAATAGAAAAATGATAAAATAGTTGATAAAGTATACAAAGTAAGAGTAATATAGTAAAAAAAAGTGTATTATAAGTGAAATGTGAACAAATAAAAAACTAAAAGTAACAATGGAAAAAAAAGTGAACACATAAACGGGCGATCGATGCGCCCATGTCAGATTTTTGGGACGCCCAAGTCGGTCACCTCGACCGACTAAATGGGGCCTCGGAAAGTGGATTGTAGTCGATCGCCTCGACCGACTACATGGGTGTTTTAAAAAAAAAAGTAGTCGGTCACCTCGACCGACTACAGCTAGTCGGTCGAGGCGACTGACTATCCACCCGTTTGGAATTATTTCCTAACGGGTGGATTTCGTTCTCTATATATACCCAAATACACCAAAATATTTTCCACATCCGAAAATACATTTCAATCTTCTCTAAAAAATCCACTTTCAGAATTTTATCGAAATGGCGAATTGGTTGATTACAAAATTTAATGTAAGTTAACTACATATTTTTAAGCAATTTATTAAGTTTTTTCCGTTAAATTCATACGATTCGAAATTATTCTCTAAATATTTCGTAATTTTACGTAGTCGTTGATGGTGGGAGGGTCAAAACCACCAGCCCCATTTGATTTAAACGAGGAGTATGTTGATGACGGCGATGGAGGATATGAGGTTTCAAATGAGCACAATTACGACGTCGTTTGTAATCTAGAATCAAATCAGGTATGTAAATGTAATTTTATGAAGTTTAGAAATTAAGATAAAAAATTCTAATTAGTTTTTATTATTATTATAGGTTATTCAGTTTCCAGATTTTTCTAATTATTTTGAAAATAATTGTGAGTGGGAGGAACGAGATCATATGATACAGTGGGCCCGTAAGATAGGGAGAGGGTTAAACATTGTACTCACCATCAAAAACTCTTGGTCGGCAAAGATTAGTTTGGGATGTGTATTAGGCGGTGAGTACAAAGCGGGAAAAAAGGCATACCGCGTAAAATGGTGAAGAATTTAGGTGTCGGTGATGAGCTTAAACCTTGTCCTCGTACTAGAAAGAAGGGTTGCCCATTCGAGTTGATAGGTTGGAGGGACAGAAAGACCCAGAAGTGGCACTTAAGGGTGGAATGTGGTAACCACAACCATGACCTTTCCACCAGTTTAGAGGGCTATCCGTTTGCGGGACGACTGACTAAGGACCAAAAGATTGATGCAAGAAATATGGCTTTGGCAGATATAGAACCTAGGAAATCCATGACATTCCTATTTCATAAGTATCCAGATATGGTCACATCAATGAAGCAGTTGTATGATTTTCGATACGATGTGTTTAAAAAGGAGATGAATGGAATGAGGGTGAGCGAATTTGCGATTCATTTCTTAGAGTCTAATCAATACTATGTCAACTACCGAACTGCGAAGGGTAGCCGTAAGGTACTAGAAATCTTCTTTGCCCATCCGAAGTCGATCCAGTTGCTGAAGTTGTTCCCTTACGTCGTTGTGATGGACTCGACGTACAAAACAAACATGTAAGTCGTTTTATTACCTATGATGTAGTAGTATATTGAAGTACACGCATTAAATCTCATTGAATTGACATTGTAGGTACAACATGCCTTTGTGCGAAATGGTTGGATTTACATGCACCGGCAAGACTTTTTGTATTGCTTTTGCGATAATGACAAGGGAGATTCAAGACCACTATGAATGGGTGTTATTCCAATTGAAAGAGGTCTATAAGCTGGTTGGAAGAGAGCCAGAAGCCATACTGACCGATCGGGATATGGCTGAGGTGAATGTTGTCGATAACTTATTTCCCAAAGCCAAACATATGCTTTGTTGGGTGCACATCCAACGCAACTGTAGAGCATACGCGTTGGCAAATGGGTTCAAGGATAAGTCGGCGGACTTTTTTGCGAACAAAGCGTGGGAGCTATTCTGTTCGACGACCATGTGGGAGTACGAGACACGACTCCAAATGGTGAAAGAAGTCGTGGAGCCAATTTTATTTACATATCTCCAGAAAACTTGGCTCACCCTTTGGCGCGATCGGATTGTGAGGGCATTCACCGACCACCGCTTCAACCTTTTTACGAGGACCACAAATAGGTAAAAATAAGTTATTTTGCCACTCATTCGAATTTACTAATTTGGGTTTTAATTTCCAAAGTTTTACAAAATTGTGTTTTAATTTCCAAATTTTTGTAGGGTCGAGTCACAACACTCAACGCTGAAGGATTACTTGGGATCATCTGTTTTGGGGTTCAGTGCTATAGTGAGGAAGATACACAATGCGGTTAGAATCCAGGTTATGACCGTACGGGGGCAAATGGAGATGGATCGCACCACTGTTCCACTTGCCATCTATCACATGGCCGAACCGCTCCGAACGGTATTCTCTCTCCTCCCAACGAATGTATCCAACAGTTGTATAGGTCATTTGTTCGATCATATTAGTGCCCCTCTGAGTCCGGAATGCGACGATAAATGGTGGACAACTGCTCGTGGCCTTCCGTGCCCTCATCAAGTCCGTCAATGCATTGACCGATGTACGCCTATTGAGCTTTCAATGATCCATCCTTTTTGGAAGCAATTAGTATGGGAAGGCCTTCCGATGACATCGCCCGAGGATGATTGCATAGAAGATGACGATGCTGAATGGGAGAAGATGATAGCAGACTACAATGCAGGCACGATGTCCAAACGGGTGCAACGTGAGGTGATCCGCGATTATCGTAAGCACAAGGATACTAGCACATTGGAGGAACCCGATGGTGAAAAGAAGAAGGGAAGACCTAAGAAGAAATCGAAGGTTCAAGCAAGATGGTTGACTAGATTGGAGCATCTACAACAACAACCTCCCCAGCGCAAAAGGGCTGTCAAAGGTGCTCATTCTATGCCAGGGACAGCATTTACATCGACCCCAACAGTTGATGAAGAAGAGGAAGATGTCGAGACTGAGGAAGATGCAGACCCGATTTTGCCTCCCACCGCGGGAATGGGGTTTATTCCACCAAAGGCCCCCCCTCTCACTAGCGACTTTGGAGGATTACATCTCATAGATCATGTACCTCCTTTCATGATGTCATACATCGCCACTGCGCATGATGTTCCAGGAGATGGTCATTGTGGATATAGGGCGCTCGCTTCTCAGATGGGGTGGGATGCGAGGGATGGATGGCAGCGTATGCGATGGGAGCTTGTTCAGGAGATGAGGACCCACCGCGATATATATTCGAGGATGGAGCGCTGGGGCTTCAAGAAGGTTGATGAGTTGATTGATAGAGTCAACTGGTTGCACCAGAATTGTCCAAGGCAGTACTGGATGGAGACACCTTCGATGGGCGTTGTATTTGCTACTAGATTTCAGTGTACATTGATCACATTAGGTCGTGGTATATCACACACATGTTTCCCGATCATAGGAGCCGGAGGCGTTTATAACTCTCTTTGGGACAAGGTTACATGTATTGCTTTCCTTGGGAACCACTACGTTCCGGTAATTCAATACCCTCATTATTGATAAATATTGTTTTTTATTTAGAACACTTAGTAATTGCGTGTTTTGTTTAACATTGTAGGTTACATTGCACGATGATTCTCCGATGCCACCCCCGACTATTATGTGGACGAACTGTCATGATCCATCAGTGGGCGGATATCTAGACCGGTATCATGATCGTTTAGCTAGGTTCGATCGGTTTCAGATTGCAAAGAGCTTGTCTCATCCTTATGGGCAGATATCTAGTCCTTATCAGGTTTAATGTATTAATGGTTTAGTGTATGAATGGTTTAATGTATGAATGGTTTATTTTGTATGGTTTAGTTTATGGAAAAACAACACAAATATAAGTAACAAAACCAACACAAATATAAGTAACCATTACAAAGTAATCATTACACAACTAGAACTACAACAAATTAAACTATCTATATTGTCCCACATCGCTGTGGCGTGCGGGTTGTACGGAGGGAGAGCGGCGACGACGACCACCTACACGTGGCGGGATCGGTGGTGGAGGCCTCTCTCCAAACCAAATGGCATGTAATTGGCGAGCGACTTTGACCACTTCAGGATTGCTATGACCTTCTAGTCGTTTAGTGAGCGCCTTCGTCAGTGTCATCCGCTGTCAAACCAACACAAATTTGTTATTTTAGAATTTGAAGTTTTTTTTTACTAATATGAGAGAACCAATTAAGTGTCATCATACACGTACCGCATAAAAATCCACCACGGGTTGCGGATGGTTGTTTGCATATTCTACGGAGGACGTGTGCAACAAAAAAGGATGTGTTTGTCTCATATGCCATTGCACGTACTCGGCATCCATAGAGTACATATGTGGTGCAATTTCCCCCATTGGCACTAACAAGTTCCATCGATCTTCCCATCGATCATCATTTGGTGAGTATTGCACATCATACTTCACATGCACGTTCGTCAATTTTGCTGGTCGGCATACACTGATTGGCTTGATAACGTCTAATTCAGGGATTGACTGATGCCAGCCATATTGACGAGCGAGCCTCTCGGGGTGATATGCCTCCTTGATGTGGAGACATGTCAAGGTACCCCTATACCTCGACAAACTAAGATCGCCAGTGGAAAAGTCGATAAAATCCCGCCATGGCATAAAATTGACCTACACATAAACACAAAATAGAGAATATGTTAGATTCAAATAAAATCGAACTAGCAATTTAATCAGAAAAGAATATGTTAGATTCAAATATGTTACTTACATCTTCAACTTTTATCATGTCTAAGTAGCGACGATAGTCGAGCAATTATTTAAGATCTCTGTTTCGACCTTTATGTGCTTTGAACATCTCCCCTGGCAATCGTGTGATATCGTGATTGATCTGACCTTGGAGTGATGGAAAGTACCTCCAAATGAAGTTCTACAAAATAGAAAATATGTTAGATTGAAATAAAATCGGACTATCAATTTAAACAGAGTAGAGTATCAACACTCACGTGTAACACATATGAGCACCCTGCGATCTGCGCTCCTTCAGCTCGGGACGCCATTCCGAGCTGCCTGAGTAGCCATGCAAGTGTAGCGGCACACCATGAATACTCCATCACCTGATCGTGGTTCAACACGAGCGGCAACAATCTGTGGGGTACCCCGTTACCTGTCCTGTCCATTATCAAGGTGCTTCCTAACAGATCACACAAATACCCTGAAGCTATCAAATCTGGGTTTCCTTCATTTTCTATCATGTTAAACAGGATCTCATTCCAACGATTGATTTTTATGCAGCCTTTGGTTACTAAATTCTTCATTTCAGGTTCACTAACGCCGTATGCACCACTGATAAACTGCTTTATTTGTTCTTCGGAGTACGTCGAAACAGCCTTCATCCCGTTGATCGGTAGGCCCAAAATGAAGTGGACATCATGGAGGGTGATTGATATTTCTCCCCAAGGAAAATGAAAACTGTTCGTTTCTGGGTGCCATCTTTCCACAAAAGCCTGAACCAATGCTTCATCAGTTTGATTGAACGTCCAATGTTGTAGGCGCAATAATCCGCTACGCTGAGCACGGACGACCCACGCACCTCCATCCGTCAACTTTTCGTTCCAATCCTTAAGCGTCCCTCGCGTATGCACTCTCAAGGGTTTACCACTAGTATACTGAAACATTATTATCAAAATTATTAAGTATAATTATTTATGCGTACATATAAGGTAAATTAATTAAACGTTCTTACCGTTGGATCTTCCCATAAGCGCTTCGCTATATGCGTCTCATAACTGAGCAATAAACTAGTATCGATTGGTCCGCCTCCAAATCTATCTTGGGTATTGGGAGTGGCTGTTGGAGGTTGGGAATATGAAGTCCCGGCATGAGACTGGGCTTGGAAATAAGGTTGGGATGGTGGAGGTTGGGAATAAGAAGTCCCCTCGGCTTGAAAATAAGGTTGGGATGGTGGAGGTTGGGAATAAGACGTCCCCGCCTGATTCTCAGCTTGGAAATAAGGACTCAAGGGAGTAAAAGAAATTGTATCTTGAATCCAAGTATCACCCTGTAGACCAGTCCGTATGTCTGTCTGAGGAGTGAAAGCATTATCGAATTCAATATACAAATTCCTAGTTGGGGTTAGGTTGGTGCTGTGTGGGGTGTGTTGGGAAGTGGATGACCCCCACAAATTCTGATAGTCGGGGGTTGTATATTGGGTGAACGATTGGTTAGGTGGAAACGGTGATCCAGTAAAATCGTGTGGTGGTCGGGGGTTCGTACCCCCAGACGCATACCACTCCATATATCGGGGATCGTCGCTCGTAAGCATATCAACGTAAATAATGTATGACCACTATCATATATAATGTATTAAATACTAATATACTATAATTACTTATCAAATAAAATTACTATGAGATCAAATTAAAAACATTCTAATATGAATAATAAATTAAATTGAAATACTAACAAATAAAATTAAGATAATTCTAAATTATTATTATAAATAGATCCGACTAAACTTGATGATTCAAAACGTAAAATTTTAATTTACATACCTAAAAACCCTCCCCCAACTGGCGTAGCTACTTGATTTGTGATGTCGAACTCGAACGCATTTGGAGCGGTTGGTTGAACCGGTACCTCCTCTTGCTCTACATTGACTTGTATATCCTCAGCATTCGCCCCTTCATTCAAATTTATTTGCGACGAGTGGCCATGTGAAGATTTTGAACGATTTTTGCTCTTAGATTTGCCTAACCCCAAAGACCACCCTTTTCTCATTTTTTACACTTTTTTTCTCTCAATTGCAAATTTTTTTTAACCCTCGGTGTATGCCCGCTTGCTTATGCACCAAATGGAGGAGTTGAGGGCTATATATAGCCCTCAACAATTGAGCACCAACGGCTCTTTGCAAAAGAGCCGTTGTTTTTTAATAAAAAAAGCCCCAATGTAGTCGGTCACCTCGACCGACTACACTGGGCCCCATACGCTATCTGCAATTGCAGATAGCGTGTGATGTTATTTAAAAAATAAATATAGTCGGTCACCTCGACCGACTACAATTTCGTCGGTCGAGGCGACCGACTTGTTCTGACATGGACGTCCGTCATTTCTGACATGAGCGCTCCGTATTCCCCCAATAGAGATGGAAGAAATATCATTCATCCCCGAGATAAATACTCTATCCGATTCAATTTCCATATTATTCCTTTATTTGTCATCTGTCGGATTTTCGGATGGGTTAAATAAAAGCAGGGGCCACGTGTCTTCCGATCCATCCATCACATAACCACGTGTCTTGCGCAAGGTAGGCAGTTTTCGTCAGGTGTAAAGATTGGGCCCAAATGGATTGTATGGCTCAGAGCTAAGCTCATTCTGCCAAATTTTACACAGCCACATGTATCACGAGCGCGCTGCTGGATTATTCACAGTCCGTTCGTCCACGTAACATAGTGAAATTGTAATTTAAAGTTAAATTTTAATTTAATTAATAACGAATAGCATACTTATATTATTACTTTAATCTGACTTTTAATATCACGACAACAATGGTGCAAGACTTTGCACAAGGGGAACTAATCCATGTAGCAAGGAATTTGTGTGTAAAAATCACGCCAAACAGGCAAACATGTAGGGTGTAGTCTATGATCCATTTTATTTGGAATATTCTATATCTTTGACCCGTGTCTAAACAAATGATAACGTTAATGACAAATCTTATGCATATATACAATTTTTTATTTTCATAGTTTTTTTTCTAAGTTAGGCTTGGTTAAAACTTAGAATAGCAGAATAAATACAAATATTAGTAGTATAGTAAAAAGGTGTGACACGTTAATTGTGGCCATTGTAGCCTCTCAAGAAAATTGATGGTTTCATTTTTAATGTACTCTTAATACTAGTACATCCGAGAATTCTCAATTGGTTAGTTGTAAATAGCCCTGTGACTATGGAACCAAAATTTATCATAAACTTACATTGAGATGTTGAAAAATCACCCTAAACTCATGAATTTACTTGTCAAGTTCGATTCCTAAATTTTACTATTTAGATTGAAAAAAAATTGCTTAAAGACAAAAGAAATACGGAGTAGAAAATAGTGTAGTGCTCAAATGAGTTTTCTAATGTTTACATTAATCACAAATTGATAATCACATATTCTATATAATTATTTGTTTATTTATCTCAAAATCTAATTACATTTATCAGTTGTTTCTAAATAATTTTACAGGGTTCAATTTTAAACAAATTAAAAAGAAATAGAACTACGTTACAAGTTGATGATAATGACCATGCAACTTGATTTGACAAATTTATGCAAACTTGCAAAGTGTGCACACTTGAAGAAAGTTACGTTCAGTATATCGATCGTGAGTTATGAACTGATGTTGCTGCCTAGACTTATCATCCAAGATCAGAAATTTCGACGGCATATAATGTTACCTAGTCTTGGACCACAAAACAACAATGGTTGAACAAAATTGGTTAAAAAACTGAGCAGAAATTTCAAATCATTAAAAAGTTATCCAACTTTTTAATGATTGGATTTTTTTAATGTGTGCCCATGGGCATACATTTAGAATTCTAATCTTGGTAAATCTGAATATTGTTTGTTACTCCCTCTATCCCCGAAAGTTTGTCTTACATTTTTTTCCGGGCGTCTCATTAAGTTTGTCTACATTTTTAACTTTCCTTTTATATCAAACTTTTCTTCTAATATTACCCTCATTCAATCTCATCTTATCCAACCAAAAATTTACCCCCATAACCCTTTTGGTAATTTCCTTTCTCTTTCCCCTTTTCTAATCTTTACCAATCACCATTACTACATCTCTCCTCTCCTAATTGGTTTATTTTTCTTAATAAGTGTGAAAGATGTCCTTTTGGACAACTTTCATGGACGGAGGGAGTAATTTTTTTAGCCCATCATAATCTACTATATATATAAAAGCAATAAGGTTTGGAGTCTTCTCATTACGCCACCTAGGATTTCGCCACATGTCGATCCTATATTAAGCCACCTCATATTTTTACACGTGTCATTTTCTAGACGTCTTTATAAATATTCCATGTCATAATCCACATGTCAAAAATTTTCCATGTCATTCTTATATTATGTGCACATAATATTGCAACATAATCTAAAAATCACAATCAATTATTTATTTTTTTATATTGGACTACAATAATGTTTTTTTTGGAAGTTTAGTTACATTTTCGACAAATTTACAATAAAAAATATTTATTACCATATTTTTATGATCCTAACAACTCTCCAATATAATCTACCAAAAAAAACTCATATAAATATATACCGAGATCTTTTTTTATAATATTTTTAAACTACAAAATTAATAATAGATTGTTAATGATCCATATATAAGATATGATCATATATGTAAGTACAAAATTAATATATTGAACAACAAAATTAACAATTAACCTATTTTCTAGCAAAATAAAAACTGGTTTGTAAAAATTAATTTCCATGAAATTGACATAAACATATTTTTTATGTATTTTATAGGATAAGCTTTTAACATATCTTCATGATCCTAACAACTCTCCAATATAACATAAAAAAACTCACATAAAAATAGACTGAGATCTTATCCTATAATATTTTTAAATTACAAAATTAATAATAATTTGTTATTGATCCATATGACCATAAGTACATAACGAATAAATTGAATAAAAAATTTAACAATTAACATATATTCTAAAAAAAGAATTAGAATAGATATGTCTATAGATAATCTTAACATATTTTCGACAACCTTATCATTGCTTTTACTTTTCCAATATGAGTTACAATATTAAAAAAATGAATCATAATAAATATATAGAAAAAATGAGTTACGGTTTTACAATGTATGTACAAATCAAGTCAATTTTTTTTTGTTAATCTATATTTTTTTCCCATTATGATATTTAGATAGGATTGGACCTTTTTGTTGCCAAATCTCTAAATTTCAATTATGATATATCTTTGAATTTTCAATTTTGATTTTTTTTATAATTTACATACAAATCTAGCTAAATACAATTGTTATTTTCAATTATAATTTTCCGGTAATGTTTTTTTTATAATATACGTACATGTCAAATCAATTTTGTTTGCTAATCCATATTAAATGTCCCATTAATTTCATTTTTGCTATCAAAATCTTTAATTTAGAATTATGGTTTTTTTTACAATTTATATAAATCACCAATTCACAATTATTATTTATATTATATTTTTATTTATTAATATCTTTTATAATATATCCAAAAAAATATCGAGTCATAGTCGTGCAGGGCACGACGGGAACAACTAGTAGTTTTAAAATTGTGAAAAGGGCACAATAAATTTTAATTATTTAATTCATTTTTTATCAATAGTTTAAGAACTACAATTTATATGTCCTTTATGGGTTGCTGCATTGTGGTTTTTGTACCCTGTATATAGAATAAAAATTTTAATTTAGAAACTAAAATTCTATTTTAAAAATATAAATCTTTTTACAAAAATAATTAAAAAATTAAATATATATTATTTTTAAACTGAGTTTTTAACATATTGCATGTTCTTAGGACATAAGTTTAAAAAATCAATGATATAAACATAAGTATATAGCATATCGATCAAGAGTGATTAATTACAAGTATGATTCACTATTTTTATTCGACAACTCATGATTAGAGTTTGGTTCAAATGAAACGAACTCTTATCCTGAAACAAATGCGCTTTTCCTAGTTCATATTGCACTTTTTCTACTTCAGAATGTACTTTTTCGCATTTTCACTTTCGTACGTTGTAGTGCACTTTTTGTAGTGCATTTTTTCATACTGCACTTTTGTATGAAAAGTGCACTACTAATTAGAAAAAATGAATTCATTTCACGTTTTAGGATAAGAGTTTGTTTCATTTGAACCAAACTCCTAATGATTAAATCAAATAAATGTCAATCTATTTTAATTAGACATTGACTGTATTGTTGGATGTTGTTTCCTTCATAAATATTTTATCAATTTTGGATATACATTTAAATTTGAATAAATCTTCATTTGAAAAATTATATACAAATAGCAATGTATATATATGTAACATAAAATAGGTTAATCCAGATTTCTCAAAAGGAAAACATTGGATACATTTATCATAAATTTCCATTATTATGTTATCCATTGAAATTCCCAGATTTCAGAGAAAATACAAAATAATATTGCACTTATTTTGAGTAGTAAAAATTCAGTTTATCATACAAGTCTCAAATAAACGAGAGGTTATAAAAAAACGGCAGTCGAGAAAATCGATTAGAGCATAATCATTCAAGAGAAATCGATAAACAAGGCAAAATACAATAAATGAGAATGGAATAGCATAGAGCTAGGAGTGAACCGTTGAGGTTGCCTCCAACCAAGATGGAGGATCTTTGGGAGTCCAGAGATGTCCAAAGCCACACCTAACCCTACTCAGTTTGTGACCAAACTTATAAACGAAATCACGGTGAAGTACAAACTGAAATCGTTGTGCAGTAAAAAACATTCCAAGTACTCCTTATAGTTTTTCATGACTTTTATTTATATTTTTCTATTTAGTAGAAAACACTTAAATTATTATAACAAAAAAAAAACTTAAAAAAAGTGTATCAACCAAATATCATTAATTAATACTAGTAGAGTTTTGTTTGGTTGGTTATTATTATTTTTTTGATAGGGTAATAATTAGGGTCATCACAAGTACTATTTGGGCTCGCCTAGAACATTCACTATAGTCTACAGATGAGAACTGGTTACTAACCAATTCTAGAGAGAAGAGAGCAAACCGCCTCTCGTGAGGTTCGAAACGTTGACCTCAAAATACTACCCTAAAGACAACCGTGAACCAAATGCTACTAACCAATTCTAGAGAGAAGAGGGCAAACTGCCTCCCGTGAGGTTCGAAACAGTGACCTCAAAATACTATCATAAAGACTTAACCGCTGAACCAAATGCCCGAAATATTGTTTGGTTGATTATGATTTTGCTTAGTACTTATTTCTAGGGTTGAGCACGGTTCGGTTCAAACCGAAATTATTAAGCCGAACCAAAACCGAAACCGATATAATTCGATTCGCTTTAAGAATTTTCCAAATTTCGATTCGCTTCGGTTTTCGGTTAAATTTCGGTTCAGTTCGAATTTTCCAAAGATTAACCTTCTATTTATCTAAAATCGACAAAAACCGAACCGAACCGAACCAATTTGGTTCGATTTTTGGTTCACATAAAATGGAATTTCATTTCGGTTTTTATCAGTTCGGTTCGGTTTTAAACCGATGCTCAACCGTACTTATTTTATTATTGGCCAATGACCATACAAGAAAGCAAAAATAATTGTCTTATAAATATAAGAATAGTTATTTACTTATTTAGAAACTAAATACTTAAAAAAATTATAAATAAAATCTTAAACAATTTTTAAGAATCACACTTATTTTTTTTTTGAGAGAAGAATCACATTTAATTAAAGTTTTAATTAATTTTTTTTATTATAATATGTTAAATAAAATAGAAAGATATAAAACGTAAAAGAAAAGAAAACCGACACGTAACGTCACCAGACCCCACCCAAAATCTTTACCGCTCCATCAGCCACCTATATAGCCCTCCGTTTCTCCCCCTCTTTCTCTCTCTAACCACCACCACTCCCTTCAATTCATCTCTCTCTCCAAGCTTCCATTTGCTTTTGCAGTTTTGCCTTCCTACCACGAGGATGAATTCCAGCGCGCCAAGCTCACAGGCGCCGGCGCAGCCGTCTTCTTCGACGCCGCCGGCTGCTCCATCCACCGCCGACGGTGGCTCAGGGAAGAAGGTTAGAAAGCCGTACACTATCACCAAATCAAGAGAGAGCTGGACCGAAGAAGAGCACGACAAATTCCTCGAAGCTCTACAACTGTAATTCGCTCTTCTTCTACCTCGCTTGCTTGTTAATTGTTCGGAATTGCTTAATTTTCAGCTCGATTTCAGTTCGTATGTTTTTCTTTTCGTTCTCGAGTCTCGATTGCTTGTGTGGATGGCGAGCGAAATCTTTGTTTGTTTCTTCTACAGTAGTAAGAACTTCGAATTCTTCCTTCGAGTCACAAGAAGGAAGACACTGATCGGCGAATTTTGGTTTTGAAATTCAGCTGTTAGGTGTTGGTAGCTGCTCTGTTTCAGAAACTAGGTTTACGAGGCCTAATTTTATTCCTGATGACCTGCGTTTACGTTTGGTTTACGTAGTTTAGATATTCGTGTTGATCGAGTTGTGAACTTGCTATTTTGTGCTTTGAGTTTGGTGGATACCGATGTTAGATAAAATTTGCAGCCAGATTAGTAGTCATTAATTAAACTACTTAGTAAACTAAACTCTGTCTGTGTCCACCAATTATGAAAATACGAGAGCTGGTAAGGAGAGATAAAAACGTGTCCGCTGATCTGATCAACGGCTATGATGGAATCACGGAAATGTCTTTTTCTGAACAGAAGGTGCCTCTGGAGATAACTATATGAAGATTCCCCCAAGTTGAAGAAAAATTGACAACATTCTTCTTTTATATGCTTTAGGAACTCAAAGTCAACTGCCTTTTGTAATTATTTTACATTTCAAGATATTTGGTAGACCTGAAACCCTGAGAAAAGGTGCTATCAGCCAATAGGCTTACATTGTTAGGCAATTCTTTCACATGTCCACGTATTAACTTGACCTAACATCACACTTCAAGGTGCTATTAAGAGTTATGGTTGTTAGTGTTATTTAGTTTAACCCCAGAAAAGGAGGAAACAAAGAGTTGCTTTAGATTGACATATAAAATTCCACTCATTCTTGCCATAGTCTTGTTGAAAAATCTATTAGTTCATTTGCTGCAATATTTTGACAAGGATTTTGTTTTGTTGATGGAGGAGGTTATGATAATGTGGCTAGTATTGTTTGTGGATGCTGTAGCCTGTAGGTTGAAAACTTGAAATAACTGTGTCTCTCTGCCCACCATTCAAAGCAATTGCATATTTTTTTTTTCTTCTTTACATCACATCAGCAAGCACAATGTGGAAATGCATTGGAGCATTCACCAAGAGTGTGCAATTTTATTTTATTTTCTCTTAGAAGCAAATTCTTTCATTAAAGATGAAGGATCAGATCTGCTCACTCTGACTACACTGATGTTGCAGTAGTAAAGCTCAAACTAATCATGATGATACATATTTTGGATATGAAATTTAGTTCAAGAAGGCCTGTCCGATTAAAATCAGAAAATGAATGTTACACGCACCCAAAAATTTCCAAATATTGTATTGATACTAATTAAGTTTGTTGGTTTTAGTTTCTCATGATACAACAAAGCTCTGAAATACACTTTTTGAAACATATAGGTTTGATCGCGATTGGAAGAAAATTGAAGATTTTGTTGGTTCAAAGACAGTGATTCAGGTTTCTTCTCTTGCTTTCAATATTTCTGTCTTATCTAAGTAGTCGCTTGCCTATGGCTTGAAAATATCTCATGCTCTCTTTTTTCAGAGAACTGTGAACTGAAAATATGTTTATTAGTCAAATGGACAAACAACTCTAATGAATTTAGTTCAATATACATTTCATTTGTGGTATCATAAAGACCTGGCACATGAAAACAGTTGAGCATGTCCAACATAGAATAAAACGTCTCTTTAGAGCTTACCTTCTCCTCTAAACTTCGGCCAGCAATTAATTTTATATGTAGGAGTTGGGTGCTTTGATTTGACTTGGCATATAAAGTAGATCCTACTTTAGTCATAGTTGGAAATGTGCTTTATGTTACTTCTATGCTTTGTGGCTTTATGTAGCTTAGAACTGTGGATGAATTGAAATTATAGCAATGAAATACTTTAATACTTCCTTCCATTTGTAATTGCATATTCACTGTTAATCAGACATTTGTACTTTAGTCTTGATTTTACATGCAACATATTGTAGCTTCTATGCCTGCAATAATTTATGCATCTAATATATCCAATACCTCCAATTCAACTAGTGGTAAAGAAAAAATTAATTCCATTGAAGCCATACATTTTTTGTGTGTCTTTAAGTTATATTCTGATTCTTCTGAATTCCTTGAAAATCATTGGAAGATCCTAAAAAATTTGATACATCTTTCTTAACTAGTGAGTGCCATATATGAACCTCTTTTAGCATAATTTAGTCAAATCTTTTTGCAGTCTATTTAATACAATATTATTGCAATGTATTATGATCACAGAACTAGTTTATATTTTTGTTGATATTCTATTAAATACTTCATGCTCTTGCATTTTACAAGATGATGTCTTCTCCAGAATGTGATCATCTCAAAATTTTCACTATCATAATTTGATCAGAAAGGACTTGTCAATTTACATTGAATTTCCTTCCCAGATTCGCAGTCATGCTCAAAAGTACTTTTTAAAAGTCCAGAAGAGTGGGACAGCAGCACATGTGCCACCACCTCGTCCTAAGCGAAAAGCATCTCATCCTTACCCGCAGAAAGCACCAAAAAATGGTTTGTCTGAAGCAGTGTTGTAAAATTTAAATCAGCTGGAGGAGTGCAAATGAGGAACTTGTTTCTTAACATGTATTGTTAATATTTGGACAGTTTTAGTGCCTATGCCTACATCAATGGGATACTCATCTTCTTTAAATTCCTTCGCACCTGGGTATCCTGTGTGGGATGATGCTTCTTTGCATATGAACGCATCATCAAGTGGTATGCCTTCCCAGGATGACCAATGCGTTCATGGAGCTGAAGGTATGTTTATATCTATGTCCATATACAATTTCTAATTGTACTCTTTAGGAAGGTTAACATCCATATCTTACTAATTCATATCTTGATATTGAAGATATTGACTCTAAAGGCTATACAAGGATCTCCAACTGTTCTGTAAGTGCCATTGGTGGCGCTGGTACAAACCTACCAGCAACTGAGTTACCAAAGCGAGAGAAAGGATATGTGCTTCATGGTATATCTTCTCAAAAACTCCTCCACCTATGTATATTGGATGCACACAAGCATAATTTGCATATTTTCTTCCACTGTGCTAAAATTAAATTCGTGACGAGTCACATCCTTGATTAAATGATCTCAGTAGTCAGTATACTACAGTTGTAGTTTGGTATATGCTCTCAGGATTTTAGCCTTACAGACAATGAACATGAAACAAAGAACAAACATCTGAGCTTGCTCACAGATTGTTTGTAATCTGCTAGTTATTTTACTGGGTTGCATTTGTGTTGCAGGTCTTCCTGATTTTGCTGAGGTATATAGCTTCATTGGCGATGTTTTTGACCCTGAAACTAACGGTCATGTGCAGAAGCTAAAAGAAATGGATCCAATCAACTTTGAAACGGTTAGTTCCTGAGATTTGTTTTTGATATCTTAGATTCTGTATGAAGCTCAAGGACCAGCGTTAAGATTTTGTATGAAGCCTAAAGACATTCTGATTTTTGCAAATTTGTAGTAAAACTGACTAAATTAAAATAAGAATGTCTAGAGAGAGATGAGCTGCATCAGGACATAAAGTACAGGGGGAGGTCTGAAATGTTTCAGAAAATTCAGTGCATTCTTACTGTTTCATACTGTCAGTATATACATCTTTGTCCGCCTAAATTAATTCATAATATGTATATATATAATAGCATGTCAATGAATTCAGTTAAATGCTATTTTAGGGTCCATACCTGCGAATGATGGCTACATCTGGTCACACACTTTATTTCTTTATGGAAAATACATCCTATATTAGTCAAAAGATAACGCTATTGTACACTTTGTGGATGGATACAATTTCTTTCTAAGCTAGTAACTAAAGGGTAAATAACTGAGGATTAGTCATAACTACCCTCCTATTGATGATCGGTGTAATGAAGATAATAGGAGCATCATCTTTGTACTCCTGTCAGGTGAATGACAATTTTTTGATTCTTGCAGGTCTTATTATTGATGAGAAATCTCACTATGAACTTGGCTAGCCCTGATTTTGATCCCATTGTAAGTTTATTTTTGTAATTTTTTTGTACTATGTGCTTTGACCATCCTTAAATCTCTACTCTGTACTAAATAATGTTACTTGTGACTGGCCTCCTACTTGATAAAATCACAATAACCCTGTCATCTTGTTCAACTAAAGCTGAGATTGCAACTTCAAATTATTCTAATAACCACCAAAGACCTCGCAATGAGTTCCGGCACTCACCTTGTGTGCAGCATTTGCAAAGTATATGCTTCCATTTCTTGTCTTGCACGTAAATTAGATTTCCATCTGATAACGAAATACATTCTATTTACCTAAACCGCGTTTGATCGTGCTCTATATTTTGCTGCAAGCCAATGTCTATGAATTGTGAAGTAACTAACATCATTTCTAACTATTTGATCACAGAAAAAAATCCTGTCGGGCTACGATATCAGTACCAAAACGGTGACGCCTTCTTCTGCAACAACCATAGTGAAAAACCACAGCAATGTTCTGACTTGCTGATCACTTTATAGACCCAATAACCCACCTATAGTATGTTTCCTGCTGCCTTCTTTCTTTTGCGATAATTTCTACATTTTCTTCCTGTTTGGAGCTCGGACCGACTTTTTAAACATTAATGCAGGCTTTCACTCGAGTAGACATGGGAAACCTCCAAAGCCCGTATAGTCCGTACCGTAAGCAGCATTTTGCATCTGCTAATAACCTACCAAGGGAAACCGCCAAAAACAATAGAGGCAATCTTTCTTTGGAGAGGTATGTGGATATATATATTTGTATACACATAACTACATAAGACCAAATTGCAGCAGTTGGTTAATCCCCTATCATATTCTTTCTTTCTTTTTCGTTTTTGTTTTTTCACGAGCAAATCAGATGCAGCTGTAGATCCTGGTGATGTATTTTGACGATACATCGAGTGCCAATTTTTGCGTGTATGTGTATGTACGAGCTCGTTACTGGTTCATTTTGTAGTCTTATAGGCTTGGTTTTCGTATGTCGGTTTCCCTTGCTGATTTTTATTCACATTTATGCTTTCCCTCTTCCCTTGTATGAATATATGGTTGTGTTTATAAATAAATCACCATCCACAACTTGCAATTCGAGAGCTCAAAATTCACACAAGTAAAGAAGACATTCAATACATCGCAATATGCCAGATTTTTTAACCCATGTATAGTCGTTTGAAGCAGGAAAGAACAGAAAAGAAACAAATGAATTTGAAGCTTAATGCCTTCAGTTACCTTAACCACCACTACATTACAACATAACACAACACAACTCTCAAGAGCCGGAATCCCTGAATTACCCGAACAAACCGTCCACCGCTCCACCCTCACACACGGTGTCGTAAAATTTAAACCAGATACATACAAAGGGTATCATCATCAAAAAGAAAAGCACTGAAGAAGAACCTGTGCTAACGCCAACCAAATTAGAATACCAGATAATGTAAGCATATATTCACCGCGTGCAAACATGATGTCGTCGATCGTGATCCGTAAACCGAGATCACTCGATCACAGGATTGAGATTTTGCCCAGATGGAAGCTTATGTGGAAAGCTGGAACCTTCCAGAAGGCTTCTTTCTCCTCCACCCCTGAGGATTCAGAAAGTTTGTAAGAGCAAGTCCTCTTTGACGAGGGAAGCGGTTAATTTCTAAGGGGCAAAAAAATTGGGAAGAGAAGACTTACAAAGAGGGCATAGTAGAAAAGGGTTACTATTGCTAGAGCAACAAACCCGATTTGGAACACATTATACCTGTTAGAAGGCAGATCAGGGAACAGCTTATCAACATATTCTTTCATGTTTTATCAATGAAATCCGGACACTTAATTAGAAGATTTACTTGTACAAGTATTTGATCCCCCTAAGGGACTCGAGTGTATGGCCAAATATCTCCCCAGCAGCAGTGGCTTGAGCATAATATGCAAATGCTGTGGCGCAGAACTGAATGACACTGAAAATTTTATGGAGTATGAGCAAGAGTTAGCATTTATAACCAAAAGCATTTGACGATAACAAAGAATAAAGTAGGTTGCTGCTACATAATCTTGAACTAATATAATTCACACCGGGCGTCCTTAATTTTTAAACCATAATTTGCACTGATGGAAAAGTAATTAATCAAGCACTAAACACTTGGGGATTATGCATCCTATAATACATAGCTAATGATTACGCAATCACACTACCAACATCGAATAATGCAATACTATAATATGCCATGTTGCCGATTTGATATCAATACTATGCATTTACAATGTCAATTTTAGTGCTACAGCCCTTTTTTACCCATCTTTTGAGTTAATGAGAATGAGAAGAATTCAATTTGCCTCTTCAGTCATAAAATCAGCTATATGAACTTTTAATAAACATATTCACACAAATAAAATGAAAGGCAAAAATTAAGATAGATGTAAAAAGAGTAAATTGGATAGTCTATCTTGATTATACACACCAAAGAAATAGGGACTAAAATAACATGACAGTTACATATAACTTGGAAATATCACATAATTTAACAATGACATAGACCTATCATGAACAAATGTCAACATGTTGAATTTTTTATCTATAGACTGCAACATTTCCTCGAATTAGCAACTGAGTTAAGTTTTTAGATTCCCACTATGATGTAGTAGTTTGTACAGTCACAGAATATAATTTGGTCAGCTCAAACATTTTAGGTCAGCACATATGTCGATCTAAGAATTTAATTCCTGGGGATGCATGCTCCTGTGGTTTCTAAATTGTTATTTCCCAAAACATCAAAATCATAAAGGGTTTCTTCAAATGACTTTATATACATATTTTATGCTATCAAGCCATTAGCAGTTGACACTTAACAGAGCTGACATAACACTACTATTCAAGAAAAAGAACAAACCTTATGGAGCAGAGAAGAATGAGACCAACATTGAACAGAAAAGAGTTCATGAGGGTACCTCCCCACCTGTTCACAAGTCAATTACATAAGCATCACAGACGAAACATATTTATTCAGAATATAATTAAAATGTAAAAGGTCCATTACTGCATTGGGTGGATTGTCACAAAAACTAATCTCAAGCCAATCAGCATTGCACCAGCCACAACAGCAACCAAAAGATAAAAGCAGAAGAATGCAAATGCTGCAGTTCCCAGTAGACCTGAAAATATTCCAATCGTGTCATACATGTTACATTATGCATAAAGAATGAAGCAAAAAAATGGGGAGAAAAAAAATACTTGCATACCCCAAACATCATCCAGCTTGATGAAGACCCAGTTCAAGAAAGGTGAAAGAGGAGGGTTGACCAACAGATATATCACAATGTGAGCAATCCAAGCCACGGAAACAATCAACCTATTATAGAAACTGAAAGTTAATAACCCCATATTTGTATTTTAATTCGAAACAGTACTGCAAACAAATTTTCTAACAAGATTCGAGCACAAACCCTAATAATCCCAATATAAGTTTTGCCAAGTATCCAAGAACAGTGAAAGCCCAAGAAGTCTCAGCCTGTTCACCCTGAGGATATACTTCTTCTAAAGCCTTAACATCTTGTTCTAATAAAAGCAACTCCTGCAAAAGCAAATAAATGTTGAGAGCTTTTTATTAAAGTCAACCTCAAGAGAGAAACTGGCACTTGGCTGGATCGTATTGGGGCCAGCAAGAGAAGGAACTTCATGTAGCTAAAAAAACAGTGCTTCATGGCTTCTCTTGTAACATGTGATCTGCTAATACACTTTTTAACTCAAAACTAAACTAAAGAATACCCTTGGGCTTTGAAAAAGAGCTTCAAAGTATCCTATAAAAAGTATCCATGCCAGAGTTATCAGCTACTGTATTAATTAAATTTCATTTCTTGGCTCTCACCAATCACCATATGATAGCAAACAGAAGGAAGCATTTCTATGGTCTATAGGGATGTCAATAATTCTCCAATAATCATATATTAAACAAAAACACAATCTATAACTTAAACGTTATGAGCTTACAAGAGTAACCAGTAATGCAAAGGTCTACACAATAAAACATGAGAAGACTAAATGCCCACAAATAGGAGACAATGTGAGATGAAAAAAACGTCTGTACCTTTTCTACTGCTTTGACATTCTTCTTCCATTTCCTTCCCTTGTTGCCACTTTTTTCTTCCAGACGGAGATCCTCAGCAGCTTTCTTCAATTCCTTTGCCTTTTTACCAAGTTCAGTAGCCTCCTGAGAAATAGTTACCGTGCAACAGGAGAATCTTTAACATGCATACAGCACTGTTCCAAAAGCAACATAGAAACAGGGAACTAAATAACTGTCGAGTACAGAATAAACTCAAAGGAACCTTTATATATTGTGAACGAGTGATAACTGCCTTTGGTCGTCGGATGAATGCAAAGATGAGCCCAAGAGGCAGGCAAGCAATTCCAACACCACCAAATATCTGGGCCAAAGTACATAAATAATTATGACATTAACTATTGTACAGCACAAAGTATCCATACATATATTATAGCCAGTCAGAAACTTTCCATAATGCAAGCAACAACTTTTAATAAAATAAATTCTCACTCACATCTTTAAAATCTAGTATGATGCATTCTTATGAAGGATACACCAGTTCCTAATATAACCAAATTAGGCATTCTACAAATAAATGAACCTGACTCTTGATAGCTTCTCTCCTTGCTAATGTCTACTGGTACTGTAAAAGACAAGATATGGCTAGCAACCAACTCTACTAACCTTAGTTACAAACCATGCTCAGCTCAGTCATAGACTCAAAGCATGAACCTACCTCAGCGTACTACTTTGCGAAACTATCAAATGCAACTAAACCACATCATTGTCCAGCTTGAGAGACTAACATACAGTTACATAACTTCAACAAATTCAGAGAATTAGGATTTATAATAATTTCTAGTTTCTAACTTTCAAAAGGTAACTAACAATTGTTATATATATATATTAGTTTTCGTTCTTTTAACTATAGCTCAAACACATTCCTAACTGAGTAAGCCCCATCCACGTCTCCCTTTCTCAACGAGAATAGAAAATTTCAACTGCATAGTTAGTTTTACAAGTGAGCATACCATGAAAAGCACAGAGCCTGCAATTGTAGCAAGCGCCACAACATATTCTGGAAAAGTAGTCCGCATAGTCCACGTGGTTTCAGATGAAGCACTTGCAGCATAAGCAGAACACTGAATGGCAGAAAACAAAAGGGAACTTTTGCAAATAAATCTCCATACCAAGCTAACACATTTCAAGGAGAAGTACCGAAACAAGCAGTCGAGCTTTCAGATAATCTTGAATTTCCCAAACCTGCTTTGAACTGTCAACACAAGGTTGGCCACTAGAGAAGTCCCATGAGCTAGGAAATGATTTAGTTGTTGATGTCAGATGCCTGACAGAGAAATCTACCTTTCCAAGCAGCCCTAAGGCAAACAAAATAGGATTTTAAGTGGTTTGCAGCAAATATTAAGGACATTAAGATGAGTGTAAAGCACTATAATAAACCTATGTCTTCAGTAAGCAACTAAAACGGTTTCATTAAGAAACCATCCAAAACTGAGCGTAGGAAAATTTGCTTTGCAAAAATTAAATCTAAATAACATTCAAAAAATATGCTTTATCATGTATCATATATTGATATGACACCCATACACTGTAATACGGTATAATGAAGTCGATCTTCTCCAAAATTCACAAGGGATCATGTCAATGCCCTTTGAGCTAGTGAGGTCAGCCAACAACTCATTCCTCGTTTATCCATAGCTAATGATCTTTTGTAACAAAATCATTCAAAAGTTGCATTTAATCTTTTATCCTTTCCAAACATAAAAAAAATTTCATTCTATCAAACCTTCATTTCATATTTAATTGCATTTACTGATCAATATCTTCAAATGACAGCTGAAATGAACTCCAACCCCACATATTCAACAATGACATACTTTCTGAACAATAATGCTTGAGTATACACTAAATTACAATTAAGTGAGACCTATTCAGAAATTAGAAATGGAGTTTCAAATAGATCTAATTGAATAGAAACAATTTCTTCAGCACAAACCATTGATTTTTTGATCAAATGATAGTAGGGAGACTCGTAAATAATCCCTGTTTAAGATAATAATCTATATAAGAGTCACTAGCCTTAGGCTTGTGCAATAGGGTTAAGGAGACTCAATTTACCAAGTGCTCTTTGACAGCTAGCAAAGAACACTTGAATCCCACACTTCTGTACAGTTTCACACTCTACTTAATGCTGAACTTGTAGGCTATAACAAAATTTACAGTTCTGAACAGCAAGATATTACAACAGATCGCAACTCAGACAACAATAGAGCTTACAAGACAACACACTCCATCAGGCATAAATACTGGAAGTAAAAGGCGCAGAAAGAAAAATTCAATGCAAGAGATCAATTCTTCACTCATCTAGAAACCTGATAAAAAGATCAAATAAGAAATACGCACCGTATAAAATGCCAAGCAAAAGTGCGCAGACTACAGCAGTCACACTCACCCAGATAAGCGCACTCTTCACCCGCTTCCCAACGCTCCTGCACGATAAACACCACATTGCACACCATTAATTCGTGAAACAAGCAAAGATCAAGCGCCAGAAATAAGAAATTGACAAGAAAAATTCCACGGAACTTGTCCTGGTCGCCCTCATAGTAGAACATAGCGAAAGGAATAACGAAGAACACAAGTATAGCATCTAGAATGTAGATTGCGAGCCAGAGATCCTTCATAGGCAGGGTCAAGTTACAAGCGCCATTGTAAATCGCGTGGCGACAGGCCTGCCGATTGGCGACATCGGCTGGGAGCATGAGAATGGAGATGACGGCGACGGAGAGCCCCAAAACGACGACGAATTTGGGGAAGTAGGCCTGGTTGACATCGTCCGGGTGCTGGTAGTTCACCAGAAGGTAGACATTGAAGATGAAGACTAGGACGCAGACGATTATCGCGACAAGTACTAAAGCTAGGTTAAAATCCCCCATTTAGAGGGAGTAACACAGTGCAATCAAGATCAATCGAAGATCAATTCGAAGCAAATCAACTGGATCCGTTCGCTTTCAGATCTGATTACTAGAGTTCTTCTTCGGCCGGCAAAGGGATGTAGAGAAAGAGAGACAGTAGGTGGAGTCGTGGAGAGAGAGAGAAGAGGTGCTTTCCAGTTTCTCAGTTTCCGGTGCGAGAAGCTTGAAGACTATGGAGACCGTAATGTCTATTTTGCCCTTGAATGGTGGGATTAATTACGAGGGTAGTTTCGAGTGAAGGGAGGGAGTTATGGGGCGTTATTTGGAATTTTTTGGTGGTTTTGTTTGAAAGGCAACACCCTGTCCGAAGTGATAAATGGGTGCCAGGGTGGACGGGAGACCGCGGCGAGATTATTTGGAATTTAAAATTAAGTTTACCTTTAATTTTTTTGGATTTGGGAATTTTTTTTTTAATAATCATCACATAAACATTAATTTAGCTCACGTTGAGGTTCGGGGTCTGGTTCGTAGTTCGAGAATATGTTTCGGTATCATCTTGGTGTGTTTTGTAGGTTTTTTTTATGCGAATCATCACACCTTTCCAATTCGACTTCTTGTTATCTTGTTCTCTAGCGGTTTTATGTGCATGTGTTAATGTCCCTTCTAATCCGTGAAATTGCTTCTTACTTCCTTCCTCTATGTTTGTGTCTTGGTTGCTTACTTGCTTGTTATTATTTGGTCTGTTTGTTGTTTGTCTATCGTTTCTTGTCAGTTTATCCGACTACCGAGTCTCATCTCGGTCTCTAGATCTATTGAACATTTATGATACATCCATGTGCGAATTTGTGTAGTGTAGCCCCCACTAGGCATTACTGAAAAAACAGCTCATTCTTACATTTACTGGGAGCATTGGTATTCCGACTCGCTAGATTGACTCGAACTCGTACGATAATTTGTCACGATCCGACTTATAATTCAATTAATTTGAACCCGTACTTAACCCTAGCCTAAAATGAACAAAGTATCGAACTCGAACTCGATCGATTTGACATGTTTAGTGGAAGTGTGGAACCAAGAATTTATGGAAGGTTGCTCATTTTTTTTTCACAATTCATTTACATTATTAAAATATAGTGTGATTCATATAAAATATTGGAAAAATTTATCGAGTGTGTATTTGGTTGACATGGCATAAGTTTTTTTTGGTGAAAGACACTATGTAAATATGTACGTGTTTGGTTGAGATTGTATCTCTTCAGTCAGATTTATTCTCCGCGAACACTTTGGCTCGCCTATATATTTTGACGGTGAACTAATCGATCAACAATTTGTTCTAATTATCGAGATTATCGCTCTTCAGCAAGGAATTCTTAAAGCCACACGACACAACATTTCCTGCATCCAGATCGAAGGTGATAATTTGCACTTAGTTAATGTCATCTTTAGTGACCAACATTGTCCGTGGGAGATTGACCGACACTCTTTACTTCACGGCACGCTTTCAGAGTTGGAGCATCGCACACGTCTTAAAAGATCACAACTTTATAACTAGCATCATTGTTAGATCGTTTCGTCATATTTTTTTTGTTTCGCTCGCAGTCGACTCATAATTTTAAAACTTCATCTATAAGACCACTATATACGTGTATTTATCAAAAATCAGATTTGATAATTTGGAGAAGAGGGATGGTTTAAAAAGCGAAATATCATGTTTTTGAAAGTGTCGTAGTCTCTTAGACCACACCACTTAGCATGATGGGTAAGATTATGTAGAGTTAACCCTAGATAAAATGCAAATTAGCCCACCACAAGCAAACGCCGTCGTTTTGACTTTATCTTACGGGCCTCTCTCTTTCACTCCGTGATAGTCACGTTAGCATTGCGAATTGAGATCTTCACCCTTTTCCTTCGTCTCTCTCTTCCCTCTTGAATTTCAACAAGCCTATCCTATTTAAAACCCTTATATTCCCTTTCAGATTTCACGTAATTTTTGTTTGCTTTTATAAATTCATACACCAAACGCTCGGACATCCTAGACAAAAAATATACTTACACAAATCCAACAACCCAAAAAAAGAAGGAAAAAAATGTCAGCGACGTCTTCGAATCCGCGAACAGTTGAAGAGATCTTCAAGGATTTCAGCGCCCGGCGCGCTGGAATTATCCGTGCGCTCACTTCTGGTGAGCCGTTTTCCCCCTTTAATTTCATCGCCTGTCTCTGAATTTCTCGATTTCTGGTTCCAATTTCGTTTTTTTTTGCGCAGATGTGGACGAATTTTATGGTCTCTGTGATCCAGGTATACTACTCTGACTCTCACGCATACTTCTTCTTCGCACCAAATCTTTCTCGATTTGAAAGGTCGACAATTGGTTTTGATTTGATTTTGGTCAATTGAAGTTGATTCCCACATTTTTCACGTTTCTTGTTCTCGCTGTTTGTAATTTTGTTTTACGAAGCCTCTGCGATGTTGTTTGAGGCTTAATTACGATTTTAAGTGCTACGCTTTTCATTGTAGCTTATTGAGTAATTTGAGAAGTGAAATCAGTACGTTTTCATATTCAGTAGTGAGTGGCTATGTTATTCTTTGGTTGTAGAAAAGGACAATCTGTGTCTGTATGGGCATCCTGATGAATCATGGGAAGTCAACCTCCCTGCTGAGGAAGTTCCTCCTGAGCTCCCAGAGCCTGCTCTTGGGATCAATTTTGCAAGAGATGGAATGAACAGAAGAGACTGGCTTTCCCTGGTTTCTGTGCACAGTGACTGCTGGTTGCTTTCAGTGGCTTTTTATTTTGGTGCCCGTCTTAACCGCAATGAGAGGTATTGTTTTCTTTTTGTTTTCTTCCTTGAGATCATCTGGTTGATTATGTTATATAATGATAATGTTGAGTTTTGTTTGGTTTGCTTACTCTGTTTCACCCTATGCAAAGGCCCCTTTTCAGAAACTAACCTTATGATGTTTGCTTCTTCAGAGAGAACTTCAACTTTATGCTTCCAGTTTCATTTATGCTTATGTTTCCCATTTGCGCACTTGTATTCTAATATCAGCTTTCATGCTGTATGTTTGTGGCAGAATATCATTGTGAGTTTGAAAAATGGCATATGATTCATCTTAAACAACATTATCTGTTTATGACAGAAGAATACAATATATCCTATCATTAGCCCACATGCTATACTGCCATCCTTTTACTAACCGGTACTCTGTGTTTACTGGGATTGGCTAATACCTGGATGTATTTGTTGACTTGACATTCCACTTTCGTATTCAGATGCTATTTGTGTTGTGTATGTTGACCTATATGATATTTTCATGTCCTGCTTACTGCAGTATAACACATCTTGTCTACATCAATTGCAAGCCTGAAAGAGGTCGCCTAGCTGGGACACTCACATGCATGTTCATATTTGAAGCATAAGATGCTTATTTATTACACCTTTGTTTGAACTTGATGTCAGTCCCATGTCGGGTAATTGGAATAAAGTGCTTTATTAGGCATCCAACTATAAACATAATTACTATAGCGGGCAGGTTCTTTAATTTTTGACTGTCACACAAAACAGGTTCATGAGCTGTTTCTATTCACTAGAAATCCTTTGGTAGCATGTTTATCAGCTCATGTTTCTGGTCCTGTACTACAAAAGGATAACAAAGATCCACTATCTTCATCTCCTGGCTTCTTCTTCTTGCTTATTAGATCTCATGATCCAAGTATACTTAGATATATTGTTTCTACTTCTCTAGTTTTCTTAGTAAGGAGTGGTTGAAGGATGTAATAGGAAATTCTGATACTCTGATGACATTTAAATGGCTTATTACATTGTTTTCAGATGTGATGATTTGTGATTTTACTTGAATAGTTGATTGAGATTTGAAAGTGGCCAGATCTGAAAATGCATTCTTATTGTGTTTCTTGTATTACCTTTGATGGTGAGAGCGCGAAAAGATGTAATCAACACTTCACTAATATTCTAATCATTTGCCCTTGTGTATAAATAGGGTGATTTTTGTCTTTTTGGTAAGAAAAGTTAATCACCCAGCTACTTGATCTATCTAATGAATATGTTGTTTCATTTGAGTCTTGGCTTGGACACAATAGTAGGATTTTCTGCCTATGCTTCTTGTAGACGTGCCTATGCTCCTGTAGCTTCTTTTATGCTTTCATGATCTAGTTACCTACATAGTACCGTTAAGTCATAGATACACTTGCTCAATCATATAAAAATGATATCAGAATTTGCCTCATTCTTGGCCCTTTCTTCTTTTCACTAATGCACTATACTGGTTTATAAAGCCCCAGAACGTTTCATGATGTCTAGAATGTGTCTGGCATCAGCTTTCCATAGCTGTTTAATTATTTGAATCTAGATAATGTAAACCAACTAGATAGATTGTGTGTTTGCTGAAATTTGTTTAACTATTTAAGCTTTGTTTTCCTTCTTTTGGAATCTGATATTAGTAGTTGTTTGAGATTCTTTGTTAAATATATTTCTGTCCCATAATTGCACAAGATTCTTTCTGTATCACAAAACATCTTTTTACCGAAGTATTAAATATTTGACTTCTATGTCATTCTTCTGAACTCATTTCCTGCAATTAGCTTTAGTTCTATGTCTAAATGAGGCTCTTATTTGGGTTTCAAATTTTTAATAGCATTTAAAGATGGTTTAGGTTGCACAAAGGTTTCAATCACCTGTTACCATGTCCCTCTTTTATCCTCTCTTGGCAATTAGTGAACAGTAGGGCTAAATTCAAACTACAGTTTTTAGTTAATTTTCATCACTAAGGGTTAGGTTAGGTTATAATCTGCATCTGATGTTTATTATAATGTGAAAAAGGAAACTTGAAATGGCAGATCAAGTTCTATGCTTGAGATGAACAAAAATTCCCATCTTGTTTCCCTTGAGATTTCCTTGTATGTATCTAAGTATGTTTCCAATGAAGAAAATATAACCGTACTCATGCTAAATTTGTTATGCCACTATATCTGTGTGGGTTGTCGCCTTGCTCAACACATGCTTATGTTTCATTTTGGCAATATAGGAAGCGGATGTTCAGTCTGATAAACGACTTGCCAACAGTTTTTGAAGTCATAACAGAGAGAAAGCCTATGAAAGACAAGCCCAGTGTTGACAGTGGAAGCAAATCTAGGGGCAGCGCAAAGGTTTTTTTTCCCCCCTTCAACCTATTATCATTTGGTTATATACTATATAAGAGATGGACAATCTTTTCTTTTGCTTAGTGAATACCATTCTTATAATTCTTTCACTTGGTATATATATATCTGGGTCCATCTAAAGCTTCTTTAGAAACCAAACAAAAAAAATGTCGTGTGTAGAACCCTAACCTGAAAATAAAAGAGAAAATCTGGAAAGCGAGTATCTAGCTATTCAACCCATGTTGAGGAATCATTAAATTTTGTCATTCATTTCAACGTTGAAGTCTGAATAGTTACAATCTGGTCTCCTTTTATAATAGAGAAATAAAGTAGCTAACTCTTAAAACTAAATAATACTAACAATTACTAGGTAGTGGGAATATGGATAATCAAATAAACTGTCTAGAAAAGGGAAAAATAGAGACAATAGTTAAAACTAATAAAGTTGATAATTCGGGTATGTATCAAGTAGCTTGCTTTTCTTTGACTCAAGTAAAAATTCTTCTATTGTCTTGACAGAGATCAAGTGATGGACAGATAAAAACCAACCCTAACCCTAACCCGAAGCCAGCTGATGAAGGCTTTGAGGATGATGAAGACGAGCAAGGCGAAACCTTCTGTGGCAGCTGTGGCGGAAATTACAGCCCCGAAGAATTCTGGATATGCTGTGACATTTGCGAAAGGTGGTACCATGGAAAATGTGTGAAGATAACTCCAGCCAAGGCAGACAGCATCAAGCAATACAAATGTCCTTCTTGCTTGAAGAAAGGTAGGCAGTAGCACGAGGGGGACTGAAGGGCAAAACCCGAAAAAGAATCGGGTCGAGAAAAATGCTATTTTTTTTCCTTTTTCCTGGTGGCCGGGTTTGACATAGTTAAATTTAGTAGCATGTTATTATCCTATGAAAAGAAATTGTAGCTGATGAAGTTTTTTTTTTTTTTTTTTGATGTTCATGTATTGTGGTTTAAAAAGCAGATGATGGTTTTTAATTAAGGTGTTTTGGAGAAGTGAGTAGCTTCTTGTAGGAAAATGGTTGGTTTTTTTTATGCTCTCTTCTTCTGTGTATCGTTTATGATAATGAAAGGGGAGTATAGTCTCACGACTCTCACCTGATGCTCACTATTCTGAAAGTTGAGTTTTGACTTGTGTATTGAATTACAAATACTGAGAAGCGTGTAGAATGTAGATCTCTTATTCTCTTATCTGACCCGAATACTCGAACTTGATGAGGAGTAGATGGTGATACTTGATTTCTGACACGTTGTAGATTTTATAGTAGTTTTGTTAAAATTCTAATTGGATTTTACAATTCAAAAATTGGTATAACGACCCTAATTCTAGGTTGAATTTTATTGCACTTAGTGTCTTAGTTAGGGGTGTTCAACGGGTCACCCGTGACCCGTACCGACCCGACCCGCAATTTGTGGGTTGCGGGTCGGGTCGTGGGTCGAATTTTTTATTTTGCGGGTCGGGGGTCGGGTCAAGTCAAACCCGTGCGGGTCGCGGGTAAAAACATATATTTTTTTATAATTTTATTAATGTGTAAACTATTTTTTTTATAAAAAATCGATGGATTTACGGGTCGACCCGCAAACCCGGTGGGTTTTTAAAAAAATACTTGTTTTAATGTTAAAAATTATTTTTTTTAGGTTAAAAATTAATTTTTTTAGGTAAAAGAATTAGTGTTGACCCGATTGACTTAGTCAAACGGGTCGGGTCGCGGGTTGAGTCGCGGGTCAAAGGTAAAAAAATTACGGGTCGACCCGTGAGCACCCCTAGTCTTAATCGCAGTTCTAAAAATCTTCGCCTAGCTCCATCTAGGAGACCGTTAGTCCGTTTAGACCGTCTAGACGCTAGGTGGTCCCTCTCTACCTAGGGCCCGCCTAGCGTTTTTTAGAACATTGTCCTTAATATACAAGTCAATATAGTTTTCTTACATGAAATGGAGTGGTAGGAGGCATGAGGTATGAGGTATAAGGGTGTCGGGAAGTTCCGAGTTTAATCCATATCTTCTTTCCCGCACTTTTCATACTTTCTTCTATTATATTAAGTTAGTCGGTACAAACCATTCTACCTAATTTGTGGTCTTGGATGGTTGGGTCATGACTCATGAATTCGAAATTTGTCATCGAAGGTAGATTCTTTATCATAAGAAAGGTTTAATCCTGTATTCGATACCGATTTTATATAATTCTAACAATTTATATGACATTATTATATATAATTCATATTCAAATTTTTGGGTATTGACCCTAAAGTTTAAATCCGAAATAAACCAAACTCGATAGACCCATAACCCGTTGGGTTGAAACATGAAACTCATTCAGTTGACCGATTTAGTATATTTATAAAATGTATAAAATTTATTTTGAAACTTATAATATATTTTTTATTAAAATACATAAAAATATATATTATAATTATAATTTATTATTTAATTAAAATTTTATTTTAATAATCATAAAAAATCACAAATTTTGACCCGCTGGTCAACCCGATTGTTCGAAAACCTGCTACGATCCGACCTGATTAACCTGTGATCCATAACGACTCAAATGGTTTGAGTCGTTACCCGAACCCGCTCCGCCCTGTCCCGCCCTGATCCGATTGACAAATCTGCTTAATTGGATTACTTGTTAAAACTTAGAACATTTAAAAGAGACAAAAGATGCAATATAGGTGGTCATGTGTAATGTGTTAATACCTCTCTATATTGGTAGTTTTGTGAAAATATGATTTTTAAGAGCGGTTTTCCAAAACGTGTCATAATTTGACGATGACTTAGTGTAATTTTATACTTTGGGTTAATTACGTAAACTCCCCCAAAGGCCAGGGGCATATTTCGTCAAAACTTTCTGATCGACATTCTCGAAGAACAAACAAGTTGCTTATCGTGCAAGTTTTCTCCTCCACCACCAGTCCTTCCACAGAATACAAACCCCACATCTTCCCCATATTACATAAGCACGACGTCACTTCAAACGCAATATGGGGAAACCAACGGGAAATACTGTATCAATTATCGCCGAAAAAAAATAAAAAATTTAAAAACAAGAATATAGTAAAACAAAAAAAATAAAATTAAAATTTGACAGATGGATAAAAAGAAGAATTTACGCGTAGATGGATCAGATGACAAGACAAAAATGAAAATTCCGGCTGCTTCATAAACTTGCAGGAAAAGTAAATAAAATCACTGAATTAGACCCAAATTCAGCACACGTTGTGCTAAGCTCCACTTGTTTCCCTTCAATTTCTCTTTCTTTGTCTGAAAAATCTCAAACACCAACAAAACAAACACGCCCAAAACAAAACCCTCAACATTATTTTTTTTGTTTTAAGAGCACCATTTCTTGAGCCTTTCACACCTTGGATTCACACCTTTTCATATACTCACAACAATTCTCAAATTCAAATCTTATGCCATCCTATCCTCTCTTTGTTCGACTGGATGATCTAGGTTGGTCCTATATAAGAAAGCGAGCCTAATATTTACCCGAGTTTGCCGAAAATAAATTTAATTCATGGAGAGATATCATCATCCATACCATCAGCATCAGCATCAACATCAGCAACATCAAATGATGGGTGGGTCTGTGTCGGTTGGGGGTGGTGGTGGAGAGGTGGCTGCGTTCGCGGGAGAGCGGTTTCCGCAGTGGAGTGGGGCGGAGACGAAGGAGTTCTTAGAGGTGAGGGCGGAGCTGGATCGAGCTTTCATGGAGACGAAGCGGAACAAGGCGTTGTGGGAGGTGATGGCGACTAGGTTGAAGGAGAAGGGCTTCAACCGGAGCGCCGAGCAGTGCAAGTCCAAATGGAAGAACCTCGTCACCCGCTACAAGGTAATTAGTTAATTTAATTTAAGTTAATCTAATGTGTTAATCCCTCTTGATCTACGTACTTAATAGTAGTTCGACTTGTTCTTTTGCTTCTCCGGCTTTTTTTCTCGGTGTTGTGGCCTATTTGCCTTGTTGCTTGGTTGCTTTGTTGGTTAGCTTTCTTTTTGTTTGGTGTTTCTTGTCGGTTTATCTGATTATTGAGCTTCGTCTTAATCTCTCGATGATCTATCAGAAATGTAATATATGAACTTATTTATAAACCCTAATTTTGTATACTTTAGAGGTTGTGGGAAATGAGAATTGAGTTATTGGATGGAAATTTTGTTAATTAACGAAATATACGGAGATAGTAATGTATAAGGGTTAATTGTAATTGATATTGGCTTATACATGTAATTAACATATACACCGCCTTGATTTCATGGCTATTTATATTTGATGGAGTAAATTTTTTTTGGGTAGAAGATTTGATAGTGTAATACGTACGTAGACTAACTAAGTTATACAAAATACAAGATGTAAATATATGGTTATAACTTATAAATGTACAATGGGATAAATCACTAATCTTGAAGGTATAGATTAGGCAAATCAAATTTATGATGGAGGGATGAAGTTAGCCAATTATATAATAAAGTTGATTGTTTTTTGGTGAAATGATTTGAGATTTGATAGTGTAAAGGTGTACGTATAGAATGAGATAAATCAATAATCTTGAAGATAGAAATTAGGCAAATCAAAATTATGATGGGGTGATGGGAAGTTAACCAAATTATATAGTAAAGTTGATTGTTTTTTGGTGGAATGATTTATGATTTTTAAGCCTAGTATGATTAAGATGTTGATATAGTTAAGAGGCTAAATAAGTACTAAATGAAAATGATGAATTGATGATTAGGGGTGTGAGACAATGGAGCCGGAGGCCATGAGGCAACAATTTCCATACTACAACGAGATGCATACAATCTTCTCGGCGCGTTTGCACCAGATGCTATGGGCAGAGGAGGAGGGGTCAGGTGCCCCCTCCCGCTCAACAACAGGCAGAAAGGGGAAGGCAGTAGTGACAACACCTGAACAGGTGTCATCAGATGATGACGATGATGATGTGGAAGAGAGAGAATATGACCAGTACGAGGACGAGTATCCTGAGAAAAGGAAGCATATTGAGACAAGTAAAGGCGGTGCGAGGAGGAAAAAGAAGAAGAAGAAGGTGGAGGGCGATGAAAAAGGCGATTACGAAGGGGAACTGGCAGAGGTGTTGCAAGGCTTTTTGAGGGAACAGGAGAAGATGGAGGCGCGGTGGAGGGAGGCCTACGAGGCGAGGGAGGAGGAGAGGCGGAGGAGGGAGGAGACGTGGAGGAAGACGATGGAGGTGTTGGCGGAGGAGAGGAGGAGGATGGAGAGGAGTTGGAGGGAGAGGGAGGAGCAAAGGAGAGTGAGGGAGGAGGCTAGGGCTATTAAAAGAGATGCTCTTATTACTCATCTTTTGAATAGGCTAAGATGAGATGATAATACATCTAGCTAGTTTTTTTTTTAATTTGAGCAAATCTAGCTAGTTAAATTTGCTTAATTGATTGCATTCTATTGATTCTAGATTTGGGAAGTGATTGGTTTGGAGAGATGTAGGAAGAGCAAAGAGATTGTTTCATTTCAACCTTTTAGTTTGTGGTCATCATTAAAATCTTAACTTAGGTGATGGATTAATGCAATTATTGGTGGAAGCAAGTTGTCTAATTTAATCCTAATTATTTTCTTTGTATTTTTCTCAAGTTGTTTAATTATTATTGTTTTTATTGCTAGCTATATATGTATCATTTTAGTTTGGTAGATATATAGGTATATGTCAATTTTTTTTTTTTTGTGAATTAGGCATATTTTTAGTCGAATTTGTTTTTATATCATTTTAGTTTGGTAGATATATAGGTATATATGCCAAAGTTTTTTTTTTTTGTAATTATAGTTTGAGAATTTTTGTATGAATTAATTTAGGCATAGGTTTAGTCGAATTTATATGTCTTAAATTTCTTATGAAAACGTATATAACATAACAAATAATTTAACACTGGATTGTAATATTATACTCCGTATTATGAACTCATCCCATCCTTAATTTGCTCTTCTCACTGTTTTACGTTTCTAATGTATTCCCATCCATCATCCATGTGTAATTAAAGCTAAGCCATCAAATTTTTTTACTGTAATAGGATAAGTTTGAAATGTTAATCAATCTCTCAAGTCTTTCCTATAGAGAGTATCATACTGATCATGCATTTGTTGGACTTCAAATAATAAACCAATGAACTTGCATTGGCAGCCCCTACCCTAATGACTTTATTGCACTAGGGTTAGCTAGCTGGCGATATTAGGAAGTTTACATTATCATAAACACTTTAATTAGTTTCCCATATCATATTGGTTATATAAGGTCAAATGGTCAATCAATTTTTTTTTTGGTCGTATCAATTTATTGATTTTGGTACGTACGCAGTATGTGTATGTGTTATTAGTTTCTGAAAACTGTACTAAAAAATACAAAAAGTGCACTACAAAAAATGCAAATACGAAAAAGTGTAATTCGAAATATGAAAAGTGTTCTACGAACTAGAAAAAGTGCATTTCTTTTCATTTTTTAAAATAAGAGTTTTTTTTTTCATTTGAACCAAACTCTTAGTTTCCACCCAAAAAAGTATATATGTGCCCCTATTAATAATATTTGGTAATTTGATACCATATTTTTAAAGTTATCATCCATGTCGCAGTTTGGTAATTTGAACATCCAATTGATCGATACAGGAGAACGGAACATCACAAATTAAATCATAAAAACTACAAGATTTGTTCATTTTTATAAGAAGGTAAGAATTCAGTAACCAGACATAATAAATCGAAAGGTTGTACCAAGCAGTAGTAGAGACCGGGCTGGTAGAGACATAGACTAAAACAAGCTTAAAAAGTGAGTGAGAAGTACAAACAATAAAACAGAAAGGTTGTCAACGACTTTAGGCCCTGGATGAGTACTAAAAAAAGCGTTTAATAAACGGTCCATCCAATTCAAGATTTACGAAAAGGACGGATAACGTCGCCCACCCAAGATTTGTTCATTTGAACAAGAAAATTCTGAGAGAAAAAAAGAAGAAGAAGAAAATGATTTTTTTAATGAAAAGGAAGGTGATTATTTCATTGAAAAAATACTAGTTACAAAACTTAGGTGAACTTAGATATCATTTAAATTTCCCAAGAATACAAACCTAGAAGTGAGAAGAATGAAAGTTTTTCAAGAATGATATTGGTCTCATTCTTGATCTAAAATCTATATATAAATGAAGTTGTTTGTAGTGCGGCAGTTGGTATGGACCCAAAAAAGTACGGAATGGGCTAGGCCCAACCACAAACTAGGATAATGGCCCTGCCCACTCTTTTGGACTTTCTTGCCTAAATCTAAATTGAACTCTTTAATTGTTTTGTCTTAGAGAAATCGTATAAATCTCAAATGGATGCACAATTGCACATTGTCAATGACACAAGGAGCAATGCCAATAAAGATGGCCATAATCAGCATTCCGTAGGAATTGAGGTCTTGGAAGACCAAGCCTATTAGAAGCACAATCTAAAAGACATCAACATCATCGTATAGTAAAGTCCTGCTCTAACAGGATCTGAAAAGTTAAGAGGGAGACACTTATAATTTGAACATATCAGGAAGATGCATGCGTCCGAAAGACTCAAATAAAGCTGAAATTCAGATATATTATAATAATAACAACTTAGTTTAGTTAAAATATACTAAAATTAATACAAGGGTTATATCCATCTTAAAAGCAATGTATAAAATCAAAGACCACAAAGATATGTCCACTGTATAACCACACAATCTAAAAGAGAAAACCAAATTTGCATTCAACCAAATAGATTGAGACATTACACCTTCTAGTCACACATGAGAACTTAAGTTACGCAAAACAAAATCGAGTTCGAAACTTCGTTCATCAACTACCATAAAGTTGTTCTTAAATACAAGAAAGAGAGTAATCAAAGTACCCGCCAAACAGCCAAAAGCGTAATTACTTGGCGTCAAAAGGTGTTAAACATGATAGATTCAAACTTTTCCTCCTAAACCGGCATTTCTTTGGTTTTCCATGCCCCAAATTGATGTTCGTGTAGAGAGAAAATGTTTCATAAATATGAAATTATGATAAAAGTTTGATTAAGATATAAGCTCTTGGACTAATGATTCTCCTATTGTCAATTGATTTTAAGATGAAACCTATGAAATTATTTTCTAAGCCTAATGTGCATATGTGCAATGATCAACATTTGGACCCCCATGTTAAATTGAGCCATGTGGGTGCCAATCCACATGCTGAAGGGCGTGTGCCATTGGTAGGGTCACGTGGATCTTGGCTTGCTCGTGTGATAGTGCATTTTCTTCCCATCATGTCTCCAATTTTAATTTGTTTGGTGTTAAGGTGGATCAAGAATTAAGGTCTATCTTGAATTAGATGATTTGCCAACAAAAAGAAAAATGGAGTTGTTAGGGTCACCGCATTTGATGTAGACAAGTTTTTGGCGCGCATAAAAGAAGATCTTGATCGTTGGGAATCACGTTCTCGACAAAAGTGATCTCATTCGTTCGATGTCCGATTGAGCCGCACCATACCTCTCTAGATAGGGAATTTGCTCATGAGTCAAACTCATGAATTTTCCCTGACCTAAGGAGTTTTTCGAGCATTTAATATCGTTTCAAGGCTTAAATTAGGGTTTTAGTATTTTTTTGGGATTTTTGGATTTTCTATCTTTTAGACTTTATATCTTTATAGGCTTTCTCTATATATAGGATCGCGTGTAGCCTAAGAACTTATTTTATTATATTATCTATGATTCAGAGTTTTTCTCATTCAATCTAGTAGATTTTCAATTTCTTGTGTTTAGGGTTTCGTATTTGCGATTTCTTGTTTCCAAAGACTTGTACTTGCTTGCCTTTCAAGCTTCCTACTGTGTCAATAGTACTAAACAAAAGGAGTTGCTTGATGAAACTTAGAGAAAACCAATTACTAATTTGGAACTTACATTCGGTGGCAAATCCCGGACGGTTGGACTCATGACCTAGCCAACAAAGACCGCAAATCAAGTAAACTGGCTTGCGCCAATCGACTTGACTCAACGAAAAGAAAAACGATACAACTTAATTTTTCACCCAAGTGAAGAGACAAATATGTAAGACTGCATGAACTCAAAACCTTCGGACATTACCTATATAATTTGTAATAGACAGGGTAGATATAAAAATGTAAACGAAAGACAATTAAAATGATCCAATAATTATAGACGTACTACAAATCAAGTTTTCTTTGTACTTGGGCTTGCCCGGCCTGATCCATAAAGGCATTGATCCAAGATAGTACTACAAGAGACTAATAGACTTCTTCTTTCATCCAAAAAAAATAGAATAAAGAAGGAATAAAAATTACAAACTTGAATTTCAACTTTGTTTAACAAATACCGTATACTTGTCACTTGTGCTTAATTTAGACAAGGAAAGGAAAACAACCCGCCAAATTAAAGCCGTTAAAGATAGTCGTTGAAACTCCTACCGGAATTTCAAATTTGTAGTAGAAAGTCTTATAATTAAACAAAGTTAAAGTCTTTCCTCTCAAACCAACATTCCCTTGTAACTTATTCCATGCCCCAAACCTTGATGTTCCTTTGTAGGCGAATGGTTGCTTCAAGGACACACATGCTTTGTTTCATCGTCAGAATGACTACTATTGCAGCCGCGACTCTTCCCCTCAGGCTGTCAGCATTGCCAACTAGCGTCTCCATCTTGTGTGCTATGGTTTTCATCGCACTGTCAGATTGTAGGTGCCTATCATTGATGTCATGGTGCCAACCGACACCCTGAAGGGCCCCTGCCACTGGTGGGGCCGCTATGGTCTCCTGGATCCTAGCTTGCTCGTCAGATAATGCTTTTTGTTCGAGTTTTGTAGCTGACTTCAATCTGTTTTGTGTGAAGGTGGATCAAGATTTAGCTCTCTTTTGGATAACAAAATGTACCAAGATGAAATATATAACTACGTAATTAAAATGCATGCCCTATACGTACGTTACATGCATAAAAGTGACACCATATGATATATTCCAAACTCCAATTAAAGGGGAATCTACTATATATATAAAAATAATAAGGTTTGAAGCCTCCACATTGCGCCACATCATCTTTTGCCACATGTCATTCATAAAATGCTCCACATCAGATTTTGACACATGTCATCTCCTCATTAATTCATATAAATTATACAAATAAATTGGTAGTTTTGGAAACAAATCTTATGAATTTAAATATTATATTTGAAAGTTTTGATATCATCTAATATTTTAGAAGTAATTCAAATTGTAATTTTGGAAGTTTCTACCATATTTAATTAAACATTAATTTCTATAAGATATTAAAAAAATCATGGTGGCTTTTTTTACAAATAGATTAGGTTTAATCTACTATATATATATATATATATATAAATCAATAAGGTTTAAAATATTTATTAAAAATTAATTATTCCTTTTTTTAAATAAATTCGTATTTTTAGTTAAAAACATCAGTTTTTGTTTAAAAGTTAATAAAAGATTGTGATGGTTATATGTAAACTATTAATAAATTAATATTGAATATTAATATAAAGAAATTATATAGAAAAAATTATCTTAGGTAATTAATTTTTATTAAGATAAAGAATAGATCGTGCACACTACATACAAAATTGTGGATTAAAATTTTTGGATCCACAATTTAAATTTTTTAACATAACATTTTATGTGATGTTTGATCCAAATACTTTCCTTTGGTTATAAAAAAAATACTTTCCTTTGTTACAACTCACATTTCGAAATCTACTATATATATAAAAGCAATAAGATTTGAAGGCACCACATTGCGCCACGTCAGCTTTGTCCACATGTCGCTTCTAGAATACACAACATCAGAATTTGCCACATGTCATCTTTTCCTTAAGCCATGTCATGTAATTTTTGACATGTCATATGTCATATCGTATTGTTTTCACCTTGTTTGCTCTAAAAAATGATTGAGCCAGGAATTTTTAAGTATGAATTGAGGATGTGTGGACCTATAAATTGAATCTTTATTCTAAGGTTTTTCGTATTTTTTAGAGCCAGGAATTTTTAAGTATGAATTGAGGATGTGTGGACCTATAAATTGAATCTTTATTCTAAGGTTTTTCGTCTACGTTAAAGATTAATAAAGTTTGTAAGTTGTCAAAGTATGACCAGTCTGAAAAAATGGAAATTGAATGCATAGACCTGACCAAAAATTTTCCGAAACTCAAAATAAACCAAATCAACCCGTGTCTAATTCGAGAATGTATGACCCAAACTCGATCGAATGATTCGAACCTGAAACAAATTCGATTAACATGTAAATGTAAAGTATTGCTTTAAATTTATATTATGAATACAATATTTTAAATATTTCCAAATGAACCATACTTTAGTTATATAATTTTTAAATTATAAGTTTTTAAGTTAATGTAATTTAAATTATAAATAAAAATGATATTTATCAATAAATATAAATTAAAACTAAATTTAATTTTAAATAATTTATTTTATTTGGAGATAATTATAATATTTTATTAACTATATTTGAATACATTAACATGAAACGATATTTAAAAAAAAATAATTACAATTTTGACCTATTGGACCAACCTGACCCAAGTTAACAGGTAATCTAAATTGATCCAAACTCCTACTCAATCTGAATTCAAACTTCAAAGTGATATGAATAAACACAATTTATAGATCAGATATTTATGCAATACTGGATAGTGAAGCAACACATGTACACCAAAACAGGTAGGGCTGTCCAACGGGTGGGTTGACCCGTAACTCGACCCAATCCATCCGTAATTTTACGGGTTACAGTTTAAATTTTTTTTAGTTTACGGGTTACGGATCGGGGTATTTTTAGTTTACGGGTTACGGGTGGGTTACGGGTTACGGGTTGACCCGTCATATTAAAAAAATAAAAATAAAAATTTATTTTTATAGTAAGTTAAATAAATAAATAAAAGTTTACGGGTTAAAAAGGGTCGAAAAGGGTCGGGTCAAAAAGGGTTAAAATTTGACCCGTTTGACCCTTTTCGACCCATTTGACCCGTTTGACCCAGTCAAACAGGTCAAACGGGTCAACCCGTAACCCGACCTATAACCCGTAAAACGGGTTACAGGTGAGGTTACGGGTCAACTTCATTTTTTTTACGGGTCAACGGGTCAACCTGTAACCCGTAAAACGAGTTACGGATCGACCCGTTAAACAGCCCTAAAAACAGGGTATGTTCCAACTTCCAACTCATCCAATATTATATACTCCCTCCGTTTCAAAATACTTGTTCATAGACAAAGTTTCACACATATTAAGGGAAATTTTTTTTGTCCAAAATACCCCTATTAAATGCTCTTTTTTTTGTACTTTTTTTCAATTTTTGGGAGAAGTGTATGTATAATTAATGTAGGGTAGTATAATTATTAGGGGTATATAAAGGTAAAAATTTTGTATGAACAACTATTTTGAAACAAAAATAAAAGGCTTTAAGAACAAGTATTGTGAAACGGAGGGAGTACTAATTTATACCCGAGTCGGTATTTTTAATGGCGGCTAATGTGACAGGCCGAGCCACCACTGTTGGAAGTATGAGTCAGATGGCACAGATATGTAGGGTTTCGATCTGATTTTATAAATTGCATCGTGTTTTGGTTTTGATGTGTCATTGGATTTTAGCATGTGTGACCTTGAACGGAAAACCTCAAGATAGGATCTATATACAATTAAAAACTATTATATTTATGTTTTTAAAAAAGAGTTCTATATAGAGAATTGAATTCCCGTAAAAAATACGGATAAAATTATTCGTTTTTCGGTTGTGGAAGTCGCATGTCCTCCCACGTAGTTAAGGAAATCACCTATCCCAAGGTTGAGGAAGCAGGACGTCTTGCTTGACCCCATCCCCGACAGGGAATCATCAAAGAAACTCCGTGAACCACCATTCTCTATCTTTGCAACCGCCTTCGCACCTTTAGCTCCTTGCTTTGCAGATTCTTCTGGTGTCGACATCGCTCGACGTCCTTCGATCTAGGTTTATCTCTTCGATCGATTACCGTTGCTCTTCATCGGGGCCGACCTATCCCCCCTCGGCAGGATCCAGATCGAAATCGTTGGCGCTCCTCGATGCCACCATGCCCCTTGAGGCGTTACTTGTGAGGCATGCTTGACCAGGTTACTTGCGGGGCAAGTTTGAGCTTTACTTGCGATGCAAGTTTGTCTTGCTTGCGGTGCAAGTTTGACAATTTAATTTTGCGGATTGGCTTGAGCTTTATTTGTGTACTAATTTTCGAGGAGTTGGAGTGGTGTTTGGTTTTGGACCGGGTTGTATTAGGACAGGTCGTTTGATGCTCCGAGACTTCTAAAGATTCTTCATTTCGGTGGAGGAAACGTCAGCTGCCCACTTCGCATACCCCAGGATGGGTTGACCGCTTGCCTACGACACTATGGCTTTTAGTGCTTCACTCATCCTGATCCCAAACTCGTTCTTGCTCTTTCTTTTTCGGAAGTTTGTATTATCCCTAGCCAATTCTGATTGTCTTGTTTGTGACTTTTTTGAATCACTTAGTCGCTCTCGACTACCATATTCTCTTACAGCCTCTTGGTTTACCAATTCTATTTGACATTCCGAATTTTTACCTTGTCAAAAAATATTATATTTAACTGATAAATTTAATGATTTCTTCTTATATGTTTCAAGGTTTGGAAATGAGAATGAACATGAATAAAGGTTTCTCACCTAAAGGGTTTGATGAATGAAATTATAGTAAGTATATATCTTTAAGTTAATTCACCTAATGTCAGGCTCTTTTAGGATAAAATTCTATAGGTTTGTGTGTTGGACCAATGACATGTATGTGCGCATGGATGAACTTGTGACCCCCCCCCCCCCCCCCCCCCCACACCACATTATATTAGCCTATTAGACTTTAACATGTCATCAGAATCGTTCAGTCATGGGTCTCAACTCCTAGTTAATTAGGTTTGTCGCCTTAAGACACTAATGGGCAGCCGACCTAAAGGTGCGGCGTTAAGTGCAACTGGCATATTGTGGAGCCATACAGTTGCACTTGTGAGGCATGTGGAAATAAGAATGAAAATAAATAAAGACTTCTCACAACGAAAGTTTGATGAATGAAAGTCTAATAATATGTTTTTGGGTTACTCCTCCTATTGTCAATTGGTTTTAGGATTGAACCTCATGGACTTGTGTGTTGGGCCTATAACACGTAGACATAGATAGACGTGTGAACCTCCCATGTGACCGTGTTATATTATCCCATCGGACTTTAACATTAGGTATAAGATAGAAACATGTTGTATAAAATGGGTTTCTTTTTATTTGGTAGAAGATACTTGATTCATTATAATGGAAAGAAGTCATTATAATAGAGCATCCTTAATAAAATGGGTTAAAAGTTCGGAGAGTGTCGTCTCTCCTTCGACAAAAAAAAATAGAGCATCTTTAAGAATGAGGTCCCTAAAGCCTAAGCCAGCTGCAATCGGGAGGGGAGAAAGTCGTTAGAACGAGTGAATGAAGAAGTCCGCAACATAATTGACTTCACAAAAGACGTGGGAGATGCTCTAACTCAGAAAACATACCAACTAGTCACCTTACACGGGTTTGATCAGATGAAGATTGTCTCCCTCAATCTGAATGTGGATATGTCAAGTCGGGTGACTTCAAGAATCGATCCATTGTCGCGGAGCGAAGACCTCAGCAACCAAAATAGAATGTCTGCCAAACAGATCACCATCAAAGTAAATCGGCTTGCCACACCATAGATAAATCCGAAAATAAAAATACCGTTCGTGATATTACCATTAAAATTGAATTTAATATGATTTTGTTTGGATTTTTTAACTTTAAGATTTATTCTTCTCCTCTAATCCTGATTTCTCCGTTCCTATCCTTTTTTTTAAAACCTTTTTTAATGCTATTTAATTTCTTTATTCTCCACATTTTACAAATTTCAACCTTTTCTAATTTCTTCATTTAATCTATATATTTTTGCATTTAGGCAAACACTGCAACATAATTTATAGTCTTCACTTGAGTTACTTTTACATAGATATATTATTATTATTTTCAATATCTTTTCTTTATACAAATTTCCCCTCTCAAATTTATATTATCATTTTTTTTATTTTTTTTAAAATAGAAGATTGTTACAAAATATCTTCACCATGACACCGAACTACAGAAAAAAAGACTCACTTGCCGAGCCGGCGGAGCTGATCGTCGGACAGGTCATCGGCGGTGGCGGAAACAAGGCTGAGCATAGCGGTCGGGAGGAACCCGGTGATCCAGCAAAAGGCGCACTCTAGCGGCGAGCACCACTTCGGCGAGAACAAGCGGAACACGTCAGCATGGGCGGCGCGTGACTTTTCCTCGTAGTACTCCTCGAACTGAGATAGAGCGCGTGTGATCAACTCCCTCATCTCCTCCTCCTCCACGCGCCCGTCCTTGGCCCGGGCCTCCGATAGCTCTTCCAGAAGCTTCCCTTGCTTCGCCTCCCATTTCTCCAAGAATGCCTCAAACGACACCGTTTCGCTCATTTCAGTTTGTGTTGTGAATGACCATGGGATTTGATTGTGGTAGAGTGGGTATTTATTTATAGGCGGTTGCTACGCGCCACGTACGCTCTGTACAGAAATGCAAAATTGAGAGGTTATGTCTGATTGGCGGCGGACTTGCCAGACTCGAAGCAAGAGGTGTTTCAAAAAAAAAAAAGGAAGCAAGAGGTGACGTGTCTCAATTTAGACGGTCTGATCTTTTATTATATTTTTCTTTGCACATAGGAAGTATCGGTTTTTGTTCTTGTTAACATGGGTCCGTTACGTCGAGTCGACACCATTTTGTTTTTTGTTTATACGGAGTTTACTCATTTGATAGTCCGTGGCTTTAGAAGCACTATTTCTTGTCAAATTTAAGAATTTCTGTATTTTTTGTGCTCACTCGAACTCAGAAAAGGAAGAATTCTTGTTGACATAAGGAACACCTCAATTTCTTATAAATTATCGGTGTGTTATAATCTCTCACACTTAAGCATTTGAGAGAACGTAAGAAAAATTCAGTTGTGAATCGTCTCACGCGTCTATTGCTTTCTTGTTTTCTTTAGGTTTCCATGTTTTGTTTGTATCTTCTGAGGGAATTTCATCTCTGCTATTTAATGATATAATAGATCAGATTATCCACATTTAATTACTGCTTAATTCTCTTATTTTTTAATAAAATTCTCTCTTGAGAGAACGTAAAATATCAACTCTCATTTTTCATCAAAAAAAATATCATCTCTCATTTAAAGAAAAAAGAATAATGTTGCATGAGAATGGCCCAAGCAAATCAAACATATATTTGTTCCAAATCGTTGCATGAACATGAATGTTCTTGAGTCCCAAACGAGTGCGTGGGCATGCTCCTCTCGTTCATAGAGAGCATTTTGTCGGAATACATCTCGTCTTTTTTTTTCACTTTGGTTGGATTATTCGTAACTGAATTAAGGGCTTGTTTGAAGATTTCTGTTCAGTATGGGAGTAAATTGGAATCAATTTCATACTAAGGAATGGATGGTTCCAAGCTCAATGAAGAAATTCATTCCACCAAAAAAGAAGAGGTATGAGTCATTCCAATATCTTATCCTTCCTCATACCTTTTCTCAAAACTGTACACCACACCACCCATCCTTGTGGTGAGCCTTCACAAAGCGTCGACGCCATTATTAGGAGTGTTGACCACGACGTCGGAGCTCGCTGCCATCGTCGGGTGCCGAATTCATACTCTCTCTCTCCAACTTCTCCTTCTTGTGACCTTTTCCTAAAACTGTACGTACACCACATGATCCACACCACGACCGTCGACGCCATTGTTGGGTGTGTTGACCATGACGTCGGAGCTCCGTCACCATCGTCCCTAAAACCATACGCCACCAACGTATTCTCTCTTAATCCTCTACTCTCACCGATCCCCCACCAACCTCCGATCTTGGAGCTAGCCGCTAAACTACTAGCCGATGCGGCGATGCCACCTAGTCCCCCCTTTCTCGCCACCAGATTGCACCCGTCATGATTATAACTCAGCTCTCACTTAAACCCCCAAATCTGTTTAGACCTAATTTTTCTGGAATTGATCATACCAAACATCGTAGGTTAAGAATGATTCCTCATCCCATTCGATTCCTCATTCCAATCCGATTCCAGGTTTGCACCAAACGAGACCAAATAGATACTTACCACACGTCATATAAATCAGAGCATATAAGTTACAAGCTAAGTATGCATAAGGTGACATTATGTGACTTGCTTGGCCCTATATGGAATGTATTTGACCGGCCCAACAAGCAAATCGGCGGCACTCAACCCCCATTGAAGTGCCCACGAGGAGGAGATGACATGGTCCACTCATCTACCGCCACCTCAGCATGCCACCATTCATAAAGCTTGAATTGCAAAACTCCCCACATCGGCAATTCACGCGATAACAATAAGCAAAACTCCCCACATCGGCAATAATGGAATCAAGGAATGCGTCTTTCTTTGAACATGTGTTTCCCTGCAAGGATAAAGAATATTCTAAACGAACACGTGAACAAAGAGAAGCATGCACTTCTGTAAATGAAGCAGAAGAAGAAGAGGATCAACCTCGACGGAGCAAGAGAGCTCGTAAGGAAAAATCCTTTGGATCTGATTTTGTTACGGCCTTTCTTTTAGAGAATGAGCCAAGAACATACAAAGAAGCCATGTCTACACCAGACGCGCCTTCATGGAAGGAAGCGATCAATAGTGAGATCGACTCCATTATGCAAAATCATACATGGGAGTTAGTCGATTTGCCACAAGGGTGTAAAGCACTTGGGTGCAAATGGATTTTCAAAAGAAAATTGAAAACAGATGGCTCAATTGAGAAGTACAAGGCGAGGCTTGTGGTGCAAGGATTCCGACAAAAAAAAGGTGTGGATTTCTTTGACACCTATTCTCCAGTCACGAGAATAACTTCAATCAGAATGCTAATAGCAATAGCAGCATTAAGAAACCTCGAAATCTATCAAATGGATGTGAAAACCGCTTTCCTAAATGGGGAATTGGAAGAGGAGATATATATGAAACAACCTGAGGGATATGTTGTCTCTGGACAAGAGCAAAAAGTGTGCAAACTCGTAAAGTCATTATATGGGCTTAAACAAGCTCCAAAACAATGGCATGAAAAATTTGACAATGTAATGATGTCAAATGGGTTCAGCATAAATGAAAGTGATAAATGCATCTACGTCAAGAATACTCCAAATGGGTATATTCTGTTGTGTTTGTATGTAGATGACATGCTCATCATTGGGAGCAATAAAGTCATGATCAAACAAACTAAGAGCATGCTTAGTGGGAAGTTTGACATGAAAGACTTGGGAATAGAAGATGTCATACTAGGGATAAAAATCACTAGACACTCTGAAGGGATCATCCTATCTCAAGCTCACTATGTTGAAAAAGTACTTGAGAGATTCAAGAAATACTCAAGTGGGACGGCAAAGACTCCCGTAGATCCTAATCTTCACCTGACCAAGAACTCAGGTGAGGGAGTGGCACAAGTGGAGTATGCACGAGTTATTGGAAGTCTGATGTACTTGACCAATTGCACAAGACCTGACTTGGCACATTCGGTGAATGTACTAAGTCGTTACACAAGCAATCCAGGGCATAAACATTGGAAAGGGATAACTAGAGTATTGAACTATTTGCGATATACTCAAAGTTATGGGCTGCACTATGGAAGAGATCCAGCAGTTCTGGAAGGCTATAGTGATGCCAATTGGATATCAGATTCCAGAAATTCAAAATCCACTAGTGGATATGTATTCACACTAGGTGGTGCAGCAGTATCATGGAAATCTTCAAAACAAACCTTATTGGCCAGATCCACAATGGAATCTGAGTTCATTGCTTTAGACAAAGCAGCAGAGGAAGCGGAATGGCTTCGAGGTTTTTTGGAAGATATTCCAATGTGGGACAAACCAGTGCCAGCAATAAGTGTACATTGTGATAGTTTATCGGCCATAGCACGGGCACTGAACCGTCTGTATAATGGTAAATCACGTCATATAAGAAGACGACTTAAAACCATTAGACAACTACTCTCAATTGGCGTAATCTCAATAGATTATGTCAAATCGATTGACAACCTAGCGGATCCATTTACTAAAGGTTTGTCAAGAGAGAAAGTTGTAAAATCATCAAGAGGAATGGGTTTAAAGCCTATGACTAAGGAGGATGCTTGATGGAAACCCTACCTATATGACTGGAGATCCCAAGATGTAGGTTCAAAGGGAAAACTAAATTAAGTTGAATCCAAAATGAGCACTGAGAGATAAATGTCTTTTCCCAGTTCCTAGGATGATGAGCAGTGCTACCTATATGAGTTGAGGTTAAGCTTGGCTTTTAATGATTCCATAGCTTTGAAATAAAAGTGGGGTATGACGGGATACTCTTTATGGTCAATCACCTAGTGAGTGTGAAATGGGGCCGTTTCTAGGAGAATGAAAAACGAGGCGACATTCTCCAAGTTCACTCATGAATAACCAGGGATGTTCAAGGCCAAAATGAACACAACAAGAGAACCTAGTTCTGTGAGAAAATGAAACTGTGTGATAGTTGTTGTCTCGGTTTACATCAAAGCCCGGGTGGTTCAAGACATCATGTTCACCTCCTGGACGAGTAGATCCGACAGCTACTCACTATGAGCGGTTCAAGGCTGAAAAAGCTACCATCTCAAATGCAGTGATTTTTCGATTGTACTCTCAAAAGTCCGTTTATCGAGTCTTTTGTGTTTAGAGTCATTTCTATTCATGTGGGGGATTGTTGGAACTTATTTTATGCAATAAAATAAAGTTCATAAAATGTGAATGAGAAATGTCTGGCCCGTTAGGGTTGCAGGACATTAATTTGGGCTTGGCCCTTTTGAAAGGCTGAATAGAATAGGTCAAGGATTTTCCTTGAATTTCTAATCAGTTGGAGAAAATAAACCACGTTCTTTGAGAAGTGGTTGGTGGATCAGCAGATAAAAAGATAACTGCTGACTCTCATTCAGACGTCAATTGGAAAACATCCTCTTCTGTTCTCTTCTTCAATATTATAGAGTCTGAGAGTACACACCGATCGTTGGTTCGCCAGGCTCCTGTTCTTGAGTTGTGCAAAGCAGGAGATCGTAGTAGTTGTATCCTGGGATTCGGAACGCTAAAGAACCGTCACACTACGGGGCGTTTTCAGAATTAAGGAAAGAGATCAATCATCTCGCCTCTACAAATCATTGGTATTTGGTATTATATTTTACATAATTTACTGATCTGTATGATCTTAATTTCCTTAATTCATGTTTAATTAGGGTTTGAAATTTCGGTTCCTACACACACATCTATGAAATCATGCATACTTTAAACAAACTTAAAGTTGAGTCACTTATAATATGCGTTTTTTTTCAAATAAACTTCGATCATGCTAAAAAATTTCATTTTAATGATGTTTTAATTAGGGCCATCTATTTCTTCGAGATCCAATGAATGTGGGGTTCTCTATTCTCTCCACAAATATTGTTCTCTCTCAAGATCCATTCTCTAATATGAAATGAAAAATAAATTTAAATTATTATTTCTTTAGGTAGAGATTTTAGCTAAATCTATTATATATATATAATTTTTATAAAATATAAATTTTAAAACCATTAGTAACTAGAAAACTAAGTTCAATAATTATTATTTTAGGCGAACATCTTAACAAAAATATGTACATGTCACCTTTTTATATATATAATAACTCCTTTGTCAAAATCATATGTTATTTGAATATTGGGAAAATTGATTGGAATGTGTTTTTTTTGAGTTTTTCATGTGTACTACTTTGTCACCATATGAATTAGTCTAATTATGTTAAGGTCATTGGTAATGTAAATTTGATGAATTGCATCAAACTGCCTATGTAGTAAATAGATTGAATTGATATACTCATAACCCGGATTTAGATCATTAAGGGCCTGTTTAGATCACCAGGATAATGACATTATCTTGCATTATAATGCAGGATTTAATGCAAGATAATGCAAACAGGCCCTTATTCACACTTCACACATTCAATTAATGGAATATTTACAAGGAAACATTGATTGGAATTTGTGCTTTTCGAGTTTTTCATGTGTACTTGAAGCACGTTGTGATGCTAATTGGATTTCAAATAATGATGAAGTCTGCACTACTAGTGATTTTTTATTCACTTAGGTGAAGGAGATGTGGCATCGAAGTAAGCTAAACAAACTTCTGTTGCTTGTTCCATTATTGAATGAGCTAATTTTTATTGAGTTGGCAAGTCAAGAAGCTGATTGGTTGAGAAATTTGCGTGTTGAAATCTCACTGGTGGAAAGTCCATGCCAATGTCTCGATGACACTTGGTTCACAGGTTGCAACAATGAACAAATGTATAATGGGAAGAAAAGGCATATACATGCGACATAAGGTGATATGCAACTTGATTGAAACCGGTGTATTATCATTGGAGTTTGTGAGATCTGGGTGGAACTTGGCTGGCCTTTTGACTTAAAGGATTGTGTGGATGAATGCGCTTGAAATTAGCAAAAGAAATGGGACTAAAGCTTCTATCGAATTAGTTCGTTCTAGATACATTACTAGGAACTCTAGCAAATGGTGAATGTTTGGTTCAATGTGGTTAAATGAAGGAACGATCATAATCTAGAGTTTATTAAAGTCTATAAGTATTGTCGATTGGAAGGATGTGTCACGTAATCCCTTAGTGTGTTTTTTCTTGTATGTGGGTTTGCAATAACACACTCAATGAGTCATCTAAACGAGTGTCAAAGGTATAAGTCTGCTTATCTAGGACTTACGATGTAGGGTTAAATGGACTTCAAGAGCACTATTTTAGATCACGGGACTCCCAAATTGCTTCTTATGTTGATTCAAGTCAAAAGGGACATCAAGGTTTGAAGAGATTGAAAAGCAAATTGAGTGTTTTCCAGCAGTACTATCTATCACTACACGACTCTACAATTCTCCTCTTTGGCTTTTGTGATTTTTCTCCAGCAGCATTTGATATTCTAGTGACTTGCTTCAGACAAGGGTTAGGTTCATCTTGAATGGATTTCCTGTTTCTAATGTCTACATTTATTGTTATAGGGTTCCACTCAAAACAATATTTAAGAATTTTTCAGTTAAGTAAATGCACGCATCAAGATCTCGCTTGAGTGGGATCTACTAGATAGTGTTGTTCAGTAGAGTAAATGCTTTCACGAAGTCTAAAGAGTACGAAGTTATGTTCATACTACGCTCAGATTAGATACACCTCAAAAGATCTCGCGGAAGTCTAAAGAGTACTACGAAGTTATGTTCATAAGATGACATATAGCTCCTACTCCACATAATTTGATCCGTATCTGGCTTTATTTAAGTACTAGCAAACCCAAATTAGTTTTATGCCTATTCAAAAACATAGGACTTAACAGCGAACATATATAACCCGCGATTCTTTCCCTCATCTACATGGATCACCGGGTTACAAGGTATTCATTGTGACTTTGCTCTTTCGCATGTTCTCTCTCTTGTCATCCCGCAAAAATCCATGTATAAACTGGAAATGGTTAGGCAAAAATGAACATTTCAGGTGGAACATATAAACATTCAAATACGCAATGTCTAGTGCTCAAAGATGTGAAAATGTTCATACCTTCCATTGCAAAGTGTGTATACCTAGTGCAAAACATGATGTTGGCGCATCACGGATCCACTTCTTCAGGAATATTAGCCTTGCCGAGATAGACCTGCTGCATTTCCTCCTTCCATATCTGAAAACAAAATTACAATGTTACATTATGTTGATAAGCACGAGCAACCAGATGACAAGATTTAGGATAAAGGATTTTGAAAGAGGAACATAAATATAATGTGGAGAGAGGTGAAAGACAAGTTTGGATAATAAGAGAGGTGAGAATTAACATGCCTGATCTAAGTAATAAGGGTATTTAACGCTTACCATGTGACGGAACTCAAGCCGAATATGAGGCACATTTGTCCTGTGGATGTCATATCCCGCTGGTTTTCTTTTGTAGTATTCTTTTCCAATCCAATGAGCCTTCAACAGAATAAAAGAGGAACAGTTATGGGATATGATACAACAATATTTGGAGAAAAGTACAGTGTGAATAATATGTCCATCAGATCCTTCTCTAAAAGATACAAGATATGAACTGAAAAATAGGCATATTGAGCAAATGGAAACTACATAAAAAGAGCACAACTTCTAGACTGTGAATAGTACCAACTGTGCGACTGTGGTTGGTAATGGAGTAAAATACAGACCCATAGAGCCAAATTTCATCAAAGAGTTAATATTTCATACAACCATAGGAGTATGAGGTGTATCCGGGAAGGGAGTTAATATTTCATCAAAGAGATAGGATATAAATAGCTCATTCATGAAAGGCAATGCTTATATTGTGGTGGATTAGTACAAAATATGTTCTTTGTTCCCATGCAATCCCCTGTTAAACCGGATAATACCAAAACTCAAGTTCTATATGTCAGTAAATGTGACATGTGAATTAGGAAGGAGGAGACTAAAAAAAACTTATTTCTAGAATGCGGCATTCCAAAAGTCTTGCTCAGAGTCACAAATGATTGGTGACTCTTGGCGAAAGTGGGCAAAAGCTAGAAGGATGTGGAACAATGCATCAGAAACTAGAGACCAAGGAGCCTTTAGATTGATATCTATGTTGCTAATATAAATCATGTTTTGAGGAAAGGAACAATAGGATATTTAGTTATGAAAGTAAAGAGAAAGAGATAAGCATTTCCAACAGCTTGCTAATTAAAGTATTGAACTTCAAGTTTCAGCTATATATTACCTTCAAAGCATGAGAAAAGCCAGACTGCAGGACTGAGTTTCGGGCAATCTCACACAAGTCGCATGAACTTAGCTTCCAAACCTGAAAATGAAAATATGTCATTGTTAGTTTAATTCTTCAATCTTCAGCAAGTTTATAAAATCTAATTGCACATATACTCACTGAGGCAGCGATACTGTATTCTTCTACTAGTGGTTCCTTTGTCAAATGGATTTGCAAAGGATCATCAGTAGAAAGAGAAACATTCAGTCCACGGAGGAAAAACATGGGGAAAGGATTCCGATGATAATCCAGAAAAAGGGAATTGTTGCTCAGAGGGGACATAGCCAGGCCAATCTGACAGATTTAATGTCATTAAGTGAGAAATAGCGTCATCAAATTAATCCACACAAAATATTGAGTCCGACTTGTGTACCTGAGCAAGATAATAGAGATATTGAAGTACAGGGGATTTCCTCAGATTTATTCCATGAGCAATATTGTGAGAAGTCAGAAACGTTGCAGCAAGGTGATCAATATCACCAGCCTGGAAAAATGATACGATAGAGATTATCATATGCATTATAAATAAACAAATTTAAAGGTCAAATTAAGAATTTTCAAGAACTGATTGCTTCATTGATATATGAAAGAGAGGATATAGCTATAAATCATTAGATTCAACCAGAAACACAATGCAAAATTCTCAAGGCCTGTTAGTATTATATGCATACCTCCCCTGCATGTGGACGAAACTTAATTGTTGTCATACCCTTTGATTCACGGAGCTGCAGATACAACAGAAATAATTCATGTTTGATGCATCATAAAGGCCATATCAAACAATGTGCTATATAAAACTTCTTATATGTAAAGTAAAAAAAAAAACTAATTCAACCTTATTCAGTGTGTATAGGTTAGCATAGCAATAGTATGCATAATATGAAAAGGCGGGATTGAAAACATTTGTCCACTGAGATGGAGTCGGCATGTGTTTTGTGGGACGTCTTTCAGGCTTGCTTTCATCATCTACCAAATCTAGGCCAACTACCTGCAAATCCCAAGTCAATTGAAACACATATAAGAAGACAATTGCACGATACAAAGAATTGCACCAAAAAATTACCAAAATAAACAATAAAAATTTACTTTTGGGGGTGAGGATGGGGTGGGGGCTAGGGGGTGCAGAATACAACAGTTATCAAGAATATATAACAAGGACGGTTCATAACCAGAAATGCGCAAATATTCATGTGGGGTGTTGCAACTTAATAACTGTGAGCAACAGTGGAGTCAAAAGTTAATAAGCACCAGCAATTATCAGGCCAAGCAGTTTGCACAGACCTGCTTCAGGAACAGATGCAAGTGGGGATGTGAGTCTGGATCAACAGTGACCTCAAACAAAGGTAGGAAAATGTTATCAAGCATATTCTGAAAAGATGTAACGATTCCCATTTGTTTGTAGATATTGTACAACCGGGGAAGCTGCAAAAAGAGGAGAATAATCTCAACATGACCAAGTACATTAGCAAAATAGAGCATAATTTTCTATTGAAGTGAAAGTTAACATTAGTATAATTCAAAGAGAATAAGCTAAACATCAACATCACAGCTCTCCGCTCAAAAATACACAGTATTAGACAAGTAAGAAGAGAACACAGACAAACAAGAGCCATCCAAATTCAGCAATGAAGGCATCAGAGTGAGTAGCAGAAACCATGCAAGTACATTAGCAAAATAGAGCATATTTTTCTATTAAAGTGAAAGTTAACATTAGTATAATTCAAAGAGAATAAGCTAAACATCAACATCACAGCTCTCCGCTCAAAAATACACTGTATTAGACAAGTAAGAAGAGAACACAGACAAACAAGAGCAATCCAAATTCAGCAATGAAGGAATCAGAGTGAGTAGCAGAAACCATGCAAAAGCATAGAGCAGCATTCAAAATAATAGATACTGGCTTTGAGGATTCCTTCAGAAACAGCCTCCTGTAAAGCATGATTGCATATATAGTAGCCTAAATCTTATATCACCCCTTACCTTCACGCAATACATAAACAAAGGAGATATAAACTACACCTAAAGCAATAGACAGCGAGCTCACATGAAATTCTCATTAATAAGTTTGCAGCTAGCTGTCTCTGTTTCATGATCTCTTAAACTCACTAAACAGAAATATCCAAAGAAAACCAATTGTGTGAATATTTGCAATACCAGATAAGAGCATACCTGAATCAACCAAACAACATTCTCACTGTACAAGTCATTATTCACAATCCAACTTGCTAATGTATCCCATTCACTCTGCTTTCTACCATATATCGATACCCTGTATTCAGCCATCTACATCACAAAATTCAACATAAAGAAAGGTCAAAAAGATTTCAAACTGTTTGGCCAACACAAATACAAATTATTAGTCCAAGAATCCCAAAGGTTCAGCTTAGTGATGGATAAATTTGGACCTACTATGATATGCCATTTGCATGACCATAGAACTAGCCAATAATAACTTGCAAGTCTTGCATAAATTTCGAGCCTTGCTCAGCAAAAAACTAATTTTACACAAATATCCAAATGAAAAGGTTTAGAGTCCCATAGCTACATATCATGATGCCCAAGCATATAAATCAAAGAACTCGACTAAACCCACCCCCAATCTTCACCAGTGACTCACTCTGTCAATCAGCTAGAAAAGGGGGTTGACATGAAACGAAAAAAACTCCTCAGGAGCCTCCAAAAAAAAAATCAATATACACTTCAAGACAGCTCAAAATATTATCTAGAGATGCAAGTCAAAATATACATTACTACACAAGCCATCTGATAAATCAGCACTTGTTCAGTTCTAACCCATCTTATTGCTACTACCACTCTACCAGTATGGGGGAGAGAAAAGCATCCTGAATGTAAAAAAGTACCTGATATTTACTTGCATCTAGATCAGAGAAAACTTCCTTCGTCACCTCAGCGAGAAAGCGGCCTGTAATAATTAAAATTCATAATTCAAAAAGCTAAATACCAAGAAGATGATGCAGGTTCTTGTGCATGATATCAATGAAAACTATTGGCAGCATAAAAAGCTCATTAGGAGAAAACAGAAAAGTTGGTACATGAATCAAATTTGACTACAAATTAAAAGCCGGTGTTGAAATTTGCACCAAAGATGCCACCATGTGGCCAGAAACCAGAAGATTGCAATTCAAAGTGCAGAAGAAATCAATCTTATAACACTGAAAAATGTACTGCACCCTGCTGACAGGAAGATACTTCAACTCTTATCCATCATGATATTACGACTTACGAGTTGTCAAGTCAACTTTTCATGTGCAAAAGAAAAGTATGTTAATCATTAAGGAAGTATTAGAAGTTTGAAAATAAAGTAACATCTAAAGGTTAAGAAAGAAGTGCCAAAAAAAGAGGGGGAAAAAAGAAATATGGAAACGCTATTCAACAGCTTGCAAATTAAATTATGAATATGACCTAAATAGAGCCCCTTAGGAAGCACCAGCAACTTATCTCTCCAAAAACAGCATAATGTAATCAGACCCCATTATTGGTTATTAAAATCTGGATTCTAGTATAGGATCAATATAAATATTCTAAGCATTAAAGCGAACAGTATGCATCAAAGAAAAAGCCAAACAATAAAACATGCTACAACATGGCCTCGTGAGTTACAATACTCCAAGTCAGCAGGAGGAAACAGAATTTAAAATATAAAACACACAAAGTATTGGGGGGTTACGAACATTTTGGTGAAAGGCTATTTTCCATTTAAGTATTCAACAATATACCATAAGTCACAGTTCATCAATTTAAATTTACTTTGCCCCAACTCTACAAATTATCTGTGCAGCTAAAGAGAGCTCAGAACTACGTGCAGGGATTTTGAGTAGGACACAGGGACAGACTGAAAGTGAATGAATGTATTCGAGTGTATGTTAGAGAGACAGAACAATAGCATATAAAGTCAGGAATTTGACGGTCTTCCTTCACATTCTATAATCTATATTTTTGCATTGGGTAAGCAAAAAAAAGTATTTATCCAAACAGAAAAGCTCATACACAATTGCTTCAACTAGACAAGTGCTTGAAGCGCGAGCTCAATCCTCAGCACACACTTGCCATGAAGGCAGCCTCTAGAAGCCTCAAAATGAAGAAAACCTTGCCTTGTTATTTCGACAATTTTTTTAACCCATATTTAGATGTTTATACCCGGGAACATGAACCCTTCCATGTCTCAAGTTCAAAATTACAATTTTTACAAAAATAAAATATTATAAAACCCAATTCCCAACACCTTCTAATAACATTGCAGTTTTCCATCTGAGTTCCACAAAGCAATGCCCTATCAAATCCCACAAAGCAATGCCCTTCCACCTCCAACTCAACAATATACAGTGGTAGTGTAACACAAAAGTGGATGCACCAAAAGGACAGTAGTAGCAGTAGGGAATTGATTTTTTAAATGGCAACAACCTAGTACAGACTATAAAAAGAAACATAGATACTTAACGTTATACATTTATTCAAATATTGTCAAAAAAAAGGAGAGACGGCTTCTAGATCTGATTTACTTGTCATAAAGATAATCATGCAGAATATACCTTGAATGAGATTATCCTGCTTCAGGAAAATCTCTCTGAGCCTACTTTGACCACAGGGATTGTACTTAAGGTTGAATTTGTCAAAACGATGGAATGTGCTTTTGTCTGCATGAACATCTAATAGGTCAACATTTAAGTCATACCTGTCCAGAACGTTGCAATAAAATCAGAATCTTCAAAGTTGAACAATCAGTAGAAAAAGTTTATGAACAACTTAAGACAGATAGAAGAAGTGGGCACAGCAACTATAAACACTGTCACTACTAACCCAGTCAAATCCAAACTCTCAAAGACTTCTTTTAGAGTTAAGTATGTGCCATCTCGAAATATCACAACCTAAAAAAGAGGGCAGAACATCAGAAGCAGCAAATGGCAAAGAACCTTTGCATATCACATTATTGGTGATAACAACCCAAATGAAAACTTAGAAAGTAGAATACAAGTAGCCCAGAAAAACAAAATATATAAACTTCCCCTACACCCTAATCCATTACCTCATCAGGCTCTTTCCTTAACTTCGACTTTATAAATCTCAAAAGATGCTTCTGGTTCATGCATGCTGAGTGATGAACATGTGTGTCAACCTTCCTAACATTATAAAAATCACGATGTGGAGCACTTTTCTGAGCAAGGAACTCCTTATCCGCATTAAGCATCAAATGAAGATTGAATTTCTGTGAGATAAACATTAATCAAACATCAAATTACTGAATAACAAACACATAAAATAGTGTGAACTATTATCAGACAGATCAGTACTTGCTCCAGAAGAACAAGCCTGTGATGACATAGTGTTCGGATATTCCCAGCTGCTATAACCCGAAGAATGTGGTGTAGATCAGTGAAAAATGTTGTTGCATCAGCAACATCGAACAATTTTTCTTTTGCTGAAAAAAACAAAATAAAAACAAACAAAAAGAGTAGTTACATATTATCTATTTTCCAAGCATAATTCCACGAATGACAAAATGACCAAACACAACTATTATAAACATACAGTCTTTATTTGGATACACTTGAACTACTCCATCCTCCATTTGGAAAAAATGCTGCAAATAATACCAATACATATATTAGTGGCTTAGACAGTAGGATGGTAGAAACTACTAGAATACACTGCTAGTAGCAACGTTCAACTCACATCAGTTTTCCCCACAGGATAGTACTGAAATGGATTCGGATTAGGCTTTGGTGTGCTGGGGTCAGATATGACTTCCTTTTCCCAGGGAGCAACAGATTCCCTGAATACGTAACTTTCTCGCAGTTCAAGACATTTTTGAAGAACAACGTATGACTCACATTCATCAGGTGTAGGCATCTCTGCCACAAAACAATATATATAAAGAGAAAGAACATATAAAAACGATTACAAAGCCTGCAGCACGTATCTATGAAGGTATATAGAGAGCTTTAGAAATGACTTCTTTAATCACAGTGATCAGTGAAGCTTTTCAACTTTATTTACATTATCACAAGTCATCATTCATTATACATACATAGATTGACCATCGCCTTTTTTTATCTACATTTGAAGTCCAAACATAATAGTTGGTGAATAGTTAAATGATTCAAATTGCAAATATATGCATTGAATTATATGTCAAGTATGATGTTTGCATTAAACATACATCAGAATACAAGCAAAATTGTTTGCATGCTGGATAACTGATAAAAATTGCAAAGGCAAATCATATTGTATAAAACAAAATTTTGAAGGAAGGGTAAGCACTACCACCAACTATGGCAACTACTGGAACAACACGAAGTGGCATTAGTTGTGGCACGTACAACAAGACCCATCAAGACTCGCCAATGGAAAGCCTACCAATCACAGAGTTGGTGCTGGCATGTGAACTGACTAATATTAGTTATGTACATGTAGAACATATGATTCTCCTTTAACTCCAAAGAACAGATATAAATGGGCAAAAAATAACTACAAAATCTGCCAGCAGCACTAATATTATTACACCACTACAGCCTAACTGCACAATATCATATTTTTCCCCTGTGATCTTGGAAGAATTTCCTCTCAAAGCAATGTGTATACTGCACAATAAGCTAGTTAAGTTTTGTAACAAATTATCGAATTCACAATACAGGGAAGATGGGTAAACAATAGTCATCATAGGATTACACATCCAAACCTCGAAGATTTGAGCTTGTATCAAACCAGCATTGACAAGCTAAATGGAACTTGTGTAAAGCATTAATAAATAGATCAAATTATACATACAAATATATTCTTATATAGATAGGAGCATAGATGTTTACCAAAAGGATTGATTTTAAGTCTAACAAAAGTTTCATGTTCAGGTTCCTTCCTCAGAATATCAGCAGCTATAGGGTCAGGTTGAACACCGTGCAAATCACCAGAAACACTGTGTGATCGAATCATGCTTGTAGAACCATGTTCATCACCATTTGCAGTTTCTTCTGGGATTTCCTGGTATTGAGAAGTTCAATTTAAAGTCAATAGACAATCCTACTGGGAAAAAAAACAATTGTGAATGACTTCTAAGGCATGTCAATGCCTTTCTATGTCAAAAGTTAAATAGACAATCTAACTGGAACTTACAGCATGCCCATCAGATTGCATATATGTATCATCAAGTTTAGAACTTTCTGTCAAGATATCTTCATCGTCATCAGATCCCTCTATACTCTCATATGCACTTGCACCAGGAGACTTTGGAGATGTTGGTCTAATTAGATTAGCAGCTCTGCTATTTGCATTTGCATGGTTGGCAGATCTTCCTATAAAGTTGTACCATGTTCCACTTAAGGATAAATAAACACACAAAATAAAAATAAAAACATGAAAGGGAGAGCATCAAGTGAAAAAAAAAAAAAAAGAAACAGAGTTCATCTACATTACTGTGATGTAGTCAGGGACTAAGTTAGGAGTACAGAAAATCTATGAGAGCAGAGTCAACAACAACAACATCATTGACCCAGCGAGGTTCCGCTACAGCGGAATCTGGGGAGGTCAAGATAGGGGTACCCCTGCCCAAGGGAAGGGGGTACGCCCGATAGACCCAGGAAAAACTGAAATTTAGCTATGTGACAATAATAACTGAATTTAGTTAGAATGAACTAAAATTGATATAGAGACTAAATCCATCTCAAAGGCAGTGTATAAAAGCCAATGAGCATGAGGATGCGCCCCAACTATGAGAGCAGAGTATAAAAGTTTAAATTAGTAAATTCCAGCATACATCCGAACTAAAAACATCGTAAGATGAGAGTTAAAATAAATGCTAAACTACTTATTTGCAGCATCAGTTACATAAATGGTAATTTCCAATAAGAAGAAAAAAATGGAAAAGTCAACTTAAATCACCTGCCCTAAATAATCCCCCACCCAATCCTTTCTCCACCAAATAGAAGACCAAAGAGTCAAATCCATAGGAATAACTACAAAGTACAAAGGCTCAAATTTGCAAAAAGGATTGATTTGAGTCTTTGAATTGATGTCCACAACCCTATTTTTCAAGGTTTTGGCTGCTCCTATTTTGCTTACCGCTACTAAGAAACCACTTTTGCTAAGACAGATAACTAAGTTTTATAGTTTTTTATAGCTACAATAGTTGTTTACAGTTTCTCTATCATGAAAAGTACCTATATTGCAGGAAATAATAAAATCTTAAGAAACAAATATTCATGCCACTTTCTGATTAAATATGCATGCAGATAAGCTTGCAATCCTTCCCCTCTATAGCTCATGTTTCATGCTACCCTCAAACATAATATAATATTCTTTCAAAAAAGAAACTATAATCTTACCAACAAAATAATATATAAAGCAGTTTTTTCTCTGCTCGAGGCAGTTGGAATATTCTCACAAAAACAGATCAAACCAGAAATGAGTTCTGTATGTTGCAGCCTCTGATTAGTGATTATACTCAGAATTAATCTCTAAGTAGAATCTTGTACATGCTTTAAGTCCTACTAATCCATATTAAAGAAATTCTTTCACACACGCCACATCTACAAAGCGCTATCAAAACAAATGATGAGATTATTGCCTTCCAGATAGAAACCAGGTTTGAAATTGCATCTGCAATAACATAGCATATCTACACCAGCAACTAAGAAAGCACCAAAAACAAGCCACCTTTCATGTCAATGTGCTTACGCATCTTCACAACCAAACAAATAGAGACAAATAGTCACAGAAATAAAGCTGCAAATGGAAGCCAGTCTTTAGCCAATATACATGGAGGGTTCACTTGCACTCTAAACAACAACATTACTTATCTTTGGTGTGTTTATAACCTTAGTCTCTGGAACCTAATCAACATGTAATCATCTTCATTTTATCAACATCCGTTTCAAACAGAATGTAAATAATTAATTGGAGACCAAATTCAGCAGACTTGATGTTCAACGGAGAGGAAACTTCTCAGCAAATACGACAGATTCAATTATTAAACATCAAAGCAGTCTCCGATAATTAAAACAAAGAGAAGTTCCAGTCTAGCTTACCATGGATCACAACTACTTCACCTATAAACCTATCACCGATTGACATAATAAACTCCAATAATAAATAAGCAAAGGTCAATGATCAACAAGTATTCCGGCCAACATTTAATATTCCAGCTAAAAATCCAGCAAACGTATACCTTCAGTAAACGTATGCAGCGGCGGCAACCCGACCGGAATCCCTTCAGCGGAAAGTACTGGACCATTTCGCCTCTCCTCCGACACTCCTTCTCTGCCGTCAACATCACGGGAAATGGTCGTAACGTCAGGCAACGACGATGATACCTGACGGTAACCGGCCAAAGTCCTCGTCCGTGCTTCGACGCTGCCTCCATCGCCTTGAATACGCCGCTTATCGGAGACTCGCCTGGAATGCCGCGGCGAAACATCGCCATCATCGGCGTCTTCCTTGTCTCTCTGGCGCTCTCGCTCCATCGCCCTGACGAACTCGAGCAACTCGGAGAGCGTCTTCCGGTGGTCGAAGAATGCGCAGACGGCAACGACGGACGCTCCGAAGAGCGCCGCCATGGCCAGATGTAGCGCGTATGCATCCATCACCGGCGATTTGGGAAACCTTTTCCGATTCGCTCTAGCTGATTTGACTTGATTTTTTTCAACGATTTTGGTTGGACGAACCCTAGGGCGAGAAGAGCTGAGAAAGTGTAGCGTGCTTGTTTGTGATTGGGCAAACTTTTCGATCGCTGCGCACTAGAGGAGACTCGTGTGCTGGAAGGAGGAGATGTATTTGGAAGAGGAAGGAAGGCTGGAATTTATGAGAAGTATTTATAGGGCGTGTGGAGTGGAGACTGAAGAAAGACGGCAGGTCACGGAAGTGAAGGCCAGCTCGGGTGACACTCTCTAGGTAAACTTTTCATTTAGGTCATATCACATGAGGTATACGGTTATGGGGTGACACACTGACACTCCTTTGGACGAACGAAGCCTTTGATTGTTTATAAGATCATTTTTATCCATTGTTTTTTTACTTGGTAGAATAAGATATTAATAAAATAATAAAGAAAAGGTAAAAAAAGAGCATTTTATATGAAGAATGCTCTTTTATAAGAAAAAAGCATCTCAAATGGAAGAGATACTAAAAAAAAAGCATCTCCAATAAAAAAATATTATAAAATAATGAAAAAAAGAATTATGTAGGAATGTTCTTTTTTCATGGACATGTTTGGAAAAAAAATAAACAACCATAAAATAATTAGCATCCTCCATCTTATTTATTCTCGATACTTATCATCCAAAAAATAATCAGCATCCTCCACCTTATTTCAAATAAGCTAATTTATCTGAAATCGGGTTGCTCTTATACATAAGTTGGTCGTGGAGTATGGGAGTATTTTTGAAGAGAAAAATTCGGCTAACTCACAAAGAGCGGAGGAGGTTTACATCAGGTGGCTAAGACCTCAACATGGGTGGGTTAAGTTAAATATTGATGGTGTTGTTAGAGACGGAGGTATGGCGGCGGCGGCCGGAGTTATTCGCGATGAGGATGGTGTCTGGCACGTAGGTTTTGTCTATAATATAGGTATTTGTACGGTTCCTATGGCAGAACTTTGGGATATTGCTAAAGGGTTGGAGCTTGCTTGGAGTAAGGGCTACAGGAGGGTTTGTTTAGAAGCAGATTCGCAGCTGGTGATCTTCTTCTTGGTCGATCCGTGGAGTGTAGTCATCCTTTAGCTAGCTTGGTACATAGGTGCCAAAGCTTTTTACGTAGAGACTGGGACATCCAGTTTCGACACATTTATAGGGAAGCGAATATTGTAGCGGATTTTCTTGCTTCTTTTGCTTTCACTTTTAACTTAGGTTATTATGTTTTGTGTGACCCTCCCGAGGGTGTTGTTCCTTTGCTTTTGGATGATGTGAGGGGTCGGGCTATCCCCCGTTTACTTACTACTTAGCCTTTTTTATTATTAATAAAATTCCCTTCGAGGGAACGGAGAGTTCCGCCTCTCCTTCAACCAAAAAAAAATAAGCTAATTTATCTATCAAAATATAAGTAAGTGGGATCCACATAAAATTACTTTTCACCCCTTTTACACCCCTTACTTATAATATCAGCAATTTAGTTTACCGAACACATCACGGATTATTTGAAAATAAATAACTGACATCAACATCTCATATAGCATCCAAGATCAGCATCAACAACCATAAGCATCAGTATCAGCATCAACATCAACATCGATAAGTACCAAGTTGCCGAACGGAGCCTTATTTGATTGCTTATTACAAATTTCACGAGTTATGTTACAACTTTAATTTGACTATATATTTTAATATGATGTAGAATATTAACTAAGAATTAAATAAGATATCTATAAGAGTTTAGAAAATTAGCACTTAAGATAATAATTTTACTTTGACGATTATTTATTAACAAGTGAAAATTTTAAGATCTATTTTTAAGGAAAAATCATTTCAGTTCAATGTTTTACTCAATCACGTGGTCGTTCTCCTTGAACTTGGATCACAAGTGTCTTGATTGCATATTAGTAAATTTCGGTGATCATCTTGGATAGTATGACGCTGAAGTTTGGCATATCCTCTGATCATTATATAATTGGTTGGGTCGATTTGGCAATGTGATTTACACACCCATGTTGCTCTTAAAACTCTCAATATTCAATTACCAAAAATGGGATAAAATCGCTCTTGATATTCACCCTGGAAGGTTGACTTGATAAATCAATTAGGAGTTGATCATTTTGACATTGATTTAGGGATTTCTACAATTTTGCTAATTTTAAATTCAAAAGATTCAATTGGAGCAAATTTTTTGGTTTTAACAGTCTCATGAGTTATGGATTTGTGGCTGAAAGCGGGTGATGAGAACTCGTTATTTTTCCATACCTCAGCGATTATTAAAAGAAAGCGTGATAAGGTTGAAGCTCTATGTGTTGATGTCGATGAGCAAATTGTCAACAAGGAAGCAATGGAGGCTCGTGTATTAGAATTTTATAAATAAAAAATTATCACCTCCCAGATTATGAGTGGACTCGTGTTATGAATATTCATGGAAAATTGTTTTGTTAGCCTTACACCAGTATAGTTTGGCTCGACCCTTCACTAACTTGGATAATTTTACGACTATCAAATGGATGAGGGCCTTTAATAAAGTACCTTAAAATTATGTGTGGAGAAATCGACCGACTTACGAGAGGCTTTATTTGGGGTGATTCGGAAGGTAGAAGGAAACTGCGTCTTGTGCCTTGGAGAGAAGTATGTCTCCCAAAAAAGGTTGGGGGCTACGGGTTAGAAGAGCTAAGGACATGAACCTAGCCATTGCGGGAAAGCTGGGTTGGCGCCTAACGACCAACAAAGGAGGATTATGGGGTGATCTCCTAAAAGCCAAGTACAAGATCCAAATCTGGGGGGAGGTGAGACAAACTAATCGATGCAGGGCTTACCCGATATGGAGAAGTATCGACTAGAGTATGCAGAAACTGGTGTCCTAGGGGATTAAAAGGAACTTGGGAGATGGGAAACAAATCCGCTTTTTGGAGGATAATTGGGTGGACAACCAACCACTCATGGCCGTTGCTAGTCGGGGCTATGATAGGATCCACTAGGAGACGAAGGTATGTAATTTCTAGGACCTAGGGGAAGGTTTGAAATGAGATCTCTTTGAGAACCTCCTCCCGACCGACTTGAAACTTAAAATTTCGGCCATCATATTACTGGAAAACCAGGAGATGTATGACTCAATTAGTTGGGACCACTCAAGCTCAGGGGTATACACGGTGTCCACGGCGTACGAGCTAGCCTTGGGAGAAGACATTTGGCAGCCAACACAGACCCAAGAGAGGCTAACTGATACAATATGGCGATTGCACGTCCCGGAACGCATCAAATGCTTCCTATGGTTAACAGCGAAGGGCAGACTTCTCACCAATGCTGAAAGAACCCGTAGGCACCTCTCAAATGACCAAAATTGTGGAGTGTGTCAAGAGCAAGAGGAGAACCTGATTCACGTTTTTAGAGATTGCCCGATTGCGAGAGGACTTTGGTACTCCCTTCTACCGGACCATCGACAAACTGATTTCTTCAATATTGATCCGATGAAATGGGCCTACAAAAACTTGAAGGGTGAATACAACTTCGAACATGGAATGGGCGGGAGAATAGTATTTGCATGGCGATGTGGTGGCTCTGGAGGAGCGGATTTTCCGTGCCATGGGGAACCGGGTTGACCGGCGGGGGCAAGTTATTCGCTACACAAAAGAGTTGTGCAATCTGAGAGCACAAAAAAATGATAGAAGGAGTGGGCATGGCAAACAGATGGCTCTCATTAGATGGGAGAAACCGGGGAGTGGATGGGTCAAGATCAACACCGATGGGTCGGTGAGGGGCCCGAACAGAGTGGCCTCGGCTGGAGGCGTGCTGAGAAATGAAGATGGGGAGTGGATTGCAGGTTTTGCTTACAACATTGGAGATTGTTCTGTTCCCGCTGCGGATCTCTGGGGAATCAGCACGGGCCTACAAATGGCGTGGGACAAAGGCTATCGCTGAATTATTCTGGAGGCAGACTCAAAGCTGGCTATCAAGTTCATCCAAAGCAAAATTGAGCCGACTCACCCCCGTGCGAGCTTGGTGCGAAGGTGCCAAGGCTTTGGAGTAGAGATTGGATTATTCGATCTCGACATACCTTTAGAGAAGCGAACCAGGTTGCGGATAGACTGGCCAATATGGCTCATAGTTTCCCGCCTGGGCTACATTTGTTGATGCTCCCCCGAAAGGGGTGGAAGAACTATTGTTGAACGATGTTTGGGGTGGCCTGGCCCCGCCAAGTTCGATGTAATTCTGCTACTTAAATAATATGAGAGCTAGCCTCTCCTACTTTGACCAAAAAAAAGTACCTTGAAATTATCGGGTTTCAATCCATTCCTTAATCAAACATGTTGGAGCACCATGAGGTCATTATTATTGCTATAGTCCATAATTTTCGTACTTGTGCTCAACTGATTAAGGGACTCGATGACACATTTTCAATTTTAATAGATATGATGAGTAAGCTTGAATCGATAAATCAATTTTCTCCTATCTCTCTTTTTACAATGCTTTACAAGCTCCTTTCGAAGGCTATTGTCAATTGCGCGCATTCAACCTCTTTTATCTTTTCTTGTTGGGCCCACGCAAGGGACTTTTCTACCGGGGAGAATGATCACATGTAGTATGTATTTAATTGTTTGAGAGATCGTTCATTCCATGAAACATACAAAAGGCAAAATGGGTTAGATGCTCCTTAAGCTAAATCTCTAAAAAGTTTACAATCATCTCAGTCGGTACTTTGTTGAAGATACACTATCTAGTGCGAGATTTCCTTTGAATTGGGTGACTTGGACTAAGGAGTGTCGATCTGCCCTCAACGACTACGAGTCTTATTTAAATGGGGGAGGTACTTGGTTCCTTTTTAATGTCTTGATGGATGAGACAAATGACCCACTCTTGCCATATAGTTTTGTACTATGCATTGAACGTCCTTTGCCCTCCCATTTCCAATCAATATATTTCCATTGGCTAAAGCATTAGTTGAACAAATCTATGTGATTACATATTGTCGAGAAGTCTTTTGTGCGTGCTTTGGGCAATGAGTCAACCTTGCAAGTACGCGAGGATGTTGTGTAACACCCTATATTTAAGATCTATTTATAAATGATTGAAGTGATACTCATCTTAATAAGAATTATTCATTTTCAAGGTTTAAATTAGAACAAAAAACTATGAAATTACGAATGCAAGAGTGACAATAGTACTTATAAAAACACGAGCTCGTGCTAATATAAGGACTTTAAACATATAATGTACAACATATATGGGTATCCAAACAAAAAATATATATCTTATCAGCAATCATGTATCACCCCAAGTGTCCAATACTATAGTTTGGAAACTAATTCACAAAAAAATTAAGATTATAATAGTATGATTAAATTGGGACCTAATTACCTAAAGGTGTCAAAATTAAACAACTTATTTTTTTAATAAGAAAAAAAGGTCACTTGGGATGACAAAGAAGCAAGTTCGAGTGGAAAATTTCCTTCCCATTTTCGTCCTTATTTTCGAGTAAGGATTAAAATTCCCCCATTCACATTTCACGCAGTGTCTATATTCCTCACTAAGGATGAGATGACACTATCTGTAAATAAATTGATACAATTTTTTAATATATATGATGAATACATAGTTTATTTTGATGCATATACGATTATTTTTGATGTAATAAGACAAATACATTGTCGATGTATGTTCGGTTAATTTTAACATACGTAACTAGCTTTTTTTTTATCTGGAAGAGGGTTGTGCCCTTATTTTATTTAAGCCAAATTACTAGGAATTCCCAACTAGGATACATCAGAAAATAACAAAGGAACAATACAGTATGGGGGATTATCAAACTCAACCTCTAGAGTCAGATTAGCTATCCTATCATCAACTCGATTTGTGGAACGAGGGGTATAAACAACCGACACCACCCAACTATCCTCATTGATTAAGCGCAATCAATGAGTGAAGAGATGATAATCAACATCAGCGATTGGTAATGGTTGACTCAAACGTTTATGCACATCAGCCGCATCCATCTCCACTATGAGGTTGGTTACACCTAATTTGGAAGCCACCTTCAAACCGTTCAAAGTAGCCAACATTTCTGCAGTTCTTGCCCCACAATCGCCACACTTAAAGGCATAGGCATGTATAAAATTTCCAAGGGAGTCTCGAAACACACCTCCGCCTCCAGCCCGACCCGGGTTACCCTTTAAAACCACGTCCGTGTTCAATTTCACCCATCCTAACCCCGGTGCCTGCCAAGATGAATTTTAGGGACAAGGTGGAGAATCAACATGGTTTGTGAGGCTCATTCAACTAGCCCACACAAAGGAATAATTACTCACAAACTGTGTAACAGCCGTGAGAACATCACACAACCGATCGACATTCTCAATGATTTACTCATTTCGGTTTTTCCATAGAAACCACAACATGGTTGCAAATCCTCACTCCCATTCTGAATGTTATTCAACACCCATTTCTGAAGATTTTCTTCAACAAAAAATTCAACATTAACAAACCGGAAATTGCTCTGTTGCCAGACCGATTTCACAGAAGGGCAATCTCTCAGTAAATGCAAACATGATACAGTATTGGAGCATCGAGGGCACTCGATTGAGGGAGATAGACTACGACGAATTCGATTTTCATTGCACAAAATAGAGTTCTGGCAGACCATGTAAAGAAAGTGACAAATTCTTTGTTGAACTCGCACCTTCCAAAATTTTGACCAGACTTGTGATTGCGGATTAATAAATGGGGACCGCAGCAAATCTCGGGCTGAGGTCGTGGTAAAGCTACCAGATTGGGACGGACCCCAAAACAGAGAATCCATGGCCTCGGGAGAATTCTGTAAACGGATGGATTGAATTTTTGCACATATATGTGATGGCAGAAGCTGGGAAAGAACCACCCAATTCCACCCATTTTCGGTATAGTAATCTGCAACAACAACTCCTTGTTCGTCTGAAGAAAGCAGAGAAACAACATCGTCAATTAATAAGTGGTCACAAACCCAATCATGCAGCCAAAATAAGATGGATCTGCCATTACCAACCGACATTCTCACACCCTTAGAGAGTAACTGACCACCGTGTACAAGCCCCTTCCAAGTATGCGACTAGCGAGGCCTTCGAACGAACATATCAATATCTGCTCTATGATTGCAATATTTGCCCCGGATGACCCGGCTCCACAAACTTGTTGGTTCGTTAAGCAATCTCCAACTCAGCTTGGTAAGTAAAGCCGTATTTGATTCTCTCATGCAACGAAGACCCAAACCCCCCAAAGAAACAAGATGGATTTTGCGAGTCTCATTAGTAGATCCCCAAACAGAACCCCGAATGTCTTTGTCAATGGCATCACAAATAGATCTTGGAAGAAGCGAAGATTGCATAACATATACGAGTAAGCTTGAGAGCACGGAGTTGGCAAGAGTAACTCGTCCTGCCATGGATAGAGACCTTGCCTGCCAGCCCCTCAGTTTGGTCGTAATTTTGTCAAGGATATACTGATAATTTTCTTTGTGAGCTCTCCCATGTAACGTAGGCACCCCCAAATAACGCCCCAAATCAATGACAATCGGAATGGACAACATATTACCAATACTAGAGGCCGACGACTGGAGCACTGAATTAGAGAAAAATAAGGAGCTCTTTTCATAATTTACCTTCTCCCCCGATTGAGAGCAAAACTGTTCAAGACAAGCTTGGATTATAGCAACTTGGGAAGTCGAAGCTTCCGCAAATAATTACAAGTCATCAGCAAAGAACATGTGTGATAACTGCACCCCTCCCAATGTGATTGGTTTCCATAGCCCGACGGTAACCGCAAATTGGATAATATGGGATAAACGTTCCATACAACGAACGAAAAGATATGGGGATAACGGGTCGCCTTGACGAATACCCCTAGAGGGGACAAAGGAACCTGCAAATTCACCATTGCAAATTCACCATTCCAAATACGTAACTAGCTTTGATGCACAAAACTCCTTTCCCATTTTGATACACATTCCGCATGTCTTATGCGTCTATATTTTTTTTCTAAAAATAAGTGAATAATTCATTAAAAAAAATTGTCCGTGATTATTATTTTTTGATTAGGTAAGAATTAGGAGGCTCTCCACTTAGGGAGGGCGTCCTAGAGCATCTGGCGGATGAGAACATTAAGTTATGGGTGATTTCTGATAGCGCAAGAGGGAAGACTGTGGCTCAAACTCGCAATTTTATCATCCACAATATTACACTCCCTAGACACATGAGAGATTCGAACCGATTGGAATTCGAGAAGTGCTATATAAGAATATCGGTCATGATGATTTCTATTTCCCTTGGACAATTCTTTTCTTCGTGGACTGCTCTTATTACTTGTATATTACCTCCTTCAATTTTAATGTTTTATGCCGTCCTTGTTTTGCTAACCGTATTCCATCTCTCAGTGGTAACGCCTCCGCTTTGATTATTGAAATTTTTCCATACTTTCTTGTTATTAAGTCTATAATATTTCCATTGTGATCTCTTAATATTGCTCCCCCGGAAGCTTCTCCATTTCCTAGTTTTGATCCATCAAAGTTGCACTTTATTATATCCCGTGATGGTTTTTTCCATTTTTGATTGTTTTTTTTTTGTTTCTCCTTGTTCTGCCGTTTATAACCATATTTTCTTCATCTTCATTTCATAATTTTGATCTTTTCCATTGATCTCGTTGAGTCTTACTGTATTGGGACAAGTCTTTGATGTAGTCATCTAGTATTTGTTGAAATACTAATTAGTTTTTTGGTGCCAAATACCCTACCAAGAAATCGTAAGATCAGCAAACTCTGTTTTACCTAATCTATTAAACATGTCATCTAGTTTTTTTTGGTGTTTTATTTTATGGGTCATAGTTACATTAAAAAAAATTTGCCCGTGATATAATAGATATATCACATATCTCAAATTATATTTGGCAACTACGTATAGAGGTGTCAAACGGGTCGGTCAGATCGGGTTCGGGTTCGGTTATTACGCGTTTGGGTTGAGTCGGGTTCGGGTCGTAACGGATCATCGGTCAAATCGGGTCGGGTTATTGCGGGTTATCGGGCGGATCGTGTCGACCTAACAGGTCAAGAAAATTGATTTTTTTACAATTATTAAAATATTTTTTATTTAAAAAATGATATTTAATAAAAAATCTATTATTTTTATATAATTTAATAATAAAATATATTATTATTTTCAAAATATATTATATATTCTTAAAATATAACAAATTGTGTCAACCCAACTGTTTTTTCGGGTTTGAACCCAACGGATTTCGGGTCTATCGGTTCGGTTTATTTTGAATTTCGGATTCAAATTTTCGGATCTTAACCTTAATTTTTTCGGATGGTTCGGATCGGTTTTTCGGGTCGGATCAGCTTTTGACACCTCTACTCTAGGTATATTTTGGACCACAAAATCGGAAGTATTTCAGACCAAAAAATCGGAATTAATATTTGGAATAATTTTTACAAGAAAGGCGTACACATGGCATGCGCTGAGTCACTATATAAAGCAATTGAGGCCAAGGCTTTGCCGTGTGGTTCACCTCAAAACCCTCCCCCTATCTCCCCACTGATAAACCCTAGTTTCCATTGCAGCTTCCCTTGCTCGCTTTCCAGTTTCCGCACAATCGTAATCCCCTCTTTCCTTCTAATTTCATTGTTTTTATTAAATTTAACCTATCTCTTTGAATTTTTCTGCCTTATATTGTTTAGACCCTAAAAGGCTAAATCTTTGACTTGTTGTTTTGCAGAGAAGACGAAGATGTCGGACGACGAGAGAGAGGAGAAGGAGTTGGATCTTACCTCTCCTGATGTCGTTACCAAATACAAGACCGCTGCTGAAATTTTGAACAGTAAGCTTTTGTTTTTCAATCTCTCGTGTTATTTGAAGTTTTTGCATCCTTTTCTTTTGAATGGATTTGGTTTAAGTGCGGATTATCGCCTTTTTTTGGATGTGCAGAGGCTTTGCAGTTAGTTTTGTCAGAATGTAAACCCAAGGCCAAAATTGTCGACCTGTGCGAGAAAGGTGACTCTTTTATCACAGAGTGAGTGCTTTACTATTGAAGCTTCAATCTTCGGTTTTTTTATTTGTTTTTTCGATTTTGTACGTATTCCGTTGCATTCTGCTCCTACAAATATAGTAACGTGCATCTTTATTTCCAATTTGGTTGTTATGTAGTGTTTGGGTTTTTGAGGAATTGGTCTCTTAGTTGATGAATTTGAAACATGTTAGTTTTATATGCAATTTTGAGTAAGGTTTAAGCTTGTTTTTGGTTGGTTTGCTGGGTATCCATTCACAAGTGCTCTTATGTAAGAGTGACTTCTGCTTTTAGTTATTCAATAGTTTTAGCGGTAGCTTGAATTAAATTGATAACAAAGGCTTTTACATTATTGAAAAATTCGTTCCAGCTAAGGTTCTTAGTATATTGTGTCTTTTTAGGTTCGAAGCAGTAGGTTCTGTTAATTTGCTTTTTAGGTTTTTAGTATATTGCTGCTGAATGGTCTAGTGGTGATTTATATTCAATTATTGTACTTAATACAGACAAACTGGAAATACTTACAAGAATGTGAAGAAGAAGATTGAGAGAGGTGTTGCCTTCCCTACTTGTATTTCCGTAAACAACACTGTTTGCCATTTTTCACCGCTTGCAAGTGATGAGACTGTGCTGGAGGAAGGCGATATGGTGAAAATGTAAGCTTTTTTGGTTATTTTTATGTAGTAGATCTTGTTAATGAATGAGGTGTTGGTCGGTAAATTTACATCAGACTGTTGCTGACTGCAGCGACATGGGGTGTCATATTGACGGATTTATTGCTGTCGTTGCACATACCCATGTGATTCAAGAAGGGCCCTTGACAGGTAAGAAAGCTGATGTTATTGCAGCAGCCAACACTGCCGCAGAAGTTGCTCTGAGGCTTGTGAGGCCGGGAAAGAAGGTAATATATCATAGATTTGTTTGTTACTTTCTAGTAGTTTACTCAGCATCTTTTGTTTTAGTAGTATTGTTGATAATTGCTTTTTGGGCAAGCTGCATTGGTATGATGGTAAAAGATGTATCAGCAAAAGAGTTATGTCATGTACATTTATCATGTTGTATTTCTTTGTATTAAATTTTGAATTTGATTGTATTTTTGTACATATTCCACATATCTTTCTTGACTTATACTAAAGTGTGTACAGATAATCAAGACGGGATTAAAATAGATGTAAAATTTTGGACTAATTGCTATTTTTTTATGTTATAAGTCAACATAGCTAACTCAAATTCTCCCTTCTATTTTATATAAAACCAATTTTATGATTTGCTCAACACCAAAGTTTACATACAAACAACAACATCAACCCAGTGTTAATTAGCCTCAGGTGGGATCTGGGGGGCGATGATGTACACACCAAATTTTACATAATTGCATTGTTTGTTCTCTTGTCCTATTTGTACCTGCATTATGTTAAGGTGATATTGAGTATTTTGATCCTTTCTTTGTCGTAGTTGCTTTGTCTGGTATTGTGTATTTGTTTATTGGTTTTGTATGAAGTCATATCCTTTTTATTCTTTGAATCTCGTATAGTTTCCTTTACTACTCTAGCTTTAAGTTTATTTGCATGTACCCTGTATTAAGACTTGAGATACTTTGTGTTGAGCAATGGATTGAGACCCACATGATATTTTGATGTTTTTGGCATAGTATGTCTCAGAGGGTCTATGATAGCAATATGTGATCTTACTTCACTTAGCTAAAATATTATACCACTCAGCCCTCTCTTGACGTAGTAACACTATGAGGTTGGCTTGGCATTTCTCTTATGCCTTTTGTTTTTTTTCTTACGTACTCTTTATGCTTTGTGCAGTTCTGTAATGAACGTTTTACAGAAAACATCCACATTTTCTTACTGCTTTCTTCTTTAATGCTTGATATGTGTCACGGTGAACAGTGATGCTCTGTACATTCAACCAGATCAATGTATACATGGCATTCCACAGCTGTGATCTGATATGAGAAGTGTATTAATAAATTTCAAGTGGTAGAACATCAGATGCTATGTATTTATTCTCATATAATGCTCTTGCTTTTTTGCCCTTATCTTGGTCTGCATATCCTTCGTGTAGTGTCAGTGTTGGCTCTAAAAGTGCTATAGATTTAAAGGTTATCCTTTTCTAGAGCATGAATCACTGATGTCGTTGCTCTTTACATGACAACTGCTGCCCTTTGCATTTATGCTGTCTTTTGTTCTTGCTATGTAATGCATTTTATTGGTGAACTGTTTGAGGATGTCTGTTCTGTTGTTGGGTTTGATGAAGTATGTGCCATCTTCTGTGGCTGATTTTTATGTTTGATATGTGATTGATGTATTTCTGAAGAAGCTAAATCTTGATTATAGGTTGAACCTGTTTTTTTCAAGTTGGTTAGTTATTGGGTGTGTTCTGACATCAATTAATGTGTTGATGAAACTGCTATCTGAATTTTGTATTTGTTTTTGTACTTGGTGATAGAACAAAGAGGTAACTGAAGCAGTCCAGAAGGTTGCTGCTGCTTATGACTGCAAAATCGTCGAAGGTGTTCTCAGTCACCAATTGAAGCAATTTGTGATCGATGGAAACAAGGTTGTGTTGAGTGTCTCCAACCCTGACACAAGAGTTGATGATGCTGAATTTGAAGAGAATGAAGTATATGCTATAGATATAGTTGCAAGTACTGGTGAAGGAAAGGTATTGACCACATCAAATCAATATGCTTTCCATCTAAGTCTCTGGAGTATTCCTTAATAATGCTTGTTTTGACAATCTTGTTTTTGAATCTCAGCCTAAGCTGTTGGATGAGAAGCAAACAACTATATATAAAAGGGCCGTGGAGAGGAATTATCACTTGAAGATGAAAGCTTCTAGGTTTATTTTCAGTGAAATTAGTCAGAAGTTCCCTATCATGCCATTTTCAGCAAGGTTAGAAGTTTGTTTGCATTTGATTATTCTGTCAATTATATGCCATCACTATTATTACTTACTCATTCTTGAACTACTCAACTCAGGGCATTGGAAGAAAAGCGTGCCCGTCTTGGTCTTGTTGAATGCGTCAACCATGATCTTCTGCAGCCATATCCCGTTCTACATGAAAAGCCTGGTAAGAAGATTAATTTGATAGCCGACATTTCCATAATTTTTTTGCTACAATTAGGAGAAGAGTGTAATTTATGACGCTTTTGCAAATTGTTAATTATGTGCAGGTGATTTTGTTGCTCACATAAAATTCACTGTTCTTCTCATGCCTAATGGATCCGATCGCATCACTTCCCATTCTCTGCAAGAGCTTCAACCCACAAAGACTATTGATGATCCAGAGATCAAGGGCTGGTTAGCTTTAGGCATAAAGACCAAGAAGAAAGGCGGTGGAAAGAAGAAGAAAGGTAATGATTAAATATCATTTACTTTGTTCTTCCATTTTTCCTTGCTTATATATTATTTATTGAAGTTAATATCCAACCCTTATGGTCCTTCTTTACAGGCAAGAAGGGCGACAAAGCTGACGAATCTGCTGAGGCCGAGCCAATGGATGAGACCGTGAATGGCGCAACAGCATAGCTTTAATAGAAGAGTCACAAAACAGAACATGCTTCCTGAATATTTTATCAGCTTTCATCTTGTTCTCAATTTTCCCCTTTGTCTTTTGGTAGCTGATGAGTAAATTTGCAAGGTGTTAAATCAGATGTTAATCCTTTGTGGGTTTTTTTTAAGATAAAACTCTGGTTTTATGAGGCTGCCTGTTTTTTCCCCTACAAGGCTACAATTATGAAAAATCATGTCTTGATTGTTTTGCTGCAAGAAATCGTCACAATCTTGCAAGACAGATAAAACCAGGAAAGTGGTGTCTCCTTCCATTTATTAGCACAGATTTTGTGAGAACTTTTATCATAGCATGTTGCACGTGAAAGACAGACTCGTAATCCATGTGATATATTTATTCCAGTGTTAATGACTAAACTATGGGCATTTAAATTTTGCCCAAATGAAAGAGAATGGTTGAATAATTTGAATCTGAGTCATAGTTGGGGGCCTCGTTTGGTTTTATTTAGTGGGAATCAGGAATGGTTGATGAGTAGGCCTGTTAATCATGCTAGGTCGAGCGGGTTCGGGTTTGGTCATTTAGGAATGGTTGATGAGTAGACCTGTTAATTGGGTTAGGTTGGGCGGGTTCAGGTTTGGTCATTTTGGAATTCGGTTTAAGTCCGGTTCAGATGGTTATGGGTCAATTGGGTTGGTTATTGCGGGTTTTCGGTCGGGTTGGGTTGACCAACGCGAGTCTAAAATATCGTTTTTTATGATTAGTACAACCAATTTTTAATTAAATAATTAAATAATATTTTATTATAATATTATAATATTATAATTTATAAATATACTAAATAAGTCAACGAGTTTCATGTTTCAACCCAATAAGTTTAGGGTCTATTGAGTTCGGTTTATTTCGGGTTTTGGATTCAAATTTTTGGGTCTTGATCCTAAAATTATCGAACAATTTGGGTCGGATTTGCGAGTTAGGTAAGCTTTTGACAACTCGATGACCAAAATATGAAATTAATTTCATTGTCAGGAATGACACATTTCAAACATGTAGGCAAAGTTGATTTCAGCAAATAGAAGAGATTATTCATTTCAATAAATTTTAAACCATAATTTTTATAAATAATTACGAAAACATACCAAGCAATATGTTACAGGATTAATTTATTTAGATTCCTGATTCTATTCCGATTTATTATTCTAATAGCATTTCAAACGAGGCCGTTCTACAACATAAGCAACGGATGGCTGTAATGTAATAATATAAAAGGTATGTTTGGATCGCAGGGGATAATGCATTATCTTATATTAATATAATGCAAAATTGTATTAAATCCTGTATTATAATGTAAAATAATGCATTATCCTTTTCGATTCAAACATGTCCGAAATAGAATATGTCGAGGGCCAGCGCCTAGCAACGTTGGATCTAAATCATACATTCGTGATTATAAAAAAAAGGCTCGTGTTAAATGTCAGATATCACATGTTTAAGAGAAATAATATTTTTGATTTAAGGTGACTTATCTTAAAGTTGACATTCTTGATCCATTATTGGAAATGATGGTCGAATTAACTCACTAATGGATTAGCAATGTAATGGGATGTTGATACATCATTCAAAATCATGTGCTAATTAATTTCACCAGTGATGTAAGTTCCACGAGTCTCTTGTGAGGAATAAATTATTCGCTTTTTTCATATAAAGTTATCGATGCTGTTTTCATTTATTCAATTATCCCAATAAGAAAAGAAATTATAACAATTGCTAAGGTAATAAGCTATTCATGATTTATTTTACAGATTACAATATCTGTATTGAAAAATTAAATTTCGATACATTATTTTGTTATTATTTACTCCCTCCGTTTCAAAATAGTTGTCCATATAGACAATTTTTCTTGTTTCACAATAGTTGTTCATATAATAATTTTTTCCATTTATACCCTTAATAATTACACCACACTAAACATACACTTTTTCCAAAGCAACTTTTTGGAGTAGAAAATACCACTTTATAGGGGTATTTTTGGAAGAATTTTTTTGCCTTAATATATGTGCACTTTTGTCTATGAACAACTATTTTGAAACGGAGGGAGTATCAATTAAAATTATCTCCGCCCCTTTACTTGATAGATAAATAATATGTCACTCAATATTGAAAATCCATGTAACCTAATTAAAAAACAACTTTACAAGAAATTTAATTTTTAATTGAAAATGCATCTTCATCGTGGAGGAAATCAACCGCTCAAGGGCTTCGTCAAATTGCCCATGATTTCCATCATTTTTTTTTTTTTTTGTTTTTTGGTTTCGTCACCGGTGGGTGTCGAACCTGTGACCTCGGGGTTCTTCCCCCAAGGCCCAACCGGCTCGACTGGGCTCCTCACCCTCCCATGATTTCCATCATGTTTAGCACTCGTATTCGACGGAAGATTTGTATAGGAAATAATAAATTTCCATCATGTTACACATTGTGTATTAGAAACTAAATCCGAAAAAAAGGAAAAATAAATTCTATAAAAATTTGGAAATGAATAATATGTGAGGCCGTATATATGTAAAATGTAAATTGTAAAATATGAATAAATCTAGTGAATTTTCAGAAAAATATGGACGTTCCAAATTAAATTTTAAATAGAGTGAAAAAATTCCTCAGGGGTATTTGTCCGAATTATTCGCATATTTTTTAAAAAATTTATTTATAGGAGACGTATGCATTCCATTGATGCCCTTAAGGTTTTGATGCACGTACAACCCATTTTAATGCACACAGCCAATTTTGATTCACATCCGTTGTGTTTGCTTTTTTTTCTTCGAAAAATATGCGAATAATTCGAAAAAAATCCACCCACGTCATATTTATTCCCATATTTAAGTGAAATGACTACAACGTTTATCCATTTCCATCCAACATGTTTTATTTTTTCGCATTTTACATATAAGCGTCCCTTCTAACCAGATATATATCCAAAAGTTTAAAATCTTACAACTAGTGAAGTTATTCTCAATGGATAAATAAATATCCTAGATTAATACATTCACTTTAGATTTGCTAATAGACCATGTTATACATTGCTACTAATGAACATGTTTCAAATTTGATGATGGGCTTAACGGGTCTCACAAGGAAAAAACCTACTTCTATTCAGTTTTAGTCTTTCATAATTTTTTTTTCAACACTAACAAACCTTAAGTATAAATTTTGACTCGTCCGTAGTAATATCAAAAAATTGCACTTAATTAAATGCATCTAATTAATTTTTCTTTCATATGCCCTAAAACAATATTAATCAATATGGTGCTTTAATTTAGTGTGGTTCAAATACACATGCTCATAATTTATATATATTTGTAAATCACATTAAAACATTCTTCAAATTATTTTAAAAAGTATTTTTGAAATTTTTTGAAAATTTTGGGTATACCTGTATTTAAGGGTATTTTGATTTATGCCCAAAGATAAATTCTTTTTCAATTGGTGCCCTTAAGGTTTTGAATTAGTTTGCTCTATAGTCTTGGTCGGAAAAAGGGTCTTTGTGATGCCCGAACACGGCTCAATTGGGCTCCTTTTGGTGCAGCTCAAATGCTACTTGACTCACGATATGTCAAGGATGAAGTAGACGATGGTTCGATGGAACGAGGCGACGTGACGCAGCGAATGAAGGCTCTAAAAATGGTTTTGAATACTCTTAATCATCCTTGAAAATGGGTACTGCCTCTCCTTCGACCAAAAAAATTCTTGAAAATGGGGGATTGTTTAGAAAATAAAATCAGAATAATTTAGAAATAATTTTGACGTTTTAGGAGCCAAATTCTAGCAAGAGCTTGATCTCATTTTAAACAAATGTTACTTCTTTTATAATAAATTATGTTTATATTTATATTGAAATCTGTAAATAAATTATATTTCACATATGTCAAGATAGATAATTTAATTTTTTTCCCAAAATATAAAAATTAAAACCAGAATAAGTCATAATTTAGGAGCAAAAAAAAACTTAAATTTAATTAATTCAACTAAAATGAGTACCAACTAAAAAACTCAAAGCGCACACCTCAAAAACACCAATTAACTTTTTTTAAATAAAATTTTATACTCCGTACCAACTAAAATAAAATACTTAAAAACCAAAAAACAGTCTGGCAAGTGGCAACACATTACTGCATTTAGCTAGAAACGTTTCCATCTCCTCTCTTCCTCCCCATAACAACATTCTATAAAACGCACGCCTTTGAATTCAGCTTTCCTCCACACTCAAAGCCAGCTTACCAAACAAGAAACCTAGAACTCTCCCATGGATACTCACATCAGCCCTCACGGTACATCCACTCCAGCCTACTTCCACCACGCTAACGGTAACGGAAACGGCGCCGTTTCCGCCATCAAAACCTCTCCAGCACCGCCTTCGATAATCTTCCCATCCGAACCAACTCTCGGCCGCCACCTCGGCCGCCGATTACTCGAGATCGGCGTCACCGACGTCTTCTCCGTTCCTGGCGACTTCAACCTCTCGCTCCTCGACCAGCTCGTCGCCGAGCCGGGGCTCAACCTCATCGGCTGCTGTAACGAGCTCAACGCCGGATACGCCGCCGACGGCTTCGCCCGGAGCCGCGGCGTCGGAGCCTGCGTCGTCACGTTCACAGTCGGCGGACTCAGCGTCCTGAACGCCATCGCCGGCGCGTACAGCGAGAATCTCCCTGTGATCTGCATCGTCGGAGGTCCGAATTCCAACGATCACGGCACCAATCGAATTCTTCACCACACGATCGGATTGCCGGATTTCAGCCAGGAGCTCCGATGCTTCCAGACCGTGACCTGTTATCAGGTAATTAACCACGAACGAATCGAGAATTTGCCTTAAAACAGAATTCAGTTGTGTTGTTAGTTTTCCCCCAATTATCTGGCTCAATTAATCAGTTCCTAGCTCGATCTTCGAATTCAGTTGTTGTGTTAGTTTTCCCCCAATTCTCTGGCTCAATTAATCGGTTCCTAGCTCGATCTTCGAATTCGATTGTTGTGTTAGTTTTCCCCCAATTCTCTGGATTAATCGGTTCCTCGATCGATCTCTTTCGGTGTTGATTTATGGTGGTAATGTGGATTTGCAGGTGGTGGTGAACAATCTGGACGATGCGCATGAGCAGATCGACAATGCGATCTCGATGGCGTTGAAGGAAAGCAAGCCGGTGTACATAAGCATCGGGTGCAATCTGAGTGCCATTCCTCATCCGTTTTTCAATAGAGAGCCGGTCAAGTTCTCACGCTTGCCTAGGTAAAGACTTTCAATCACGGTTAATCAGGGTCAAATGGCTACCTTTAAAACAAAATAGTCAAATGGCTAGTGTGTTTTTTAATTGTCAACTCACCAGTGTTTCGTTCTGGTTAAGTTCTGTTTGATTTGGATTTACCCAATTTTGACGGTGAATTTCTCAAGGGGGATTTTAAAGTAATCTATGTATATATATAAAAGACGCAATAAATAAGTCCACTATGTTGCGTCACTTAGGATTTTTTCTACGTGTCGTTCTCATGTTAAGCCACCTAGGATTTCGCCACATAGGATTTTTTATATTGGAAATTTATATATGTTGATATTATTTTAGAAAAATATATAAATAAGATAAATTACTCTAGAAAAGATTCTATCTAAAATAAAAATGTTATCTATTATATATTAGGAATCTATCTATAACTATATATTAAAGTTGTGCCTTTTCGAGCCACCAGAACGATTCTCGCCCCACCTTATAATTACAAAATTAGTTTTTATTCCTAATATTTTAACTTTTTCTATTAAATTTTTCGTTAACTATTTAAATCTATCTTTAACATAAAAAAAATATCTATTTAGTTAACGATATCTTTTGAAAACTTCCTTATACAAGGATTTAAGATTAAAGATAAAATATTTTAGAATAAATATAAATCTTTTAGTATATATCTTTTGACAAATTTATTTATAGATATTATATAAAATTAATGATAAATATTTATAATTTTAAAATTTATAAAAATAGATAATAAAATATTTAATAGATGTATTAAAATATTTGATAAGCCCTAAATTTACATAAATAAAAAGTAATAAAATGTGAAGAATATATTATTTGATAAAAAAAATTATACATTCTACAAGCAATAAATTACTTATATTAAAATTTATATTATATTTTTATTTATTAATATCATATTTATAATGTCTATAAAATATCGAATCGTAGTCGTACATGGTACGACGGGTAAAACTAATAATAACTATACCGAGTTCGGAGTAATTTTATGGGAATTAACTACTTATAGATATTGAATGTATTTTAATTTAAAAATTATTTAAATTGAAAAATTAGAAAATTACTATTTAAAAATCATAGGAAGTAGATATTATCTACCTTATTATGATAAGTGCACTTTTATGATTTGGAAAAAAGTATAAATTACTAGAAACTAAATCCTTGCATTTATTTTATGAAGTAAATACATACATTCAAGTTACTTCATATGAAAGTTTTACTTCATGGAAAATTGATTGTGAACGAAATACGGGTGTATAAGGTAGACCTGGGTCTAGTTCCGAAACCGGCGTTTTCGGTTCCTCCGAAACTTAGAACTGGAACCATAAACGGGTCCCGACCAGTTTCACGAAACTGACCATAATAATAATAATAATAATTGTCTAGCCGCGACCGCAGTTTCACCTATTGGAAAGAAACAAAATGCAAAACCGCGACTGCGAATTAAAGTGTTGCGATTGTGACTGCGAATCAAGGTGTTGCGATCGTGAATTTGTAGGAACCGCTGGTTCCATTCGATTTGAAACCGGCATAAACCGTCGGTTCTACGGTTCCGGAGTTGTGAAACCAAGATGATAACCGATTCCAACGGTTTCGGTTGCGGTGGAACCAAATCGAACCTGTCTAGTCTAAGATTATGTCTCCCAATCCATACGCATAGACTAATTCCAAGTTAACTTATTATTCCATACTAATAATAATGAGAACATCTTATTTGATAAGAATTTAATACAAACTTAATATGTTGTGATTCAACAGATTAAAGTCTTCAAGTTTAAGTTTAAAAATTAGGTTGTGTTTAACCGTACACAACTGAACTAGTTGATTCACATGTTTCTCAAAAACAAATAATTTATTCACATATAAGTACATTGTTTTATTTTATTTTTATAATTATCTCTGCGAACATTTACTTTTCAAACCAATAAAGAACAAATAGCCTAAGGGAAATTATTTTTTGGATAATTTAAATGAAACTATAAGCAAAGTTTTTAAAATTTTAATAAACTTCAACCAATTAATAAAATTGGTGTAAAACAGGCTAAGCAACGAACACGGTCTGGAAGCAGCCGTGGAGGCCGCAGCCCACTTCCTAAACAAGGCAGTAAAACCAGTCATGATCGGCGGGCCCAAGCTCCGCGTCGCCAAGGCCTCCGCCGCCTTCACGGAGCTAGCCGACGCAAGCGGTTACCCGGTTGCAATCATGCCCTCCGCAAAGGGCATGGTCCCGGAGCACCACCCGCGCTTCCTCGGCACCTACTGGGGCGCGGTGAGCACCCCGTTCTGCTCGGAGATCGTCGAGTCGGCCGACGCCTACGTCATCGTGGGCCCAATCTTCAACGACTACAGCTCGGTCGGGTACTCGTTGTTGCTCAAGAAGGAGAAGGCGGTCATTGTGGAGCCTGATCGGGTGGTGATCGCCAATGGCCTCGCGTTTCGAGCTGTTATGATGAAGGACTTTTTGAGGGCGTTGTCGAAGCGGATCAGGAAGAACCCGGTTGCGTACGAGAATTATAGGCGGATATTCGTGCCGAATGGGGTGCCGGAGAAGTGTGAGCCTATGGAGCCGTTGAGGGTTAATGTGTTGTTCCAGCATGTGCAGAAGATGATCTCGGGTGAAACGGCTGTGATTGCTGAGACTGGGGATTCTTGGTTTAATTGCCAGAAATTGAAGTTGCCTCAAGGATGTGGGTATGTATGTTGCTATGAAAGATTTGATTAATTGAGCTTCTAGTGATTTGTAATGTGAAGAATTGATTGATTAAGGGTTTGTGTGTTTTGTAGATATGAGTTCCAAATGCAGTACGGATCGATCGGGTGGTCGGTTGGAGCTACTCTGGGTTATGCTCAGGCTGCCAAGGATAAACGAGTCGTTGCTTTCATTGGTGATGGGAGCTTCCAGGTAAATAATATGTCTCATATATATGTTCTATTGAATTGGACAATTGTGTTACTGTTTTTTTTGTTCTAGGGCACTGCCCATGAGAACCCTAGTCGGTTGACTAAATATCCGAAGGTGGACAATTTTGTTACTTGTTGGATTACTAGACTCGTACATGAAAGACTATTGTAGGTTAATACAAATAACCACCACCGAATTAATGGGATTGAACTCAACACCTCTTTGGGTGAAAAGTGATTTTTAGTGTCTTCAAAAACATAAAGTAGAGAGTGAGTTGTACGGATTTTAAGAGCATTAAAAGTAATTTTTTAGTAGAAAGGGCTTTTGTAGTGAAAGTGAAACAATGCCTTAGTAATAATAGCTATACATAAGCCAGTTGAGCCATTGGATGATGGTAAAATGAGGGGTAGAGTGGTTTGATGTATTCTTGTAGAACAATATGAAATACTAGAGGATTTGGACTCTATACATTTGGCTTAGCGAAATGGAATACTACATTCATTGGCCTAGACATAGCTAACAAACTAGAACTAGGATTTCTTAAGAAAAAAATTAACAGATATTCGTTACGAAGGATCGGATCAAATCAAATATATCCGTTTGCTCACACCTACTAACAAACAACCACCTTAGTTTATTGTTTGGCCATTTGTGATGGGCCACTGGCCCAAAAGGCGGACATTATGCATATTTCAATGAATTTACTCATCTGATTTGTTCAACACTCGCAGGTGACTGCACAAGACGTCTCTACGATGCTTCGATGTGGGCAGAACAGCATCATCTTCCTGATCAACAACGGAGGCTACACCATTGAAGTCGAGATCCATGACGGTCCCTACAATGTCATCAAGAACTGGAACTACACCGCTCTAGTTGATGCAATCCACAATGGCGAGGGCAAATGCTGGACGTCCAAGGCAAGCAAGCATATATTCAATTAATTAAGCACTAATACAGTTCTAAAAATCCCCGCCTGGCTCCGTCTTGGGTCCGACTAGGCGATGGAACCCTTTCTAATCTTTATAGGGGACCGTCTAGTCTGTCTAGAGGCCTGTTTAGGCTGTCTAGGCGCTAGGCAATTCCTCTCCGCCGCTTAACGTTTTTTAGAACACTGAGCACTACTCAAATTCGTAGTATATACATTGACGGGTTAGTTTTCTTGCAGGTTAAATGTGAGGAAGAGCTGGTGGAAGCCATCAAAACAGCAACAGGACCCATGAAGGACTGCCTGTGCTTCATCGAGGTGATCGTGCACAAAGACGATACGAGTAAGGAGTTGCTCGAATGGGGCTCGAGGGTTTGTGCTGCCAACAGCCGTCCTCCTAACCCTCAATGATGCTTAATTTGAAGACATGTAGGTGTGCTGTCATTTTATAGTGAACACTTTCTTATGGGTTCACTATGTAATGATCTAGGTGTTAATTTTTACTTGGATAAGTTGTGTAAGGTCCGTTTGTTTCTATACCAGGAATCGGATTGAAATAGGAATCACTCATCGTATCTTGGTTTTGGATTAGGTATGAACTTAAGTGTATTTAACTGGTATGAGAATCACCCATTCTCATTCCCTTAGTCAAAACAAATACTTAGTATTGATTTAGGTGATTCCAAATCCGATTTCTTATACCGATAATGGTATAGAAACAAACATGCCTTAGTGTTTCTGATTTCCTTTTGAGAAATTCTATTTATAAGTGCCCTCATTTGTTAGGTTGATTGCATATTTGTTGGGGTTAAGGGCCCGTTTGTGATTTCGATCTCCATGTTATTGTCATGTATTCAAAGTAACTTATAGTTTAATCTATCAATTAATTAAATTTTAACCAATAAAAAACGTATGATATTCTTAAATATTCCACCATAATACGGGATACCATATTTAGCTTTGCTCCACAAGCCTATTTCCATGCTTCATTTTAGGGCTATTAATAAATCTAATTGTTTATGTAAATATATATGAATTATATCCTCAACAATAAGCATCCCTGTGATTACGATTGGTTGGTCTCACCTCTACTAAATTACACCTAGAAGGCACCAAGCCTCAGATTTGAATGGAGCAGCCATGGTTGATGGTTCATTCGACTAGTTGAATGTGGAGCAACTATGGAAGTACTCAAGTACATCAATATAGAATTAGATTAAGGAGGATCATGAGGATCATATGCATTTGGGAGAGAGGAAATGTTAACGGATTTTATTCTCATTAGGTTTATTTTTTGGGATTTTTATTAGATATGGCTTAGTTCTTTCTATATTTTCGATGTGGGACGGAGTACTGACTCACTGGGTGTAAACCACCGTCTGCGGCCAATTACCTCGCTCTGATATCATGCTCTGATATCATGTCAAAATCCGTGGGTCACTATGTGAAACTTCATGGGCCACGTGCATACATAAGCCCAGTACACAAGCCCAATGGGGTTTCATCCTAAAACCAATTGGCAATAGGAGGAGTAACCCAAGAGTATTTATACTGGCTTAGTTCTTTCTATATTTCCGATGTGGGACGGAGTACTCCAATAGAAACATACTAATTCCACTATGTAGATTTTAGAAAGTTAGGCGCATCCTCGTGTTCATTGACTTTTATACACTATCTTTGAGATAGATTTAGTTCTTATATTAATTTTGGTGCATTCTAACTAAATTTAGTTATTATTGTGACATAACTAAATTTCAGTTGTTTTTTGGTTTATCAAGCGTACCTACTTTCCTGGGCTAGAAGTGTGTCCGGTTTCGGAACCGGCTGTTCCAGTTCCACCGAACCATGGAACTAGGACTGGAAACCTTCTAGTTCCTCGGTTTTGTTCCCAGTTCCGTTTCGGTTTCGTTTTTTTTTTCAGTTTCAAGGCGATTTCAGTTCCGAACCTTTAAAAAATAAAAATAAACGTTGAAAATGCAAAACTGCGATCGCGTTTTTGGAATCGCGATTGCGGAACCGGTGGCCGACCTCTGCTCCACAGATTCCGATTCAGTTCTGAAACTGTCGATTTTTTTCCGATTTGGTTCACTGATTTTTTTTTGAAACCGGACACACCTCTACGTTTGACACGGATAACCTAATTTTTACTCTTAAATTTTGCTGTAGATGTTGTTATAGTATATATTTTAAAAAGTCTATAAATTGTGAAGTGTGTAGTGTAGGCCAGTTAGTTAGCTAGGAGAAGAAAAGACCGCCGGCTTTACACAGAGTAAGTGGTTATTTTTAGCAAATCGGTGGACTTTTCATGCTGTCTTGCACCTAGTTTGGTCAATTTGAAGATCCTAGAAGAGTCGAACTTTTATTTGACTTGATCGAAATAAATTATTATACGAGGAACATCATATCTGACGAATTGACGTATTGGTTTGCATAATCTAGTTTTAGTTGATAGTCAAGCATAAGCTTGCTTATAAGTTGCTTACTGTTATATTCAGTCTTAAGTTCATTCACAATACAAAATCAGTCAAATCATCATAAACACCTATTTAAAGATTATGCACACTCATTTATAAACACTCAATTATAAAATCATACTCATCCACGTATAAATTAAAATACAACTTTTAAAGCATAATCTCATACATTGACTTTTCAACATAAGTGTTTTTAGGATGGTTCAAAATGCCCGATGACCCGTAATTCGATCCGGCCCAACCCATAAATTACGGTTCGGGCACCCGATTCGTAAATTACGGGTCAAGTCAAGATTTATAAGATTACGGGTTACGAATCGGGTTACGGGTCGATTGTCAATTAAAACTAGATTTTGCAATTTAGTTTAAAATATCAGCAATTCAGTTTACCGAACACATCTCGGATTATTTGGAAAATAAACAACTCATATCAGTATCTCATATCAGCATCCAAGATCAACATCAACAACCGTAAGTATCAGCATCAACATCAATATTAACATCAACACCGATAAGTACTGATTTGCCGAACGAAGCCTAAATGATTGCTCATCAAATGGGATAGAAATAGGTAATTAAGTTTGACAACATTGCTTCACAAGGCTTACACGTCGTGAATGTGTGAACAAAAAGTTAATAGATGTTACTTGTTAGGAGCATCCTAATATGTATTTTCATTTGTCATTGACAAGATTTATTCAGCTAACACTTGACTTACAAGTTCTAAGGATAGAATTATGATCGTTTTATAAGGTATAGAATAAGATTTTTTTTAATAGAAACTATTAGTCTATTACTTTAAATGAAATAGATAAATTTTATAAGAAATAATTTAAAATGAGATTTTTTTATGTTATTTTATAAGGAAATATGATAAATAAAATCAATAAATGTACTTTGGCAAATTTCTTTCACGAGAATGTGAAACTTTTTTACCCTATGACTTGGGCACCACTCGTCCACTCCCCTCTTTTAGATTTTTTTGATCATTGATAAATACTATTAATTAACCATAATTATAGCTAAAAAGTATATGTAAACTTATTATCACTTTGCATTATATTTGCATTTTTTTTGGTAAAAAACGAGGACCGATTTAATTTATATTTGCAAATTTTACAAGAAGTTGAAATGCGAACTTATCGAATGAAATGCTACGTATGTTTGTTTGACCGTTTTTCAGTAAGTGAAAATATAAACATACCCCAGTTTTACCAATTTGATTAATTAGTGTATTCATAGAAGTTTGATAATGAACACCGTTAATGTTGAAACATTTGATATCACTAACTATATAAGTATAACATCTGTAAAACTGGAAATAAAATATCGCCCACAACATTATAAAGTTTCAACAGTATGGCAAGCAAACATGCATGTCTAATTATACAAGTAAGGCCTAAAAAGGGTACAATCCGAAATGTTCTAAACTTATAACGACAAAAAGTATAACCTCATTTAACTTATTTATTGCTTTGATCTTTTATGATTTAAAATTTGACAAACCAACTTAGGACATGTTACAACTAGACTTGGTCCGGATCCAATGAAACCGGAGAACCGCCCATTTCAGAACTAACCAGAATCACCCGATTCGAAACTAGCCCGGAATCGAAACCAACCAAAACGAGTATTGGAATCTCCGGTTTGATTCCAATGGTTGTCCGGTTTCATCCCTCCCGGAACCGACGTTCTACCCGGTTTCGAACAGGATAAAACCATCGGTTGCACAAATATATATAAAAAAACTAAATTTTAGAACCCGAAAACCGTGACTCTGTTGGCAGACTCAAAGTCAATTTTTGTTTAAAAAATATTGTCGTTTTTGGAATCGGAATCGAAAAATTGGTTAAAGTTCAAGTCTAGAGCCACCTCGCCTAGCCGTCTAGCCTACACAATCCGTCTAAACGCCTGCCTAGACACCCAAAGTTAAATCGAAACGGTGAACTACCACTCACCTTCTAGAGAGCCGCATATGCCTTTTTCTACAATAGTGGTTATATACAACTCAACATATATAGTACAATTGTAAAGAAGAACTCATCTCTTTAGAAAAAATTTAGTCACGTGGCTTAATCTAAAATACACAATTAAAATTTATAATTTTTACCAAAAACTAAAAATTATAAAACTACTTCCCCACTTCATCAAAAAATTTGGCAAAAAACCCTACCCACTTTCCCACTCCCCCACTTTCAATGAAACAATTACAAATTATTTTTTTATGAAAATTGATTTCAAAATATTTTACTATTCTAACAATTTTATATAATTAGTTAATTTGAAGTTATGTAATTTCTTTTTTAATGAAAAATTGATTAAAACTATCTTAATATTTTAATTGATCATCTAAGAGACTAAGACAAATCATTTTTTTAAATTGATCTAATAAAAATTAGTTTTTAAATAAATCCTAATATTTTATAATTCTTTATTAAAAGAAGTGTGATTTGTGAAAATGTGTTTGTAATTTTTTAAAGAACCGTCGATAATAATTTATAAAGGACTTTTATATTAAATCCCGTACAATATACATGAATAACATTAAAAAGTGTTTTTCAGTCGTGAAAAATGCGTTCGGAAAATTCTTTTAAGAACAAGTCGAAAATATTTTTTATAAAGTAATTTTTATATTAAACACGTACAAGGTACGGGAATGACACTAATTTATTTAAAGTTATAATTTTAACAGTGAATCACAAAAGGTTTTCTTCTTTTTTTCCGAAAAAACCCCGATTTATTACCAAGATCGGTGTACGGAACGTGGTAAAACCATGACCGCTTACCGGAACCCGACCCAAGTATCCGACTCTCACCAATCGTCAATCGCGGCTGCTCCGAACCCCCAAAATCGGGTCGTGTCATACAACTCATACTATAACAGTCATACCCGATTGGCCGTACTGAAAACTGAATCCGCCCCCTGATTCCCGGTTACCGGTTTCCGTCTTCTTCCCCAAACTTTCCATTTCCTTTCTTTTCTTTTTCCCCACACAAACGACCACCCTATAAAAGCCCCGCCTTCGATTTCCACCATCCTCATCACTCACTCACAAGTCTCATCCCAATCAAAAACCCTAGAAAACTCCAGAGCTCTCCTCCTATTCTCCCATGGATACTCACATCGGCTCTCTCGATTCATGCAAGCCGGCCAACGGCGACGTCTGCTGTCCTAACGGAAACGGCGGCGTTGCCGCCATCCAGAACGCGACGATAATCTCGTCTTCGGAATCCACTCTCGGCCGCCACCTCGCTCGCCGCCTCGTCGAGATCGGCGTCACCGACGTCTTCTCTGTTCCCGGCGACTTCAACCTCACGCTCCTCGACCACCTCATCGCCGATCCGGGGCTCAATCTTGTCGGTTGCTGCAACGAGCTCAACGCTGGATACGCCGCCGACGGATTCGCTCGGTGCCGCGGCGTCGGAGCCTGCGTCGTCACGTTCACCGTTGGCGGTCTCAGCGTCCTGAACGCCATCGCCGGTGCGTACAGCGAGAATCTCCCTGTGATCTGCATCGTCGGAGGCCCGAACTCCAACGATTACGGCACCAACCGTATTCTTCACCACACGATCGGTTTGCCGGATTTCAGCCAGGAGCTCCGGTGCTTCCAAACCGTGACTTGTTATCAGGTTAGTTACGAACGAATCGAGAATTTTCCTTCACCGTTTTCGATTGTTTGTTCGTTTTTCCCCCAATTTTCTGGTTTAATCTGTTCCTCGATCGATCTGTTTCGGTTATTTTCCTTTTTGTTTGTTTGTTTGTTGAATTGTCGTAATGTGGACTGCAGGCGGTTGTGAACAACCTGGATGATGCGCATGAGCAGATCGATACTGCAATTTCAACTGCTTTGAAGGAAAGCAAGCCTGTTTACATAAGCATCGGTTGCAATCTGGCTGCTATTCCTCATCCTACTTTTAGCAGGGAGCCTGTTAAGTTCTCACTCTCCCCGAGGTATATTCTTCTTTAACTAATCTTGTTTAAATTGCTGATGATATGATCAGCTATTGAGCATATATATATGCATGCATTGTAATATATTTGGTTAGTTAAAAAATACCGAAGCACATTTTTTTGTTGCTATTATATAGTCAAAATGCTAACGTGTTTTCGTATTCTATCGTTTTTGTTTTTAAATGGCTCACCAACACCAAGACTACTACAGGACAGTTGGTGACATCTGCTTAACAGAATATAACTGATCTTTTGCAATTTCAGTTTTTGTATAATATACAAACCATAGGTAATTTTTATAGTTTGTTATGAATTTGTTCTTTTTGGATGATTTGATCAAAGGAGTAGTTGATTTCCCAATCAATTTCTATATAACAATGGAGTAAGTTTGCATGAGAAGATGAGCATCAGAGCATGCATTAATGCCCTGTTTCATAACCGACCTTGTACAGTTTTGTGATTCTTTATTTTGTTTATATGCTTTGATAAATGAGAAAATGAACCTCCAATCTGAATTTGTTAAGCAATGGAATTTAAGCTAGGATTAGAAGATTAACATTTGTTGATGCTCTGTTTCATAACAGGCTAAGCAACCAACAAGGGCTGGAAGCAGCCGTGGAGGCTGCAGCCGAGTTCCTAAACAAAGCCGTGAAGCCGGTCATGGTCGGTGGGCCCAAGCTTCGCGTAGCCAAGGCCTCTGATGCCTTCGTGGAGCTAGCTGACGCAAGTGGTTATCCGGTTGCTGTGATGCCATCTGCAAAGGGCATGGTCCCGGAGCACCACCCTCGCTTCCTCGGCACCTACTGGGGCGCGGTAAGCACTGCGTTCTGTGCAGAAATCGTCGAATCAGCCGACTCTTATATATTCGCGGCCCCCATCTTCAACGACTACAGCTCGGTTGGCTACTCCCTCCTTCTCAAGAGGGAGAAGGCCATCATTGTCCATCCTGATAGGGTGGTGATTGGAAATGGCCCCACTTTCGGGTGTGTTATGATGAAGGACTTCCTTATGGCTTTGGCTAAGAGGATCAAGAAAAACCCGACTGCTTATGAGAACTATAAGCGGATATTCGTTCCTGAGGGACGTCCTCTTAAGTGCAAGCCGAAGGAGCCGTTGAGGGTTAATGTGCTATTCCAGCATGTACAGAAGATGATCTCCGGTGAAACGGCTGTGATTGCTGAGACTGGGGATTCTTGGTTTAATTGCCAGAAACTGAAGTTGCCTCAGGGCTGTGGGTATGTCAATTATGAAAATTTAAATCTTGACTAGGGATTTTTTTATTGTGATTTGATGCAATGTGATATGAATAATTGTTAGATTCTTTTCTTCCAGGTATGAGTTCCAAATGCAGTATGGATCAATCGGGTGGTCGGTTGGGGCTACTCTGGGCTATGCTCAAGCCGCTAAGGATAAGCGAGTCATTGCCTGCATCGGTGATGGTAGCTTCCAGGTACAAAAACAGATTTTAATGATAATAATTTAAAAAATCATTTAAAGAGTGCACTAATCAAAAGATAATAAAGGTCTAGTTGTTTCTTGGAGTCTTGTAGAACTATATGGATTACTTGTCAAGTAGGCTTGTGAAAAGGAACACTACTTATTGGCCTAGACCTAACAACCAATTTTTGTTTATTGTCTGTGGCCATAACCCTTGCAGCGTGGACTGATTTAGACTATTAAGAAACTTAATGTCGCCTCCTACAATTGAGGTTGTCTGTGACCTAACAACCATATTTATATTTATGTTGAATATGTCACTGTCAAATGAGGTTGAAAGGTTGAATTATCAAATAGCTTTATGTATTATGTTAAGGTAATTGTGTCAAGGGTCAAAAATCTTATTATCATTCGATTTCCAGGTCACATTCTCATAGACCTATGTCCGGCGTGTCTAATAGTTATAGTTTATGTCAAAAAGAGGGGCGGCACTCTCCGCACCATTAGCCCATTTTATTAATACCCTAGAGAACACAAGATTTACACTTCATCTTGTTAAACGTGATTTAACTGTGAAACCAGGTGACTGCTCAAGATGTATCTACGATGCTTCGCTGTGGGCAGAAGAGCATCATTTTCCTGATCAACAACGGAGGCTACACCATTGAGGTTGAGATCCACGACGGCCCCTACAATGTCATCAAGAACTGGAACTACACCGCTCTCGTTGATGCGATCCACAACGGCGAAGGCAAATGCTGGACGTCCAAGGCAATTAGCATATTCAGTTATATATGCATCTCTCTACTCAAAACTAATTTGATTATGTTAACCGGACAATTCATTAACCTTACAGGTTCAATGTGAAGAAGAGCTGGTGGAAGCAATCAATACAGCAACAGGACCCATGAAGGACTGCCTCTGCTTCATCGAGGTGATCGTGCACAAGGACGACACGAGCAAAGAGTTGCTCGAATGGGGCTCGAGGGTTTCCGCTGCGAACAGTCGTCCTCCTAATCCCCAGTGATGATGCTTCCAGTTTAGAGTTGAATTGCTGTCAAAAAGTGATGATGATCTCTCGTTTTAGTTGCATTTACTTTCTAAGAAATTTGAGTTTGTTGTCTTTGTTTCGATGTTTTGGACAATTTTAAGTATGTTGGATTGTTGCAGAGTTGTTGGTATATAAGAAAGCTATTGTTTTTTTTGGTTAATGAGAATGCACATTTTGGCATTATTTTGAATGGACTCTTCCTGAATGAGCTTACAAACACTAGAATACTAATACTGAATTAAGATCAACCTTAAGCCATTATCAAGTTATCATGGTTGGAAAACCTTCGAGTACAAAGTTGGTTAAAATCAAGATAAGATATACGCTTTAAGTATTTATCATAGGGCGGAATCATGATTTTTTTTTTTCTAACTCCACTAAAACTAAATTCGTTAGCCGACTACAAAATAATTAATATAAGATGAAACTAGACATGGGTCTGGTTCCGGTTCCCTAGCTATGGAATTGGAGAACCGACGGTTCGGAACCAGTTGTTCCAACCTTCGGTTCCATCGGCTATTTTTTTTAAACTCGAACTCGAAACTAAAACCACGAATGCAAATAAAAAAAACTACGAATCTAACAAAAAGAAAAAACGCGATCGCGGTTTTAAGCCAGAATGGCAACGACAGCGAATTTCTTCTTCTTTTGTATGATTAATTTTTGTAATATTTTCGGTTCAAGAACCGAATCCAGACCGAACTGGAACCCGGGAACCGGCTCAAGACCAATTCCGGTTCTTGAGTATGGTGAAATCGAAACCAAACCCATGTCTAGATGAAACCACAGACGATGAACCTCCCTTAGTTACAAACATGGGTTACCGATTTCCTTTGAGCATAAGGTTCAATGGTTAGGCTTTCGGGGTAGTAACCCAAGGTCACCATTTCAAACTCCATGGGCAGCGGTTTGTCCATTCTTCTCTAGAATTAGTTAGAGCACTTTTATCCATCCCTTTTGAGATCCTAGATGCTCTTTTAAATATTATAATAATGGGGAATGGGGGATGCAAAGAGCATCGGTGCTAGAAAAGGAGTAAAAGAGCATCTGTGCTCTTTGCACATTTGCTTCTTCTTTTTTTCGGAATCCTGCAATTTGATTGGGCGTCGGGCTGAGGCATGTTGGGCCAGTGGGCCTAGACGTGCCACGCGTCGCCATTTGATTGGGGGACGTGTGGTGTTTTTATTGTATAAAAAATAAATTTTAGGCATTGTAAACTTAAAAAAAATATCATAAGTCTATATTTTTTCGCTCCATTTAGACGTCCATTTTTACTATATTTGAGATATTTTTTTAAAAATGTGTATTTTGGGTATCTTTAGCTTCAAAAATACTTAAATATTGTTATGTTATGGTATTTTGGGTATTTTTTAATCATTTATTTTATGAATCATCAAATTAATTGATATTTTACATTTATAAATATAGATGAATAAGTATTTTGGTAATTGATAGTAGATGGTATATTTATAATTTCAAATGAAATGAAGGGGTATGTTTGTAAGTTGATTGATATGAAAAGTAACTTTTTGGGATGCTAGTTTTTGAATTGATAAAATTGTAGAATGGGTATGAAATGCTAAAATGATGTTGTGGAGAGAGAAGGGGGAATATTAGTGAAAAAGAGCATCCCATTGATAAACTTGCTCTTAGTAAAGAGTTCTCATTCCTAATAAATATTCTAGACGAGTCTAAATAAAACTTATGACGACCCCAATTATTTCCAAAAAAAAAACATGGCCTACCAACTTACCGTAAACTGTCATGTGGGCCATGTGGCCCCTAGCAAATCAGCAAAGCGTTGCCCACTGAATTGTCGGAAAAGTTGGCCGATAATCTTAACTAGTAATCGAGTATCCTAAATACGCAATTTGGAGACAAAGTTTAAAGTGTTAAATTATTGTTTCCAACAACTTTTTCTACCCTTTTTTGAACGACACTTTCTACCTAAAAGGTGTTACAATAGATACAACCTTAATTAATTGCTATTTTTTCCTACTAACTATTGAAGTCATATGAAGAGATTGTCTTCAAATTTACTTTTAGCAGACAAGGTTTAAAGCACGACAAATATCACTTTCACTACACTTGTCAAAACGTTTGAGAAAATAATGTATTTTTCAACCCATGAATGGCCACTTCGTATAAGCCAAAAGAACTCGTGGTGATCCATGCGTAAGACAACACACCCTTACACTAGTCATGTATCCGGTTTCAGAACCCTTACACTAGTCATGTATTCGGTTTCGAAACCGGTGGTTCCACTGTTTTGAACCATGGAACCAAAACCGGTTAATCCCCAGTTCCTCGGTTTGGTTTCCGGTTTCAGTTCCATCCCTTTAAAAAAAATAAGTCATTGGAAGAAAAAAAACTACGACCGCGATTAACCTACAGTTTGGAACCGGTGGAGCTACCGGTTCCCCGATTCCAAGGAACATGGAACTGGGATCAGAACAGACTGACCTTAGTTCCACCGGTTCTGACTACATTGGACCGAACCAATGACAACTACCTTACACACGCCATTCAAGTCAATAGGTCAATGGTACATGTACACCGGTTCTGACTACCTTACACTCGCCATTGAAGAAGAGTTATAATGCTCTAAAATGGATAAACATGGCTTATAATATATTTTAGTATTAAATAATGTAATAATGTGCTACATCTAGTCTTGTCAATTATGTCGGTTCAGCTTCGGTCATTTTAAATTCGCTTTGAGTACAAGCAACATTCTAAAAAACGATAGCTAGAAACTGAGCGGAGAGGGGTCATTTAGCGCCTAGACGGCCAGAATGGTTGCCTAGGCGGTCCTAGACGAGTACTTAGACAGTTTAGACGGGCTAGGACCTTTCAACTTCTAGACAAGACCTAAACATGATTTTTAGAACGGTAAATACATGTTCAGGTCAACACCCTTTATTGCCTAGGGCCTTGTTCTAGTTATGCTCATAATGTCATTTTACTTCAAAATGTCATTTTAAATATTCTTAAAATATGTGTTATCCCTACTTTTTATATTTTTTAAGTCAATCAAAATAACATTATAATCTAAAATCTCATTTTCCCTTATAAGTGAAACACTCCCCTAGTTCTCAATGCCACAAATCTATCACTAGGCAAAGTTTGTTACCTAATTCTTGGCCTCTATTGCTATTTCCCATTACTTGCCTTCTCATGTGCTATTGTGCTATCTGCTATGCTTTCAAGGGAATTCTATATTATTTTCTAAAATGTTTAGTCATGGTATCCCTAGTGATTTGATTCACTACATAAGCCATTTTTTCTTATTAATAAAATCATTGATGTAAATTTCAGATTTTCCACTTTGGTCTAGCTTACTGCTTACACAACCCAACCTACAAATACCTAAAATTTAAGGTCAGTGTTTTTTTTTGTAACGAGGAACCACCTTTGGTGGTAAACTCCAGATCCATGAACTAGCTGGCAAAACGCACAGACCAAGTAAACTGACTTGTACCGACCGGCTCGACCTAGTGTTAGGGATAATGGTAAGACTTGGTTTTTCACCCAAATAAAGGAACAGAGGCAAAGATCGAACTTGGAGCCTCCCAACATCCCCCCATGGCCTCTTACCACTAGACCACCCCATGTAAGGCGATTGAGGTCAATGTTGAACAGCTTTCTAACGACTACATTGCACAGAAAATTACTTGAACCAAATCTACGGCTATAGACCTATAGTCCATTTTCAAGTAAACAAACAAAATGCCACAGTAAAAACCAATGGCACATACTCTTTCCGGTTTTAAAACACAGGAAATAAAGAAGCTTGGCTCAGAAGAAAAGCAGTCCAAGACAGTAAAAGTATCATCGAGTACAACAGCAACAACTGTTAGTGTTTGGAATCAAATTCCCTCAGCAAACAAGTCGATTAAAAAAAACACAAATCCTTTCCTCAAATCATGATTCATCTTATCAGCACGTCAAATCCAAAGCAAATTGCTTACCTGAAGTAAACAGAGACCTGAGGGATATCAACATCTTCCCCATCATCATCTTCACAGGCCACCACCACGTCAAAATGATGACGGTAAGCCGGCAATTCAGCCTTAGCCACATCCCTGACAAGGTCAACCATTTTCTTGTCCATTCTATCCTTGTGCCTCGGAAACATGCTATTGTAAAGCAAGCAACTTCCGTAAGAAATGCTGTAAGCGCTGAGACCTTTCTCTTGTAGCCAATCCAGGAGCCCTCTCAGAGTCGGATTGTCTTTAAGGATCCAACGGTCCCAGATTGTCCAGCTCATGTCTTGGTGTTTTGTAATCTTTGGTGGGACCGGCTCGGCTATTGAGAAGAGAGGGAGTGCCAGGTTGGCAAATGTGTTCCTGTAGTCCTCTAGCTTGTGTCCTCCGTCTAAGGCCTTGTAAAGCTCCAGACAGACGAGGCCTGTTGCCATTGCAGTTGCTGTAGCGATTGCAGGTATGATTCTTCCTGCAATGAATTTAGCCTTCAGCTTATCAACTTCAGGGATGCCATAGTTTCTTGCCCTCATGTTGGCAAGCCCGGCTATTGTATCCATGTGGTAGTTAGTATCGTCATCCTGCACATTATTTGAAAGGGATAATTATAATCCCAGAAAATTGCAATACCAAGTTCCCAGGAATTTTATTAAAGGATATAAAAAGCAAGTCCAGAGAAATGAAAATGACACTACAAGATCATACCTAAGTAGCATATCAAGCATACAAGGGTTGGAAATGGACAGCTAAAAGGAACAAGGTAGTTAACTGGAATCAACCATTTTAAAGAACATTATCATTGCAGTCTACTAGCTTAGTGAAGTGTCCTTCAAGATGCAAATTATGTGAAGTCTAAATAAGGCATGTTTATGACCACAAACAATTATGTAGTCTGCTAGATCAAACTGAGTCTGGAACATTCCTCCATTCCGCATCCCCATTCCAATGCTCAAAAATAAAAACACATGTTGAAAGAGAGTTTTTTTCTTAAAATCTAAACGAATTCTCCAACAGAACATCAACTTTCAAGAGAGAAATCAATTACAGAACGATTTTTGTGGCACGGAAAGCAAATATGTGGAAATGGATTAAAGAATATAGTTTAGAAATCACGATTTTAGGTCACAGTGTGTAAAGTAAAGTTGCAACACCATGCGTGTTGACAAAAATACACCATATGTATATGACATATATAAATCAATCAGAAATTTTTCACACATATGGTATGTATCCAAAATGTCAGAGCATTCATTAGAAGAATATGTCATTTATAGTAATTAGATTATTGTCCAAGGGGGACATCAAACAAGTGAGCCCTACATAATGCTAATTTCTTTAAAATAGAGACGACCATTCCTCTGAACAATAGCACATGTCCAACGCAAAAAACAATTAGTTAGCAACACATTCAAATGAGTCAAAAAAAAAACTAACCTTTTCAAATTGCACGGGATTCATTTTGAAACCTTGGGGCAGTTTTCTGTGACAGTCCTCTAACTTAGCTATCAACTGCTCAATCACAGCACCATCGTCTATAGATGCAGTGGAAAGGCTAGTTTCTTTTTCATCAGTCACAATCTTTGCATCCTTCTTTGGTACAAAATCAGGAACTATCACGTTATTAACAGCATCAGCCAACTTTTGTGGAGACGTTATCCAATCTGGTTTCGGAATACCATATGTCTCTGCCCGCAATATTGCTGCTGCCAATACAAACTGAAGGTGGCTTGGATCATCAACTGAGAACTGCAGTGGGCGTGGAAAACGTTTTGGAGCAGACCAGAAGGGTGTTCCACTACTGGTCATAGCATCCTCTGGGAATGTATATGTCAGCTGCTTTACACGGTCAGCAAAGTAGTCTTCAAACCTGCATTATTGAAGTCACTCCAAAATTATTTACTAGCAAGAACAAAAAAAAAGTAGAAAGAAGTGGACTGCATCTGCATCTAGAGGATTACTTTAAACGTGCCCAGGTTATGCAATCCTGGAATGATCTGCATCTATCCTTATCAAGGCACTCAAGAACACGCTCCAATGTGTCCCTAGCTTGAGCATCGCCAGCATTTCTCATGGAAGATGTATATTCGCTAGGATTTGTGAGAAAGGCATTTACTTCAGCAGGAGTCTTCTCTAGAAGCCCCTCAAACTCTGACCTAGCCCATGTAAGACAATGGTCAATGTTATGTGGGAAAGAGTGAACAGTACACATGGGTGCCTGTTTTTCTGGTGGATCACGTGATGCTCCATAGTTCTCAGTGAGATGAGGTATGACCATCTGGGTGTTGCATTTTGCACCAAGAGTCCCAGACTCAAGAAGAGGCTTCTGGAAATAGACACATCTCTGATCAATGTAGAGCCTGGCATTGACATTATCTAGCGCATTGATGACAACATTTATATTCTCCCAGAAATTATCATCAAAAACATTCTCTGACTCAGGGTTTGCACGATTTTGAAGAGCCTCAATATGAAAATGTGGGTTAATTGAAGTGGCAGCAGAAGCAGCAACGTTTGATTTTGACTGTCCAATATTCCAATCACGAAATAGGAACTGCCTGCTAAGGTTACTTTTCTCAATGACATCATCATCTGTAATTGTTAGTTTCCCATGATCACCACAAGAAACTCCCATTAATGCGACATTCTTGAGAAACTCACACCCCAAAGCACCAGCTCCTACAATGAAAACCTTTGAATCCTCAAGTTTCTTTTGAAGTTTTGATCCAAAAACAGAAATTTGTGCATCATATCTACTGTTCAATGGCCTCAGGTCCTCGGGACTCAGGGGTTCAGTGGGAAGTGATTCCACTGAATCAAAGTAGAAAAACTGTTCACATGCAATCACATACCATATGTAAGTATGGAATTAAGAAATAAACTTGCACAGTAAACAGATAAAGATGATATTATAAAAACTCCTTCAGAAAAAAAAAAGTAAAGCACAAATCCAAATAAAAAGCATCTAAGAACAATTACAAAAACACTTTATAAATCCTTTTTTGAGTGGAACAAGCCATCAAAGATCGACATATCATTACAGCAACACTGATATAGAATATTTAATCTAATTAGCTAACCTGGAAGAGAGGGTGAAACTTTCCCGAGCATGCTTTCATGACTTCTTGACCAACAAGTCCACCAAACATAGCAGCCATGGGATTTAAAACAGCCCTGGCACCAAAAGCAAAATGCCGAAGTAGCTTTTGGTCAATTTCTTCCACCTTCCCATCAACAGAACTGTCATTGATGCTATTTGTGATAGAAATCAGTTTCTGAGCATCATCCTCAGATCCAGCAACAGGGAAGCGGCCCAACTCTGTCCTGAACCTATCCAACGCTTGAAATGCCAAATGCAACAGCTGTGGACGATCAAACTTGGAGAAGTCGCTGAGGAGGAAATCACCAGGGTCTTTGAGTGCCACGCTCAGAGATTTGAAATTTAATTCCTTCGGCTGCTTTACTTGAGTGACAATACCGCCTCTGTCATATGCTCCATAATTTGTTGTGTCTTCATCCAGTGTGAAGGAGTAGGGCCTTGCACCTTTTATTTTCCTTGGTTTTCCATCATTCAACTCAGTCATCCCCCGGACTTCAGAAAACACAACTAGATCACCGTCTTGAAACTCCAGCCTCTCGTCATCTACACATGTAATAAGAGCTGGGTTGTCATTGCTGATTGATGCTATTATGCCTGTGTGTGGTTCTTCACCATCAACATCTACAACAGTGAACTTTGGGCCAAAGTCACAGAAGACGCTGCCAAAAAGGCCACGTACTTCAGTTTTGATGAAGGCTATTGGAGGCTGATGCTGATGACAGTATTCATCATATTCAATTGCTTTCTCCAAGCTAATGTCAGTGAACACCACAGCCTGCAATACAAAAATGATAAGAATAACATCCCAACCTCTAAAAACACTCAAAGTCTCAAACCCATGCTGACAAATTACTTGACTAAGCCAAGCACTTGCGGAATATGTAAATAAACTATAGCAAAAGCTGTGACACACTGGATATATTATGAATAAAACATAGACAAATAAAAAAAAATAAAATAATAAAAATTAGGCCAACTAATTTTGTCAATGAATTAGGTGACTCGTTTCCACCATTTTAGTTCAAGAGACCTGATCATGCTGAAGCATAATTCTGGGAGTAATCAGTGGTTACATCCAGGCATGCATAATTGCATCATCACTATGTTAATTGTTAAATGGCCCCATGGCCATGACATAATTTATCAGGTATTAGGTGCACCACTCATATATTAAAACATATTCATTCTCTTAAATAATACACTACCCTAACTGATCCGAAGTTAAAGAGCCCTTAGTCCATCACACAATTGAGAGAGTCTTGTCATATACCACAAAACTATAAGCTGATGATCACAAGGAAACTAAACTATGATTAAAATAGAAGCCAATGTAGTGGAAATACAAGAAAACAAAGAAAGATCATAGCAGCAAAACAAAGAGCATATATTGCCATAGTACCTGAAACTGCGAAAGGTTTTCCTTCGTGAGTTCTGTAGTCAAGGTGTTGACTAAAACAGCGTTGTTCAGTTCTTGCAGCTTTTGGACAGAAGCAAGGGCACGGTTCTTTCCAACATCATCCTCTGAAAATATGAAATTGCTTGACAAGTCCCACAGCTCCACAACTCCTTCGTCATGCAATGTGACAGACTTCACACCAGCAAGTATAAGGTTTTTTGCTGCAAGAAAAAACGAATCAGATGAACTTATCAGCCAATAACCAAATTCAAAAGTAAATCAGCATATTCGCGTATCCATCCATGTTCATTTATGTATATCTTTAGCAATTGTTTTAAAAATCATGTATATCCATATCAAGCTCCAGTCATTGATATGTTTCAATAACAAAATTTACTCGGGTAAAGTTGTCATCATACTCATGTAAGTTAGATCCAACCAAACATATAAACTACTTGCAATAAGTCAGGTTTATCATTGGTCTTCCCATTATCTTTTCTGGATTAGTTAACTCCTTTTGGGTTCAGGAACACAACTGAGATCACCTCATCGAATCACAGTCTAACGTTGGTCAATGGCAAAAATGAATCAAGCAAAGTGATCCTTTTGAGGAGCTAAAATTACAGATTGAAATTCAGCTATGTGACAATAATAACTGAATTTAGCTAGAATGCACCAAAATTGATATAGGCTCCATCTCAAAGATACAAATTTCAAATAATAAGGATAGCATTAAGCTGGATAACCTAAAGAAATTTCCACTATAGTTGCATACTCGTATTCTTAAATCAATGGATCACTCTAACAAATCTATAGTTGCTCAGAAATAAAGCCATGTCTAAGAAATAAACTAAACATGTTTCCAGCATCCTTCCATTCCTTCACCAAAGATAAAATTGCTAGTATCCATGTGTAGCATCTCAGAGAAGGATCTGAGTTTTACATCACTTCTACATTTCAAAACATATTATCATCTCCCATCTCCCAGCTAAAATTAAATTTACAAAACAACACACAATCCAAATTCTTATTTATCTCGTAGAAAGAGCTATCAAGCATCACGAAAGCCAATTAAAACCTAAAAACCACAATCAAATAGAGATCAGATTACAAGAGAGGGAAAACCCTACCAATTTCAGCACCAAGCCCTTGCAAGCCAGAAACGAGCACGTTAGATGCGAAAAGCTTCCGCATCGTCTCGCGACCGTAGACCGCGAGCTGGCGGCTGTGCAGATCTTCATCTATATCCATCGGATTACCGCTAGTCCCGTCACCGAACCCCATGATCAACTGCTCAGATTCGCTTCCACGGCCGTTCTCGCCGATGCTTCTCCCGTTACCGGTGCTTGACGCCGTCGTGGTGGTTGTCGGAGCTCCGGTGGCGGTGCAAGTCTGCGAGATCAGACAAGGCTTTTTAAGATTGACGATGACGCTTTGAGAGACCTCGACTGGCTCCTCGTTGCCGACTTGCTCAATGGCCTGTACACCGAGAGGTCTCTTTTCAGGAAGCATATAGTGAACGCAACTGCAAAATTTTGAGATGAATCGACATTAGAGAGAATTCCGAAATCCGATTTCGAAAGAGAAAAACTCAGAATCAGATGGAAAGGAGGAGAGAAGCAAACCTTTCTCAGAGTTGAGAGAGAAGATTCGAGATGGAGAATGAGAATTCGGAGAAACGGTGGAGAGAAATGGGGTTTGGAATTTAGGATGGACGAGTCACCTTGTGCGCCGATGCGTTAAGTTAGTCTACGCATTTAAATATGATTTATAATCTATACTAATATATTATAAAACAGAAACCAAGTCTGTGTAAAAATTTGCGCCACGTAGCATACCTTGAATAAAATAATGAAAAAGCTTTTTTCAACTTAAAAAACTAAATAATAATTCTAGAAAACCCCCTTCATATAAATGGAAAAGCTTTTTTCAACTTAAGAAACTAAATAATAATTCTAAAAAGCCCCCTTCATATTACTCTAATAATAATTCTATAAATCACGATTTATCTTAACCACTTTATAAAACAGATAATGGATAGATAACATATTGTATGAGTAGATTGTTTCATATAGTATTACATACTAAAAAAAATAAAATTTAATTAATATACACATATTTTAAAAAAAATTATTTACATAATAAACATTACTAAATAAAAAAATCTATAACTATATATTAAAGCTATACCTTTTCGGACTCACCCGAACGATACTGGTCCCACCTCATATTTAAAAAATTAATCTTTATTCCTAATATTTTAACCTTTTTCTATTAAATTTTTCTTTAACTATTTAAATCTATCTTTGACATCAAATAAATATAATATTTAATGTTATCTAATCTTTACTTTATCGAAACACAAAATGAGTTTGGCCCCACCATAAATCAAAATAAATTTTATTTATTTATTTTCTATAAATATATTATTTTTATCTTTTTCTTTCATATTTTATTATATCTTATTAATTAATTTAATTATTGTGTTATTTAAATCTTATCTCTTCCATATTCTAATACATAAATCTTTTTTTATTAATATGTTATCTTTTTTTAAAATTAAATACATATGAAATATTATCAATGAAAAGGAGAAATGTAATATATTATTTTAGCTTAATAACTTTTTTATTCTTAACATTAAATTTAATAACTTATATTTATTTGATTTGATTTGATTCCAATAAAAATCTTACATTGTACAGATAATAAATTACTTATATTAAATTTATATTATATTTTTATTTAATATCTATAAAATGCCAAATCATAGTCGTATATGGTACGACGGGTACAACTAGTATATTACTTATTTTCTTGGAAACTTATTCACTTCCGTGTCAATTTTTGCATTTTTTTTTGGCAATTTTACTTTGATGTATCACCTTCCGTGTCAATAGCATATATTATTATTTTTTTATGTATGGTAAAAGTTAGATAGTCTTTAAATAACATTTAAAAATTAATCTAGAACATTCTTTGAAATAAAAATTTTAAGTTTGGATAATTTATTTAAGAGATAGGGAGTAGAATTGAGAAGTTAAGATCTAATGCGAACAATCAGTTCAAAGAGATGAATATAAATATGTGAGCAGGTAAATAATTAAAAAATATTTTATGTAATTATCTTTTTAACTACTATGTTATTATAATGGAGAAATCTATCTTAGTCGAAAGATAAAATTTTCGCGTGGATTGAGAGCAAGATATCGCTTGTTTGGTCAACAAAGCATATCGACCGGCCCCCTACTCCCTTTTTTCATTATAAATACATGGGATTGCCATTTATAGTAAGCATATTCAGAATTCGTTGAACTCGCTCGCTCGTCTTACCTTTACCTTAACGTTCAATTGACAAACTACTCTTTTGACTTAGGCATCGGATGTGGAATAGGTGACACCGCCCCTATGTCCACTGTTTTGCATGTTTTAGGTTGAAGAAGAAGTTTGGAATGGAAGGTGAAACAAGAGGAGAATTCATTAGTGTATTAAAGGTGAATTTTTATGCACTAATAATTGGCGTCGTCCGTGGGGAACGAAGATTCAAATCCACGAAAACCTTCCACACAATGAATTTCCATGGTTAGCAAAGCAGTAAAGGATCGCCACTCGGGGTTCACGTGAACCCTAGAAAAAACCACGATCGCGGATTGTCATTGCAATCGCAGCCAATGTCGATCGCAGCGAGCGTTGCGAATTCGACGACAATGGGGTAAGGAGCGATCTTGTTAGCTCCTCGTTGATTGATTTCAATCCCGCTTGAGGATAGTGTCTAACCGAGTCACGAGTCGAGTCTAGATGCATGTCCGGTAACCCAAAGTCGAAAGCTTAGTAGTGAATCACATATCGACGATCAACCATTGTCAAAGTAACGAAGCCCTAGCGAAGGGAAGCCGTCTACTTCCTGGGTCGAAACCAAGATTGCACAGGCGTCAACAGTCGGGATTCGCACGATTCGATGCATGCGATGTTCAAAATCGATCGTCAAATAAACTGTGATTGTGGCTATCACAAAACAGAACGCGATACCACTTCTGTAACACCCCCTTCCTACCCTGGAGGTATTACCGCCAGTAACCTCGATTAAGACTAAATCGAAGCTACCCAAGGCTTTAAACTGACTGAACAAACTAAAACAAACATTACAGCGGAATAAAAACAATTGGTCTTATACAAACCTTATTCCAAAAAGATTAAATAAATAGCACAACCTTCTATTTAAACAAAATCTTCATCCAATCTTCCATAAGCTCTTATTTCTGAAACTCAGCTTCACTTTGAAGTAGTTCAACCATGATCTTCACTCAAGTATAACCATTGAAAACCTTTCTTCAACTTTTGGAGCTTCAAACATCTGAATCCGCCTCTTGAATCAACTTCCAAGAAATACCTGATGTGTCGTAAACCAACGATGGACACCATCCGACCATATAAGAGAAAAGAAAATGGACGGGTTAGTCTAATGAAAGACAAGCAAGCGGAGAATCTAACTTGGTTCTTATGGTTGTAACTAAACATATTGGCATCAAATCCGAATAGACTCAGATTATGATCCAACAGTTAGCAGTGTTATAGAGAATAAGAAGGAGTCTTGCATAAACAAGAGAGAGAACACCACAGCTTGTGGTTTCCTTCACGAAACATAAACAATTGTTGGGAACTCATATTAATCTCATCACATTTTGAAAAGCCTCCGTCGACTAATCAGATTGTCTTAATCAAAGTTTGATTAAGAATTATTCGTAACCGAGAGCAAGAATGGTTATCGAATAGACTAACCATTCGAGTACATTAATGTGCCTAACGCACTTATCTTGTATTACTTTCAAAACTTTTCACAAACAAATTGGTAACTTTTAATCGGCTCGAACTACTGCCGGTGGAACACAATACTATCGAGGTCAGAGGGCCTGTTTCATCCTTGAACAACGAATAGTACGAGTCCCAATGATGGAGAGATTAGAGGGCCTGTTTCATCCATAATCCACTACCAACACATATTGAATAGAACACAATACTATCGAGGTCAGAGGGCATGTTTCATCCTTGAACAACGAATAGTATGGGTCCCAATGATGGAGAGATTAGAGGGCCTGTTTCATCCATAATCCACTACCAACACATATTGAATAGTCACCCCTCGAGCGTAGAGAGGGCCAATGGTCATGACCTAAGTATTAGGGGATCAATATTGATACTGCCTAATACGAGTTTTAAAGACATGCTTCTGAGACTAAGCTCACATCCCTGAACTAAGTTAATCCATATCAATGTCTCAGCATGAGACAACTAAACATACGAGGTCACATACAATGGACCTAAATCCAGTTCTAGCGCGAAACTGAACGAATAACAATATAGTCATTATTTCTAACAAAACAACAACCTATCATATTTTATTAATCATACAAGTTGTTCCCAACGCAAATATTAAATGGGATCCAATTCCTCATTTAAAAACAATAACGCAAGAGAGAATCGTCCACTTGCCTTATAAGGCGTGCTCGACGTCCTTAGCAATTTCAACAGAAATCTTTATCATCCTTCTGACAAATATAACCAAAGGATTTCTCAGCAACGATCTCACAAAAACACTTCTTGGTTGTATACTCAAATCCTACAACTTCCTAATCGATAAACGATTTGATTTTCGAATATCGATATATAATAAATCCTTAGTTATCATGCTTCAAGGAGTCATCTTGGCGGAATTATAACTAATTATCCGCTTCTCTTTTGAAACAATTTTCTAAACAAAAATTGTTCATTAGCAACAGTTCTTAAAGGTTACCAAATTTCGGATCAAACGGATTAACAACGAATCCCAAGTAATTATCCGAAATCCCTTACCTGCCAATCGGTATCCAAAACTTGTATTCGCTATAACGGAAGATCCGGACGTCCGTTTCCCGAGCAGTTTGAACCTGTGGGACCGTATCAATGTCAAGATTATAAAAACCATAAATTTAATTAGCAAAGCGGAACCAAAAGGCCCTTACGGTGGCTCCGCAATCAGCCCGCTATCTAATTTCGATCGTATATACCTTCACTTTTGCCCATGGCTCGTTTGGCTCGATCATGGCTCGATCCCCGAGCCCGAGGGTGGCTGGGTGTTGCCCGACAGCGGCCCTTGCTATGTTTGGTGGTCGAAGGAGCTACCGATCGCCGGCGATGTCGCGCGGCGTGGCAATAAGTTGACCGACGATGAAGAATTCGAATTCATTTCCCTCCGTCGGTCTGCTACTCCAAGCTGCTCTTCTCCCTCTCGAACTCGGAAGAGGAATCTGCTGGGGTGTTGCCTGGTGGTTTCAGCTCAAGGTGGCCAAGGAGGAAGCCGGCGGTGCCACCCCAAAACAGAGGCGAGGCAGAGGAGATGAGCGCTGGCGGTGAAGACCGAATTCTTTCTCCTTGGTGCGTCGTTCCGACCTGATCTCTCGCTGGCTCGGTTCAGCTGCACCAGCCCACTGTAAAGGAGAAGAGATTAGATGGTGGAAGGCGGCTGGGAAGTTGCAGGTGACGGAGGAGAAGGCTGGCGGTGAAGGGTCGAACTCCATCTCCTCAAGTCTGTTTGTTCCGTCCTGATTCCTCCCAATCCTTATCCTCTGTTTTGTTTTTATTCGAAGTGATACATATGAAAGTCCCAATTTCAATTCCTTCCTTGTTAAGCTAGAAAAAGAGGTGGTTTATAAAACCAAAATCCGTCTCAAAACGGGACTCGCGTTAAAGCGGGAAAATTATGTACCTCGGGTGGAAAAACTTACTAAACGAAAAACGTCCCATAAATTATGTAGACCAATAAAACCACTTTTCCATGATTTTATCTTGATACCTTCAATTGTTTAAGGCTTCCGTTTCGTATTTTAAATCTCTTCCGATACATAATTAAAAAGACGGCTTATCCAATAAATATTCTTTTTTCACCGAAAAATCCTAGAATTCACACCGATCCTTAAAATCATTTCTTTGTGATTTTAGGAAATCACCAAAAATTTTCTAGGATTTAATCTCCAACAAAAATATTGGATTAAGCGTTAAAACGGACCAAAAAGGTTAAAAGGATATCCGAGAAAAATTCAAAAATATCCTTACAAACCGCAATTATTACAGTCTTGATAACCGCGACCGTAGCTTGCGAAACCGTGATCGCGGTCCTCCTTATTTTGAGGGCTCACAAGGTTCGTCGCGTCGTGGCGGGTTAAAGGATTTGAGCAGAATAGACTCAGAGCCAAGTGAGAAGTCCATTGACGAATTGCAAGAGATTCCCGTAGGAGAGGACGAGCCCGAAAGAAATTCTTTGTCGGGGAAATCTCAGACGACGAACATTCAGTCATTACGCATTTATCACACCACAAGGTATTTTTAGATGCATATCGGAAATATCATCAAATCCCAATGAAAAAAGATGATCAAGAGAAAACCGCGTTTATCACACCATAAAGTATTTTTTGTTATAAGGTGATGCCTTTCGGATTGAAGAATGCCGGAGCAACCTTTTAGTGGCTCGTCACCAAACTATTTTGCTCGAACATCGAGAAGGCCTTCGAGGCATATATCGATGACATTGTGGTCAAGAGTCGGATGGCATCTTCTCATCTAGATGACTTGCAGGATGTTTTCACGGTTGGTTTGGGCGTCCCGGCTAAGGTTCGACGCCACGAAATGCGCATTCACGGTTGGTTTGGGCAAGTTCTTGGGACACCTCGTTACTCGCTGAGGAATCGAAGCAAGTCTCGATCAGATTCTAGCCCTTGACGCCATTACAAGCCCAAGGACCATTAAGGAGGTGCAAAGGTTGACATGAATGGTTGCAGCCCTCAATAGATTTATTATTTGGTCTTCGGATAAGTGTCATTCATTCTTCATATCCCGAAATAAAAGGTTGAAAACATATTTGCAATCTCCTCCAATCTTGATCGTGCCTGACAAAGAAGATACCTTGAAGCTCTATCTAGCAGTGTCCCCACACGCAGTCAGCGTCGTCCTCATTAGGGAGCAAAGTGGAAATCAAAGACCAATCTACTACACATGCAAGACGTTGCTCGACGCCGAAACAAGTTACTAGCCTATGGAACAATTGCTTCTAGCTTTAGTCACCGCATCTCGCAAGCTCAATCACTACTTTCAAGAGCAACAAATTCAAGTTATTACGACCTATCCTATCCGAGCGCTCCTCGCAAGCTTGAATCTCGCGGAACGGTTTACAAGTGGGTTGTGGAGTTGAGACAATATGACATCGAGTATATTCCTCGAACCGCTATAAAGGGGCAAGTGTTGGCGAATTTCGTAGCCGAATTCTACCGCGTACCGATCGGAGCCGCGAGCACGGCAAGCGAAACCACGGTTGAGGGTGATCTCCACAATCGCGAAGTTGCATTGACAACCGAAATCGTGATCGATAGCCTCTGGAAAGGGGACAATTGATTGATGCATAAGGCTGACGTCGCGGCTTGCGAAACCTCGATCGTAGTTTACCCCTAGAATGCAACGAATATGGAATTGACCCTTGAAATCAATGGCGCGAGTAACAATCAAGGGTCCGAACCTGGAATTGTGCTTAATTCACCTACCGGTGAGGTGCTTCAGCTGGCCATCCACTTTGACTTCGACGCCACCAACAACGAGGCCGAGTACGAAGCGTTGATACTCGGATTAAAAACGACAACCAGTCTCGGCGTTGATAGCTTACTCATTTTGTCTGACTCACAACTGATAGTAAACCAAGTGATGGGGCACTACGAAACCAAGGGGCGAAAGATGCTCAAGTATATAGAGAAAGCGAAAGCTATGCTATAAAAGTTCAAGTGGTTTGAACTTAGACAACGATTGCGCGATCAAAACAATTTTGTTGATGCCTTAGCAACGTTGACTGCTTGTTCAGGAGGCTCGCTCAAAAACTCTATACATGTTGAAGGTTTGGGATGTCCAACAATCGGTGCCTCAAACAAAATCGCAAGCAATGACATGCCCACAACCGCGATCGCGGAAATCGCCTCGACAGAGGCCACGGTCGCGGGAAGCGAAATTAATTGCACATGATCTTGAATGGAAAATTCCCTTGATACACTACTTGGATGAGAACGTCTTGTCCGGGCTCATAGGTTTTGGCTATCGCCAGAAAAGATTCTATATCGTCGGGTTTTTTTCCGGGTCATGCTTGAGATGTGTACCCCCAAGCAAGGTTGATCCTCTATTATACAAGATCCATGAAGGCATATGCAGGATGCACGCCAGAGGTTGCAATTTGGCATTTTGAGCTCGTTCTCAAGGGTATTGGTGGCCTTACATGCAAAAAGATGTGGAATTGTACGTAAGGAAGTGCGATAAATGCCAAAGGTTCGCTAGGCTCACACATATGTTGGTCGAGGACCTCCATGCCTTGACTAGTCCATGACCTTTCACGCTTTGGGACCTTGATATCGTCGGTCCCGTCCTGTGAGCGCTCGAGAATGTGCGCTACCTAATCATCGCCACCTATAATTTCACTAAATGGGTGGAAGCAAAGCCCTTAGCAAACATTCGTGATTCCGACACCCAAAAATTTGTTTGGGAGAATATCATCACGCATTTTGGGATTCCTTTTGCTCTCATCTTCAAAAACGGGACGCAACTCAATAGCAAGAAATTTAAGGAGAATTGCAAGGGATTGGCCATAAAAAATGTGTACTCTTCCGTTGGCTACCCGCAAGCAAAAGGGCAAGATGAGGCAACAAATAAAGTAATCGTCGAAAGGTTAAAGAAGCGCCTCGAAAAAGCTAAGGGAAGATGGTATGTATGATGGGGCCACGAAGTACCTAGTCCGGATGTAGAGTGACATTGACCGATCGAACCGGACAAGCCAAATTCAAGAAAAAAATAGATATCTAATAGTAGAAAAAATTACTTTCTACAATTACTTTTTACAACTATAACATTTGCATAACACAATTACTTTCCAGAGCTAATACATTTGCATAACACAAATTATTAAGAAAGACCCACATGTAATCAATTGGTTAACAACCTCATGAATCTTAAGTTAGAATCAATTGTTTGCATGCTTGTCTGGAATTTGGTTAGAACCACAATATGATGGCTATAATTGTCATTTTGTGTAGGCTTCTTCAACTGATGTATGAATCAATCAGTAAATTGAAAGGTTGCAACACACTGAACAAAGATCCAGGCCCTAAAAATCCACTAGAGGTTACGGAAGAAAGGTGAGTATCAATTTTTCAAGTACTCTTTGAAAATGCCAAGCCAAGGTATTTTTCTTCTAAAACAGGCACCAACTATATTCATCTTCTGAATTGCTGATAAGCAAATTATTCAAGAAAAAAATGTTGAAAACCCTAAAGCATTGTTCTTTATGCATTATAGATTAGAGAAGTAGTACATCTAGAGCCTGAGCAATAATCCTGGACAGGCACACTGCAACTTTCTTGTTCTGTAAAATTTCTCTTCCAAGAATTCTACATTGGCACCATCTTTTGTAATGTACCTTGATACATTGAAAAAATGTGTGCAAAAATCATCTTCATTGAGCATCTGAATTAGGAAAACTCGTGTACAACTCCAACTAAGCCAACAATACACTACATTTTCAAAACTCCTTGATTCTTCAAATTGCTAGATTTACATACCGATCGATCACCTGACCCGGAACAATTTGAACCAAAATCTTTCCTAACTCTTTACCCAACTCAAGATTACAATGAACTCTACAGCCATTCAAAACTCACCCCTAGTGCAGCATTTGGTTTCAAGGGCATTTTATCAATCAATTCCTTTGCTTCATTTTGTAGCCCTTTTTCAACTCTATAGCCATTCATACTGCTCAATTGAAGATCTTATCCCATAAACTCCCTGCATTCTCTCAAAAGCCCTTCTTTCCTCATTCACAAGAACACTTCAATATCAATCGAAAGTCGAAACACACCCAAGAATCGAATCAATCCTAATACCGTTTTCCTCGATACTATGACTGCTAAGATTATTTTTGGCCCATTTTCAAATTTTGAATGCAATTACAATGAAATCACTTGTTACTTGTTAGTTTTGATTGTTTTGGGCCCTTTACTTGCATAATATCAATGAAGATTTGATTCTGAATTGGGTGTTTTAGTTCCCTTTACTTACGTTGCATTATGTCAATAAAGATAGATTTTGAATGTCTTGATTCAACTCCTCAGGTCATTGTTTTAGGGTACTACTCCCTCCGTCCCATTATGTCAATAAAGATGCTACTCCCTCCGTCCCATTATGTTTGTCCAATTTCCATTTTGGTTGTCCCAAAATGTTTGTCCAACTTTTTTTCTTTCCTTTTATATCAATACATTCTTACCATATTACCCTCATCTTTATTCATATTATCCAATAAAAAAATCTATACCTATATCCTTTTTAGTAATTTCCTTTCTCTTTCTCTTTCTCTTTCTCCCATATTTAACAATCACCATCACAACCTCTCTCATCATCCTATTAATTGCTTTTCCTTCTTCCACTTTTTCTTAATTTGTGTGCTATTTGTCCTTTTGGACGAACATAATGGGACGGAGGGAGTAAAAACTATCCCACCCGTGACATAAACAAACACCCAAGTACTTGACAATTTGAGATTTAATTGCCTTTTTGACCCCACAATTTCCAACTTTTCAACACGCAAATTCCCACCTTCCCCTCACCCACATAAACCAACTCCCCCGTCTTAAGTTTCAAAATTATGGACCGATCCGAACCAAAACACATGCATGATGCATCATTCTTTACCAATGGCATCTCTACTAGCAATCACTCTCTCCCTCTTCCTCTTCTCGGCCGCCGCCTCCGGCAGAGTGCACAGCCACCGCCATCCCTCTTCCCCCAAGCCCAGTCTCAAAGAAGCCTCAATTGAGATCCAGCTCGCGTGCAACGCCACGCGCTACCCAGACGCGTGTCGGGCCGACCTGGCCCAATCACCATCTTCCAAAGCCAGCCCGGCCCAGATCATCGTCTCGGCCCTGTCCGTGTCGGCGAACAACCTCAAGACGGCCGAGTCAATGGTCAACGACATCCTGGCCGCCTCCTCCGGCAACCACAATCGGTCGCAGGCCGCCCAGAACTGCCTCCAGCTGTTGGACATCTCCGCGCGGCGCACAGCCGCGGCCAGCGACGCCGTGTCAGGGGCGCGCCCCAAACTAAAGGACGCGCGCGCCTGGGCGAGCGCCGCGATGGTCTACCAGTACGACTGCTGGTCGGCGCTCAAGTACGTGAACGACACGGCGCGCGTCAACGAAACGATGTCGTTTATGAACGGCACGCTGCTGGTGTCGTCCAGCAACGCGCTCAGCATGCTGGCGGCCCTGGTCAACTTCGGCGGCGACACGGCGGCGTGGGCCCCGCCGAAGACGGAGCGGGACGGGTTCTGGGAGGCGGCGGCGGCCGGAGGAGGGGGAGGATCGGAGTTGGAGTTTCCGGCGGGGCTAGTGGCGGACGCGACGGTGTGCGCGGCGGGGTGTGATTTTGCGGCGGTGCAGAAGGCGGTGGACGCGACGCCGATCAATCTGGAGGGCGGGAAGAGGCATGTGATACGGATTAGAGAGGGGGTTTATGAGGAGACGGTGAGGGTGGCGTACGAGAAGAGGAATTTGGTGTTCGTCGGAGACGGAATCGGGAGGACCGTGATCACGGGCAAGTTGAACTACGGCGTGATGGGTATCACGACCTACAACACCGCCACCGTCGGTAAGTACTCGCTACTTGCTCTTATCGTTTTTGGTAGAATTGCTCTTATCTTTAATTAGAATAAATTCTGTGTTATAACTAATTCTTTTTGGTGGAATGTGTTATAACTAATTCAAGAAGATAATTGCACTTTCATAGTAAAAAAAAAAAGAAAAAGATTACTGCACATCTTTTTTTGGTCGAAGGAGAGGCAGTATTCTCCGGACTTTTAGCCCATTTTATTAATAAAAAAGAGGGCTAAGTAGTAATCAAGCGGGGGATAGCCCGACCCCTTACATCATCAGAAGAAGATTATTGCACATCTTAAAAAGAAGTAACATGGTACAATTACAAGTGTGAATTTATGCCTATGATTTTTCTCCTATTTCTAAAATTTGTTGTCAATTTGTCATTAATATATCCTCCATGTGATTGTCTTGTTCCCAACCAAAAACTGAAAAACTCTAACACATTACTCCAATTTTGACTTTTCTTTGTACTAAACAGTCCTATCTAGAGGTGTGTCTGGTATCGGAACCATAGAATCAAAATCGAAATCGGCTAACCCTCGGTTCTTCGTTTTAGTTTTTACCAGTTCCATGGCCGGGCTCAATTCCGGCCCTTTTAAAAAAAATAGTAATTTGAAATCCAAAACACTGGGCCTTTGGAACGTTCTTTGTCAAACAAAATGCTAAATCGGAGAACGACGATCGTCGTTTAGCCATTTGGCTGATTTTGACCGATTGAAACCGGCGATTCGGAATTACCAGTAAAACCGTCAATTCCCCTTGAACCGAACCCACATCTACTCTACCCAAATCCAAATTTTCTATTCAAATTTGCTTCATTTCATACTTTAATACAGTACTAAATGATTGACCGAATTTTTTAATAAAAAGTCAAATTGATCAGTTTGATAACGGAAGATAAAAGAGGGTAGATTAATGGTGTGCAATTTTGGACTATTTCTTTTGCTTTTTTGTGGTCCATATTATATAGATTTGAGTGTAGCGTCGTCAAGTCGTTTGAAAATGCATGGACAAGGAATTAGTCTTACCCTAATGTAGCCACGTGAGTTGTTAAATTGTAGTTGCAACTTTGAAAAACATCGATATATGCTTTTAATTATTGGTTAGAATATGGGCCAACATTAGGTATATACTATAGCAATTGAAAGGTGTTTGATTAATTCCAAAATCATGTTTACTTTCTTTGTACACCGGTAGAGGGTAAAAGTCTACATTTTCTTTGTTTGGTAAAAAGAGGGTAAAGTTTACTCACTACCAATAGTCCTCAAAAGTTTTTCTCTTTTTACCTTGTTAAGTTCGAAACATGATAGAGTTGATGTTGTGCACATATAAATTAAGAGGGACATTGGCTTAGAATCAGAATGAGACCACATTAGAGGAAGTGCACTAAATTAGTGCTCGCATGCTAGATATTCCATCTACAACATACTCTAGTGTCCCACTAACTCTTTGTGCAGAGTACTGTTGTGTGCTAAGTGCTAACTCTTATCTTGTCTTCTTTTGTTTGTGGAGAATGTGCCTTACACTTGCACTCACGTGTTGCCATTTCCACAGGCATTCTGATGATTTCTGTATCTAGTCATTGTTGGCACAGCTTTTTTCGTTTTTTCGTGAGGATACAGAAGTTTTTTTTAAAATTAATGTATTTAAAGAAAGTTCGTAGGCTTGTAGGTAGTAGATTGGGGTGTTCATACGAGCATACAGGGACGGACGCATGATTTAATATTAGAGTGGGCTAATTGTCACAAAAAATTTTTGTAGGTTAAATTACCTTAATTTAACACTAAATTTACCTTATTTTTATTTTTTATTTATTAATTTTACCCTATTATTATTATTTTTTATTTTATTAGGGCGGGCTGGAGCGTACCCCAGCCCGCCGCTAGGTCTGTCCCTGCGAGCATACATTTACTTACTTAAGGGTTCGGTTAATTCAACAGATTATGATCGTTAATTTTGTTAACTTTTATTTTAAATTTTTAAAAATAATGCATATTGTAGTGTAATTGAAATAATACTTTATTAGCTTGGGTTGGTAACACACTCCAGTTTTTTTCGAATCGACTGGATCATTTGGGTCGTTCTTGAGTCTTGACCCATTGATTTTCAAGTCGGGTTTCAACTCAAAGAATTTAAGGATCTATTTTTTGGGTTGAATTAAATTTTGATAAGTTTAGCAATAAGAATAATTTTAAAAATATATATACTAGATTGGTTTTCTTTCGATTTGAAATATATATATATACTCAATTGTATTTAATAAAAGGTACGTACGTTGGATATATCTTTCAACACAAAAGCGTTCAAGACAATATATATGCTCGATGTTTTGTATAATACTGATATAGTGATATATATGACTTTAATTGTGTTCAATTGTCAGGGGTGTTCGGAGACGGATTCATGGCCAGCAACCTCACCATCCAAAACACAGCCGGGCCAGGCAGCGGCCAAGCGGTCGCCTTCCGGTCCGACAGCGACCTCTCCTTGATCTCCAACTGCGAGTTCCTCGGCAACCAGGACACCCTCTACGCGCACTCCCTGCGCCAGCTCTACACATCCTGCCGCATCGAGGGCAACATCGACTTCATCTTCGGCATGTCCGCGTCCCTCTTCCAAAACTGCACCATCCTGGTCCGGCCGCGCCAAATCACCCCCGAGAAGGGCGAGACGAACGCAGTCACGGCCCACGGGCGCACGGACCCGGCCATGGCGACCGGGTTCGCCTTCTTCGGGTGCGTGGTCAACGGGACCGACGAGTACGTGAGGCTCTACAATAGCAAGCCGAGTGTGCATAGGAATTACCTGGGCCGGCCCTGGAAGGAGTACTCGAGGACCGTTTTTATTAATTCAATCTTGGAGGGGTTGATTAGCCCGCCCGGATGGCTCCCGTGGACGGGCGAGTTTGCGTTGGAGACGCTTTATTATGGGGAGTATGGGAATAGCGGGGCGGGGGCGGGGCTGGCGCAGAGAGTGGCGTGGAGTAGCCGGGTTCCGGCGGAGCGGGTTGCGGTGTACTCGGCCGAGAGCTTTATCCAGGCGGATGAGTACTCGGTGTCGGCGGGGAAGTCGTATGATAAGAAGAGCGTTGGAATGTGACTAGTGTGCGTTTTTGGAGGCTTTCTTAATTTCTAGCATACATATATATACGTACCTAACGTACGTGCATTATGTTTGATATGAACATTGTTTGATCAAATTAATATAGCATGGCCAACATTTAATAAACTCAAGCTCGATCTAGAAGGACTTCAATGGCATGGCGGGGTCAGAACGTACTCGGAAGTATATTAGTTATTAAGCATGCATGATTATTAAAATAGAGCATTTATACAGGAATCATATATAATAAGATGAAAGAAAATGATCACGTACGGTACAAAAGATGCCTTTAAAGAGTTGAATATAAAATTAAGCAATATTCTTTGATGTTGATGTACTATTAATGGCAGAGTCGGAACATTTTAGAAGGGAGATAATTTGTTTTTAACACCTAGTGCCAGTGGTGAAGGGATTGGTGGAATTAGGACTATAGTTAATATTAAAATAATAAAGTTATAGTATTCTATTTTAATTAGTAGTATTTTAGGACTTTATTTAAGAACATATCTCTTATTCTATAAGAGCATGTGCATCGGCGGTTTCGGGACGGTTTTCAGCCGAGTTTCACACCAAAAAAAGAAAAAGTAAAATCTGTGAAATTGGGTAGAAGAGTTTCGACTGGCGAAATTGTAAAAGTGAGTTTCATCAATAGTGCCCATAGAGACGGACAAATAAAGGAGTGCCATGTGGCTTCCCTTTTTAGTTGATTTTGGTCAATTTCAATTAATTGGTTTAAGTGAGTATTTGGTCAAATTTTAATCAATAATAGTTAAAAAAAATTATCATAATTCTTAATTTTTTTTTATCTATCCATAGAGTCTAATTTTATATATGTTTGAATTATTTTAAAAAAATAATAATTATTTGGGTTAATTTAGAATAAAAAAATACATATTTAACCACTTTTAAAAATGCTCATGATTTTAACTTAAAATATTACACAAAATTCATAATTATTTATCTAATTTAAATTACACCAATTTTACATATATTTAAATTACTTAAAAAATAATAAAATTAGCCAAATTGTAATTTGTTTAATTAGCTAAAAAATATTTAACATTAATAAATGAAGTGTATAGTTGTAATTGTGTATAAAAAAATAAATGGTTGTTGGGAAATGAGAAAAATAGAAAAGTGGTTTGATGAGTTTCATGGGTTTCATTGATATTTGAGAGAGTTTCATGAAATGGAATTGAGAGAGTTTAAGATGACGTGGAAGAGAGAGAAATGAAAAAAGTAGGTATTTTTTGGGTTTCACGGGTTTCACTAATGCACATGGTCTAAAAGAATGTAGAAATTGGAATGTCAACCGTTCATTTTACAACTCCTTTATTTTAGACGTCCGTTTCGTTGATGTTATCCTTTAGCTTAATCAAATAGGAACTCCCTTTCCCATAACAATACATTCCCTGTTTCCCGTAACATCGTCGTCATTCCGATTTGCTTTCCCGTAAGACTCCTGATTATCTGCTCGGTTTCCACCATCGCTTTTCCTCTCCCTTCCCCGATTAGGTGAGCAGTTTATAGAAACTGGAGATCTCACATAAATTGGAACAGAAACACTCGAATCATCACTCAAAATATGCTCAATTGATCAATACAATCAATAATGAACATACATCTCAAGATGGTGCCAGTAGCTACCCATCGAGCAACAAACTCAAGTTCTTACTTGAAGAAGAAGTACAGATTGTCTATTTATACTAAACCGGGAAGAACATGACCCGAGTTATTTATTCAATCAAAGAAATAAAAGGCTAATAAAACCGGTTTACTAAAACCGGATGAAACTCCCGCCAAAGCAAGTGGAAATAACACCTCTTGTGATTACTCGCCTTGTTCCACGCCGTCCACATCTTGGCTCCAACTTGGCAAGAATCAAAGATTGATCTTATTTCCACATCCCCCCTCAAGTTGGAACATTAACAAGTCCCAACTTGTTAGAGAGGAAAAGATGTTGATTGTGAGACAATGGTTTAGTCATGACATCAGCAATCTGCAAGGAGGTAGGTATATAAGCAGTAGACAGAAAACCAGCTTGAATCCTTTCCCGAATAAAATGGCAATCCAAGTCAACGTGCTTGGTGCGCTCATGGAAACAAGGATTGGCAGCTAGCTGTTGAGCTGAACGATTATCACAGAACAATGTGACTGGAAGCTGAATGGAAATGTGCAAATCAGCAAGCAAATAACTACACCAAATCAGCTCAGCTGTGGTAGAAGCCATGCTACGATATTCAGCTTCAGTGGAAGACCTGGACACAGTCTTTTGTTTCTTACTCTTCCAAGACACCAACGAATGGCCCAAAAAGACACAGTAACCAGACAAAGAACGCCGTGTAGTTAAGCAAGAACCCCAGTCAGCATCTGTAAAACCAGTCAACTTAAGAGAAGTCTGAATTGGATAGAAAAGGCCAAGTTGAGGTGTCCCTTTCAAATACCGAAGAACATGTTGCACAGCTTGCCAATGAGGAAGCCTCGGTTGAGACACAAACTGACTCAGATGTTGCACACAATAAGACACATCTGGCCTAGTAAGAGAAAGATACAAGAGCTTGCCAACAATCCTTCTATAGCGCTCTGGCTCTTGTAACAACTCACCTTCCTCTAACCTTAACTTTAAACCAGTAGGGAGAGGATGATTAGTACCCTTGCAGTTATCCATACCACTGGCAACTAATATATCCTGAATATACTTTTGTTGACTAAGAATGACCCCTTGATCATCCCTATATAACTCAATACCAAGAAAATACCGAGCAAGTCCCAAATCCTTGATTGTAAACTTAGAATGCAGTGCAGCTTTGACAGAAAGAATCTCCATAGCATCATTGCCAGTGATGAGAATATCATCAACATACACTAACATGGCCGTGAAAGAGGAGGCTGAAGACTTAATGAACAAAGAATAATCTGAACAAGACTGAATATATCCAAGAGATTTTAAGAAAGAAGAGAGTTCCAAATTCCATTGTCTAGAAGCTTGCTTCAACCCATATAAAGATCTTTCCAATTTGCAAACTTGCCCACTAGGAACCTCCTTATAACCTTCAGGCACCTCCATATAAATTTCTTCCTCAAGATAGCCATGTAAAAAAGCATTATTAACATCTAACTGATGTAAATCCCATTGCTTGGCAGTAGCAATGGCTATTAAAATCCTCACTGTAGGCACCTTTGCAACAGGAGAAAATGTATGCCTATAGTCTTTCCCTAACTTTTGACTGAAACCTTTGACCACAAGACGGGCCTTATATCTTTCTATATCACCATTAGGTCGAAATTTAACCTTATAAACCCATTTAGACTTTATAGCAGTCTTACCTGGTGACAGAGTAGTGACAACCCAGGTGCCATTTCGTTCTAGAGCATCCAACTCAGCCTTCATAGCCTCTTCCCATTCAAGTTTCGCTTGAGCTTCTTTATAATTCTGTGGCTCATGAACAGAAAGCACATTTGCTAAAGAAGCAAAATATCCTGTTGTGTCACAACTCATAACATAATCCTCATGCCACCCTGGAACTGACCTCATTCTTTCAGATCTCCGTGGTGCTGGTAAAACATCAACAATAGCAGGAGCTGAAGGAGTTGAAGGTTGATCATTTGCTTCAGCATGCACTATAACTGTATCAGCTGGCATTGATGACTGAGCAATCTCAGAATCAAATGTTTCCACCTCAGATCCATGGGCAGGCAACAAAATCTCATCAGAATCAGTCCCTGACCAATGCATCTGTGCAGGAGAAAGAACTGTCTGTTGTTGTGGTTGATTGTGCTTCAGGAATGGAAACTGTGTCTCATAAAATTGTACATCCTTACTAAGAAAAACTTCTTTACTAGTAAGATCATAAAGCTTGTATCCTTTAGAATGAGAAGGATATCCAAGCAAAATGCATTTTCGACCCCTAGCATCCAGTTTATCAGAAGGCTTTGGTGCATTATATGCAAAACAAAGACAACCAATAACTCTTAAATCATCATATGTAGGAGATTTCTTGAACAATACCTCATATGGTGACTTCCAATTCAAGACTGAAGATGGCAATTTATTGATGATGTGTGTGGCTGCTAACACACACTCTCCCCAAAACTCTTTAGGTAAACCAGCTTGTAACCTAAGAGCCCTTGCTGTGTCAAGCAAATGGCGATGCTTCCTCTCTACTCTACCATTTTGCTCAGGTCGATATACCATAGTCCTCTGATGCACAATCCCAAAACTCTCAAACAAATACTTACAACCTTGATTAACCAATTCTGTGCCATTATCTGTTCTGACAGTCTTTGGAACCAAACCAAAATGATTCTGAACATACCGAATATATCCATTCAGAACCTCAGCTACTTGCCCTTTGGATCCAAGTAAGTAAGTCCAAGTGGCTCTACTATGATCCTCTACTATGGTCAGAAAATAAGTTTCTCCATGTAACCCTCTAGTTCTATAGGGACCCCATAAATCCACATGCAACAAATCAAATAAATGCAAAGCATGTGATGAACTAGGTGGAGAAGGCAACTTATGAAATTTAGCCAAAGAGCATATTTCACACAAGAAATTAGTTTGAACATTATGTTTGCAAGCAGGTAAATGCAACATCTTCCCAACAGAAACATGTCCCAATCTTTGATGCATCAAAGTAAAATCACTAACACCAAAATTAACACTACTAGAACATATAAAAGGTTTGTTTCTAGCCTTATTGGAAACTGAGAAACCACTATCAACTTGAAACTGCCCTGCTTTGATCCTGTAGAGTCCTTTCGAGCCATAACCCATTGCCAAATGTTGTTCACTCCGAAGGTCCTGTAACACACACATATCTCTATAAAAATGTGCAACAGATTCACCAGAAGATACCAATTTGCTAACAGACAGCAGGTTATATCGAAAATCTGGTACAAACAATACATTTTGTAATATCAACTTATCATTAAGCTTGACATCACCAACTGTATAGACAGATTTTGCACTTCCATCAGGCAAAATAATATGGACTGGACACTTGACTTCCCGTGGATTGATCAACAAATCATAAAATGATGTCATATGATCTGACGCACCACTGTCAACAATCCAATCCTCAGAATTCAATTGAGTTGCATTCAAAACAGAAACAATGATACCTGCAAAATGGATATTCTGATTTCCATAGCCCCTGTTCTGGTTCATGTGACCCTTGCCTTTGTACTGATTACCATATCCTTTAGAACTTGAAGCTCCTGATCCTGATCCTGCAGTATACCACCCTCCTCGAGTCTCCACTGACATTGCAGCCTTGTCAACTTTGTAGTTCTTCATAACCTCTTGACAAGCAGATGAAAAATTTGACACCAGTTGCAACAAATGCTGATCCACTCCAGACCTCAAATCAGTCCCATTGTTATGATCAAGCGGTGTGTCACTGTTACCATAAGCCTCTGTTTCAACATTAGCAGCTACTCTCCTTTTTGCCTTCTTACCTTTATACCAATCCGGATAACCAATTATTTCAAAGCAATTATCACGGATATGGCCATCTTCTTTACAATGGTGACAATACTTCTTTTCGGAATTCTTTGATTTCTTATATTCCCTTTTATCACCACTAGAATAACTGCTTTTACCAATATCATTAGTGTATCCTCGATTGGCATCAGAATCTTTATTTCCAGAACGATTCTGAGCAATCTGTCCAACCATAAAAGCTGCAACCTCACCAAGCCTACCTCCAGTCATCTTCTTCTGTGTTTCGACACCAAGAACCGTCTGATAAGCTTTGGATACATGAGGTAGGGGATCCTGTGCAATAATATGGCTCCTAACAGCTTCAAATTCATCATTCAAATTCATCAGAAAATCCATCAACTGCATCACATTTTCCTGCTCAAACACCTTGCCCGCAATATTACACTGACATTTTCCATAACTCCGCATAAGCAAACTGGCAGCCTGGTTAAATTCGCTAATTCATCCCAGCATCGCTTCAGTTTGCAGTAATAAGTAGTAACATCAGACGTACCTTGAGTAATTTGAGCTAAATCTTGACGAATTTTGAAAATCAGCGGTCCATTATTCTGACTAAACCTCTCGCATATCTCAAGCCAAAGAGCCCTAGTCGAATTTGTGTAAATGAATCCACTAGAGAGATCACTTGTCATTGAATTGAGGATCCAACACGCAATCATCGAATCACAACGATTCCATCGCTCCGAATCCACCGTTCCTGCTGCTGGCTTCACTCTAGTCCCATCGATAAAGCTGAGCTTCATTTTCGCCATGAGAGCTCGCTCTATTTGACGCTTCCATGCCTGAAAATTCGATCCATCGAAAAGCATCATCGTGAGAGACATTCTTGGAAAATCCGAGTTCATCAACATCAATGGATCCACCATCTGTGTTGCGCTTGCAGCTTGATAAGCTTCCTTCTCCTTTGAATCAATTGCCATCACGAAGAACGTAATCAAAACAATCTCACAATTCACTCAACAGAAATGTTTGCGGAAGATAAAGGGGAAAAAAACGAGATCTATGTTTCGAGAAGCTCTGATACCATATAGAAACTGGAGATCTCACATAAATTGGAACAGAAACACTCGAATCATCACTCAAAATATGCACAATTGATCAATACAATCAATAATGAACATACATCTCAAGATGGTGCCAGTAGCTACCCATCGAGCAACAAACTCAAGTTCTTACTTGAAGAAGAAGTACAGATTGTCTATTTATACTAAACCGGGAAGAACATGACCCGAGTTATTTATTCAATCAAAGAAATAAAAGGCTAATAAAACCGGTTTACTAAAACCGGATGAAACTCCCGCCAAAGCAAGTGGAAATAACACCTCTTGTGATTACTCGCCTTGTTCCACGCCGTCCACATCTTGGCTCCAACTTGGCAAGAATCAAAGATTGATCTTATTTCCACACAGTTGCTTGCCTTTGTCGTCGTTTCCGTCCTTGTAGGGATCAGAGAGCGGACTCCTTCTCCAACTGGGCTCTTCCCTGCTCGCGCAATCGTCGGCTGCCGTCTTGATCGACCTCCTTATCTTCGATTCAGAACTCCCGTAGGTAATAATAAAAAAATGTTACCTAAATGAACTAAATTCTATAGAAATCTAAATTAATTTATTTGAAAATTATTTTTTAATTATGACCGAGTCTTTATCCTATGCCTAAATAATTTGAACATTTTTTTTTTTCCAAATTTATAGTCCTAGATCTTGAATCTTATCTTTTATATTTATTTTGAGAGTTTGTACGATACCATTAATATTCATGATACAAAAAAAAATATTACATGATTTATATGAAAATATATTTATATATGTTCTACATTATTTTAATAATTTTTTTGTAAAAATAGGCGAGTTATATATATATAATATATATTTTTATCTTACCAATATCGCTAATAAATTTATTATTATAATTTAATATATAATTTGGTTCAAATTTTCTACATGTATACATAAAATACTTTTAATCATATAATCGTTATAAGAGAGTTTGGTACAAATGAAACAAACTCTTATCCTGAAATGTGAATCGTGCACTACAAACTAGGAAAAGTGCATTGTAAACTATCAAAAGTGCAATCCGAAAAAGTGCACTATAAAAAGTACGAAAAGTGCACTACAAAATACTAAAAGTGCAAATCCGAAAAAGTGCAATCCGAAACCGGAAAAGTGCATTCGTTTTAGCATAAGAGTTCGTTTCAGAATAAGAGTTTTTTTCATTTGAACCAAACTCTATAATAAGAATCTTAAACTAATTAGCCTTTGTTTAATGTATTCTAAAAATGTACATGTCCTCCTAACCCTCCTCCGTAAGATGTCTAGGCTGATTCAGTCTGCCTAATTTTTTACCTATTAAAAAAATGTACAGGTCCAATTTCACTCATCTCTCTGTAAATAGGCCCAATTTCATTCAACTGAATTTTTTTCCAGCGGGCCTGTCTGTAAACAAGCCCAAGTTCATCACCCCCATTTGCACCTGCCCTATCTTCCTTCGCTGAGCAAACAAGGACTAGGAAGGAACAGAGAGAATCAGGACTGAACGACGAACTCGGGAGAAAGAGTCCACCGCCGGTATATCTTATCCGACTCGTCAAATTCTACAAATTCGTCTCCGAAATTGATCGGTTTGAACTTGTCCTTCTCAATTGAATTTTGTTTCTAATGTCTTTATTTCAACTGTTGTTCTTATTTCTCAATTGAGAAAGAGCCAAATTTGTTTTTGTGCCGCTGGCGCCTGGCTGAGAGTTCCCGGTCGCCGGTAATGGCGGCCGCCACCAACTGACTCCGCCACTGTCACCAAGTCATTTACTTAACACTTTAATCTTCCTTAGTAGTAGCTGACTAGCCAGTCTAGCCGTAGAGTCATACTCCCATTGTTGACCACTTTTCTACATCTTCTTGCCTTTTAAATCCTTCAAAGAAGAGACAAATGAAAGGAATTAGCTCTTGCTTTTATTCCTGTTCAATTTTTCTACTTACTGTTATTATTGCCATATGTTATGAATCATGACGAGAAGTAAAATCAGAGAAAGAAAATTGAGTATCAAATGTTCAATTTCTGAAATTTCTTTTTAGTTTAGGGTGTTTGAATGACTTTTATTTATTGATGTTGAAGAAGTGAGAACCTATATACTATCCAATGACTGTCTTGTTTATCATGTAGTAATGTGTTATTCTCTTGTTTTATAGGCAAATGGATGAAGTTATTGGCTCGGCTTTGTTCGATTACACACCTAATCAGCCCTAATCATAAACCTTTTTAATGAATTAGTAATTACTTTGTAGATTATTGCAAATTTATCATACTTAGCCCGTTCTTCAGAAACAGTGTGACTCTCCTATCTTCTTCTACACCCTCTTTCACATCAACCCAAAATCAAACCCCTATAAAAACCCTTCAAACTCCAAAGCTCCCAAACCCAGAATCCATGGCGTCAATTAACTTGGGTCCCTTTGGAGAACATTGGTTTCAAAAACCCCCAAATCCTCTCACCCCTCTAAGCCTTCTCTCCGCCGCCTTCTCCCCTCCTTCCTCATCCAAACCCCTCAATTTCTCCTCCTTATCCGTCTCCACCTCATCCGGAAAACCCCCCACAAACCCTAAGAACGATGAGCCCGAAAAACCCGGCAAATACAAGCAAATGCTCGACCAATACTTCTGGGAATGCGAAAATATCCCCGATTATCGCCAGTCCCCAGAGGCGGAGTCCATTTTGAAGGCGGACCCGGTTTTCGAAACCCGGGAAAACCCTACCGAAGAAGAGATTGAGGAAAACAGGAAGCTTCTGGAGGAGATTCGGAGCAATCCGGTTGTGAAGTTTCTTGCACAAGTGGAGGAGCTCAAGGATGATTTGAACGAAGAGCATTTGAGCAAGAATCGGAGGCCATACAGGAAGGAGGATTCGAAATTGTGGGAGGCAGTTCCGCTCGTGCCGGGATTGGATGGGAGGCCAATGCCGAGGAAATCGATCAAGACAAAGGATCAATCAGATGACAAGTTTTGGGATTTCGCCAAGCAATTTTTCTTTGGACTTTGGGGGTATAAGCAACGCCCGTACCCACCTGGGAGGCCAATTGATGTTGCTCAGGCGATTGGGTATAAGCAGCTTGAGAAGAGATACTATGATTGTAAGTTTGTTTTTCGCCCATTTTGTGTGCAATTGCAATGGGACTTGTTAGTTTTGATTGTTTTCCTTTACTTGCATTATGTCAATGAGGATTGATTTTGAATCCGGTGTTTTAGTTCCATTTACGTGCATTGTGTCTATAAGGATTGATTTTGAATGTGTTGTTTCAATTCCTCATGTCATTGTGGTTTAGATTTGAGGAAAGATCATTAGAAAAATGATATGTACAGTCTTAGAGTTAGACTTGCCAAGCCTCAAATGTAATGTGCACTGACTCTCTTTATATTATAACTTGCAATCCTACCCAGTACTTCTGAAAATCAAATAAGTATAAGCTTAATTTAACCTGATCTAAAAGACGATATCATTTGAAATGACTCAATTAGATAACTCTTTACTACCCAACCAACTCAATTGCCACCTCTGGGTATGCAGTAAGTTTTTGGCAGTTGATTGGGCATATATTATAGATGGTTATTGTCCTTCTTGGGTGAAGATGTGTTTTGTGAAAGATTTGTCCTAGTTCAGTTCATAATGTCCATCCTTGATAGCATTGAGTATTGTTTATGTCTGTTTTCTTTATATTTATTAGTCACTTTTGAGCTAGTTTGCTTGATTTTGCATTGTTTATGCCTGCTGCCTTCTTTGAATTACCCTAAAAACTGCTGGGCATGCTATATATATTTGGACTTGAATAGCTTCCTAGATTACATTTTATTTCTCTCAGATTGTTGTTTTGATATGAGATTTCTATGGACATGAAAAGAGAACAAAATTTTTACATTGCTATTTTTTTCATGATACTGAATGGTGCCTTTCTTTAGATCTTCATTTAATGAAAAAACTGGTGTCTAATGTAATTTTCAACATGGCATGACAAAATTTACAAGGGAGTCTTTGTCTACTGTCATATGGCTGGAATTTTGCTCTTTTTCATTGTCACTCAATTTGTCATGGTTTTTAACAACTCTTCTTATTCTACCAGTTGTTATGAAAACTAGTGGTTGGTACTACAAGGACCGTTTGGGTCGCACAAGGGGGCCTTGCGAACTTATTCAGCTAAAAACTGCCTGGGGTGGTGGAGTCATCGATAAGGACACCTTCATATGGGGTGAGGACATGGACGAATGGGCGCCAATAGGCATGGTTTATGGCCTGGAACCCGCCATTGCCACTTGGGAAGGTCAGATATTTGACTCTGTTTTTCAGTTTGGTATTTTATTTTTAATCTGATGGGAAATTCTACGTTGTACAAACAACGTGGATGTACTGGCTAATTGAAAATGGGCCCCTGTTCCCTATTTATTGATATCTTTTTTAATTAGTATCTCAAACTATTTCTTTCTCCGTGGAACCATGTACTTGTTAATAGCTGATCTCACTTATCATGGTCATATGTTTATTTTGGTCCCATACTGAAACAGAAATTGTAGAAACTGGTTAGTTTTTGAGGGAGTTATGAGTTGCAATTCTTGAGATGAACTTCTCACTTACTCCTAGTTGAATTGTCCTTCTACATTTTAATCATGTATTTATTGTAAAATTGATCAAATATATGAGTTCCTGGATGTCAAGAATCCAAAGTTGGTAAGATATGCTAGATAATTAAAAATTTCTTATATTCTATTTATAGGGTTTATCATTTCTAATATAGAGTATTAGTGCCCTAATCTACATTCTTATCCAAAGGCTGTTATGCTAATGACATGTTGATGTAGTTATGCTTATCCTTATCTGTGCACTTTGATCTGAATTACTGATCTAACTGTTTGGCTAAAGCTGTAAAGTCAATGAAATGAGCCAGTCAAAGATGTATTTAGCCTACAGAATTCCCTTTTGTACAAAGCATATAAATCTCTCTTTTTATGATCTATTGCCAAGTGATATTTTCTTTGTTCTGGGTAATTTCCAGTGAGGATGGGAGCGTCAGCTACTGCTTTTCTACACAGGCTCCAGAAAGGAGTTCCAAAACACGTCCCTCTTAAGGGGCGTGAGAAGAAAACGTACAAGCAGCTCCAGGAGGAGGCTATAGAGAGCAAGAGGCGTGATCTGGCTGTGCTAAAAGCCAATGATGGCATCTGGCCTGGAGTTAGAACTCCGAGCCATGCACTGTTTCTTTGGGCCAGCGGTTCTGAGTTAACCAATATATTAGAAGAGGACCACATGCCAAACAAATTCATACCTAGAGAGCTTAGGTATGCTGGCTTGATTTTTCTGTAGCTAGCTAGCAAGGCGCAAATTATGTGCTCGTTTACTTTGATTTGCACTTCCTGAAATATGGTTTTATCAATTGCTCTCCTCTTGAAGTCTCCGTCCGTGCTTAACCAATTAGAGTATTAGCACCACATGATCCGATTTGTCTCATGTAACATTGTGATATGATTAAAAGATTGGTACTATGATGGGCCTGAAGTCTCTTCCATGTGTCAGGAAATTATTGGCCAAACATATTCCTGGATTGCGACCATGGGAGGTTCTCAGTGTAGAACAAGCAATGGATCAGATCACTTTTGGTGGAGAATGGTTTCGTGAACCTCTTGGTTGCTACATGACAGGCCCGCCATATATCAGACACTATAACAGAGATTTAGCGGTATGCTCTTAACGTCTACCTCCTCCCCTTAATGCTTTCAGTTGATTGATTATTTGTAGCTAGAGTAATAAACTGCACTTTCATGCATTGATTGCTTTCGTTTCACCTTAACTGTCTGTTAAACTGCACTTTGATTGCTTTCGTTTCATTCTTGTTGTTTTCCTCATCTAGTCTTCGGAGACTGATCACTGGTTTCTGGTCTCTGGGATGATCTTCACATTAATTATCTTTCAAAAACTTGTTTAGCAACTGCTTAGCTTTTTAAACACTAGTACTGCTATTTTCAGTGCCTGATGAAGCAAAAAATAAGAATTAGGTCTTTAGTAAACCTTGAAAATTTTTAAGGGAATTTTTTTGAAGAGATCTATTGAGAAGAAAGCTAAGGTTGTGCTTCTTATTTGAGTGATAGATGCAGAAGCATTAGATTTATGGTGATGTGTGACTGTGTGAGGAACTACCAACTATGAATAGATTCAAAATCTTGCACATTATGCTTTATATCATCCATTTCTTTTCATTGGATTGTTAAAAAGGCTAAAAGTAGTACTCTCCTCCGCTCTCGACTTCCATCAAAGTAAAGTGAAAAGAGCATATTCAATATTTCTTGTTCAAAAAGAAATAAATTTTTATTTACAAGTTGGAGATCTTATGCATGTTCTTCCAACCAATTTGTGAGCAAATGAAGGTGGAATCTACCCACTTGAGCCTTCTTTATTCTTGCCTATGTAAAAGGAATCACATTGGGGCAGAAGCTTTGCCTTCCCAATCTTCAAGCATTTGTTAAAATCATGAAGGAAAAAAATAATGTAAGAGAATATAAAGGAGAGGTATGGAAAAAGAGATTTAGGAGAATAGAATCTTGCTTTTGGATCATATCTCATAGGTACCTTATTTAAATGTGTTACTGAATGTATACATTCCACACATGGGAATATGAGATATCATGTGTGGATATTTTGCTATTATGATTTATGAAGCATCTTTTCATGCATAATATTAAGGATGCATTGAGATTACTCGAGATAGTGTATTATAATGCATTGTTTTACAATTGAATCTTAAAATATTATGCAAGATAATGCATTATCTTGGGTATCCAAATACACAACCCTTTTCATTCATATGATAGTAAGGCGACGTTTTTTGCATATAAGATTTATCGTTTCCAAGGATAATGCATCATTTTGCAATTGCATTAAATTCCACAGTTCTTGGTGAATTGCAACTCTGTAGAGCTCTTACAAGGCTTTCCTGTTTGCCTTTTCCTAAATGCAGAAACTCTTGAAGGCATGGATAGCCCAATACCGCACGGGATACAGGCTACTGAAAAGGTCGGTTCCTGCATTCGACAAAGTGGAGCAGATGGCAAAGGTACAGTTTGAGAAGAAGCAAGCCCGTTGGAAGAATTTGCTGCAGAGGAAGAAGAACTATCGCGACAGAGGCTTTTGGTTCTTCCAAGAGGAAGATCTTGATATGGGATACGATCAACCGAGGCCCACAAAGGCTCAGAAAAAGGAGGACGACGGTGATGATGAGGATGATGACGAGGACGAAGAAGACGATGACGAATGAATTGATGGTTCACTTTAACTTGGATGTGCATTGCAGAGGTGGTTTTAGTTGTTTCTTACTGTTCTTGCTGTGTAAACAACCATGTTAATGGAGTCACATTTTAGTTCATTTTGGGTGGATGGAGAAATGATATGGGGTTCCCATGGCTTTTTTTTTTTTCTTGAATTTGATATGGGAATGAGGGAAATGTTCTTTTGTATACAATCAGGAAGTACTTCTAATTCTTCCTAGTTCATTTAATATATAGTGTATCTTAGTTTGGACTTGTTTTTGCTTTAAACCTCAGTTGGACAGTTAGTCTCTTGTTGCTGGTGATTATTCTATATTCTTCCTGTGCAGAGAAGTATGAAATTACCCAGTAAGGTATTCTATTGCCAAATTTGCTCAAGTATAATCACCTAGGTGTATAATTAAGATTCCCTTCTCATTGGTTGTACATCAAAACTCATATAGTTCTACTATATCTATCACCTTTTTTTTTTTTAATTTTTCTTATCATCAATTGGTTTTGGATGAAACTTCATTGAGCCATTATGTTAAGCTTGACAACTAGGCCCACCTCCAAAGGCGCCAGAGCAAGGGAGTTCTTTACATCTCTTTGTGGGGATTTCGAGTCTTGTCTGTATTTAATAATAGTTTAGATGGTATGTTCGGGTCTCTCTTGAGGCCAGACTATGTGTTTTTGCATTTTTCGTTTCCTAAAACTGACCTAATGTAAACTTCAACCTGAAACTCGCATAAAATCGGAATTACATTGATCATAGGCATGTTATCTCGATTTCTAAGAATCGTCACGTCGAACCAAACAAATTCTTAAAAGAGTTTATGCTCTATAGCATAATATCACTTCTTAGCACAATCTCTTGGAAATTGATCAGCTAGAGCGGCTCTACAACCAGACCAATATTGTAAAGGTTTTTTAACAGGGTTGAGCCGACAAGGAGATTCGACTTCTTTTTTACCATATGATCAATTTTTACCACAGTCTCTTGTCTAGTTTAATCGACCAAAGCTGTTATATACTGCACATGCCTTTTGACAGGGTCGAGACACCAAAAAATTTCAAACTCAAATTCCCAGATAGAGGCTTAAGAAAATCTAACATCTCATCGCGCTGGTTAGATTGTTGGATAATCTTTATTATAAGGACATCTATGTACATGTCTAAGTTCATTGTAGAACCTAACTTGACCCATAATTTGAAGGTGTTCAACATCAAGAAAAAGTACACAAGAAGATTATTAGAAAAGCGCACAACGCAATGCACGTGATCCATTTAAAGCAATGCATCTTGCAAGTTGTAGCTCTCTCCCTCTTATCAACTTGCACACTAAAGATACCCGATCCGATGCTTCAACTTGCATGTTTTTTTTTTTCAATCTTTTTGCCTTTTTAATGCAATACGCGTGTACGAATTAGCAAAAAAAAATGATTAAAACAAGTTAAACATCTGATTTATTGGTTTCACAATAATGAAAAAAGAGAGTTGATTAAACAAAAAATTTAAGTACTTAGGTACGAAATTGTTAGAGTGTATTATGATATATTGTTGTTAATATGTCTTGAATCTGTTGTTGATCGATACCCACCAAGGGTTTTAGGGGGCTTTGCTCGGGTTCGAGGTAGGGACAGACGCTGGATTTTATATTAGGGTGGGCTAATTTTTATCAAAAAAATTTGCGTAGGCTAAATTATCTTAATTTAATTAATTTATCGCTAAATTTACCTTATTTTTTATTTTTTTAAAATTAAATTTACCTTTTTTTATTTTTTATTTTTTTAGGGTGGGATGGGGCCTATCCTAGCGCCACCCTAGGTCCATGCCTGGTTCGAGGGACAATGAGTCAGGGGTATAGGGGGCGACGCGCCCGTGATATGCTATGTTTTCTATTAGCGGACTTATCATGATCTATTTTGGGCTTAGTACCTATAATTTAATAAGGGTTTTATGAGTCAATATATTAGTATATATACTTATGAAACACTTGTTACTTTAATTTGTTCCCATTAGCCTCCATAATAAAAATTCAGTTTCTCTACATGTGGACGTAGCCAACCCAATGTTTAATGAATCACGTAAAATCTTTGTTTCTTTCTTTACACTTTTATTGTTCTCGTTATAACAACTACATTATATAATAAACGTTTTTTATCTCGAAAAACGAGTTTAAATGATTTCGTAACAAACCACATATCATAAATACTTTTTAATTTTTTTTAGTAATTCATCTCTACACCAATTTTATGTTAGTTAACTTATTAGATAATGTATTCTTCGTAGGGTTTTCACAACTATATATGACAGAAGATATATATTAGGGTGCGTTCGGGTAAATTTTGCTTATAAGTTACTTATAAGTTTTTTGTGCTGATAAGTTACTTAAAGTGGATTGTGCTGATAAGTAAAAACTTTTTCTGATGCTGATAAGTAAAAACTTATTTCTGCGGTAAGCAAGTGGTGTTCGGTTGGAGGGTTTGCTGATTTTTAAAAGGTAATTAAGGAAAGGTCCAAAATACCCTTACAAAATCATTTTTTAATAACACATTTAAAACCTTTTTTTTAAATTGAATTTTTGTGGCCTTGGGTCATCGTCATTCCGTCCGAATTCTTTCTCCCAAGCCCATCGTTCCGTCCTGCATCGGCGTCGTTCTGTTCCGGTTCGAGATCGGTTTCGGGGGTAAGGGTAGGCTTGCAATTGCGCCATCTTATTCGATTGAGAAGGACGAATTCAAAGGTATCTATTTTGAAGATGAATTTGACTTTGAAGAGGCAGAGAAGCTATATGCCGGCGATGAAGATTTTTCTTCCGAATCCATCGTTCTGTCCAGACTCTCTCTCCTATTCACCTTCCGTGGGTTGTTTATTAGTTGAATGAAATTGGGCATCAGTTAGTGACGAGGTAGAGAAGATATGCGGTGAAGAATTCTCTCCTCTGGTTCGCCGGCGGTGAAGAATTCTTTCTCCGGAATCCGTTGTTCCGTCCGAATTATCTCGGTTCTCCTTCCTAAGGTTGTCAGTAATCCCGAGTCCGTCAGTTGGTTGTTGTCCACTCCCCAGACAAATCCGTCGCCGACGGCAAAGTTGTCGTCGCGATTCTCTCTGGTTCTTTCCTAGGGTTGTTTTATCAGTTGAATGAAGCCGCCGACGGCAAAGGGAATTATCGTACGTACTAATTAATGTATATATAATTATCATATGTTAGTTGTAAACCCTAGCACTTATTGGATTTCTCAGATTCTCTTCTTTTCTTTTCAAGGAAAACAAGGGGATAAATGTATTACTACTAGCATTGCAAGTTGTAGGATATATGCTTCATTTCTTTTATTAAGGAAAGAACAATGAACGAACGTTACCCAGCTGGAGTGTTTTATCTTGATGCAACTAGATATCATGCATATATAATTCAAAGTTGTTAAATGGGTTTCGACTTTAACATGTAACATGACTTTAGTTTTTGGGTATCTCAAGTCATAAATCAAAAAGTGTTCAAACTATTCTAAAATGTACAATACGTAGAATTGACACATGCATGAACAAGTCTTGATCGATGATTTTAATCGAATCACGGGTTCTCAGATTGATGATACTACTGATTTTTTTTTTTGTTTAATCAAATCTTATGTGCAAACCTTTCTTCTAAAAACTACTTCAAATTCACAAATTTTCAAGTCGGGTGTACTTTACGGGCAAATTTGCCACCAAATTTGAAGTTTCTAGGTTATTGTATCAGATTCTAATCCGAATATATAATTAAATTTATGGCAGCAATTAACAAATACCCTTCACTTTTTTATGTATACTTTTAGCTCTACTTTCATGTTAATGACTTCATTGCATACGTCAAAATTATCATTGAAAATTAAGAATTTTTGTTAATCTAATCACTAAGTATCTTGTCCATCAACATTTGGAGTCAATGATGGAGAGGAAAAATCAAAACGAGCAAATTTCAATATAATATTTTTTTAAAATAAAACTCCTTCTTAGTGGACGGAGAGTATCGTCTCACCTTCTATCAAAATAAGAAACTGATAGTTTTAAATACTGAAACAACCTATTTCTATAAGTTTGATGATAACAAACACCATTAGAAATCAATTGATTATTCCAGTATTTCAGAGAAACCTAGAATCACAAGAACTACAAAGACAACGTGTAGAGCTACAAAATCATTCATATCGTAGTCTGTCTTACATGTCAAATAAAAAAGGGCAAAGACTTCCTTTAACAAAATAACTTGCGAAGCTGACTTAGCAGCAAGGGAAAAATGGTATAAGTGTTCGAGAAAAAAATGATCTCCTAGGATTACGTTGGTTATTAGGAACATAGTCTTGCGCCCCAAATAAAAAAGGATAGAAACGTCTTTTGAAAGAGGATTTTCATATAAATAGAAAGCGATGAAGCTAAGTAATGTGGATCACTCACCCGAATGATCAATAGAACAACCTGAGAGCAACAAGAGCATTGAGAGCGATCCAGGAGCCATCAAGAACCAATGAAGAAACAAGAAGAATCAAAGCAAGTTGGTGATGAGTGTGCGATGAGATCGAAAAAGAAGAAGATTTTGTGGTGCTAAATGGAACTTTATTTGGAAGTCATAAGGTTTGATTTCCTTGTTTAATCGATCGAGTGAGCTTAGAAACTAGATAGGATGATTCGTTAGCATTCTTAGGATTTGATGATCACTAGTAATAGAGAAGTTCGAATTTGTATCTTGTATATAACTAAGGAACTATCGATCAATAAAGTCTTCATTTAAAATCCTCCAAAAGGGGTATATATTTATCAATTCAACTTGTTGGTTAAAGTGGGATTCTTTTACAAGTGAGGTTCCTCTATAAAGATTCTGCCTACTTAACTACTCTGCTTTGAATTTCTGTTTGTGTTTGTTTATTATTTCACGGTGTGCCGATGTATAAGAACTATCCCTGGAATAGATCCTCTTTGTTTGTGACTAATGTGTATCATTGAACTATCATCGATCCTACATAAAACTGTCGTTTATCGATCAATGGTCTAATCGGACTATCTTGGCTCCGCCACAACCGAATACTACTAATAATTTTCGAAAGAAAGAAGACAACCAATATTGACTTGCTTTTGACATGCTCTACATGGATAATACAACATATTAAACGGTACATTTAATCATATACTACGTGTACAATAGTGTAATATATATCAAGCATCCTATATGTAAATTTGATGATACGCTGATACACTAGGATTATATTAGTATAATTAATTATATTTGTTATCTTTTTAATATTGTCCTTTCTTTTATTTAGCGATTTGATTTTATCTTTTAAGTAAGTTATATTTTAATATTTCAATAATTAGGGTTTCTTGTTAGTTAGATATTAGAGTATTATTAAGTTGTTATTAAATTAATCAAGAAATTAATGAATTAAGAAATTATTCTTTGCTCTAAATAAATCTTTCCTTCTCTTTCCCGTGGCAACCAACCACGTTAATCGAGCCAAACTCACATCGAATGCGTCTCACCCACTTAACCAATTGATTAATTGATTATCATGGTTTTATCTTCATCATCTTATTCATAACTTCGGAAGAACCAATCATTTAATTTACGCAAGAGATTTTTTTTGGTCGAAGTTTACGCAAGAGATTGGACGTGGCTAACTTCGATCGATCGTCGATACCGTACCAAGTGGACCGAAAATAAATGAAGGGGCCGTAGTGCCCCCCTTCATGAAACAAGATTTGTATTAATTATACAACATAATTGTAAGTACTTTCAATGATATTATAAATGCTTATCAGTACAACTACTTATAAATAAAAATGACAATGTATCAAATGCACCCGGCCATGATTATGCCTCGATTTTACGTTGGTTCGCATTCGATCAATTCCCTTCATATTATATAGGAATTTAAATTTAGTTTAATTAACAACTAAGGAGTGCTCTTCGCCTTAGGAACTGAGTCATCCGAGCCTTCGCTCAAGAGACCCGATGCACTAGAGTAGACTTAGATGTGCCGAGTAACTTCTAGGTCCGTCTAGTTTTTATAACATTTTTTGTATGAATAAATCACCTCCTTTCATTCAATAAAACAACTAAGGAGTGCTCCAGGAGTATTTCGGAGGCACCCTTATTTCTGGTTACGACTTAGAAATACTTCCATATTAACCTTTCAAATTCTAATATAACGAAATTATACAAAATCAATGTTGTTGTAAGGCGAAATGCATTGTAAGGCATTTATTTTTACTTGTTTAATAAAAACACTAGTAAGAAATACACAAAGAATGAATTGAAAGACAAAAAAATCACTTCTACAATATATTTAAATAAATTAAAAAAAAAAAAAGAACACACGAATGCAACAAAATTTGTACTAATAAAAATATACACTTCCATTGATCGATCTCACTTCTTTTATCACGTTCATTTCTCCATGAGAAAGTTTGACTAAAACGCGTCGTCTATTACACTCCCTACCCAAAGCGCAGCGTTTTACTGTCGCCTTCTCATACACGGTAGAACGGATCAAGTTGTTTTCTTTCTTTGTAACAGAAATCAAGAAGATCACTTCCAGATTCCAATTTCTCGTCTCGCGGAATTCTCGGCGAGATGAGCCAAAGACTGCAAATTGCATCTCACGATCGTATCAACGAACACGCACGTCTCGTCCTTGGTGTTCCCCGCCGGCGTGTCCACCAGGTACGACTCCACCACCACCGTCACCTCCTCGCCGGCGCCGCCCACGGCGGTGTGGAGCGTCGTCACGGACCGGTAGTTGCTGAGCCGGTGGTCCCCGCCGACGACGCTGAAGCTGATGACGTGGCGCTCGTCGTCGAGGATCTCGAGGCGCTCGGTGCTGGTCGCCGCCGGCAGGCCGGAGATGACGTGGACTCGCCGGAGACATCCGACGGCGACGTCGATTTGGTCTTCGGCGAGGAGGAGGTCGCAGGTCTTGACGAAGTGCTTGTAGGATTGGGGGCGGTCGAAGCGGCGGACGATGGACCAGACGGCGGCGATCGGGGCGCGGATCTCTTGGATCAGGGCGGAGGAGCACTGGTTGGTGCCGGCGGCGTGGGCGTGGAAGCGGGCGGCGGTGTCGGGGATTTCGACCTCCGAGACGGTGGAGGGGGAGGATGGTTGGTGGTTGTGGTGGTGGTAGGGGGTGGTGGTGGTGGAGGTGGAGGTGGAGGGGGGTGTTAGGTGGGGGTTGTGGGCGGTGGAGGCGGCGGAGATGCGGTGGAGGAGAACGGAGGAGTGAGGCATTTTTGTGAGTTTGTTTGTTTGTTTGTTTGATATGAGATGGAGATGAGGAGTTTGTGTGTATATATAATGGGCAATTTGGGTTTGGCGGTTGTTAGATTTGGATTCTTTTACAAGCTAGTTGAGTTATTTTTCATTTCATATAATAGTTGCATTAAAATTGACGTGTTTTTTTTGTCTTTTTATTTTTTGGGAAATTGACGTTGATATCCACAAGCTTTTTGTTTTTTTGGACGATGTTTTAAAAAAAATTAATTTGGTAAATGTTTCGACATTTATTATTTGCCGGTAGGAAATTAAGTTTATGCGTTCGAATATCTATTGTTTGTTGGTCCGGTTTCAGGATTAGAATATCTCTCATATCATTCGGGAGTGCAATTCTGTGTCGAATTTTATCGCGGGATCCTTCCGACGCGTCTCTTCCATCCCGCTCGCAGTTGACCTAGGGTTTCTTACCCTCATCCGTCTGAATGTTCTAGGGCGATCACTAGCCTGTTAGGGATCTTCCTAATTTCTTTCCTTACCAAAAAACAGTTTGGCTAATCCATGCCCTCACTTGTGCACAATGGCGTAGCTAGGAATTTGTGTCAGTGGGACTAAATTTCTTTGGATAATTTTTTTGGCTACAAAATAAAATATAGAAAAAAGTTATATTTTTCTGTATATAAAAAAATTATATAGAAAATTTTGTATTTTTATGTATAAAAAACTATTTCAGTATATATATATAATTAATTTACTTTTTTCGAACTAAATAAGTTAGTTTTTATCAAATAACTTAATTTTTTTTACTATATTTATAAAAAAATAAATTGAAAATCTCAGTGGGGGGCTATAACTGAGGCATACCATGCTTCCGCCACCGCTGCTTGTGCATTTTTGTTATTTTATAACTATATGGTTTGTTTAATTTCTAATAAAAATTTATTTTTATATTTTATTAAGTTACAATGCAATTCTAGTATAGCAAGAAAAAATTAAAACATATATTTTAATAATTAAGTTAAAATGTAGAGGAAAAATACAACTCCCATTCTCCCAACTATTGTCTACTTCGCAAGTTGCACCAATTGGCCGGTTTTAAAGATGGGTATTAACTATTCATGCATTAATATTAATTGAAGATACACACATATCTTCTCTTCATTTTTTATTTATACTAAAGCTAGGTTCACAAATAAAGGACGGTGAATATATTTTTCTTGCATTGAATAAACTTCATTTATTTAGGGCGCCACCATATATGATGGCCTAGCCTATCTTGGAACTTATGAAGGAAGCAACAAAACAAATTAATTACAGTATTTCCATTTATTTTTATTAGTGAGTTCGTCAATTGGATTTTTACCAAGGGACAAAATTAGAGTCCATTAGAATTGTGCATTATAATGTAGAATTTAATATAAAATTTTACATTATAATGTAAAATTTTTACATTATAATTTACGATTGAAATAAACTCTCGAAGTTGTAGAAGTTTAATTTTCCTTGTTTTTATTATTTATAATTAGTGTGAATGAAGTTTGATTTACAACAACCAACAAGCCAAAAGTATGACACAAATAGGCCAAAATCCCAACTTGCAAAGTGACTACAACTTTAAAGAGCTGAAAATGTGAATTTCACGTGACAAAAGAGTAACATCTATCTTGTTAAATTGTCCAATACGGCGTAGTGGACATTTTATGAAAGCTAGGAAAACTAATGTATATCTATCTGCATCATGCATGCTATAATAATAATCCAAATATGCTTTCTTATTTCATATATTTATCCTTAAAAAAAAACCATATGTGCAAATTGGCCTAGTTGTACAAATTTAAAGCACATAGTACAAATTGCTAATAGAATAGTATTATTCATATCAATTATTCCAATGTAGTGTAATATAAAGTTAATATTTTGTTAATGAGAGAGAATTATTTTCCCAAAAAAACATCTTAAATTAATCTTTTTATTATCATTATATATTTACCAACTTATCTCACATTAGATACATTGGATTATAGCAATGAATTCGAACCCACCACTCTCGAGTTATGGACATGCATATTGTTTAAGTAATTGGCAACTTGGCAAGTGAACTTGCAAGATTTGATAGGTATTAGGAATAAATTAAAGAACTTGTATCTACACCGACTCTGGACAAATTACATCCATCTACTATTATTTGCACATGACACACAATCATGTCTACCCATAATCTTTGTATTCGATCATCAAAATATTCACCAAAGTTTTTTCTATCCTATATCCGATCTCAAATCGTCCTAATTAATGTAGTCTCACTGTTACAGAATCTGTGAGGGATTTCAAAAATATATCAATATTGATGCATTTTAACTAAATTCAGTTATTATTGGCACGATCAGTTTTTCATTGGATTTGTCGGATGCTGATAGTAATACTTAGGCCTTCCACATTGGAATTCAATTAAATCTATAATATATTTATTGAATTTCAGTTTTTCATTGGAAGTCAGCGCGCGTGCAAGGACTGTCGCGACACGCTAGACATGGCACGACAGGACCGAGGCACGCGGAACACGCGAACCTCATATCGCGACGCCGGAATGGCCCGGCGTGGACATGGCATAAGATGCCGATGCGAGGTCCTCGGCACCGAAGTGCGAGGCGTTGGCACCAAGGAGTGGCGCGGCTCCGATGATGGTGAGGCAAGTGAAGAGGGGCGCGCCAGTGGATGCGTCGTGGCTTGTGAAGGCACGCGTGATGATGGACGTCGTGGCTCGAGCTATGGCACGGGTCCGGGCTCGAGTGGTGGGTCCGTCAGAGCATACAGACACGTCTTCCTCTTCTTGGGTAGCCGTCATGGTGGGGCTCACATCACACATACACCCTCTTGATTTTATATCGCGTCGGGGCAAGGGTGTGTATATCTTGACCCCTCAAGCCCTGCCCGAGGCGAGTTAACACTGAGTTGGTGTTGTAAGTAAACAAAAGCAAGCACACAAGCCAAAAACAATACTAAAACTAAGATTATATGGTATTAAAAGTGTAAATGCATATCTTTCTTTGCACTAAAAATGTAAACACACACCAATAGCCAATTGATCCGGTGAGATAAGGTGTTAGGTACTTAGGTCTAATAAGTATTTGTCCAGGAGTTTCTAATTTCTCTAACGACGTGTATGCAGAAATTAAATTGAGAGAGTCTATCTTAACAGTGCGCCTTTGTAATATTGATATATCTTAATTATTCTATCTTTTATTTTTTGGATAGTATTTTATGTATTAGAGTTTCTTGCTTGCCTTGCAATGTACTAGTACAAATACTCTCTTCTATTCATTAATAAGATTATGCCTCTCTTTATAAAAAACATAATCCCTATTTGGTATCATCCGCCTAAACGATCCTTGGATATCTTCCTCTTTCACGTCAAACACGAGCCCCAACCTTACCATGGCACACGATTTTGCTACATCGCTTGCTAATCCTCATGAACACACAAAACCTTTTACTATTGTCCACTTTACAAACATCATAAAGCTTACCCCTTCCAATTATCTCGCATGGAAAACTCAAATCCAAGTAACCCTAAAGGGCTATGATCTCTTCAAGTTTTGGAGGGCTCTCATCCGATCCCTGAAGAGACAATTGCTCACTACACCATTATGCAGATTTAGCGACCATATGTTAGCGACCACGACATATGGTCGCTAATTGACGCCAATGGTCGCAAATCTGGACGTCAAAACGGGGAAAAAAATAAAACCAAATTAGCGACCACATGGTCGCTAATTTGGGCGTCCACGTGGTCGCTGAGACTTTATAGTCGCAATAAGTGCGCGGAGAAATTTCCCGCCAGCATGTAGCGACCATATGGTCGCTGAATTTGGAGACCATATGGTCGCTGAATTTAGCGACCATATGGTCTCCAAAGCTCTCGCCAAATTTAGCGACCATATGGTCACTAAATGACATACGAAATTTATGGCGCGACATGGGGGGAAATCTGAAATTTGATTTTTCGCGAAATATTTGAATTTACAGGTAGCGACCATATGGTCGCTAAATGGCGGCATGGCCCCACCTCTTAAATTACTTACATTTAGCGACCATATGGTCGCTACCCCTGAATAAGAAGGAGAACGCATGTTCTCTTTCTTCATTCAGTGAAAACCTCCTCCGTCTTCTCTCTTTCGGAACTCTCTCCCGACCCCTCCTCCTCCGTCTCTCCGCCTTCTCTCTCTCGGCCCGCCGTCGCCGGTGCCCTCCGCCTCACCCGAGCCATCTGCACAGCCCCCTTCCCGAGCCCGAGCCCGCCTGCCCAAGTGCGCGCAGCCTCACCCGAGCCCGCCTCGCTCGAGTCCGTCCGACAGCCACCTCTTCCCCGCCATTTGCATGTAAGTTCTCGGTTTTTGTTGTTGATTTTGTAATTGTTGTTGATTTTGGGGTTGATTTTGTTGTGTTGATTGGGAAATTGTTTGTTGAATTCGATTGATTGAGAAAATTGGTATTGTTTGAGAAATTGATTGAAAAAATTTGATTGAGAAAATTTGATAAATTGAATGAGAAAATTTGAGAAATTGATTAGTTGTTGTTGTTTAGGGGTTAGGATTTAGTTGTTGTTGTTGTTGAATTTGAGAAAATTTGAGAAATTGATTAGTTGTTGTTGTTTAGGGGTTAAGGTTTAGTTGTTGTTGTTGTTGAATTTAAGAAAATTTCATTGAGAAGTTGTTGTTGTTGTTGTTGTTGTTTGAGAAATTGATTGAGAAAATTTGATAAATTGAATGAGAAAAATTGAGAAATTGATTGAGAAAATTGTTTAGTTGATGTTGTTTGAGAAATTGATTGAGAAAATTGTTTAGTTGTTGCTGTTGTTGAAAGTTGTTGTTTGTTGTTGTTGTTGTTGTTTTGGTTAAGTTGTTGTTGTTGATTGTTGTTTTTTTTGGTTAAGTTGTTGTTGTTGAAAGTTGTTGTTTTTTTGTTTTTTTCGGTTAAGTTGTTGTTGATATGTTGTTGTTGTTTGTTGTTGTTGTTTGTTGTTGTTGTTTGTTGTTGTTGAATTGTTGTTGTTGTTTGTTGTTGTTGTTTTTAGTTGTGTTATTATGGCCGGAGGATCACGCCGACATGCACGAGGTCCTCGTCGGGACGAGCCGAGCTCGTCCCGGATACCAAGCGAGGAGAACTCGTTCGAGGCGAACCACACAGACACACCACATTTGTCCCGACGACTCCGGCGACGAGGACTGCTCCGGCAAAGCGGACGGCTCTGGCGAAGATTGGCGTAGTTTTATTGTATTATTGAATATTGTAAATTATTTGAATTTATGTAATTTAATGAATTTTTTTATGTAAATTATTGAAATTTATGAAAATTAATGAAATTAATGAATATTGTTGTTCTTTATGTAATTTGGTATTGTTTAGTTGTATTAATTCGTAATTATTTATATAAATATTAATATTAATTATTTATATTAATTCGTAATTATTTTTCTTAAAACAAAAATATTTGCGACCATATGGTCGCTAAAAACAGCGACCATATGGTCGATGTGGTCGCCAAGTTGGTCGCCACCAATGTGGCAACCACAGGCGACTATCGTCGCTATTTTTAGCGACCATTTGGTCGCCAAGTGGTTAGCGACCGACCATTTAGCGACCATTTTTAGCGACCACGATATGCGACCAGATTTTGCATTTAGCGACCAGAAATATGGTCGCTAAATTTGCTTTTTTTTGTAGTGGCTGCTCAAGAAAATGCTACTATAACGAATCCTGCCCACTTAACCTGGAAATGCCAAGATCTTCTCCTCTATGGAGCCCTTCTCGGTACACTGTCTACGCCAGTGTCTATGCTGGTCACTCAGGCCAAAACGTGCTAATTTGTTTGGGACACTCTCAAACGGACTTATGGCACGGCGTCTCGGGGTCACAAAAAGCAAGTCAAAGACAAGCTTCGTTCCATCAAAAAGGGTTCGTCTTCCATCATCGACTATATGCAGGCCATGAAGTCGGCCTCGGGTCTCTTAACCTCGTTGGAGTCCCCTCTCTCTCAAGAAGACTTCATTGACTACATCTTGAAGGGATTGGGTTCCTCTTACCAGTCCGTGATTGATGCAGTCAATATGTGGGACACTTGTATTTCCTTTGGGGAGCTACATGAGAAATTCATTCTGAAAGAACTTGAACTCAAGGCGGAATCGTCGGCCAACGCTCCGGTCACGGCTCTCAACGTGCAAAAGCAAAACAAGAATCGCTCCAAGGGCACCAATCCTTCCTTGCCCTGGTAGCCTTCAACACCGCCTCCCCCGCCCCCACAACACTGGACCCCATATCCGCAATCAACCTACATGCCAAGCCCTAATCAACCTGCCTTTTCTCGCCCGCCTCGGCCTAATACCAACTCCTCAAACTACAACAATCCTCTCTTATCTACACCAATTCAAACCAAAACCCGCCTCTCTTATCTAAGCCTTTTCTTGGTCGTTGCCAATTTTGTAAAGAAGTTGGCCATGTGATCTCCCAATGCCCTAAATTCCGTCAACAATACCCCCAAGTTCAATTCCCGCCTTCCAATCGTTTTCCGCCTTCTCAACCGTCCCCTCAGGCTAACACAACCTCCATGTCCTCGGGCTCTTCAAATTTGCTCGTTGACACTGGAGCCAACAACCACCTCACTAATGATCTTGCCAACTTAGCCCTCCATCAGCCTTATACTGGTCCTGACGAAGTCTATGTCGGTAATGGTCAAGGTTTGAAAATTACGCACTCTAGTTCTCTTTATCTTCATTCTCCTTCCAAACAATTTCATCTTTCCAATGCTTTGTGTGTTCCATCAATCTCTAAAAATCTTCTATCAGTCTCTAAATTCACTGCCGAAACTCGTTATGCTATGATACATAATCTCTATATGTAATACCCGAATATAGATTAGTCTTCAATCCATATAAATTAAGGGATACCTTGAATCTCCGACTACAAATCTATGAACTAGAATAAGTGTACAATTTCAGTGAGACGTGCATGTCACATAAAAGTGCTGACTGAATCCAATCCATAAACCCGGAAACGAAAGTTACTGGAAATGTTTCAAAAAAGGTAATCTCATAACTTTTTAAAAAATATTTTACATTTATATGCACTCTTATCACTTTAATTGAATTAGTAGATTTTGAACCGAAAAATATAGATCATAGAAAGGCTTAAGGAAGCCAGTTGAGAGATTGGGCCAAAAAGCCTGATCGAAGTTTCAATTTGCACAGATTAGGTCAAGCAGGCCCACGATAAGAAGCCCAAATTTCCAGCCCAAGTTTGGAGTAATGTCAACTCGGTTTGGTTCTTCCTATATGATTTTTTTTCACCCAATTCCTAGCTGAACCGTTTTATGGTTTAATTTCTATTGGATTTTTACAGCATGATTAAACACAAAACTCACAATCAAATATACATTGTAAGATAAATTTTCAGTAGATGAACCCACAAATAAACATAACTTCATATATTAATTTCCATATATCATCATATGGGATACATACTATATTCTTCTCCATAATCACACTTAATGACATTAAATATACTCAAGGTTACTAAAAAGAGACTATATAGTATTAGTAACTAGTAAATATTTAACTTCAAGCTGAATGCCTCCCTATATATACTTTTCTAATGTATATCATAATATATATTTTTTGCACTCTTTTTTTTAATTGAACAATAACTATAATGAAAGTGTTAGATCCACATTGCTATCTTCAATTACTCCACAATTCTTCTTCAAATTCTCCTTCTCATCACGATCGGCCTTCAAATCCTACAACATTAATCACAATTAAGCTCTTTAAATCTCCAAAATCATTAAAAAAAACAAAACTTAATTACCTTTCTACAAATGGTGCCATCCTCCAAAACAATCCATCCAGCCTCCTCACAAAGCCTAATCAACACAACATTGTTATCACAATTCCTTGGCAAATCGTATCCGCCATGAGCTCGAAGGCCTTCGTATATATTTCGAGTGATCTTCCTCCTCATCCTCTCCCTCATCTTGTTCTTCTCGCGCTCATTCTCACTCGGAAACCGAAGAGAACTCACCATTCCTTTCTTAGTTTCCCTTTTAACAAGCCATGGTCCTCTGTGCTTCAAAGGCCTTTTCTCCTTTTCACAATTCAACATTGTTATGACCTGGTTTCTTGGTTTCTTTTCTGGGTTTTACTTGGTTTCTTGGTTTAGCAATGTGTGTGTATTTGTAGGGAAGAGTAGAGAATAATTAGACCAAAGTACAAAAAAAAAGGCCAAAGTACAAAAAGGAATCTGCAGATTACAATCATGATTGGCAAACGGTTTAAGTGTGCTTTGGTTTGTTTGTTTTGTTTTACAGAGATATGCTCCAAGATCACACACACCCTTTTGAAGGCAAGGTAAAAAGGAGAGATCCAACGGTTGAGATTGAGACTTGCAAGTTGCAACTAGTTTTGTGTGGAATATATGTGGAGGGGAAAATGGAAACACACGGCAAAGATGATGTAAGACTATAAACATACGGTTGATGGAGAATAAGGGTATGAAAAGGACAAGTGATTTTTTTGTCATTGGTTGTTGGCCGTATGCAGGGACAGGTGGAGAGAGAAGATCCGAGTGGTAGACAGCGGTTAGACATTTTGGACAGACGGTTTTCGCTTTGGGTTTTTGGCAGCTTGGGTTTCTTGCTCTATTTTGGCCCAATCTTCTCACTTGGCCCGTCATCTCCGACCCAATCCGTCCCTTCCTCTCTAATCCATAAACTTCCAATCCAAATTTTAATTATGGGCCTTCTACCTCCCAACCACACACTAACACCCTATCATCCTCAATACATCCTATCAGGGGTGGCCCATAGCAGATGTAAGCTGTGTACCTGTACAAGACCCCCAAAAACCAAAGGCCTAAAATTTTTTTAAAGCCCATATATGATATTTATTAATTAAAAAAATAGGAATACCTTTTAACAAATATAAAAACTAATAAAAACCCTTGTCTTGGAAGTTGAAGCTTCTCAAAAAGATAAAAAAGAATCACGTTAATTTGGATAATTTTACTCTTTATTAGGGCTCCTTCTTAATTTAGAGCAGGGCCTCAATTCATCATATTATCCGCTACTACACCCTATGCAAACTCACTCCAAACATCAAATCTTTAAACCTCTAGTACGGTCTAACGACACAATATCTTGGCCGCAACCAGAATGCTCCACATCTACCCTTGTGCCCGATGAAACCACCTCATTTATTGAGGTCTCCAAATACCCTAAGTGGTGTCATGCACTCATGCCCATGGAAAACGAGTTTCATGCCCTTCTATCCGCAAATACTTGGAGCCTTGTCCCATCCTCTTCCTCTTCCAATCTTCTCATACTAAAATGAGTCTTAAAGACAAAACGCCATGCCAATGGCTCCATTAAACAGCAGAAAGCTTGCTTGGTAGCAAAGGTCTTCAAGACAAAATGCCATGTCAATATCGAGACCTTTATCCCCGTAGTCAAACCTACTACCATCTGACTACTTCTCTCAACCCCTAGGTTTTGTCCATTCCTCTTTCCCTTCCCATATATGCAAACTCCATAAATCTCTATATGGCCTTAAACAAGCTCCGAGGGAGTGGTTCTCTTGTCTTAGTGATGCCCTTGTCATCCTCGGTTTTCAACCCTCCGAAGCTGATTCATCGCTCTTTATTTTTTCGCCAAGGCACCAAATACATTAAGGAGCGAGTCAAGAACCTATCACTTCAAATTGCCTTTTATCTCCTCCAAAGATCAAATAGTCAATGCACTCACAAATCCATTACCTTTGGCATGCTACATCACGTTACGATCCCAACTCCACTTACAGTTGTTTGGATCGAGGGGTATTAGCAATAGAACAGTAAATACACAATGATAAATTAAAAACCACAAAATATCTACACGGCTGTCTCTTGGAGGGTAAGGCAACCTTGCCTTGCAAAACTTTCCAATCATTATCTCCTTAAAATGTGACAAATATTGTCGTGTATATGTAAGTCCAATACACAAGTTTACGAAATTCTATCTTAAAATCAATTGAGAATAAGAGGTGTAATTCAAGGGCTTATATAGTGGTTTTGTTTAATCCCAACTTTCAGATGTGAGAATGAGTTATATTTTTAACATAAGGCTTAGACTATCAAAAACTTGATGAAAATAGAAACGTGTTTTTTTTTTGTTGAAAGACATTGTCCATAAGAGTCGAACTGAAGACATCTCGGTACCCATAGAGATTTAACCGATTAACTAGATGTCCGAAGGCATACACATGTTTTTTTAGTAGCAAAGATCTTCAGATATCAAATATCTCATATCTAAATTCGTGGTTAATAACGAGAGGAAGTCTTATCAATTCACCTCGTACGTTCGTAATGGATGGAGGAGAGAATTAAGCAAGCTTATTTGGTGATTTTTATTTGTTCAATAGAAAGTGACAAATCCAAGCTTATTTGGTGATGCTTTCTTCATGCTGGGTTTGGTTTAGCCCCAAAAAATGAGCCCACTTGCTTAACATGGTCCACATGTAGCATTAAGCAAGTCCACCTTGTTGCGCTATATTGATCGAGAGAGTCTATTGAATCGGAATGTTTTTAGTGGTTTTATAGAAAACTAATAAAAACAAAGCTAAACCCACTATATATGTACAAATAAAGAGTATCTTAATTAAATGAGGAATTGTGAATCGAGGTGTCCGATACAAACATTTCATGTATCATGTGAGACTTTGAGAGTATATTAAACTTTAACCCGAACAACATCACCAGCAAAAGATGGTGCTACCCAATATCTCATTTGACTTAGTTTAACTAATTTATTGGTGCAAAATGTTTAGGTTAAAGTTTAACGGGTCAATACTAAAGAAGGATCGTCCGAGCATACATATGTGCAATAAGTTGAACACATAAGTTAATAGATTCCGTCCTAAAATTAATTAATAAAAAGAGTAATCCAAAGAAACTATATACTAAGCTTGTTTTTCTTTATGATTTAATTTCGATGCGTGATACAATATCTTCAATTCTTCATATGTCTCTTCAAGAGCAACTGACCTAGCATAGTTGGCACTTGAAGGCCTTGGCGCCGACGAGGCCAAGGGGAGCTAGCCCAAATTGCACGTTTATGCTGGCTAAACAATCAGCAAACCAAAACTGTAAAGGCTCTAATACAATGTTATAGTCCGGTGGGTCAAAATACTATCAAAGGAGGAGACCATCTAAGCATAAGTATGCACGACACGCTCGATACATAATTTACCCTAGTACAAATATAAAGCAAACACCAAGTGTTTGTAAAAAATTGAGCCACATGACAAATTTGAAATATTTTTTGATTTTTGATTTTTGATTTTTCATTTTTAATCCACTTTTACCTTAATCACTTCCCTACTATCTAAAAAACTACTATCTACTCTTTTTTTTAAACAAATTAAAATTTTATAATTTTTATTACTAAAGAAAATAAGATTCAATTGTGAAAATTTATTCTGAATAAATAATTAAATAATAAATTAGAAATAAAATTATTTTAAAATATATCTGTACAAGATACGAGAATAACACTAGTTCTATATGTATTTCGCGAGTTTAGGATGGAAATAGGCTCGACACATAATTCCTGATATGGGATTTATAATTACAACATAAGTATATTTGCATATTTTTCAAACTTATTTTGTGGCATTATTGAATTTTGTAGCATTACCCATTTACATATCCGAATTTCAGTCAACGTACGAGGCGAAAAGTTCGTTGAATGGAATAATTGAGGCTTTAGAGAAGCCAAAGAGGCAACGAGTCAATTCATTTTCTAAACAATATGCAATTCACGATTGAATATTAAATGTATAGCCACTGCCAGATCATGCTAACTTTAAAAAGATTACTAGAAAATTTCAATTATATATGTACAAATATAGTTTAATTTAAATGGAAAATCGTACTATTTGGATTTTGTTTTGGATGTTGCATTCAAGTTAAGTATTTTTTGGAGTGCGTTTCATATCCTAGGAATGCAATTTTGTAGTGTAAACCTTGTTTCTAGGGTTTGGCGTGGTTAACAACAATTTTAAAACTACAAAATTGTTTACGCGGGGTATTTATTTTTAATAACGATTTTTCTAATATATACCCTAAAAACATAAATTAAGTATTTTTATTTTCTAAACTAAGACTCGATTTGAAAATAAATAAAGTCTATTAAAAAAATAAAAATTGTCCTATATATTTTGAGGCATATGTTAACAAAATCGTTTTAAGAATAAAGTTTGTAGAAAAATCATTTTAAGAATAAAGTTTGTAGTTCAACTGGTTGATTATATTTAGGAAAATTTTATTTCGTGTCCTTGAGTTTTTTTACTTTTTTGGATTGTACCTCGAAAAAAGTTTTTTTTTGGATGGTACTCTTAAACTTTTATAAAAATTCAACATGTAATGTTACTTAGTTATTTGTGAATTTTCGTTATATTATAAATACTTTTTCCGGAAATTAACAAGTAACGGATAATTATATGGTAGAATTTGTTATAAGGTATATTTTTAAATTTATTTTAATTATTTCGAAATTAAAATGGATTATTAACTTAATAAAACATAAAAAAAAATTATATTAGAAAATAAACGAATTTTGTTATAATCTAACGAAAATTAACATATAAAGATAAGGCACAACGTTTTGCAAAAAATTAGGGATACCATCTGAAATAATTTTTTTCAGGGTAGCATTCTCAAAAGCCAAAAACTCAAAGGTATCAAATGAAATTTCTCTTCTTTTTTTCGAATTTTAATTAAATTTCTTTCAACTATACAAATTAAACCCGAAATTGGTTGGTTTAGATTTTGTATAATTTTAACCCCAATGTACTACACGTCTACACTATTGTAAAATTGATGCATGTGAATGGCCATTTTTTGGTCATTTTTTTAAATCTTTATAATCACGATTTCGAGTGTACTACTACCGGTTTAATTAATTAATCTTCTCGAAATGGGAAAATTGTACCCTGTTTAACTTTATAGTCACATGGTTGCTGAGTCGGAGCATAGTAGACTGATAATTGTTTTGTGATAATCACGCTTAGATCTAGAAGAATCCCGAAGATGTGAATTAATTTAATTAAACACCTCAAGGTCAGTGCAAAACTTTTGTTTGAATACTATTTTTAAGTAAACACTACAATTAAAGTTATCGTTTTTTACTTACCATGTTAGAGGTCTTATTAAGGTACATGTTTAACCTTTTAAATGATGCATGATAGAACGGATTAATGGAGATTGTTTTGATAGGTTGAAGTTATTTGTAATTTTTTATAAGGAAAGGAATTAAAAAGGTCAATTTAATACTTTGTAGGATGTATGTAGACCGCTAATCGACGAGTTTTGGTATACATGCTTTGCATGAATTTAAAGGTCTATATATCTATTTTTTGGTTCATAAAATAGATGTATTTGCTTTCGACTAAGAAACACCGGATCGTTCTAATAGGTAATGTTCTAAAAATAGTTATGCGAACTCTTGGTGAAAAGGGTAGTCTAGCGTCTAGATAAGTTAAACAATTATCTAAATAGGGTTAGACGATTGTCTAAAGTAGACTAAAAAACTAGGTGGAATGAGACCGTTTAATGTCTATGTAAAGTCTAGATAAAACTTAGACGATATTTTTAAAACAGTAATAATAAAAGAAGGTGATTCAAATTCATGACCATGATGAGATCACAAAATGTGGCATTTATCAACTAAACACTATAGTATAATTTTCTTAAAATGCCATCATTAATTTTTAATATATGAGATATAAACACTCATAATATATACACTACTCCATCTTTTTGTTTTACTTGTTTTTTTAACTTTAAAATCATGTTTATAAAAACTTATTCTTTTATACATATATTTTTTTAGTGAAGGTCACTGCGTCACTGTCCAAAAGAGTCGAACTGAAGATGTATGAGTACAAAACAAACATTGATGATGGCATTTTATATATTTTGAACATAATTTTTTCACTTTGACCCTTGTATTTAATGTACAAAACAAACATTTAATTAAGGGTATTTTGATAGGAGTACAATTTAAAGTTTCTTATTGTATGTGTTCAAATATAAAAAAATAAATAAAATTAAGCAGAGGGAGTATTATCTCAAGTAAAAAAAACTTGGGATTAAATTAAGTAAATTATAACACAATCATTTTTTTTTTATTGATATATGGTATTTTATCCAAAATTACTTATACGATTTAAAAATGATTCTGTAAGGGCCTGTTTGGATTGCATACATTATAATGTAAAACTACATTATAGTATTTTACCTCATTAAAATGTAAAAGTTTATTTGGATGAACTGTTTTCTATGTTTAATTCATGTTTTATTTTAAAAATATTATTATTATTATTTTCACTAAACTTCATTGATACATGTTATATACTATTATTTAAGTACCAAGTCTCAATAGACTATCTAAAATAGTATGTAATTTAAAATAATATAAGATAATGCAAAAGTTCATTAATATATACTACGGAGTATAATACAATTTTCAATTTAATACAAAATAATTCAAAATGACATTATAGTACATTATAGTACATGTAATTTTGTTTGGAAATTTTAGGTGGTTCACAAATTCAGGAAAATCTTTAAAATGGTCCACCATGAATCCGGGTTCCTATGCAGCTCCAAATTTATGAACACGAGGCCAATGGCTCCATTTATTGTGACACAGTGTATTTGACACGTGGAAATCGGCATGGGAGAAAAAAGTCAGCTAGACCGACAATTTATTGCCACGTGGCTAAGCACTGAATCAACGATAACGATAAGAGGAGAGAGCCTTCAAGTGCCACATGGTACAATTCATATCTGTCAACCTGACAGCCATGTCACCTTATCATCTCCTCCTCCATAATTTTCTCTACCAAATTCAAGCCATATAAACATGTAAGAGATTTTTTTTTTTGACTTTTTATTGAGAGTTTAGGTTAAAAATATTTTTTTTACATTTAATTATTTATCCAAATAAAATGGTTAAAAATAGATTTAAAACAGTATTTTGGTCAAATTAAAATAAAATATTGCCGAAAAATAAATTAAGGTGTTCGAAATTGAATGTATGTTATAAAAAAAATTATTTAATAAAATTATAAAAGATGATTTTAAAAAAAATGTTTTAAAAGATAAATTTGGACAAAAAAAATCTAAATATTAAACTAAAAACTGAAAATGGATCATCGACTTATCTTAGATGCTAATATCAACTTACAAGATGAATCATGAACTAAAAGTTGAAAACAAGGGACTCCTTTCAAATTTTTTTTTCATCCAAGTTTTAGTTGAAAATTTGGTACTATTCAATTTGGTTTATCAAGTGGGGTAATTGACTAATCAATTTTGTACGAAGATAGAATTTTGTTATACTCGGATACTATTTCAAAGACCTAACTATTAAATTAAATGATCAAAGACATTATTCTAAATTATACTTATAAAAAATAACGATAGAAAATATTAATGTTATAAATACAAACTAAAATATTACAACATGACATAATGTAATATAAAATAAAAAATGAATAAAAACTTAACACATCAAAATTATTAAATTTTCACCTATAAAGTTAATCAAAGTGGAGTATTTAAATAAAGAATACTTACAATATGCTAGCTCACACATCCTTGAACTGTGCACCAAAGATAGTCAAACCAATCAAATTCTTCATAACATTCATAACGATCAATTTTACGAAGATCCCATTGTATTCCGGAAGCCCGTAACATTGGCCCCGACAACGGGTTGAGCCCTGGGATTTGACGGCGGACTTAAAAAGCCACCTACAGACGCTTTACGCCCAATCATTCCGGATAACGCTTGCATCCTCTGTCACTCTTTTCATCTCAAAAAGTCTGTTTTAAAGTGAAATATCTACTTTCATTTCTACTTGACTAGTAGAAAGAGCCATCTTTCAATGTTCCTCATCGGCCATATCTATAACTTTTATCAGTAGTAAAAATTTCATACACTCCTATTTTTTTAATAAAAAAATGATTATATAATTAGTTAAAACGTGAATTTCATATTCCTCGAGTGACAAATCCTCTGTTTAGATTATAAATTTAATGTATTAAATTATATTAAATTAATGTAATTTAATGCATTAAATTTCATGATTCAAACAGGGATAAAATAAAACAATGTAAATTTACAGTGAAAAGTTAACGTGTATTTTAAAATAAAATAACTTAAATATTTAAAAGGATTATATTTAGACAAATACTCTATCTACAACGACAAATATGTTCATCAATCATTAATTAGCCATATCAATCGTATGATTTGATAGAATTAATCATAAAATTCATATGCAAGCTATTCGGTCGTAGTATCTTACCAATAAAATGGGATAAGAGTATCTCCATTTAATTTTGCAATCCTATTACCACCTTTCATTTTAAAAATATTTTTTTATATTACTTACAAATTCATTACATTCTTATAATCAACAAATCTTTTCCGATTTATTCAAGATTTTGGATTGAATGATATTAATATATCATCAAATATAATCTATAAATAATGTCACAGACTTTATTATATAAATAAATAAACCATCCGTGCAAAAGCGGACGATTCCTTCACTAGTCACTACGAAGAAGAAGGCCTAGCGTTGAACAAAGAACCCCAATTTCTCTCCCCTTTACCTCCTCTTCTCTCTCCCCCTACTGAAAATGTCAATCCCCGCCGCCGGTGAGCGCTCCGGCCCCGCCACTAAAGAGATCATGCTCTTCGGTGTCCGCGTCGAAGTCGATTCCATGAGAAAGAGCGTTTCTCTAAACAACCTTTCGCAGTACGCTCTCCCTCAGGACACGCTCGTCACCGCCGATAAGGACGTCGCCGCCGGCTACGCCTCCGCTGATGAATCCGCCTCCGGTGCTCACAATCGGTCTCTTTCCTCCGCTGCCTGCAACCGCGAACGCAAGCGAGGTGAGCTGATCTTTCGGTTTCGTGATTGTGTTTTTGTGGTGGTTTTTTTTGTTCTTAGACCGGTGGTGATGGTGATGGTGGTGGTGATACAGGTGTTCCGTGGACGGAGGATGAACACAAGCTGTTTCTGCTTGGATTGCAGAAGGTCGGTAAAGGAGATTGGAAAGGAATCTCCAGAAATTTCGTCAAGACTCGGACTCCAACTCAAGTGGCTAGCCACGCTCAGAAGTATTATCTCCGGCGATGCAATATCAATCGCCGCCGCCGCAGATCTAGCCTGTTTGACATCACAACGGAAACGGTATTGTTCTATGATTATAACCACCGGTTATCCAATTGATATTGCAATTGATTTGTCTGAATCGCAAACTAATACATTCATCTTGAAATTTCTGATAATCCATAACGAGTTTATAGTGATTGAAGCCTCTAGAAAGAGGGATTTACTGATTTGGTGGAAAAAAAAAGTTCTCCACACTGAAATCTGACTTCCAATTTTGGTTTCGATTTGCTGTTCTTCTCTAGTTTTAGGTTTGGTTATCTATGGTGAAATTAGTCCTTTCTAGTGCCTTGTTGATTCGATTTGATATCTTCCTGATGTTAGGTTTCTGGAAAATCAGTGGCCGAACAAAGTGGCAATAAAGCTAATGTTAACTCTCAATCACCACCACCACCACCACATACATCCGTGCAAGGGACTTCATCTGAAGCATCCAATATTAGCTTATCAACAACTCCGATGGTTTCTCCTGTTGGAATTGGTCAGTATCTGTCAGACAATCATCCCAACAATGTCAACAACAACATCAATCTGATCCAATCCACTCCACTTCTTCCTGTTGGCTCAACAACCATGGCAAATCTGGATCTGAATCGGAGCTCTGCGATGATCGAACCGTCTCTGAATCTGTCATTGTCGTTGTCTTCCTGGCAGAGCAACCGATCAAGGCAACCGAGTTTCCAGGCTATGCCAAGCTTCTCTGATGGAGATAACATGATCAGTGTGGCTTGAGAAGTTTGCAGGTAATGGAGAGGTGAAAGAGAGATTTTAACAGTTTAATGGCTCTTGCTTTAGGTCTGGACTAATACTATATAGCAGTAACTCAATTAGCTTGGTCTAATTGATAATGTGAGAACTTTTGTTTAATGTACAGACTGTAAAATGTCACCTTTGTTCTTGTTTGTTGTTGTCTCCCAGACTACTCTACTACTACTAGTATTATTAGCACTTCTGTGACCTTTTTAATCTTAATGGGAAATATGCTTGTATGTTGTTGTCTATTCTGCCTCTTTTTGAGCCTGCATTGAATTGAATTGAAAGCAATCAAAGAAACATGCCCCTCTCTCTCTCCCCCTGAAAACTTAATTCAATTTCTGATGTGGATTGCTACTGCTCTGGGTCCAATTGTTTTTTTGATGACTGAGAACCCACCTTCGGTAGCAAACCCTAGGCTCGTGGCCTAGCGTTACCTAGGCTCGTGACCCAGCTGACAACGATCACGAACCAAGTAAATCGGTTAGTCCCAACCGACTTGACCCAAATGGAAAGAAGAATGGTAAGACTTGGTTTCTCACTCAAGTGAAGGGGTGAAGGCAGGGACCGGATCCGGGGCCCCAACATTCCCATGTTTCTTACGACTAGACCGCCTTATGTGAGACCTTTGGGTCTAATTTTTTGTTCATTCATAATTGATATGTACAAATCAATGTGAGAAGAGAGTTTATAGTCATTGGTACTAAAATATCAAGTTATAAACCAATCACAAGTTGATCTAGTGATCTGTGATCTATACGTAGAGCGATGTTGACCGATCGAACAGGGCCAAAGAACAAAAAAATATCAAACTATGAAGATGTCATATTTACGAAGTTATGATATCATGGTAGTAGTAGTTGAGGAGCAAGAGCATTGTTGTGCAAAGTGTTAGGTGATGGTGGTGGGTGCATTTAATAAGATATTAAGATAGATGAGATGATTGGATTGGATTAGACATCATACTTTGTACCAAAAAGCATATCCGAAACAGTGGTTGCACTATCCTTGTTGTTGATTGAATGGTGATTTGAATAGTTCAAGTCATGTGGTTGTGAATCATGTTGAGAGCCCATTAGGGTTTGATAATGGTTGAGTGGTTTCCTTTTTTGTAGGGAACATCAAATGTCTCTTTGTATGAAAGCTCCATTTGCAACACTAAAATAGTGCCATCCATTTTGGTGGTAAGCATTCATGTATGGACTCCATTGGTATTATTCCATTGGCATTCTTGTGCCATTGTTTTATTCCAGTTACTTTGAATGACGTTTATAGGTTCATTATTTATAATCAATTGATATATTTAGAAAAGTATTTATTTATATTAATTTATGTGTCATCCAAAAAATCATACTACCTCGGTACCTCCTTCCAAAATGACAACTTGTAAGAAAAGTCCTTTCTATTTAAAAATTATTTTAATATTTTGGAAACCCGTGCAACTCTCTTTACTCTTTATGTTTGCTAAAATTCATTTTTCACCTAAAAGCCTTTTCTATAAGAAGTGAAACAAGCGCATAAAAGAAAAGTTAAAAAAGTGAACAAATTTAATAGGACACTCGAAAAAAATAAAACAAATTTTCGGGGGCGGAAGGAGTACTCAAATACAGTGAACGCAAATAAAAATGACATCACTCATTCATTCACAAAACGATAAGTGCATTTGCAAATTTATCGATTATTCAATTTGTTTGCTTTTTATAGTGACAAATTAACACAGACCTAAGATCCAAAAGTATGAATGTTACAACTTACAACAAAGACAAGTGGGTTTTCCATACCCGTCAATTGCTAAGAAAACAGAGAAGTGGGCCTTCCCTTGTGTTTGTTTCTTGAACAGCCTCAATAAAACTGATTTGAACAAGGTTCCATGTAAAGACTTTTTTTTAGATGGATTTAAAACCATTGTAACATAACACATTCTAGGATTAGGGGCGAAAATAATTCATGGATGCTTGATTCACCCCAATTCTTGATCTAAATAAATTGATAAGAACGCGATCTAAGCTAGTTGGTATACGAGTGATGGGTGAAAATTTTGGTGGGTAGATCTAATGCGAGTGAAGGAACATTCGACCCACTTTTAAATCTGCCACCCACATAAACATTCGACCGCTTCACTTATGTTTCATTTAAGTAGGTACTTGATGATTATTTTATCATAGATGTTATATCTATGAATGATTTTTTTAACTTTATCTAGCTTGTTAAGTTTTCACATAATGGATTAATTTTCTCCAACTTTATAACTTCTTGTTTATTTTATATATAGAAAGTAGATTTTTATATGTATTTTTAAGTTAAGACTAAAAAATGCAAAGAATAAACTACTAATTTATTTCACCCAATTCACCCAAAAATCCGACTGGGTGACAGTTGGCTGGGTGTTATTGACGAGTTCGGTAGATGACAAATGGTGAGAGGAAGCTATTAACCTCGCAAATCGGTGATGAAAGCGATTTACCCATCCGTCGTCCTACTGATCTCTATTTCTATTGATGCCACAATCTTGTCATCTTGATCTCCATCTATTGTCCTACTAAACTCTAAAAGGAAAAACATAAATTCGTTGAAAAAAATAATAATTCTTAAATAAATAAAAATAACAAATCTTTCAAAATAAAATACTTATCATATACCCTAGTAATATAGACTAGTTTTACCGTCGTACTATGTACGACTACGATTCGATATTTTATAGGCATTATAAATAAAATATAATAAATAAATAAAATATAATATAAATTTTAATATAAGTAATTTGTTGCTCATAGAATGTCTAATTTTTAAATCAAATATTATATTCTTCATATTTTATTACTTTTCATGTACGTAAATTTAGAGATTATCAAACATTTCAATATATCTATTAAATATTTATTATCTATCTTTATTAATTTTAAAAATTATAAATATTTATCTTTTAAAAAATCACTATTTATCTATAAATAAATTAATCAAAAGATATATACGAAAAGATTTATATTTAATTTAAATATTTTATCTTTAATTTTAAATATTTGTATTAGGAAGTTTTCAAAAGATATTGTTATACTAAATAGATATTTGTTTTATGTTAAATATAGATTTAAATAGTTAAAGAAGAATTTAATAGAAAAAGTTAAAATATTAGAAATAAAAATTAATTTTATAAATATGAAGTGCGACCAGAATCTCGTTCTAGTGGCTCGAAAAAGTACAACTTTAATATATAGTTATAGATTAAAAAATCCATTCAAAATTAACCTTCTTTCCAAATCCTAATCAATGGGAAATATTTTAAACAAGTTTGATTTGATTTGTGTAAAAGTGGAGCATGAAATTATTCATGAGATTGAAGACTAGCAACAATAATATTTTATTGCCAGAGGAGGAACTATTGGTTTTTTTTTTTTAATTTGACTAGCAATAATGATGGTGACTATTGGGTTAAGACAAAAGGCCAAGGATTTGGCGATCATGTCCGTACCGTTCACATTAGCAAAACCTCCCTTATCCATCGGTTTTCTGCGCCCCTCTACCAGCTACTCCCCTCGCTCATCCGCCACCATGAGCTCCGCCGCCGGCGATGCAACGAACAATGCTTCAGCCGGAATCCATGGCGATCTGGATTCCGTTTTCAAGCAGAAGAAAATCGTCCGATCGAAGGTCAGAAAGGCGCTCAAAGAGATGGATCCCGCCCTTCGATCTCTCGAAGGTAAGCGTATCGAGTCCAATACTCCCCATCTCAATGCTTCACTTGTGATTTTTTGCTTATTTAGAGTATAAATAATGCTGTATTGTGAAAATATGGCGACTGAAATTGTGAAAATTGAGTGTTTATGTGCGCAGCTAAAATTGTTTTTGTGTGAACTGATTGGAGATCTTTCGATTGTGTTGGTTCGTGCTTTTCTACTCATTTTGCAATAGAGGAAATTATATGGAATCGAAGTTTTGTATTGTATGCAAAACATTGGTTTCTATTTTGAAGCTCGCAGATGAATCTCAATTTGGAATACACTTGCCTGATGATTTGGTGATGCCTAATGGTTGCTTGTTGAATCCAAGCCTCTCATGTATCTGAGTGGCATATCATTCATAGTGATACTGTGTGAGATAAATGTTAATGCCTTTACCACTTAATTGATGGTGTTTCTTAGTATATCCTTGCATATCGAGTACTGTAATACTCTTGTCTTCATTCATTCTCATTCTCTGAGGTTTTGCTTTGCAGTTCTTCTGTTCACATTGCTTTCTCATTTTTTTTTCAGACACTAAAATTCAAGAGATAGTACTGGAAGCACCATGGTTCAAGTCTAGTAAGAGTTTGTGTGCATACATAAGCTGCAGTGCGTTACGAGAAGTCGATACATCAAAGATCTTGAATGAGATTTTGCATACTCCAACCAAAGGTTTGGCTTTGTTGATTCCAGTGCTTTGCTGCCTATTAGTCTGATTTATGCTTGAGCAGTGGAAATTAAATGACAGAATTTTTGTCTATTTAGAATTATAGTATGGTTTATCCTGTAGGGTTATGTGCACGTTTTAGGAGTAAATATATAGCTAGAGGTGACAATCAAGCAGGCTTGTAAGTTTGCAGTTTAAGCGATGTCAAGTTGCATATGTATCTTTTTAGGATAAGGCAACAATTTGGCTAGATTGTGTCAAATTTATGAGTTCAGAGTACCAACCTATTCTGTTCATGTTTGATGTTTTGGTTACTTGGTTGTAGTTATGTTGTATTTGGAGTTTTGCACAACGGTAGTTCGAATTCTATATATAGTAGTGATATTTAGTATAAATTGGCTATTTTCCTCATAATTTCAAGTATAACTTTCATACTGAACTAATGTCATACAGTAGCCATTTTTGCTGTTGTAACTTGTAAGTATAATTGTAAGACTGTTGGAAGTTTGTGTAACATCAGGATCATACTCAAAATCAATATTATCATATCAGGATCCTTTGCCAGTATTGATGTCATCTCAAGCTTCAATGTTTGGTTCCATATGCAAGTAGAAACATTTTTGTTTGAATTGAATGTTGAAATTTTGAGAATCGTTTACTTGTAGATACCAAGGAATTCAATGCAAAAGCACTTTATGTTCCACGGGTGGAAGACAAGAACAGTCACATGCGGATGTTTAACATTTCAAGCACCGAAGATCTTATAGCAAATTCAATGAACATTTTGGAGCCTTCTCCGGTAGATGGCAATGGAAACCAACGGGAAGATGGTAAATTCTTTCCTCCAATGCCTCACTTTAATTGCCACATTGCTACGATGGATTCTATATTGATAGCATATTTTGTGTCCTATCAACAGACTATGATATGGTTTCATCTGTTTATCAAATAGTAAAATATATGATATGCAAGTTATACAAATCAAACTCTCTTGCCAATAACATCTTTCACCTCCTAGTTGACAAAGTAATAGTTCATAAATGCAAAAAGAAGATGAGGAAAGACTAGAAGTTTTAAATCTTGCACTGTGTTTTTTCCCTTCTAAAGTAAATATTGCTCTTGAACTATTGATAGTTGATACTACAACAGAAACTCAGTATAATCCTGCAATAGGGTTCTAATGGAGGTAGTGTTTGCAGTCTTTACTTGTAAGACTTTTTCCTAAAAAAAAAAACTTGGCTCGTAAGCAGATCTGTATTGATGGCCTATTGATACTACAATGAAGGTCACAAGCTTATTGATGCCTTTTTGTTTATGCTCTCCTCTGACCTTGAGATTGAAATTAGGAAAACCAAGTCTGACACAATCTGATTTGTGTGAACAGTGAACTGGATTGCGTGTTATGTGTTTACTATTTAGTGATTAATAGATCTAAAAAACAAACTTGTCTTCTCAATAATTTATGAGGAATGTTAAGACATAAGTACAAGGTTTGCACTACTACATTACAATCAGCACCAATGGAGGCTTAATCAGCTTCACCAACCTGATTAATAGTCAATTCTTAAACTTTTTTTCCTCTCTACTCGTAAAGGGTATGCTAAAATTATTTTATGTAATGCAGTTATGCTAGCAAGTGAACCAGTTGACCTACTCCTGCTTCCAGGTAATGCTCCTACAAGTACAACAAGCCTCTTCCTAATTTCAATCATTTTTTACCCTTGATTCATTTGTCACTGTTCATGTAGGACTTGCCTTTGACAAATCTGGGAGACGTTTGGGCCGTGGTGGAGGGTATGTTCAAGCATTTTTAGCAAATTATGTCCTTTATCTAGTATCTTATGTATTTTCACCTTCTGTTTACATATTATTCATCCTGACTCATTTATGCATAGAATGAATGTACACTTTATCTTAACATTTTTCCTATAAACAAGTGACTTAGCTTTTTATTTGTTTGTTTTTGCTATGTACAATGAACACCGGATAGTTACTATGACACATTCTTGAGGAACTACAAAAAGCTTGCAAATGAGCGGAGTTGGAAGCAACCTTTTCTTGGTACATCTCTATTCACAAGCTCTTCAACTTACAATCTGATGTTAGACATTGATGCAATTGTCTCTTTTTTTTTGTAGTTGCTCTATCATATTCATTGCAGATTCTGGATGAGGATGTGATCCCAGTAACACCAAGTGACGTCTTGATTGACGCGCTAGTGTCTCCGGATGGCGTCACGCCCATTTCTCAAACTGCAATTCAAAGGTAATCTTTTGATCATCATGTCTCAGGAAATCTTAGTGATGAGATATGACCACTTAAATTAGAGGAGCACTAAATGAGAGAGCTTTGGAGGAAAATTCAAACCACAATGGCATTACTAGGCAATTCCCATCTTATTTTAGTACTCGGATTCTGATTGTTTGATCTTTCCATCTATATCCGTTACAGGATGAAGCATGAAATATGATGAGACTGGAACAAAGATCTATGAAGTCTATCAAGGCTGGCCCACTATTAGAGAGACTCAATCAATTAGGGGCTAGGGCCCATTGTTTGGCAAATTTTGGGTTCAAAATATCTTCAGACACCTTTTTTTTGTTTGTTTTACTGATTTTTATCGATATTATATTATTATTGGTTGCTTATCTTGCATTGTCACATTCAACTTTTTTTTTTATAAAAATCTCCACCTAGCTCCGCCTAGACCCTGGAAGGTGCTAGTCCGTCTAGCCTTTCCTTTCAACATGTGTAGGAGACCGTCTAGGCCGCCTGTATGCTAGGCGGTCCCTCTTCGCCTACGGTCCACCTAGCTTTTTTTAGAACATGACAATGGTTTTTTCCCCATTTATTCTATTAAATATTCTCATAGTTATATATAGCCGGTAAGCATGACATCCCATGCTTACCCAAAAAAATGATGACTACCAGTTTATTACCCTGTGATAATTGAAAAATGATGAGCTTGTGCGAGAATGATGCACTATTTCCTCGCCCTAATTTTTTTATACCCAAAATGAACTTTACAATAATTTAATGATAATGCTATATACCAAACTACCACTAAATTCATTGAAAAGCATATTAGGATTGAAACCATGCTTGAGGATCCATTGACATTTGCCTACATTAATGAGAAAATGAGGTGGTGAACAAGTAAAGTAACCTTACAATACTGAAAAAACCTTATGAAGTTACAAGAACAGCTGATAGAAACATTAGGCTTACTCGAATAAAACATGGCGCATTGTGGTCTCCATAATACATCAATGGGGAGAATAACAATGAACGGATCTAATAAGATCCGGAACGTCCTTTTTTACATGATACCAATATTCAAGCACACTACAACGAGAGGAAGGTTGATCATAATTACTCTTAAGATAATACACACAGAAGTGACAGAACAGAGGCAAAAGAATGCAAATTCTCTACAGGAGACCTTTTGAGCTTTGTTATTGCAAATACAAGGCCTATATATTGTTCTTTTTCAACGGCTAAACAGATGATCACATTTATATCCAACTTTGAATGTAGAAATCTGCTAATTCTTACCAATTTAGAGGAGCAAACATGAACTCATGTGTATGTAGTCATGTTCTCTCAAAGTTGCCACCACCCAAGTGCATATGCAGCCACTCAGCGTCCATAACAGGTGCGTATTCCCTTCCTGATTGTGAGCTAAACATCATTCCAGTTGCATCGAACGTGGCGGGCACGGGCTGAAAGTACAAATATATAACTGTTAGAAAATAATCACATGAGGGCTGTGCAAATTCCGGTCCGGACCGGATTTTTGGACCGGACTGGACCAACCGGACCGGATTTTTGGACCGGACCGAGACCGAGGGTACCGGTCCGGTCCTCGGTCCATGAATTTTGAACTTCCCGTCCCGGTCCGGACCGACTTTTTAAAAATATAAATAAAATTATAAATTTATATATAAATAGTATTTCTTATGTTACAAAATTTATTTTTTATTATTTAAGTTTCACTTTTATGTATATATTTCATAACATTATATTTTTCATAAATAATATGTAAAAATTTTCATTACAAACATAATTTTTTTCTTTAAAAAATATTAATTGTTTTAAAAAAATAATATCCTGGTCCAAAAGTGGACCGGACCGGACAGGGACCGAGACCGGACCAGACCGAGAAATTCCAGTCCGGTCCTCGGTCCAAAATTTTGGGGATTTCGGTCCCGGTCCGGTCCGGTTTTGGACCGTTGCCCAGCCCTACACTAATTTGTCATCATCAAGCTTCTATACTTGAAATGTTTAGGTTTACCAAAAAAAACCATGTAAAAAATCCTAATTATTCAAGGCATAGGATAGAAAAAACAAATTATCAAATCAAGAGAGTTGTATAAGTTTTTCTTGTTGTTGTCATCTAAGGTAGCTTTCAACCCAAACTCTGAAACTCTACTGTTAGGTCAGATATGAAAGGAACAAGTAATACTTCTCTCTTCTTAACTATCGTCTATGTGATGTGTGCAGAAAGCATGCTCTTAGCAGAACAGAAGTAAATTTTGGAGGTAAGCTATAAGAAGAGAACAAGATAATGGTCCCCCTAACTTAAAGGGAGAGCCCCCATCCATAGATTGTATTTGTCTCTTCTGTCCTTGTCAATTATATAGTACTGTTGAGAAGAATTTAGCTACACTAACTTTGAAGGCCAGTGGTGCCAGCAAAATTTGCGGGATGAATATGAACATGGTGATGAAAGATTAATGGAATAAATGAAGTACCCTACAAACCATCTTCATTTTCAAATTTAATTGAAAGATTGAACTTTTCCTTTAAATGACAAGTTCAGCAGAGACTTCTCCACTATTCAGACAGTTTATATAATTATATCAGTTTAATGAAATCAGTGTCTATCTCCGGACTATATGCTAGAAATTTGATTTTTGTGTAGTGATTAGGAGAAGCACAAACTTGAGAACTTACATCTTTTGAAGGGAAGCCATTTGCAGCAGGATTTATTCCTGAATTAACAGCTTCAAGCTTCATGGATAGGAACTACATAAAATCAGAAACAAAAAGTTAGACAACTATTCATATATGAATGATTATAGTTCTGGAAAACTGTGAGAAGCAAGTGCATAGAAATAAATGTCTGTATAAATACAGTCAAAATGTTTCTTTCAAAGTTGAAAGAAAGAAAAAGAATAGTACAAAATTTGCAAACAGATTTCTTTCAAAGATGTATTGGAGTTAATTTCTGTATAAAACTATAAATACAGTAAAAATGTTTCTTTCTTTAGACAATTATTTAATGTTGTGAGAACAAGACCCATTGTCTGTGTAAAGGTGCAAAGTGTACTAGGATTTCAGAAAAAGAAGGCACAAGGAAGGACCATGTATACTGGCCCTTAAACACTGCAATACTGAGGAGTTTCAGTGAGGTTGTGATAACTTAGCCAGTTTTCAATTGGAAAAAAATGGCCACCAAAACAGGATGAAAGCTGAATTGTATCGTCAGAGTTTGTTGGCATACTAAATGTTCTGAAAGTAAAGTTTGTGGGCATACAAATTACCTGCTGTTACAATATTTGAATCTAAGTTGATTAAAGCCAAATATATAGATAAATTGAATTCAATAGCATAATTTGCCATATCATTCTTGATTTAACCATTCAGTGACATCCTAAGAGAATTCAAAATGTGATGGATAACATCTAGTCAAGCCAAGTGCTTTCCAAATTAATGAGCAATACTCAACCCTTGGTTAACAAATGCTTAGCTTAAAATTTGCAAATTACCTCAACCTGCCGTTGTAATGATTGAATGTAATTGATTATCTCGTCAAGGACAAGTGCTTTCCCAATGACCTGTCCAGAAAATTTCACCAAGAATTATGAGAAAATTATGTGCCTATTCATCTAGGAAAACAAGGAAAATTCTTCATATTTACTTATTAAAAATTCAGAATTAAGGTCACAAACACTATTTGTCTGGACAAACCTTATTGCATCCAGGCACCAAATCTTGTAGAGTCTTCATTCTCTCACTGATTTTTTCCCTCCTAGCCTGCCAGGATAGAGATTAATGATCAATACTCAAACCAATGATGAAAAAATAATTTCAGAAACAAACAAGAATAAGAATGTTATCATGGGAGAAAAAGTACTCAACCCTCGGTTAACAAATGCTTAGCTTAAAATTTGCAGGGAGTTAGACAATTACTCTCTCAGCCAAACTATGGCTATCGGTAGCTTGACCTCTTCTTGCTCTAACATGGATATAGTCCTTCAGAGGATCATTCGTCTGATCATTTTTCTCAGAAGGTTTGCCACCACCAGCTGAATTTGCTTCTGTTCCAGATTTAGAAACTCCATTCTCATTTTTAGGTCCCAATAGTTTCAATTGTTTACCAACTGGCTCGTTCTGCATGAATGATAGAAAAGATTCAAAAGAATAAATTGTAAAAGCCACTACCATACAACACCAATAAGATGTCCTATAGTCCTATCCAAACAAGAAATTTGCCAAGAACTCAAAATATTCCACTAATCAAGCCATCATCCATGCCAAAACTAATGAGCATGAAATTTAACTAGTACAAAAAAAAATGCTGATAGACAGTTTTACAGCTACAGCTATCATCACACCTAACTATTCCACTAAACACCTGGTTAAATGAACAGTTTTGGACCATATACCATGAATGCAAATATTCCCCACATTCATTACATTTGGTGCAAATCTACCATATAGTTCTTACTTCTTATCAAGTAAATGACACTCACATGTATGGGCTTCATAACTATTAAGAAACTTTCAATTTCTACAGAGTAGAATCCAAAGCAAGAAATGTGCTGTTACCATTTACAATGGCAATTCTCAACAAGTATTATCTATCTCCAATTACATCCTAAAAATAGTAAAAAATTATTCACACACCCAAATACTATTGCCATTTTTCACAGTAGTACTCAGAGAAAAATCAAGAATGTACCAATTCATTGCCACTGTTGGTAGTATTAGTAGTAGTGGCAAGAGTAGCAGAAAGCTTCTTCGAAGACTCATCCTCCATAGCCACCGCCCTCCTCTTCCTCCCCCCACCGCCGCCCACACTTCCGCTCTGTTCCGTCACGGTTGACTCCTCAATCGAACCGTCGCGGTTCAACACGCCGGCTGCGTCCACAAACCCGCCCATCCCGCTCGCTAAAAAGCCCTCGCCTTCGCCCGCCATTCTTAGTCCTAACGGCCAAATTTCCGCAAGCGAAGGATTCGCCGTGGAGAACGAGCCTTCGCTGAACAACGGAGGATCCATTCCTTCTTCCTCCCTCCACAAACTTCTCACATCCAAATCCGGAGCTGATTCCGTTAAAATTCCACAAAATCTTCAACTTGGTTCGAACTCGAAGCGAAATTCACAGAGAAGCAGAGCAGAAGCTAAAATACTGCTTGTTCTCCCAATCGCATAGGATTAAGAGATCAAACCGCCATGGAATTAGGTTAGAGGTCGAAATTGGGGGTAATGGGGGAATTCGTTGCTTATATGGAGAGGAGGAGCTGAGAGGAGTGGCAGGATAAAGTGCGCATGTGGAGAGAGAGGAACAGTAGTGTGTGCCTGTAGAAGAAAAGGAGAGGGAGAGTGGAGTGGTAAAGTGCGCATCGGAAGCGCAAGTTAGCAGTGCTAGAAAAGAGAGAAGCTTTCAGTTCAGTTGAGTGAAAATTTTCTTTATTTTCTTTTTAAAAAATATTATTATTTTATTGTGACCTCATTTTGTTATGGCAGATCAGATCTAATCAGCACCACTCGCCCAAGCCCGGGCGAAGGTTTGTGCACGCGCTCTTTTGGCTTGCCACGTGGGTGTCTATAACAATGGCTGCTTTTTCTTCTAAAAAAAGTCTTGCTAGTACTTTTCATGATTTTTTTTCACCTCGAAGAGAATTTTGTTAATAAAAAAAGCTAAGTATTAATCATAGAAGGAATAATCCACCCTTTATGTCATTTAATAATAAAGAATTTTTTTAATAAAGAGTTAACACTTCAAGGGATCAAATGATACATGAAAATCAAAACTAAGAGAAAAAAGATAAAGAAGTTAGATAATTAGCGGCACTATTAACTTTACGATTAATATGTCGAAATTGGATATTCCAGTTCTTAGAGATAACGCATTGGCATTAATGCATCAGGCTAACAAGTGGATGATTACACTCCATATGCTTATAAAGAAGAAGACACACAAGTTGCGACTTGCGAGTCAACTACTATGAATATCCTCATGTAGCCCTTACTCCAAGCAAGATACAAACCTTGAAATACACCCTATAGCTCTACCATAAATCGGAACAATACAAATATCAATATTATTAAATAAAATTAGAAACAATTTATTTAGAATTACACAAAAGATTAAAATATATAATATTATGTTATAATGAGAATAAATTGAGAAGTTCACAACTGACTCAACCCGCTACATAAAATAACAATTCATAGAAAAATTCTCTACCATCTAAATGTGAACATAAAGCTTTTAAACACTTCATAAATAATAAAAATTGAAAATTGAAAAGTTTCATGTAAATTGAGATGCTTCAAGAAGCTTTATACTAAGTAGGACAAAGATAGAGTATCTGGAGTTCAACTTTGGGATGTGGAGGTGGGGTAGAAGTGATGCTTGACGAGATGACTGTTCAAAGCCCAAGTAACTTGGGTCTTATGTGTATACTGTAGAGTAATGGAGGGTCGGACACGGGTATCGTACTATGGATCCTAGCAGGGTGTCAAAGTTGGAGAAGAGCGTCAAGTATGTTGTGTGACGAGAAAGTGCCCCTCAAGTTCAAAGGCAACTTTTACCGGACAATTGTTCGATCCGCCTAGTTGTACGATACAAAGTATTATGGTACTAAGGTGCAAGAAAAAAGGCTAATGGTTTACCTAGAAAGGATGATCCGGCCAGTAGATGTATGGATATACGATACAAAGTATTGGATAAGTTGAAGAAAAAACGAGATTATTATCAACAAGATTGGAGTGGCCTAAGTACAAGTTTCATGAATGAATGGATAGTTTGATGGTTCAGACACATATAGAGGATGAGTATGGATACCTTAATGCGTAGATGTAAGTGTTTGGTCCTAGGTGGGTTCTGCAACGGTAGAAGAAGGCCCAAAAGAGTTCAAAAAAGTTTATCATGTCGGATCTTACTCTCTTAGCAATCTCATAGGGTAGAGGACCCAAGACAGAGCCTGAAGAAATAGTATTCGAGTCGAGAATGTTTATTTAAGAGCTAGGGTGAGCTTCTTGACATGAGGGGTACGATAGACCTCTCTATCTGGACTAGGTTTGAGGTGTTGGACGGCTAAGTTTTTGTACTTTAGGCTTGTTTTTCTTGTGTACGTTGTTAGTGGGTTGTGTGGTGCATCCACGAGTGTCAATGCTTGGTTTTATATTGTCCTGTATATTTTCCTTGTTGGTTCGACGTTTGTTCCCTTTTGATTGAACTAGAGTTTTTGCCTCTTTTGATTGTGTTTGACCTTATAATTTTTCCTCGTAGAGTTTTCAGATATACCTTTCGTTTCCTAGACCAGTCAGTGTGGGATTTCACTAGGTTATTGTTGCATCTTAAACTATATGAAAACTAGTTATTGTGTATATATTAAAGTAAAAATGAATGTTTTTAATATAAGTACTACAACAAACAAACACAAGGCCCCTAGAATGAGAGAGTGGGAAGCACGCGCCTTGTTGTGATTGATAGTGTGTGAAGTCTGCATTTGAATGGGGATCCGAACGGGGGGAAGCTCTGATCCCTTTGATGCCATTGTTTGGCATTTCCCTCTCATTTTTAATTGATAAACTAATCATTGTCTTCTTGAATCTCTCTTCGTCCAATCAAATTATGCATATCAAAGTTTCATTCAATTAATTATTGTGTTAGCAACTTAGCATTGATGGATGAGATCTAGAATGGCATTTTGTGAGGTTTTTTTTTTATGAAGTCAAGACTCAAGATTGTAAAGTTTTCTCCTTCTTCCAAGCCTTCTTATATGAATGAATTTTATACCCACTTTGGTTTAAAATAATTGATATATAGTTTTGAAACAAATTTTCAATAAGTGTTAACCGAGTTCAATTTCTTACTCCTTTTAGGTCGAAAATAAGTGTTATTTTAACACTTTAATTTTGATCAAGTTTATGTATCGTTTAGATTTTTAGGTAATTAATTATGAGTGAGGTATAAAAATTGTTATTGAAATTTATTTTGCTTGGCTAGTACTCTTCATTCATTAGGCAAAAAATGTGATATATATTTAAAAGGTGATAAAATTGAGAAAAACTTTAAGATTTTGAGTTTAATTAATAATTTTCTTAAAACTTGTATTGAGTGCTAAAAAGACACCGATTTCTGATAAGAGGGAGTAATTTTTTTTTCTCAATACTATCAGTTACTAAATATTTATTACTTTTTACACTAATAAAAGAAAAGTGTGGATCAATAAAAAAAAATCAATAACAATTATTATTACTCACTCTTAATTAATTGTCGAGAATTCTTGAAGCGATTAATAAAGTTTATTGCTTATTTCACTTTATAGATAGAAACTGTTTTGGGGCGAAAGTAATTTTAATTTGTTCTAAAATACATAAAAAGTAAAGAAATTACACGAATTTCAAGAATTATAAAAGTATGTTTTGAAGAGAGTAATTTTTGGAGTGAAAGAGAACAAGTCCTAAAACGACATTTATTTATCACATACTAAAGATAAATTTTGTTAGTATTGACATTCTAAATTATTGATACAAATTTTTTTTTGATTTGGTAAGATTTAGGGTAGGCCAAGTACTACTTGGACTAGCCTAGAGCAAGAATGGCAAACTGAGAACTGGTTTACTAACCAATTCTAAGAAAGAATGGCAAACCGCCGCCCTGAATGCTCGAACCTGAGACCTTTTACACATTGGCAAGAGGCTCAACCGTTAAGTCATGAGCACTTGCTCTAAATTATTGATACAATTATTTGCAATATAAACCTTTAATAAAATAGCATGTTATCCAAAAGATTTTTAAAAATCCAGTCAAGCATGAAATCTAGTAGCCTAAATGATAGATCCACCATCCACCATATATACTACCATAACCTACTTAATTTTTAATGTACTCGTTCCCATACAATTTGAAAGGAAAAAGTACCTAACAAGTACTTGTTCATAACCAACTTTGTGGAAACAAATTAATAAATGATAGCTTCACATAATCTCGGGAGGGTGATAGGGTTGGTAAAATGAACTATCACATGATGTGATTTCATTACATTATAAGTCTTTTACATTACAAAAGTCATTCAATCCATGATCAAATATTGTGTATATAAGGAAAAAAGGGCTTCATTTAAGTCTAGTTAGAAAGCCCCAACAAAAGGTTTGGTGTAAGATGGTGATAAATGGGCACATTACACATAGAGAGAGGGCCTTATCGTTTTCTTTTTTATGGATGAAAGAGGAAAGAAAAAAGAGACCACTTATGGGTCTATGGATAAAAGATACTTAGAGCTTATTAAATTATAATTTAGATTCATATTAAGTCAAATTTTACATTAATGAAATTTATGGGTAGTGATCGATTGGTCATTTAGTCATGTTTCAATATAGTTTCTAAATAAATCGAGTTCTAAAATCGTATAGTAAGAAAATGAATTCTGTTAAAATAAATTAGAAGAAGGTTTTTAGAAGTTGATATCGAAAAAGAAAAATATAATTTTAGTTGTTAATTTATTATTTAATGATCGATAAATGATCAATTATTTGACTATGATTAAAAAAAATCGTTTTAATAAATGAAGAATCCTAAGAAATCGGTCTTTTTTTCATTGTTAAATCTCTCTTATATTTTTTTGATAGAAAAGGAAGGCTAGAGCCTTGTTTTATTCATAAAATATAAAAGGAGATAGCATGTCCTGATCACATAGATTCTTAAGCTTAAAAAGCAGATTGTTAAAAGTGAATGAAATTTCCTAATATCATACTACTCTAGCTTTTTAGCGAGCCATTCTGCAAGCTTTTTGGCCCCTCGACTCACAAATTTGAATTGAACTTGCCATCTCATAGTTATGGTCAATTGGCGACACTTAGAAATCACAACATCACACATAGATGTAACCAAAAGAGTGTATTGTGGCCATCCCAATAGCAGTTCTCATTCCTTGCATTAGCACATGCTTCGCTTTCACAGTTTCACAACACCATGCCAAAGATTCGAAGCTCCATGTTTTGATTGAAACATGTCTTGGTCGCCTCTATTGTAGCAGTACTTTCCTCTTATCAACCTTGATCAAAGAGATTCATGTTCTTTTAGCATTCTCCAACCCATTTTCGTCGTAAACACAATGCTAACTTGTCGCATATTGCACATTCCCAAACCCCCCAACCTCGGCTCTTTAAATTTTTTTTCCCCAGCTTAAAAGATGGATTTTCCCAGCTCAAAATATCGTTTGTGAGCATCTTCAACAGAATTAGATAAAGATCAACACCGACGGTTCAGTCAGAGGCGGAGGACTTGCAGCGGCTAGAGAAATCATTCGAGATAGTGATGGTCGCTGGCAGGTAGATATTGTCCATAATATTAGTATATGCACGGTCCTATGGTAGAGTTGTGGGGTGTCTTTCAGGGATTACATCTTGCTTGGAATCGGGGATACAAGAGGGTAATCCTAGAAGTGGACTCGGAATTGGTGGTCCTTCTTCTTGGAAAACTTATGGATCGTTATCACCTCTTTTTCAGCTTGGTATCTCATTGCCAAGGCTACCTAAGAAGGAATTGGATTATCCAATTCCATCATATTTTTAGATAAGCTAGCAATGTTTCGGATTTCCTAGCTTCGTATGTTTTTTTCTTTTAGTTAAGGTTTTCTTGTATTGTGTAGCCCGCCTCAGTATATTTTATCTTTACTGTTTAATGATTTTCGGAGTTGGGTTATCTCTCACTTACTAACTACTTATCCTTTTTATTTTATTAATAAAATTCTTTCTTGAAGGGATAAAAAGGGTTGACTCTCCTTTTTTAAAAATATAAAAAAAAACACTTGTGACTTTTACATCCATTAAAAAAAGTACGCAATCTTGTAGTTATAACCCATCAAATCCCCACAAAAAGTCTCTTAAAAAGTACGCAATCCATGTGATGGGATTTAAGATGATGATACATCTTCCTTAATTCTCCACCTGCAGAATTCAATATTTATGCAATTAAAGGTTATGTGAGGGAGACTTCTTCCTAGAGTATTAGGAAATGGGTTTTGGCATATGCCTATAATGTCAAATTTATTTGAGATTTTTGTTTTTAAATCACAATTCAGTAGCTTAAACTATTTTAAACCCTAATTAATAATTCCATTAAGATAATGATTGTGTTACCAAAGCTGCAAGTCCAACAATCTATGAAGTATCAGTATTATTACCCGGCCAATTACATAACAATTAGCTAAGTATTTTAATAGGCATCCGGTTAGAAAGATGTGTATTTGCAAAGTGAGATGAATTTGGATGTTTTAGTTAAGTGCAGATATGGAACAAAAAAACTCAAACGCAAACGCTAGTTCAAATCTCAAAAAGCTTTCTGGAGTAGTTTTGAACGCTAGTTACACCTCTACCGTTGATTATACCAAACAACATAGTAGCGTTTAAAATGAAATTTTGAAAGCTAAATGCTAGCGTTTTTAGCTGCGTAATAGGGCCTTAAACTAATAAAATGCACTTACAATTTGGGCCACTTTGTGCAAAACAGTATAATATGAAACCAAGAGCTACTTGTATCATATGAAATGATGGTTTCATTTTACAACAAATCTGCCTCTAAAGAAACTCACTGTTGATTTCATCCACAGAACCAACCAGACACTAAATTTCAATTTCATCAATGGACCATGAATATCAGGGTCTTTTAAGGACAATAATTTAGGTTAAAACTGAGGAAGTTATTATACAATAAACAGCTTCTCTTCATCTCCTGTAAGATACATTTCCGTTTCTTCCTCAAACACCAACGGCTAAAAAAATAGCTACTTAAATCTACATGTTTTTTGAATGGGGTAACACTTCCAAACAGACCCTTACCTTCTATTCGTCGTTTTTACCTGCATCCTTCAGCAAAGCACTGGGTCCATCATCAAAACCGGAACCGGGCGCTGCTTCATTTAGGTCAAGAAACCGCGTTTTTCCAACCGAACCCACTTCTTCATCATCTACATTGTTGGGTTCACCAGAGAGACCTTCTTGATGATGATCTTGCTGTTTTTCTTCTTCTTCTACATGAGTGTTTGAATCTGGGCTTTCCATTGTGAATTCATCTTCTTTATCACTCCCAACTGAATAGTTTTCTTCAGACACATCTGAATTTGACTTCTGATTCTGTTTTGCTGAATCATGATCAGACTCTGACATGTCATACTGCTGGTAATTCATTCGGTTTCTGGTTGACCGTTTGCTTCGCCTCAGCCCGGATTTTGGGTCATCAACCAATCTTGACTTGGTTTCTCTGCGAGTACGACCCGGGAGTTTTTTTACTTTTCGGGGTCTATCGCTGTCATCACTCATACTTAAAGAATACTCATCATCCTCTTCTTCTTCCTCTTCCTCTTCCCCATTTTCATCACTCCAGCGATACTCTTCATCTCCTTCAGAGCTACTGGATACCTTTTTCCTCTTCTTCCCTCTCACATAATCGTCTTCATATACTGCTTCTCCAACTATATCATCATCGCTCTCAAAATCTCTATCATTGTCAGAAACTTCTTCAACAAACTCCTTATCTGAATACCTTTGCGGTCTTCGTCTTCTTCTATTGCTATTAAGTTAGAAAGAAGCAAATCAGCAAGTGTGTACAATGAGAAATAGAGCTGTCTGAAAATAAATGGGCCAGGAGCAACCTGAACCCAATTGGGTAGGGTCGACCAACCTGCAGGGTTGACGCGACTCGTTGCTTCCCATGTATTATATCATTTATATTAATATTACAATATATTTTATCATTAAAATATACAACAACAACAACAACAACATTGACCCAGTGAAGTTCAGCTACAACAGAATCTCGGGGGTCAAGATGGGGGTAGTGGGTACCCATACCCAAGGGAAAGGGGGAACGCCCGATGATAGACCCAAAAAAAATTAAAATTCAGCTATGTGACAATAATAAATGAATTTAGTTAGAATGCACCAAAATTGATATAGGGACTAAATCCATCTCAAAGGCCATTGAGCCGACCCAACCAGCTGACCCGTGAATTTTAACGACCTGACAACCCAAACCCGGTAGACCCAAACCTGAACCTGACACATTTGACAAGTGTGATGAAAAATTCAAGAGAGGAGCTTACCTTCGGTCCAAGTCTTCTTCAGATTTATGATCTTCGTCCATTTCATCAGAATCAGGAGGAGATGGTGGGCTGAAAAAGACATGGTCAGGTGGATTGGAAGGTTCAGACAATGTGCCATTAATTGACGGTTCAGATCTTCCAGATGGTTCTCTTTTCACACCTGGCTCTGGGGATGGCTGCTTCTGCCTGATGAAGATATACATGAGTTAGAGATGGAGAGTAAGTGTGAAAATGTGTATATGTTTTGACACAGCTGAGCTATGCTTTAATAATGATGTATTTTCAGGGGGGAAACAATCCATACTTGGTTATCTTTATAGCCTCATTAATTGAGCGATCGAAGTCATCTGCAAGATCGAAAAACAGAAAGGATCAGACACGGAACTATTTAAATAAACTAAAATTAACAGTATAATATATGCAGTATTGAAGGAAGGATTCCACTTGATTTGTAAATTTAATGAGAAGTCATCTGCAAGATTGATGGTAACTTGTATGGGGGTAAGAAGTAAGAACAATTCCAATAGTTCGCGCTGTAAATCTCAAATGTTCATAGAGGAATGACTCTAAAACTTCCAAGATAAACTGATATAGCATGTACATAATTTACTGATCAAATTTCTCATAATTCCAATAAAAAATCAAAAACCCTCACTAGTCACGACACAGAAATTATAGACAGATTAAACAAAGCAATTGACCATGCACTTTTGTGGATCTGTATCAGAGTTCATCTGTTAGGTGGATTTAGAACATTGGGAAAAGTAATGCAAAACAACATAACCATGGAACACGTCTCATATATATACGAGGAAATTGATATAGATATAATGGTGGCTGCACAAGGCATCACATTAATTATCAAGTGTGCCACTAAGTGTCCTTCGGTATCCTGATGCTTATGAGCCCAGGAAACATATTTGTAAACACAGGGTTGACAAGTTGTGCAATAATCGGATCATGTATCAGTGGCTAAATTCCTCTTACCAAATGTGTAAGTTACAGGTTTTCTGCCACGAAGCGAGCGCCCAGCCACAAGCCCATCCATGTTCACAAAATTATCAAGTAGAAGAGCTTCTCTCTGTTGCTTTTTCAGCAACTTCTCCTTCCTCTTTGGCATGCAAGTGAAAAGAATATCAATTAGATTATGTAAATACTATAATAGAAGCAATGAAGGAAGCTAGTGATGGAGAGACAGAAGATAACGAGTGAAAATATTACATTCGAGGAAGTGATGTTACCTTATGAACCTTTTCAATCTCAGGAAGAAAATTATTTTTCAATTTCTTGCCAAGAGATGCTTCTGTTCTGTTTTGGCTAGAAAAGAATTTCTCCTGCAAAAGCAGGCACATGCAGAAAATAATTTTTAAAAAAAAGACATGCTGCAAATGCATATCATTGACCATTCTGCTTGAGTAATCCACGTGAATTTTTTTACATCTGATCTCTATAACTTGTAGGGTTCTTGGATCAAGTTTAAAACTTTTTCATGATCAACACTCAAGCTGGGTCCAAAAAGAGATGGAGATATGCCAATTTCTACTGAAACTAAGAATTCGTCAAGTTTGAATCACATAAAATATGAAGCCAGGATATCAACGTAAATTAGTCATATCATACACATTTGAACCTGAAAACACATGAGAATTCTTCCCTTTCCTACAAAAGCATCCATCTATCTCTATCCACACTCCAGTTATTCAGAACTAGACTACTATATAGAACAGACATGTCATGAAATATACAGTTATTTTACACATCACAAGTTCATAACTAATTTCTACAGTGGTGACACCTAAAGACTGGAATCTCACAACTGATATTGCCCCTTCTATTTAAATTTTGAAAGACAACCAAATGAACAGTTCTTCAAACAAAATCGATGAATAACAAGCACAATGTGACCATTTCTCTTATTCAGTACTCATTAGCAGGACATGTAACTTACCGAAATATCTTGAAATTCATCTAAGTTAGTTGCAGCAGTCTCCCACTCATATGTGGTACAAGGAAGAACATTAGACCCCTTTATCTTGGCTTTTTTCATCTGAACTTTCCGTATCTCCCTATATAATCTATGACCAATTATGTCATCATCTTCATACCTACATCAATACCATCAGGGACAACGATTTAGGAACATATAAATATTGCGAAATAATCAACGCGTAAATATTTTGAAATACTCAACGTACGGCCAAAACATGAGAAAACATTTTTAATAACATATAGTTGGCCACAATTTCCCAAAAGATGCCAAAAAATACTATCCAGAATGTTCGGAGGAAAAATTAATAATATAGCACATGCATTACTGTACCAGTAAGAAATCCCATGCGAATCACCTCCAATTCGTTCTTTACGAAACATTGCAAGCTGAATTCCACGTTTCATACAATCATCGATATAGTTTCTGATATCTTCTTGCTGTGCATTATCAGATACAAAACTTCTTGTCAATCTCTAGCCATAAGCAAAGTATAATTGAACCTATATTCTAAACAAGCAAGGCATCCCAAAATCATAGAAGCCAAAATGATCCATCTGCAATAAACCATTATAAATTTACTTCAAACAAGCGGTGGCAATATTGATAGGTTGCAAGCAAGTCTAACTACTGAGTTACAAGGGTGAACTAAAAAAAAGAACCAACCAGCTATGCATTACAAGTCAAGAACGTGCCAGCATTGTAGGAGAGAAAAAGGACCGTTATTCTTAAGATTGGATGATAAGTTTTTTTTTTTCTTCCTACAGGGTTCAGCAAAAAGTGAAAGAAATATTTGCACTTTGGAAGTATCTACTACCAAAAAAATTAAGATGTATACACAAACTTACAAACCTATATACGGCTAGACAGGATTAAAAGAAAATATAAGTGCTTTCAGTAAATTGAAAGGATACCTCAACACGAATGTCACATAAAGCTTTTAGGATCACAACACGAACAGCAGGATCAAGAGATTTGTAAGCTTCAACTTCAGCCCTAAGTTAAACAAAATTATATATCAGGTGGAAGCCTTAAGGGGCAGAGAAAAATCAAAATCAAACTTTTATCAGTGACCACATTTTGACTCACCCATGTGCGGCAACAATTGGTAAGTCTCCCTCAGCAACCTGCAATTCAAATTTACAAATTAGATTCTCATATAACAAATCTAAAACATTTCAAGGAGAAAAGGAACTGCAAGAAATGCAACTTACCCAATGCCACCAGTCTCTTAACTTCCTACATAGAACTGTAACCCACGTTTCCCGTCCACAAGCCATCCTAGTGACAGGAGGAATTGCCTACCAAAATTGAACCGAAGATTTACAGTGAATTCAAAACAAAAAAATATTTACAGAAGATGCAGTGATTGCTACGCAAAAGGATACCTCAACACGAATATCACCTAAACAACAAAGTACCAGCCCTAAGATCAGGACTAATTGCTACGCAAAAGCAAACATTACCTAGTTACAAGGGATATATATATATTATGATCTACCACTCAACAGTCAACACTACACCATGCTGCTTAGTCCAGTGAAATAAGTTTCCGAGGGGATTGTCACTGAAAATGGTTATACTTTCATTGGGCTGCAAGCATACAAATTTAATATCTTGCAAAGCATGCTCAAAAAACTTGGTGGTCAGTAATGATTACAAAACCTTACCCTTATTATGTCCACTTTGCAAATGGACAGGGTCACCGCGCTACAATTCTATACAATTGTGTCTATCGTTTTTTGTATAAATAAACTTGATGATCCAAGTGATCAAGAAGAAGAAGCAATGGCTAGACTGCATATATAGAGATGGAGGGACCGCTTTCGGAAATAAAGTAATTTGCTTTTCATGTACGGTAGAAGGCTACATGAAAAAACAGTGTAACTGAATCTACATTTTATCGACTAGACTGTAGACACTCAGTTCCAACAATACATACATTTGAACGCAATAGCAAACAACAAAAGCTTTAATCTTGCACAAACCAATAAAGGAAAAAAAATGTAACCAACCTTTAGCAATGGTATGTGTATATAACTCAATGTATCATTGGGCGTCATCAGTGATGTCTCTAATTCCTCTGCCGAAAACTCAACTGTAATGTTCAAAAGCGACCTAAAAATCTGCAGCCCACAATAAAAAAGAAACAAGTTTTCATTAGAAATCATTAAATCAAGGTCTAGAGACATCTTCTGAAAAAAAATCAATTCCAATTTGATAACTTTTTTTTTCATCCCCAAACTCACATTGAGAAAATTAAGTACAGAAGCCAGCTCCCACATAGCCCTCAAATTCCACCTAGGTATCTGCCCAGGTGGGGGATCATTCGACAATGGCGTAATGATTTTACCACATTGCTCCGTCCCGCCGCCCTCCTCATCTTTCTCCTCCCCCTCCGCAGCCTCTGCCACAGCCGCCGCCGCCTTCTTCTCCTTCTTTGCCGGCCGGGTCCGGAGCTGAATCAACGGCGGCTCGACGTACTTAGCGCGTACCGTGCACGCGCGAGTAGGCCTTTCTCTCCTCGCCGATACGACATCGCCGCCGCCGTTCTTGCTACTCCTACTACTGCTTTTCTCGGTGTGGCTTTTGCTGTCCTCTTTAGCTTCGGCCTCGATTCCAGCTTCTCCGTTGCACGGGGCAGTTTCTGCTTCGTCGGCGTTCCTGATTGTGGTGGCCTCGGAGTCGACGATGTTCTGAGCGTCGATCGGGGATGAAACGACGCCGTTCATTGTCGGTTGATCGAGAAGGGGGGTGTTTTGGTTCGGAGAGGAGGGATTTGGTGGTGGATCAGGAGGCTGCATCGATAACAGTAGGGGTAAATTAGGGTTTCGGCTTGAAACGTGGGGGAGAGGAGCGAATTTGGGGAAGGTTTGGCGAGGAAGTCGAAATCCAGCAGAAGAGGAACCTCATCTCACATGGCGGTGAGTTTGCATTCCAATTGCGATTGCAGATTGCTTTGAATTTGAGTTTGTTGGTGTTGAAGAGGGGATTTGAAGAAGAGATCGAGGGACTGGGGAGGGAGAAGAGAGGGTTTGGGGAAGAAACACAAGGAGAGAGAGGAGCTGAGCTGAGGAAGAGAGGAGCTCACAAAATGGGTTATTTACATAAAAGTACCACCAATAAATGCTATTTTCTTTCATAAAAAAAAATATGCTATTTTCACAACATAGAAGTAAGAAACTAAGAATGTCTAGACATGGAATTTAGATAGTAAAACTTAAAAGCTTTTTATGAAAAATTGAAAATAATACTAATAATTATCAACTAATACTATAATACTTTAAAAAGATATTTATCCTATTGGATTGTGTCTTATGTGATTATCATTGTAAAGAAAATCACCATCAATGATTGAGTCATTTGAATTTTTGACTCCAACATGGTGTTGATCATGATGAGGGTTTGCTTGGCACATAGGCAGGGAGGTTAGTAGTATTGTAAATGAACAAAGTCGTTTGTGAATAATTTGGTGTTTGGTTCGATTAAGTCTTTGTTTGTATTCAGTTCGATTTGTACACGAGTTGGACCATGAGTATAATGTTAAGGCTCAAAAGATAAATAAAATGAATTGGAGTACAAGAAAACTTAGCCTGCTTGCTCGTGAACAAGGTTGTTTATATGATCATTAGTAAGTTCGATTGTACGTTTATAACAAACTAGGTTATAAGTTCATGAATAGGGTTCGCTATATATACGTAAAACTTTATAGTTTGGGTGATCTCTCTCAAACTATTTAGCTTAACTTTTACTTTCATTCGTTTTTATAGGTGATCGTGTAAAAGAGTTGTTCATAAGTTTGTCTCACAAAGATACTAAATGAGAGGTTCGCAAACAAGGGTCGAGCTCGATGGACATTTAAATAAACCAAGCTCATATTCGAGCTTGACCTCGCCTATTTTTAACCAAATCGAGATTGAGTCATTCAAAATTTTGCTCAGTTCAGTTACAATCATAAAGGTTGCCAACTCTAATTAGGTGATGTATAAAAGGTTTCATAATGGTAGAAGTCACACTTTTCATAATATGAGGTTTTTGCCTTCAAACAAAAGTTAATATTATCTCATTGAGTTCAATTATGTTAAAGGGATAAAGTCTATCAATATGAATAAGAAAAATATCATCCATCTTAAAAGGTGTTTAGAGGAAAACACTTTATTATACAAGGGCGAAAAAATGAGAAGAATATCATTCATCTTAAAAGGATGAGTACAACTTAAAAAAACAGAGAGACGAGGGGATTGGAAATTTAAAGAAGATGAGATTTTTAGATATGAAGGAAGTATTTGGAACTTGGAAGTACTAAGTAACTCAATTAAAATTGAGAGCTCGAGAACTTGTAAAATTAGAATTCCTAATTTCATATTAGAAAAGTTAATTTACTTTTTTTTTTAATTAAGAAAATAACAAGAAAGTTATTAAAGTGATAAATGACGTAGCCTATTTTCAACTCCAAGCTTCATATAGTTGCATGTCCTTCCTCTGGTCGCTCTACGTAGCGGAGCACATATTAACTCTAAAAGTCATCTTTGAAATTTTGCTGGGATTTAGAACCTAAATTATTTTGGTGCTTTCTAATTAAATTCAATAATTACTGTCACATAGTTGAACTTCAGTTCATCTTAGGTCTATCGAGTGTACCCTTTTCTATGAGTATGAGTACCCCCATCTTGAACCCCCCAGAATCCGTTGTAGCGGAGCTTCACTGAGTCGATGATGATGATGATGAACCGTCAGAGGGGACGATCGTCCCCTCCCGCACCCCCACTCTCCGTCAGTGATTCCAAATTACATTAAATCATAAATTTAACTCATTAAATGTACGATCCAAACAGAAGCTAAATCGTAAAATTTAATCTATTAAATTAGCAATCTAAACAAACTCTAACCATGTTCTGAATAAATAATATATTTGCATTAAATGTAATTTGGTGTAAAGAACACAATATTTAATGCAAAATAATGTAAATTAATGTTTTATCTAATATGACCCAAAAAACACCTTAAGACGATTTTTTTTTTCTCAAAATACATTATTTTTCTTTTCCCAAAAGGTACCTTTACGCCTGTCAGTTACCGATTCAAACGGAAAATCAGCTTTCCTCTTCATCCCCCAACGCCTAAATTCTGCATCTTCATCATCCTTCCGCCTTCGTTTTTTCTTCCATTCATCTCAAATACAATCTCCAATGGGGAAATACGGTCGTTGGCTGAGACCCGAGGTATGTACATTTCGCTTCACCAATTCGAAACCTCTTTCGCCATTGTTGATTTCAATCATCCCGATCGAGCTCCACACCAGGAATCCCCAATTTCAACGTATCCCTTTCTCGTGCAGGTTTACCCTCTCTTCGCGTCCGTCTCCGTCGCCGTCGGAATCTGCGTGATGCAATTGGTTCGTAACATCTGCGTCAATCCTGAAGTTAGGTTAACAACTTTTTTTTTCTCTTTGTTTCGATCGATCGTCTTGTTTCGATCTGAATTAGAGGTTTCATGTGTGTAATTTGTGTATTGCAATCTTCTTGTATAGGGTGACTAAGGAAAATCGAGCAGCTGGAATTTTGGACAATCATTCTGAAGGAGAAACGTATTCTCAGCACTTTGTGAGGAGGGGAGTACGCAACAGGTCCCCTGAGATCATGCCATCCATCAACAAATTCTTCAATGACCCTAACAAGTAAAATTTGGAGATCTTCTTATTAAGTTTTAGGATCTCATTTCATTATTTATTGGCTTTGATTAAGTTTGTATCTAGTTTTGTTCTCCCTTTGTATTGCCAATGTGCAATTGGATATGGTATTTGCACCTGGATTGAATAAGGATTCATGACCTCAAGGATTGTAACTTGCAGGTCTGATTCATAATAAAATGTCATCAGAATGAGGTGAATTCTCTGACACCAAGAAACTGGTTTTTGATGTTTAGAGTGTATAATGTATAAGGGCGCGTTTGTTTCTATACCCGGAATCAGGTTTGGAATAGGTTTCACTCATACCCACCTCAAAAATAAGGTATGAGCTCATGTGTATTTTGAGGGAATGGAATGAGCCATATCTAAAACCTTGATCCATAACAAACACCAAAAAGGGAACAGACCCTTCCTAGCCCGATTTCTTATACCCTAGGTATAGAACCAAACGGACCCTACCATTTGTTTCTATACCTAGAATCGAGTTGGAATCGAGAATTAGGTTGAAATAGGTATCACTCATACCCTAATTTTAAATTGGATATGAACTCAAGTGTAATTTATTGGTATGAGAATCACTCATTCCCATTATCGTAGTTGCAGAAACTCTTTTTTGACTCCATTGTAAGCATATGGCTCCATTATAGATGGGAAATGAGTAAATAATGCAGTTGCAGCTTCATTTGATACCTGTGGGGAAAAGAAATATTATACATATACAATTTGAACCACAGGCAAACAATTGATCCTGAATCATGCAAATCCAATTCCACACACCCCTGAATCTTATATACTGATCCAATATACAATCATATACATATATGGAGCTTCTTTGTGCAACTGCAGCAATCAAATCATGCAATTCATTTGTTCAAGGACCGTCGAATCCTCAGACGCACAACATTCTCGTAAAACAACCTAGTCCTTATATACAGCACCACAGCAAAGAGCGACCCCACAAGAGTAACTCCAGCCATGATGAAGAACGACGCCATGAAACAGTGAACGCCCGTACAACTATCATCATCGCCCGACACTTGCTGGTCGTAGATATACCCCACCACCCGAACCGACAACACATAAGACCCAACGGGACCCGCGATAGTAATCGTGTTAAAGATCGTACCCATGTTCACAACACCGAAGATCTCAGACGTGTTCGTGGGCATCAGAGAGAGCTGTGACCCGTAACAAAGGGCCACGAGAATTGTGCCTATATAGAGAGCTCCAGAGAAGCCGGATGCAATCACAACATGTCCAACACTCATGGTTGCCAGAGCTATGGCCATGAAAAGAGGCCGAGCCCAGCCCTTTGAGTGTAAAACATAATCGGATAGATAACCGGCTCCAAATCGGCCAAGGGAGTTGACAATTCCCCACAACGAAACAAGTGTGCTGGTCACTGTTGAGCTGTAGCCAAGTGACTCACCAATCTGGGTTATGTTGTTCAAAGTGGCTAATCCCGATCCAAAAGCACAAGCTGTGACAAGAAACAGAAGCCAAAAATCTAGGGTTCGCATTGCTTGCCAGAGATTAATGTTTGATTCGGGTTCAACTGAAGCCTTGCTAGTATCATCTTCAGAAGTATTTATGAGTAGTTGCTCTGTGTCTAGCATGGATGTGTCATTGGAGCTGTTTAGAAGCACTTTAAGGGAAATAAAGAGAGGAGAGGAGAGCAGACATAGAAGGATGACCAATATGAAGATGTGTGATAATAGTTGTAAGGTGAAGATGCTCTCAAGAATTATGACAGCTATAAGATACGCAGCGATTACCAGAATTACTAGGGAGATTCTGTTGAGATGATGCTTCTCTTCTTTGTCAACTGTGTCATGGATCTTTACAAACCACATCAGCCATAAAGGATTGAGTGTTGAAACTATGGATACCAAGAGAAGGAACTCGGCTGGTTTCCCCTTGAATATGGTTCGGTATACTTGGATTAGCATTGCTCCACTCAGCCCCAAGAAGCTCTGATGAAGGGCAAAACAAGAATCGAACATTGTAGGACCATAATTGATGTGAATTTAGAGAAATAACCAATACTGAGTTCTGCATATCATGATCACTTGAATTCATGAACAGTAATTCAAGATCAATGTATGGTTAAAATGATGATGCAATTGAGCTTGCTCTTGTCCTTTCAGAGATCATCAGATCAATCAAATTGATATAGACTATTCTGCAGGATTGCTCGCCCCAATTAGGATTTAGGTGTATGCAGAGATCATCAGATCAATCGAATTGATATAGATTATTCTACATTCTAACAAAACCATTCAAAACCCTAATTCCCAAAACAAACACAGGGAATTGTAGTAGTAAGCAGCGGATTTAGAAAGATGAAATCAACCTTCATGATTCCAACAGCGGTGCCACTGAAGCCCCTAAAATTGTTAACGGCGGTGACGACATCGGCGGTGTTGAAGAACGGCATGGAATGGCCGGCAAGAAACATGAAGAGGCAGACCAATTCGACCGGAGGCTGATCGATTACGCCGGTGACAGTGAGCCAGATTAGGAAGAAGCCGAGGAAGCACTGGATAGAGCCGGCGAGAATCACGACCTTTGGGCCGCCGAAGAGGTGGTTTCGCGGGCGATTGTGGACGGCGAAGGCGTAGAGGAATCCGGCGAGGACTCCGAAGTTAGCGCCGATGTCTTTGAAGAGCGCGACGGTGTCGAGGGTGGTCTGAGAGTAGCTTTGGGAGGATTTGAGGACGGAGGAGTAGATTCCGAAGGTGGAAGGGGTGCCGCTCGTCGATTGGATCCATATGCTGGCCACCGTCGCCGCCCATTTGTTGTCGATCATGCTATTACTTCCCATTAGTGCTCAATTTCGGCTCTTTCTCTCTCTCTCTCAGCTCAGTTCGCCATGGATGACCTGACCCGATATATATACCTGTGTGTGTTGTTGTTCAGGGAGAGAGTCGTAAACGATTTGGACTTTGGTGATTTGTGCGCTAGAAAGCGAAGGTTTTGTAGTTTAATCATTTATGCCCTTCGGACCAATTCGAAATACTTAAATTTTACTTCGATGACATTGAAATTTTATCTAGGATAACATGTTGTACTTTTTTCTTTGAGAGTATAGATAACATTGTACTTTGGTTATCCAAAAGATTATTCACTTATGAAAAAAGTGCCCTATTTATATGTATTTTTTAATTCCGAGATTCCTGCAGAGAGGAGTACGGCAATCACGATTGTGCCAGCGCGAATCGTAATTGAGATTACAGCCGCGCTCGATGGAGCAAAGCTCTCTAAGCTAGATCCGCGATCGCGTCTATCAAGCCCGCGATCACGATTACGCTCCTGACCCTCACTTCTCGGTTCGTCTTCAATCCTTTGAAGGAATTCCGCCTTGGAACGATTTCTCTTCGAGCACATGCGCGCTTCCAGCTGATTAACCCACATCCGGACTGTGGCGTCTTCATCTCTGAACTAGATCATTTGATGGAGGGTCGATGATACCGCTCTCGTCCCATGAATCCATGGCCTTCCCAAGATCAAGTTGTAGGGGGCTGGCACGTCAACTATTATGAATTCGATTGCCAACTCTTTCTTTGCTAAACTGATCTAGGTCTTGTACATTCCATACGGGAACGTCGGATATCCTCTAAGTCCAGTGAGTAGCATCTTGACTGGAATCAAATCTTCATTCTTCTTTCCTAGGAGCCTGAAGACATCATGGTATATGATATCGACCGAACTAGCTTCCTGGATATCCTAATGCTCGATGTACCTTAAAGCCCTTAAGCTTAACGGTGAGGAGTAAGGGGTCGTTGTGCGGGATTTTGATTGGTGCAAGGTCCTTGTCCCAAAAGACCAAACCGTCAACCGCGGGCGCAGGCGGCAACGATAGTCGCGGTTCAGTTTGTTGAACCTGCATCACTTCTAGCTCGTGACATGATTTTAGGAGATTGATCCTAGCTTCCTCCATCCTCATTCTTGTATGTTGCCGAGATTGTTTGGATGACCTCAATTTGCTTCTTTCTCGGCTCTCCCTTGTCTTTTGGTTCCTTTTTCTCAATGTATTCGCGCAGGTACTCTTCTTGGACCAAATCTTTAAGGAACTTCTTAAAAGATTCACAATCATCAGTCATGTGTCCTCATACCCTATTGTACATGCAATATTTCCGGCTTTAAATGTCGTTCTCGGGGCACTTATCTCGCGCGGGGTAGCGAAAGTAGCTCTCATGCTTGATGTGCGGTAGAATCTTATAAATCGGAATGTTGAAAGTCGTGTAGAACGGTCTAACTTTCTCTTCCGACGAGTGTATTTCCAATGTTCCGGTTTGAGGAACGGTGTGGCTTTCGCGGTGGAGAGGGCGATTTCCCTTTCGTTTTGTAGTTGGCCTCCTCCAAGTGCACGTATTGGTGGACACGCTCTTGAAGTTTGGCAATGGTGAAAGGAAGACGATGTGTCAAGCCTTCCCTTAGCTTGCTCTTGGGATTGCCCTCTTAAAGGCGGTAATTGTGGTCTTCTCGTCACACCCATCGATCTTGGCGTAGCACTCCATGAAGCGATTAACAAAGCGGGGAAACTTTCTCTCTTCTTTTTTTAAGGCCTAAGAGTGTGTCTAAAGACACCGCATCCCGGCTATTGGCTATGTAATGCCTCACGAACTCAGTGGCAAGTTGATCGCATGACCGGATTGATCAAGGCTTCAAACTTTGGCACCACTTTAATGCACCCTTATCAAGGCTACCCGTGAACATCTTGCACATTGTAGCATCATCGGAAACCCATAATGTCATCTTATGTGAGAAACTGGCTATGTGGTTCATGAGATTCGAATGCCCATCATATAGAGTGAACGACGGTGGTGAGAATTTTGCATTTGATTATAAGAGAATAACATCTTTAATGTTGTTATTGAACTACAACATACATAACATCATCTCCCAATTTGGAATGAAATTGAGCAAATTCTTATGAATTAGCTCAAGAATCAAAACACATCCTTCCAATATTGCCAATGAGTAAATTGACCTATACACTTGAGCAAATTTTCCACCATAGTGGATCTTTAATTGAAATTGAAAAGAAATCCTATAAGAATGACTTGATCAGTTTGACCAAGTTATGACTCTCATGGTAAGTTGTCATGAGGTCTTAAATTCGAGCTTAAAAGCTAATTTGCCTTTATTAATTGCATGTCTTCTTCAATTCTTGTTGGAATATTAGCTCCTTAATTGTTTCCTCATCTTTGCAAGTCTACCATGGTTTGAAGTTTGTTTTGTTTGGGAAGATGTTTGCGCCAAATCAAATGCAGTTAATGAATATGGCTTCAAGATCACATTCCACTCATTTCCATCCATCTCCAATGAGCTTGATTTTGGAATCACCTGTCAACCAAAAATACTTTATTTTCCCAAGAAAATGTCTTTATATAAAGTTGGAAATTAAATAACATCTTTCTAACTATCACAAACATTTGAAAGAGGGTTTGAATGATAATGCATACCTTCGTTGGATTTTCAAATGTGTTCGAATCATAAGGATCAGTAGACGTTAAAATGGTCACTTTTGACCCTTTGATTGATTTCGAATCCACTCCATTCAATGAAATTGAGACATTAGCATAAGTATTTTGAAAGTTTACAACCTGTAAAACCAAGAAACCAAAAAAATTATGCAAGCATTTGTGAGCATAACACATGAATTAGGCACGAATCGGGTCGGGTCGACCCGCGACCCGAAATTGCGGGTTGTGGGTCGACCCGCGACCCGCAAAAAAAATTACTTTTGACCCCCGACCCGCAATTTCGGGTCGGGTCATTGCGGATCAGGTCGGGTTGCGGGTCGACCCGATTTTTTTATAAAAAAAATAGTCTACATATTAATAAAATTATAAAAATATACATATTTTAAAAATATTGCAGGTCGCGGGTCGACCCGCAACTTAACCCGCGCGGGTTTAACCCGACCCGACCCACGACCCGCAAAATAAAAAAAAATCGACCCGCACGGGTCGCGGGTCAACCCGCAACCCGCAAATTGTGGGTCGGTTCAGTGCTATATTTGCAGGCGACCCGACCAGTTGAACACCCCTAATATGAATTATTTTGAATATAAATTTAAACCAACAAGCATCTATTATTACAATATGAAAATTTGATGTAAACACAAATATAGTATACCTTAACTTTGATGTAATTCTTGCCATCCTCGGAGTTCTTATAGCTAATTGCAGAAGAAATCAAGTGATCTTCTGTGGATTGGTTCACATTTAAAAGAGTTGCTCCACTTGAATCAGTGAAGAAGGTTTGCATCCAATAACTAGGGATTCCAAATGCTTGCCAAGAGTCAAAGTTAATAGCATCTGGTTGCCATCTAGTTGATCAATCACAAAATTTAGTTAGAATTATTACATTAAATTGTAAATTTTGCTTATATAAACCGGGGGTGCACAGAATCACATACCTTGGATCATTGCGATGCATCAAAAGTGGGGCATAGCTTGCCATGGAGACAACATCACTATATGTACACATATTACACAAATCAATCTTATGTAATTTTTAGTATTTTCTATCTAAGTTGTTTAGAACTAGGTGTGTTACATAGGTTGAGCATCGGTTCAAATCTGAACCGAACCGAACCGACAAAAACCTAACTGGAAATCGAAAACCGAAATTTCATTTAAGATGAATCAAAATCCGAATCAACCGAACCGAAAACCAAAATTTCATTTAAGGTGAATCGGAAACCAAACCAAATCGAAATTTGATTTAAGGTGAATCAAAAACCGAACCGAAAATGGAAATTTCATTTAAGGTGAATCGGAAACCGAACCGAACAACCGAATCAATTCGGTTCGGTCCGGTTTAGGTTCTTGTTGGTTTTAGATAAATAGAACGTTATTCTTTGATAAATTCGAACCGAACCGAAATTTAACCGAACCGAAACCAAATTTTAGAAAATTCCTAAACCGGACCGAATAATATCAGTTTCGGTTTTGGCTTCGGTTTGTTCGGCTTAAAATTTCGGTTTGAACCGACCCGTGTTCAACCCTAGTACTATTACTTTTTTTTTTTTGGTTGGAAGGAGAGGCGGTACTCTCCAGCCCCTAGTACTATTACTATTACATACCTATTTCGCTCTAATCCAATGAGGAATCCTGCTTCAGATAATGCACCTATAAGGGTTCCCTTTCCATTTGTTTCCTTAGGATCCGTCACAGCGTATTCGCTCACAAAGACCTAAAATTCAAGAACATTTATGCCAAGTTACATTTGGAAGGCAATCATATAACAATAACGAATTTAAAGAACTTTGCAACAATTTGGCTAGTGTCGATGAATGGCATTTACCTTAGGGCCAGATCTTGGTTGATTATCAAACTGGTGAGCCTTTGAGAACATGTTCTCGGGATTGGTATATATCTAAAATGTAAGATCAATGAGCATTGTTATTAGTTGAGCAATATTTCATGAACATAGTATTAGCAAATTGTTATTAGTTGTTATTACAGATGTGAAAAGATTCAACAAGAATAGTAATATTAAAGATGTGAGAAGATTCAACAAGAACAATAATAAGAACACGTAGATTTATGTGGTTTATCAAAGTTTTGTTAGCTATGTCCACGAATATAAATATAATGATTTTATTAGGAAGCAAAAGAGCCAAATTTCGAAATACAATTATAAGGAGTTTCAAGTGTGTATACAAAGACTCTAGAAACCTTAATTCAGATTATGGGCCTACAGCTCAAACAAATCATGAGAGGCTCAAACAAATCATGACATACAGTTTGGTCGGGGGCGCTGCCCCTCACTAGAGGATTGTCGCCCCTGGGATCATTGTCGAGGGGCGATATTCCCCGAACCTCTAGTGAACCGATCAACAATAATTTTAAGGCATATTAACTGTTAACATGATCTACATAGAAAAACTTACATGGAAGTCGAACAAATCGGCTGGAACATCTAGTTTTTGAGATGTAGCGTCACAATTGTTGATGACTTGGATGTAAGGATAATTGGCTTTTATTGCGTGGTAAAACTTGAGATAGTTGCCTAATCAATCAACAACAACAAATAATGTGTCAAAAGTCTCAAGGCAACACACTAATCCAATATGTTCATATCATAATTTTACCATGCTTAATCAAGTTCAAATATTATTATCATTATTATAGTACTGAGCATTAGTCGGTTCAGACCGAAATTTTTAAGCCAGTTGAACTGAAACCAATATTGTTCGGTTTTCGATTTAAGAATCTTCCAAATATCAGTTCCGGTTCGGTTTCGATTTGAATTTCCCAAAGGATAACTTTCTATCCATCCCAAACCGAACTAAACTAATTTAGTTTGGTTTTCGGTTAAACTTGAGCTAAAATTCGATAACCAGTTTGATTTTTGTCGATTCGGTCCGGCTTTGAACCAATGCTCAACCCTAATTTATTATGATTTGTTCATGGGGTTTCACAGACTTACCTCGATACATCGTGTACTTAGACCAACAATCCTCGTTGCCAACGGCTACGTATTTAATATCGAAAGGTTTAGGGTGGCCATATTTAGCTCGAAGGGATCCCCATTGAGAGCTTGTATCGCCCATTGCAAACTCCAGACTGTCTAGCAATTCCTATGTACCAATGTCGATCAAACTCTTAGTAATAAATAAGCTATTAATTTGCATTCAATTTTGTGCAACTTTTTTAGGAGAAAAAAGAAAGAAAGACAAAGAAAGCTCACTTGCACAAAAGGATCAACAAGACTGGTATTCACTTGTTCGTTATGAGCAATACCTATAAGATGAAAGTTTATACGGTCAAGGCAATTGAAAAAGTCTATAAATGATTTAATTCTAAGGATTTGACATTCACAAAAATTTAATTACTATGATTTAATTACAAATAAATAAATGATTGCGTACCAACATTTATAACCCACACAGGGGCCGCACCAAGGTCCTCTGCTAACTGCATATATTAAAGTTTAGAATACAAACAATATAAATAATTTTTTATACTTGAAAATGGCTAAAAAAAAAAGAAATGAAGGACGGGAGTTCTCATCCAAAGTTATAGTAAGATTTCTTAAATGAAGAACCTGCCTTAACTCTTATTTTGACAAAAACAAATGAAGGACGTTGATAAAAAAAAAAAGAGAAGAGAATATATATTTGTCAAAATTTGAGCTCAAAAGGACCATTTTTTTCAAGGGTACTGTTCATGAGAGTATAAACGAAGATATTGAAGAAAATGTGCAAGGTAATGAAATAGACCTGAAGGAATTCAAGATAACCGAGGCCGTCGTCGGTCCAATAGTCCCAAACATCACCATAGTGACCGGGTCGCTCTTCCCATGGCCCAATCGTTTCTTTCCATCGAAATGCATTCTTTAAAATGGCTCCTTCGACGAAACACCCGCCTGAACAAATGGCCAACAAACAATTTATTATCGGCCAGTTATAACATTAAGGGTGTGTTTGGATCGCACGTCATAATGCAAGATAATGTATTATGAGGTGTGATTTAAACACACTCTTAATGTCGTACAAATTAGTGTTTAATTGATTCTAAAGTAAGTTGTAGGGCAAGGTTACTAAAGATTGATCATTATATACCTGGGAATCGAAGGAACCGAGGTTTCAAGTTAAGAAGCATTTGCATAATATCCTTTCGAAATCCATGACCCTGGCATACGCGACAATCAATACACATATGCTATAGCACTATAATAGCTAATATGTACTCAGAAAAATTATTCAATTTGATACATGTTATTACCATGTAGGTGTCGTCGGGCATGGCTGATACTTGATCAATCCATATGGTGCCTTTCTTGTTGGTTGTGATTTGGAGGCTTGCATTTCTACTTGTGGCCTTGGCTACAAGCGTCGCCTCCATCTTCGCCCAATCTTTAGCGTCGCTATCATCCGCCCTTCAAATTTATTACAAGTTAAACAATTAATCATTTAGAAGTTGATCGATTACAATCAATGTTCTAAAAAATGATAGGTGGATCCTGGACGGAGAGGGGCAATCTTGCGCCCAGACGTAGCCTAAACAAGATTTTTAGAACAGTTGTTACAGTACGTTAAGATGAACAAAAGATGAATATTGGGGTGTATATATAAGTATGGATCTTACAAGAAGGATGTGGTATCAAGGACTTGTTTCTGATCCGATCCTGTGAATGATACAGACAAATCGAGCGGTCCTGTTGATCTTGCATAAAGTGTTACTTTGTACTTCTTTCCTTCCTCGATGTTCTTCAGATTCAAAATGAAATTGGACAAGAATAAAGCATTAGTAAGTTCATTTTTTATTGGCAAGAAAGAATGATATCGACTAAAAGTCTAGTTTCCTAATCAATCTCATATTTGTGTTACTTTTTTAACAGAAAGAGAGTCAGCACTCTCCGTTAGTTTTATTGAATAAAAGTGACTATATGGTAACAAAAGTGACCATATTTGTGTTACTAATTTGTGCTTACCATGCCTCCGAACCCGGGATTGTATACACCAACACCTCCATTAGGGCAACTATCTTGGTCACATAGCACGTCCATTCGAAGAGCCACCTTATTCTTTTCGAAGCTCGAAGAGAGATCGGTTTGCACGGATATGGAAGCCTCATCGCCGATCACTTCCCATGGATTGATCTCCGAAGGTGAATGCTCACCGCCGGCTTCAAACCCTATGGAAAGAAAGAAGATAGCATGTTAACAAATTGACAAAGAACATGATCCAAGGATAAAATCATAATTGAATAGTCCTAAGCAACAAATTGTTGGAATATATATACAAGTTAATTAATTACCTCTGTTCATCACAAGCTCAGACCATAGTCCACCAACTCCTGCGTGATTAATCTCCTGCAATAAGCAAAATCAATGCAAGTAAATCAATTATTGTTGAAAATGTTAAAGTTATATTTTGCCATTATGGGTTGCAATTCAAATATGCCCTAATTTTCTAGGAAGTTGGTAAATGGTTGAAAATGTTAAAAGTTATAATTTGTGGAAAAGTTAGTGGGTTAAATTAATGGGCCCAATATACGAGTCATTAAGGTTTTCGTCTTAAAATAAATTGATAATAAGAGGAGTAATTTATCAAACTTATATACCTCGAAAAATATACCGAAAAGGGTGTCAGGAATGCGCATAGACCTTGAGGAAGAAGCATCAATGGAGATCGAAGCTGCCTTCGAGTCCGCGCCATAGGCTCGAGGTGCTACTAGCACAAGGCAAAACAGAGCAACAAATTTGCTTGCCCAACCTCTCATTTTGCTGTTTGTACCAAAATTAACAAACAAACTTCAGATAAGAAAGCATTGCATATAAATGGGTAAATCAGCCCATTAGTCTCTTGTCATTTTTCATTTTCCTTCTAATATTAGGCCTAAATTATCAAATGACTAGGAATCAAATATCATGGGATTAAATTAATGTGAAAAAAGTTAAAATTAATTTATTATCTTTTAAACTAATGTAGATGACCTTGTTTTAGCTTTATTGATGAGGTAAAAAATTAAGTGGTAGCTAAGTTAGTTCAAAATTCAGTTAACTACGTATCCATTTAAAAGAGGGCTAATAGTTCTTGGTTAGAAGAAAATAAGACACCTACCTCATTCACGGATCGAGGCACATAGTTAAATTTAACGACCGTAAAAAATTGAAGATATATAAAAGCATCGGTTATTAACATTTTAAATTCCCATGAACATGACGTTAAAGCATATATTATCATTAAACTATCCTCTTTAATTTATACATTCTTAAAATTGGATGCCCCTCTTTTTTTTTTTTTTTAAAGGGAATATATGTAGGGCAAACTCTATCAACTTCAAAATAGAATAATCATCTTTTGATCAATTCTATACTTCACTTACTTTAATTGGTGAAAATAAATAAAAACTATAAAGACTAGTATTTTTTATAAAAAAAAAAAATTAATCATTCAAAACAAGTGAACAATATAGAGTGGACCTCCTTTTATATGAATGATTGAGTCGGACAAAAAGATAAATTGAGCTAAATGTTGCTAAGTATATAAGCTTGTAGCAATTAGCCATCATCCATTTATGTCGTTTTCTCATTTTCTTGTATATCCAAAAGAAGATAAAGAATGGTTGATGGAAATGGAACCCACACCTCACAACCTATATAGATTTCAATTATGCAACAATCACTCAATCTGTAATTGTAGTGCTCGTCAAATTCAAATATATTCAGGGCTTCAAATTCTCATCCATAAAAATATTATAGGTTGATAAATGAGCCTAATTCTTTCTTACTCTAAAAAAAACAATCAATCCGTATTAACAATTCCTTAGACATAAATAAGACTAATTAATTAGTGACCTAATGGTGTTTTTTTTATATACTTCGTATAATATATTGACATGATTGGGATAATACTCTCTACATATCATTATACTTGTATTCCTAGTATTTTTTTCAATTTTTAAGGAGACTATCAAATATAAAATATTTCCATTTATTATTTCACTTTTTTATAATCTTAAAATAATTATAAATAAACTATTAATAACTATAAATGTGTAGAGTAAAAAACAAAATAACTAATTAAAAACACATATACTTCGATTATATAAAAAAACACACATATATATATACTTTGAAGACAAAATAATGTATTGTACGGATACATACCAAGGTCCAAGTCCAGGTAAATCATGAGGATCCTTTGAATTAGTATGACAGATTTCTCGTTGACATTTTGTACATTTCATTTTTATTCAATTATTGTAGTATAATAATGTGAGTTTAATTGCAGTAAAATAATGCAAATTTATTGCTAAAAATACAAAAAAAAAGAATTAAGTTTTCGTGTAGAAGGTTACTTTGAGTTACATCTTAGATTCTTAGCTAGTAGACGTAATGAGCTCAAGTATAGTTGTAATTTAACTAAAAATTTGGTAAAATTTATACCATTAAAATATACATTAATAACTTAAATATATTTTTTTATTTTTTTTGAATTAAATAATTTCTATTAAATTATATCCATAGAATAATTCTATTGAATTAAATATTAAAACTTAAAATAAAAATCAAAACTAAACTGATTATATATAAACCAAAGTATATACTTATATAATTAAAAGCTTTTAAAATACGTCATTTTTTGGAGCCACGTCGCACGAATCAATGCCAACCAATTAATTAGTAGATGGAATCGATTCTCAATCAATCTCGTAATCCATCAACATGTTAATTTATCTTAGCCTACGCATCTATCACTATTTATGGATTGAAAAAGACATAATATATGTACTTTTATATGCATTTCTTACCCCACCACGAGATACAATTATCTTTATTTTCTAGCTACATGCATAACAATCCAAATTAATTCTCTATCATAAACTCGTATCTTATAATATAAAGTACAGAAATTAGATCAGGGTCGAACTGAACGTAATCAAAACAAAATTGATAAAAAAAGAATTATACACTATATATTTGTTTGATTACAAATAGTATTAAAGTACATTATAATTCATTTCTACTTCCTCTCTTTTTATTAAGAAAAATACTATTTTTATAATGCATTCCTTGAAACATACTCGTACTATTTTACGTTATTAAAGACGAGTTTGAACAGGTTTAGAACAAACATTAATAATTTGGACGGCCATTATTTAGCTAGCTCTCTTTTTCTCTAGTTGCATGTACTTTACATTAATTTGAGACTAAAGATAGCAAAAAAATTTACAACCACATTTCACATCCATGTATGCAATTAGGGTTTGTTTGAATTACACGAAATAATATACAATTATCCTATGTAATCCAAACATGCCCTTAGTAAATGAAATCAAAATATATTAAAAAAGCTCATCCAGCTAGTATATATTATTGTATACGCTTACTTACCGCTATATTTTCGGAGGAGTGAACTTCGAATTAAATCTCTTTGAGCCAAAAACTTATCGTAAAAATATCCAAGGTGGAAATGCCACGTAGAGTAACGTGCTTGCGTGTCAATCCATGTCAGCTATGAGGCATTGCCAAGTCAGCCTCCCCTTCTCTTCTCTACTCTTCTCCTCCTCTCCTCGTTAAGCTCCTTAATCTTTCGGAGAATATGTAAGAAACTAGGCACGAGCGTGCACAAACCCAGATTCGGATTCTGAATCTGGGTTTGTGCGATAAGCCGATAATAATGGAGGAGTTAGGAAGAAAGAGAGGTGGGTTCTACTATTAACTTTGAGATCTGGATTTGGATTTGGATTTGGATTGTTAAGTTTGTGTATGGAAGCAGGTGAGATATATATGGTGGATGAATGGAGAGGAAAGAAAAGATAGTTGTTTGGTAGGAGATAAAGGAAGAGTGGGGTAGATGTGTGGGGCATTTTTTCACAGTGTTGCATGAGTTGGATAGATAGAAATTAGCAAGAGTTTTATTTTATTTTTCTTCCTTTTTTTCTTCCTTTTTAATTGCTTTTTAGGAAATTCTTACAAAAAAAAAAGAAATAACACAAAGGTTAGTGGGTGTATAAAGTAGAAAATCAACTTCACCTTTGAAAAGTTGTGGCATAAAATCAACAGGAAAAGGTATTACGTAGCACTGAATTTTGTGATTCTGTGCAAGATCATTAATATTAATTTAACTTGAGGTCAAATATTAATCATGAATTAAGTAACAATATATGCAAAATTGTGGTTACAAATAAGTATGATTGAAGATGACCTCAAGGTTAAGTAACAATACTAGCTATCCGGAAGACAAATATATACGATGTTATTTCTTACCCTTATTTGGTTGTATTGTATTATTTGTATATGTCAGAATTTCATTTTCTTGGAACCTAGCTCCCTAGGAAGAATCATATTTAGTTTAATTAATTTAATATAGTCTTGTATGCTTATTACCCAAAAAAATAAAAATAAAATTATCATTTAGAAATACTCCGTAAGTGATTTTTTTGAGATTAGTGCAATCCTTAAGTATGAAATATAAATTATAATACTTTTTATAAGAGAAAACACAAATATTAGCTTGCCAAAAAATCTCTTTTGTGTGAGGATAACTAGGGTTGAGCAATCGGATATATCCGATCTGATTCAATCTGGACCAGTATACTCAATATCTAGTTTTTTTTTTAAATGTGGATTTGTTTCTGATCAATTGATGAGTTAGAGTTTTACAAAATACACTTTAAAATATCTATGCTACTTAGTATTTATGTGCACTTTCCAAAAACATACTCCAGTACTGGGTATATCGGATCATGTTACTTCACAATCTCGATCCGATGATCCAGAAAAAAATCCAGATTGGATTGGATATAAATAGAAATTATTGTGATTCGGACTTTATCAGATCGGATTGGATATTTATGCTAACCCCTAAGCATGGGAGGTTATGGGCATGTGTAACCGCGCGGTTGCACATAACCCTAATTTAACAAAGGGCCCTCAATGTATAATATTAATATTAATTACCCTAAATATATTAGCTTTTAAAAAATACCTTTAACTAATATATATATTTAACTAATTAATTTTAAAAAAATCCCAAAAGAAGTTATCTAAACAAAAAAAACCCTAATAAATATAGGAGTCTTTCTTAATCGAGTCACTACTCACTAGGTAAGTAGGGGTAATTTTAATATTTAACAGAAATTTTTGTTAATAAAATATACAATTGAAGAAATTACGTATTAATAAAATTAAACAGGACCCTCAAATTTTATTGGACGTTTCTCTCCCTGAAGATAACCCATATATAATATTTTAATTATAAAGTAGTACTATATTTTATAGTGTTCATGTTTGTGGTATGCGGAATTTATAATTTATCTTTGATATAATGCTCTGTGGAATCTGATTCAGTGTTTATTATAATCATGCTATCATCAAATTAAAATTGTAAATAAAGATATCTAGTGGCGAATTGAAGAAAAAGTGCGAATAGAGACATGAAAAGATCACAGACCAAACATTGATTTTTGTCTTCACACTTCCCCCCAGATCGATGAATGTGATCACGTTCGTTGATTTCGTGTACGTAGTTTCCACAACAAGACAATAATTAAATTAATTAGCGTATTCTACAACTTGTAAATTTGGAATCTTTTCTTGTTCTTATTATGGAAAATACAGAAAAGCTCTGTCTCATCCAAACGCGGCTTAACAATTAACAATACATGATTCGACCAAAAAAAATAATTAACAATACATGTGATAGCGATTTAACAATCCTATCACCATAAAAGAATATATATATGCATGTAAAATGGTTGTTAATGTTATTAATTGTGTTTTTTTATTTATTGCTTGTAGGTGGTGTACGTGGTATCAATGATTAAAGCCAACATTCAAGCTAGCTTAGCAAGAAAGAAATTATAACGATTTGCACAAAATCATGAAAGGTCCATTTTGCACTCATTGGGCAAGGGTTTGTGTGTGATTACGAGAGTCAAAACCAGAAATTTTATAGTACTATTATAAAATTCTAATTATTTGATTAGATGACCGAAAACAAGATACGTAAGGAGTTTATTTGATCACCTTATTCTTTAGTTTGATTATAATTTTTGACAAGTTAATCGGTCGTTGTTTTTCTCGATCGACTTGACTTTTTGTTTATTGTTGTATTTTGGTGTTTTTATTCCTCATGCCGATTCATCTGACTGACGATTTACTAGCCTCTCAATCTATAGTATCTGACACATCGAATCTTTATCTTATATTTAAAAAAAACTCATAGTGATGATAAACTTGCTTCCTTGCTCTTAATTAAGTATGATAGGTTTTATTAGTTTTTATTTTATCTGGTTCAAAAATAATGTATTTTCTTAAAATAATATTTTCTTATAAAAAGTACATTTAATTAAAATTTAGTCTCACTTATAATGACCCCAAACTAATTGTTGTTACGTTCATAGAAAGCATTTAGGTCATTACAATGAGAGAAAAAGGATTCTAATTCGCGATCCAATAATCACGAATATCTATTATTTATCGATCAGTTAAACTAGTAAGGCTTGACAGTCGGGACTAATCGCTTGCATGTGTTTCTAAGCCAAAATAATTAAGATATTGCTTGTGGGGCGGTGGTCTTTTACATCCCAACTCTAAGCTTTTCCTTGGTGCCTTCCCATTCAATTGTGGGGTATGCAATTGCAAATTGCAATGCATGCTTTAAAGGCTGAATTGTGGGCAATTTTTCATGGCCTTTAGTTAGCATTCCTTTTGGGCAACAAAAGATTGATTTTGCATGTATTTCTCAGCCAAAATAATTGAGTTGGTATGTATGGTGGTCTCTTACATTATGTCTTTGGTGTTTAGCTTTCCTCCATTCCTTCACATTCAATTATTGGGTATGCAATTGCTTTAAATTAAGGTTGAATTGTGTGGGCACTTCTTCGTCGCCTTCGCTTTGCATTTTGTCCGGGCAACGCGTGATGGATTTTGGATAGAAAACAAGCAAGCGAGAATACAACAAAAACAAATAAGAAACTTATGTGAGTTCACATAGCGCCACTAGAAACACAAATCTAACAAAGTAAGGTTTTCGCTTTACAAATTTCTCGAATTTTGTGTTTGATAAAATTTTAGTTTTGTATGTATTTTTTTAAAGAATAATCTTCTACCCATTCTCAAATGACAAAACCAAAATCGAATTGAATTGCTCCGATTCGATTTTTGATTTACTTAAACCAAATTTCGATTTTTTTATTCAATTTTATATGTTTAGTTCGGTTTTGGACTGATGCTCAACCATATTTGTGAAAGCGAAAAATAGACCACCATGACTTTGTTCTGACTTGGACAAGCTAATCTTGCCACCTAATTTAATTTGATTACAAACCCTATCCATCATCTTGACCAAAATACTAGTACATGAGTTGGTCTAACTTCACATGTCCAATTATTTCTCTACTCATAAATTAAAAATTAAAAATGTATAAAAAAATAAAAAAAAATCTATATGAATGCTAGAAAAATGGCCGATCAAATTGCACCATAAATGATTTTTTTTCATTTTTTTAGAATTATATAAGTTTATAAAAGCTAGCTAGGCATGGTCCATGGACCTAATGTGTGGGGTTTTTGTGCTTTGTAAATTTCTATTGAAAAATGATTGTTTAGTTTGGATAGGTTTTCGAACAAGATTGAGGATGACCCGTGGGGCTGAAAAGCTAAAGTATTTTAATGAATATCTCGTTTTTTTTTCCAATTATTTTTGGGCCGAAATAATTAATGAATGAATGAATATCTAAAAACCAATATCCAAAGGATCGAGAAAGTGAAGTGCAAGTTGCAAGTTACAACATAAATGTTGGGAGAGGACAAGTAGAATTGGCTAAGGTCACAGCCTCACAGCTCATCTGGACCCCGCAGGTCGCTGGTATGGTGGGGCCCCTTCCTTTAGTGGGCCCCACTTGCATTGCATTCATTCCTTCATTGGGCCACCCTGATATTTTTGGATATGTAAACTAGTCGATAAAGTGATGATTCAGATAAACTGGTTTAACCCGACGTAAAGAATGAATCAATGATGATAATACTTGTTTTTTTATCAAAGTAAAGAAGCATCTACATCGAGAATTCAAGTATTTTCAGGTGCATAAATTAGCTCTTCAAAAAGTAGTTCCATATCCGATGGCCCGACAAGTCATCTAATTTACGTTATTAGTCTAATTCTTTTGTAGGAACTACCCATAATAACGAACTTGCAAAATGGATATGTTTATCATAAAAGATTCGTTGTTTCTGACCCTACTTCACCTTAATTGTTATTTGAGCAAGTAAAAGTTATGTATTAGTCCGAGTGGGAATAGCATTTCTGTTCTGCATGTCCATGGAGTTTTGAAAAAATAGCCAAACATCTCAGAGATAGATAGAGAGCTAGGAAGTTTTTGTGAAAGATGTTATCCCACATCGGGAATTCTGATATAACTTGCCCAACATATAAATCATTGGGTTACTCCTCCTATTGCCAATTGGTTTTAGGATGGAACCCCACGAGTTTATGTCTTGGGCCAAACGCGCTTATGCGAATGAACCGACGTGTGTACCCCCACGTCATATTGGCCCACCGGAATTTAATAGTTTTCGATCGATACGTCGGGAGTCTATTTGATGAGAAGGGGCTGGGAAAAATTAACTTGAACCCAATTAATTCCTACAATTATGAATATAAGTGCAATTGAAACTCTTTGGGAGTCGTATATTTGTGTATTGATAAGACCATTTACTATTTATCGAAACTCAATCACTTCCAATCTCCGAAAGAACAATACTTGAATATGAGACCTTCCAGATTTCAACATCCTATCATACCTTCTACCGTTAGGATAATCCACGTGAAATTGATATTTTTATATGTTTTATATATTAAGATTATTGATTTTTTAAATTTTGTACTATAAATTAATAGTGGATGGTAACATTGGTAAGGTATATTTATCAAATCAAGGATTGTTATGATGTACAAAGATGGGATTGTACAAGTTTCCAAAACTGTATGGCTCACTAATAAAATAATTAAAGTGAATGATTACGATCAACTTTTGTCATTGAGAATCTTTATTTTGTGATTGATTTAAATTAATTTGATTGATTAATAATTGTAAAAATATGGTGATTTTTATTTAATTTTATATGAAAAAATTAAATTATATTAAAATAATATAACATCAAGTAATCCCATGTTAATTTATTTTAGATTCCAGTTTTAAGTTTCTTACAAAATTAAAAAATAAAATTTTACGAGAATACGAGTATTTTCTTTCAACTTTTACTTTTGAGCTACGAGCTTTAAAATTTATATATATACTTTTGAAACAATTTTAGTACAAAACACAACTAAAAAGATTAAAGATGAGTCAAAGTTGTAATATACGCCATAACATGGTGAGCTTATACTAACATGAAATTATTTATTGGCTACGATTTGTGTATATATATTATTGTGTTAAGTGAAAAATAACGTTGACTTCGAACATCTAATTAAACGGTTAAATTTTTAAAAATATTATTCAAAAATCTCCGACTTAATTTTTATGTGAAAAAAGTGAAAAATGACTTTGAATACATACCATATACAAGCCAATCTATGAGGAATCTCAGCATGATACCTAGTTTGATGTTTATATTTTCACAACTTTCAACTGGCCTATGCCTTAGCTTGTCTTCTTGCAACACATGATGCATTCACCTACATTTTCCTTTTGTCACTGAAATTGTGAATGATATCTGGGTCAGTTTTTTAACCCACTTGTTCTAATTCTTGTAAAGTAAATAAACATATGAAAGTAACTAATAAGTTTAATTTGAAATAATAATAATAATAATAATATATAGCCACTTCACCTAATCAAAATAAGTATACTATAAAAATAGATCAGATATTTCTCACCGTTCATTATATAGTAATAGCTAAGTTCAAATGATGGAATGCAAATTTGATTCCTATAGTTTAAGTGAACACTAATCAATCATCATTACCAGATATATGCATTTCTATCAAATTAAACATCTAACTTAGTATAAATGTAAAGTAAAACCTATGTTAGTTTAAAAAATTGTGACATGTGTCAATTAGTGAATTTTTTTGTATTAATTAAAAAAAATAGTCATTAAAAATAGTAATGTAGGCCCTATTTTTGATCCATGATCCCAATTCCCAACAAACACATTAAGAAGTTTTTCACAACTAAAATACTTATCTGAATGCCATGATCCCAAAAATTGAAAAACTTATTCAATTAAAAAAAAGTCTGTTGAATTGTTTTCACAATTCATAACCTATTATTTGTTTTATTTTTCGAAAAAGAATTTAATTAATAAAAACGCATGAGTTTTTCACACTTCTTAACCTATTATTTGTTTTATTTTTCAAAACAGAATTTAATTAATAAAAAAAATGAAATTTTCACACTTCTTAACCTATTATTTTTTATATTATTTACATAGCCAAATGAAAAAATGATTACTTTATATTTCTCCACTTATTTCCCCCACTTCTCCCACTCCATGTGAAAATAATTATTATTTTTATAAAATTATCCACTCATCTCCCCACTTTCCCACTCTTTGTGAAAATTTTAATTTTTTTATAAATTGCATCCAAATTATCCACTCATCACCCCACTTTCCCACTTCAGGTGAAAATTTTGATTACTTTTATAAATTGTATCCAAATTATCCATTTATTTTCCCACTTTCCTACTCCATGTGAAATCCTCACACCTCTACACATCCATCAAAATATATAAAAGCAAGAACAAGCGATAAAAACACTTCCTCTCTTACTCCTAACTTGAAAATAATGTTAGAGTGGACTAATAGATTTAATCATCGTGTATTCGTGCATCTTCCAAGAGTCTTCTTCAAGTTCAAATGCAAGTTGTAGATTACATTAACCTTTAAATTAAAATTTTGAAAGCATACTATTTATTGTGAATTTTACTTATAATTTTACTTTATATTTCATGATTTTTCTTTTGAAAAAATTATATTTTAAATACGTTAGGTTGTATTCAATGTTTATCTTAAAGCAAATTAAACTATAAAATTAAAATTATTATATTAATATTTTAAAAAATAATCAAATATTTTTTATAATCACCCGTACATTGTACGGGAACAACACTAGTTTTTCTTAATCATCAAGTGAAATAAGTAAAAACAAACCAAACCAAGTAACCAACATACATCGTTCAAATCTCATGCTTAACATCATATATTTGAAAATCAGAGATTAAAGACATAGGTGGATTCATCAAAAACCAGATACAAAGCTGAGACACAAAAAATAACCTTGACAATGATTAAGAACAAATAAGAAGAACAACAACTACTGGGCACGATAAAACTAAACATTGACGGATCGGTCTTCGAATTCAGAAAGCGAACCTTCGGGTTTTCTTTAAAACCCGAAGGTTCCCATAAATGATAAATGACGTTGCCTATGAGATATTGAGATTATCAAAATGGACATATGTATTCTTCTCTAACGGTTCAGAGCCTCGTGTCTCTCCCATTAGCTCAAGAAAATCAACCGAGTGGCCGAGTTCACTACAAAGCTAGGGCAAGCCCCCCATAACAATTAGGGCTGAGCAAATGGATATAACTGATCCGATCCAATATACCGGATATCCGGTATTTTTTCCTTAAAACCTCGATCCGTATCCGATCCATTAATTGTCGGATATCCGGTAAGAAATATCCATTTAGAACGGATATCCAGTAGCAGATATCCGAACTATCCGTTTTGAAAAAAATATTTCTACTATTTTTTATTTAGGCCCAATTAATGTGCATGATTGACGGATGCCGATCCGTTTACATTTTAAGAGAAAGTTTACATGGTTGAGGAGAATTAAACACTTCATAAGTTGAAATTTTACAAAATACTCATTAAAACATCTACACTACTTACTATTAATGTGTATTTTCCAAAAAATATATATTTAGTAATGGATATACCGAATATCCGGTTGTTTCAAAACCCCGATCCGTATCCGGACATCCGGAAAAAAAATCTGGATCGGATCGAATACGGATAGAAAATTTTGTGATCCATTCGGATCCGAATTTTATCGGATCGGATAGGCCAGATCGGCGGATCGGATCAACAGATCGGGCATTTTTGCTCACTCCTAACAACATTTTCACCACGATCTCATCCGCCAATATGCTCTATTTTTTTAAAATCGTGAAATAGATTAGGGGAGCCCTTTCTAACGGGAACAAGGTCGCCCTAGAGCATCTTTATGAATGAAACCCCAAATGACCGTGTCAGCTGCAAGCGGGATAGAGGAAACTTGTCGGAAGAATCTTACAATGAAATCGCCCACATAATTGACTTCCGGAACATGTGGGAGATGCACCAACTCTGAAAGTGGGCTAACAAACACAAGATGTCCGACCTAAGTAACTCAATATCTCATGGATAGCTCCAAAACACCCAACATGACATTGATGAGTTGAAGGTTGTCGCCTTTGATCTAAATTCGAGGAAGGCCACGTCGAGTGGCCTTAAAAATCCTCCGTCAAAGAGTAATAGCTTTAGTCATCAGCATAGAGTGTTTGCCCAAGACACCCCCATGGAGATGGATCAACATGCTTTGATGATCACGAATGACAAAGTCATAAGTGGAAGCGCCAATATATTATATGGCGATCATTGTCTAGTTTTTTTTGAAGAAGGTAAGAATTAAGTAATTAAACGGGTTTGGTAAATCGAGAGGTCGAACGAGGCGGCATCCGAGACTGACTAGGAAAGACACGTACAAAAAACAAGCTAATTAAAATAACGAGTAAGAAGTACAAACACATTATAGAAAGACTGACAAACGAGTTTTGGCTCGAGGTGAGTAAAACACTAAAAGGTAGTGTCCGACACACGGTTAACCCAACTCGAGATGTGCGAAAAGGACAACCGACGTTCCCTTCACTGAGATGAAAGATCTTCATAAGTCACAAAGGACAAAGACAACTTGGCCCCAAACAATTATGGGTGTGTTTCACTTTTGATGAAAAAGGGGTTTTGGGTGGAAAGTTATTTTTTGTGTCTCGAAAAACGTAAAAAGTAGAGAGAATTGCACGAATTTCAAAAGTGTTAAAAATAATTTTTGGGTGAAAAGTAGTTTTGGGGTATAAGTGAAACAAGGCCTATGTCCGGTGCCAAAAACTCAAATCAAACCTTTTGGTAAAGTACTACCACACTCGATCAAACCGTTTTTACCAAACTTGCAAAACAAGACACCCAACGATTTACACGCAAACCATTAGACTAACAAAACTTAAACTCTGAGAGAGCCTATACAAATAGAAATATCAACAAGATAATAAGGGTTCAAAAAACTACTCAACGAACTTAATAAGTTCTTAGGGATAAGAACACTCCAGAAAGAACGGGCCTTAGAATTGTCTTCATGGGCACATGAAATCTCAAAACTATAAAACCAAAACAAAGATCATGCAAAAGGATTTGGGTCTCATAATGGGACACACAGCACATGTCCCACAAAGAGGATCACATTCAACTCGGTGAAGCGAGGAACCCATAGTCTCGAAACAACCATGTCAATCGCACAAAAGGAAAATGTCGAAATCTAAGGACTCAAAATTGCATCATCGAGTAAGGGGAAAGAAAGAGAACTTTATAAATTCGATCGAGAGGAGATTTGGAAGCCAAGCTCAAGTAACAATAATGGAAATGAAGGTCGCAAACGATCGACGACCATGTGCACAACATGAAAACTCGCGCGAGACGAAAACATGGGCGACAAACCCGTACACACCCAAATTCAAGACAGATGAGGAAAAATTTGAAACAAAGTCCAATATAGGTGAGATCCGTAGACCATGTATCTTAAGGAGGTCTGTTATGGAGGGTTGAGAGGAAAGTCGAGAGATCTAGAGAAGGCGAAAACTCTGGCCACGGTATAAAGTTCTCTAAAGAGGTTTTTCCTTCAAGTACATAAAACGTTTGAAAAAAGACACAAATTCACACAAATTGACCAAGGAGAGTCGAGAGATCTAGAGCTCTAAAACAAAATTGACATCGAAATTGATAGAGGGCTAGAGGTGTTTCTACTAAAAAATCAAAATCAAACCTATAAAATAGTCAAATTTGGAAAATAGTTGGACAAATTGAATGATCGAGGGGTTGTTTCACTTTCCTCCCAAAATCCCTTTCTACCCAAAAATCACTTTTAATAGCCTTGAAATCTGTGCAACTCTCTCTGCTTTTTACGTTTTTCAAGACACTAAAAATCACTTTACACCCAAAAAACCCTTTCTAACTACAAGTGAAACAAGGCCCGAATGACTTGGCTCCCCAAATTTTTTTAAAAATAATTTAAAACTTGGCACATTGTGCAGCACATGACCTGAATTGCTAATACGATATTCGGATGAAAAATTGGCAAGCGGTAAAATAGTAATTTCCGGACAGTAAATTCGTAACTCACACACAACTCGCAACCAAAACTAGGAGAGCGCGACTCTCTCCCTCTTTTTCCCAATTCGAATTCCCGCTTTTACTAATTTTTAATTTCAGTTAGATTTCAAAAAACACGAAAAAAATGTAATTTAATTTTTAACCTTCAAAACTATTTGCAAATCTCCCCCTCGGCGCCAAACACACATCCACCGTCGACGGCGTCGCGTAAAATCCCCAAATCTCAACGGCCTCAAAAGCTGCCCCCCTTTCTCCTTCTCAAACTCGCTTGCTCTCTCAAAAATGGCGACTTCGCCGACGGAATCCGGCCACGACTCCGGATCCGGGCACCACCACGCTTACAGCCGAAAGCAGAAGTCACTTGGCCTACTGTGTTCGAAGTAAAATTTTGCCCTAATTTTTTCGAAATTCGAATCTGCTGTTCTGGTTCAATTTTGTCATGTCTAGGTCTTGTTTTGTAATTGTTGTTGTCTTCTTGCGATGTTCTGCGCAGTTTCTTACGGCTGTACAATCGTCCTGACATCGAATCGATTGGATTGGATGACGCAGCTAGCAAATTAGGTATCAGATCTGATTTTCTCGCGGTCTTACTTCTTCTCCTTTTCGATGATGGTTTGTTTGAGAAGAGCGTTCTAATTTGTAAAATTTTGATGTGAAAGGTGTTGAGAGGCGTCGGATCTATGATATCGTCAATGTTTTGGAAAGCGTTGGGGTAAGAACTAAGAAGTTTCTCTATGATATCGTTAGTGTTTTCTTCTGTTCTGCTTTAGCTTATACTCTGCGGGTATTGTGTGAATTTAGGTTCTTGCAAGGAAGGCGAAGAATCAGTATTCATGGAAAGGGTTTCAGGAGATTCCAAAGGCTCTGGAGTATCTGAAGGTGGAATTCGTCGACCTAATGTGAAATTGACGTTTCTTATGCATCTCAGCAGTGAAATAATGTGAATTTTTCTGTTGTGTTTTGTCATCACAGGAAGAGGGTTTAAAGGAGGGTGATGAGGATGAAGCCATTAATGAGAATTATTACCTTATTGGTAGTAGCCAGCAATCCAACAACACCTGCAGCCAACCGGACTCAGCATCTTCGAAAAACGGTATTGTTTTTGTCATCTGAGTACCATTACAAGTCCTGAATTCATATCCTAATTTCCAGGAATGTTGGTTAGTAATTGTTGTATAGTAATTAATGGCAGACAACAGAAGAGAGAAGTCCCTTGGACTCTTAACCAAGAACTTTGTCAAGCTTTTTCTCTGCACTAATGTAAGTGGATTACACTGGTTTCAACTTGTTATCACTATCTATAAATTTTCTATTTCTGTTAATATCTGTTTGAATAACATACCACTATACCAGGCTGAGCTGATCACTCTAGATGATGCCGCAAAGTTACTACTTGGTGATGGTCATAACTCTGCTATAATGAGAAGTAAGAATTCATCTGTGTTGGTGTGTTGCCGTGACTGTTAATGATGTATCCTATAATATAAATATGAGCAGTGACTTAGCTTAAGTTCATTCTGCAGATAAGGTAAGGCGGTTATATGACATTGCGAATGTGCTATCTTCAATGCACCTCATTGAGAAGGTATGCAAAGTTCCAAACACTCAATTATGGAATTGTTTCAAGTGGTTACTTTTCTGTTTCCTTGTCAAATGATTTCTTTGAATTGTTGCTTCCAGACACACCAGCAGGAGAATCGAAAGCCTGCATTCAGATGGCTGGGGGTAAGCAAGACAATTGAGACTGATTTCAGTGGTGATCTGCCTATGGTGGAGGTGAGGAAAAGGGCATTTGGAACCGACCTCACAAATGCCACCAGCTCTAAGAGAACAAAAATGGACTTCTCATCTGCTAAAAACCCGAAACAAGGCATGAACATGGACGTGCAAGTAAAAGCTGAGGTATTCGATTTTGATAGCAACATAAACATTGCAGGAGAGGATATAAAGCCAAGTAATATAATCCATTATGGACCTTTTACTCCTGCTAATACTGTTGGTCCTCCTGAGAGAAGGAAAATCAGGGTTCAGCTCAAGGACTTGGAAAGCCTAGCCTCCACTTACCGTCCTCAGTATCAGAATCAAGGTACCTAATTATGCCCTCTTGCTTCATAAGTTACCTGAGAATCATTATTGCTTAGAATTTACTATAGCCAGGTGGGTCTAAAAGAAGTGTCAATTAATGCTCGAATTGAAACCTGTAAAAGTTACATGTGAAATCATTTTTGCTTAAATCACAAGTTGATATGATGCAAAGAAAATGTATGTAACCTTTTTTGAGATTCTATGAATGGAAGTTAAGATCCAAGATCTGAAACACATTGTTTTTTGATGGGTCACTGGTGTTTTGCAGCTGTGAATGACTTGTTTGATCACTATCTTGAAGCTTGGAAGTCATGGATGTTTGAAGTAAGTGAAAACAAGCCGGTAGAACAAACCTCATCATGATGCTCTCATCTGTGAGGATTAAAGACAAGAGTATACTTTTTGAGTTAAACAAAGACAAGGGCATCAGAAATGGAGAAATGGATATCCTCTATCCAGATTCCAGTATCCACTAATACTAATTCAACAAGGCCATGTCAGCCATTGGCAAGTAGTTGCTGTAAATCCTTGTAGTGGTAGTGCAGAATCGTATTATAATGTTGGAGAGTCTTAGGGAAAGCATTGGATCTTTCATATATCTGCTTATCAATATTTCGCGAGTTCATGGCATGAAAGGCCCAGAATGGATTGGGCTTAGGCCCAAGCCCACTCTTTGCGGAAGACGTGTTCCCTTTGGAAAATGTTTTCTCTTCACATTTTTTAAATTTAAAATTTCGTTCAATTATGATCTTGAATCAACTAGTATTCTAGGCACCGATTTTGAATACGAAAAGCCTACCGTCATGAGTCAAAGCAACAGTGCAATGTGGAAATCACTTGCAAAATCCTTAAAAGTGCATTTATTTCACATTAAAATTGAGTTGAGGGATGTAAGTGAGATCTATATACCTTGCTAACATGTAACATAAATGATCTTTCCACTCATAATTTACATTCTCCATTATATATGAAATGTAAATTCAAAATCGTTATTTTTAGTGTGTGCCTATGCAATAAAATTAAAATTGGATACTACAGTATTTCTTAGGATGAACCCTAGAATGAAATGATAGTTGTTAATGTGTACATACTAGAAAAAACCTCATTTGATATTTGAAATAAAATTATATGAAAATTGACACTTAACTAACTAATTAAAAAACCCACCTTTATAATATAGATTAGCTACTTTTTTTTGGTATTCTTTTTGAGGTAAGTAACCTTATTTTCAGGATCCGGTCAAATCAGGTGGGCAACTATATGCTGCAATTTGATCACTTTGTAATCAAGAAAAACAAAAACATAGCACAAAGTATATTTTAGATATAAACTCGATCTTGGCTGATTAAGGTTATTTTTTATCAACGAATCCAAATAAATATTACAAATAACAAGACAATTAAGCTAATATTACCCACATAACTATATAACTCCAAATAAATTACAAAGTAATAAAAAAAAATCAAATCCAAATGTAAGAAAAGAAAAGTAAAATTAGTGTTTTTGGGTGGTCTCGTGATACTTGTCTTTGATCCAATGAAATCCAACGGTTGCGCCATGTTTGACCTTCTTCACCCCCGCCGAAGCCACCTCCTTTGTCTTCACCAGGCCTTCCTCCACCTTCTTCTTCACTCCGCCGTCGCCGCCGCCTTTGCCTCTCTTGCCGGAGTCCTGGTGGCCGCCGTAGGCCATGGGCTCTGGGTCCCACTGGTCCGCCCACGATGTCTCGTAGCTGTTCTTCCCGTTCATCATGTAATTGATTCGAGCTTAATTGATTAGCAAAAATTTGGATTAATTTTTTCTAATTTGTGTTTGAGTTTGTTGGAGAGAATTGGGTTTTTTGAGGAGGAGTTTAAATTTGGTGATGGTTTGGTGGGATTTGTGAGTATAAATACAAGTTGATTTAATGATAAAGAATTGAAATTGGGTAGGATGGTAGGAAGGTTCTATATGTATATTTGTGGTTGCCTAGCTAAGAAGGTGAATTTTCTTCTGGTCAAGAAAAGAAGATATGCTTACAACTTTGTTTTATTGGTCATGACATACGTTTGCAATGTATAATATCTTATTCTAATCTACTATCTAGAAGCTTTTGCTGTTTGACCCTATTTTATAACAAAATTGACTTCCATGCCTCTACATATGTTAATTATATGTATATAATGATTTGGGTGATGGACCGACGGTCGAAGTTGAACACTGTTAAAAGAAATTGATATTCTCGAACCTTCGCCAACTCTTAGACTTTTACCACATTTTTTTTTATGTGTTTTAAAAATAGATTTTGAGGATTTAGTTAAGTGGATATAAGATTTTATGATAATAACATAAGTTCTTAATTTAAAATAAAATTAATTTTAAAAGTTTCTAAACTACGTTTAGAAGGATCGCTTAAAATTTTCAATTTTCATTTAAAAACCGCTAGCAATGAATATAAACTTTTAAAAAAATGCGAGCGATCCAGCCAACGTGTGCCCATAAACATGTAATAACTAAATTAATTTTAAAAATTATCTCAAAATTATTTTTTAAATTAAAATTAATAAACCCTTTTAAAAAAATTAAAATTAATAAATAATAATCAAATTTACCAAAACTTAATATGCGTGGACACATTAAAAATTCCCAATTACGAGTACCTAAACTACTCAAAATTCAAGAGAGAGCTAGCTTCTAGATGTAGACAATTATGTCAATAAATTGACCCCTACCATCTAATACCAAAGATCAAACAATCGCACACCTTCCAACAACTTCCATTTGTGAGAATTGTGAATGAGTTTTGATGTGAATATCCTCTACCACTATCTAAAAATACTCATAAGATAAAATCTTATCTGTTCATACAATCACATGATTTGTTAGCTCGATTGCTAATAGACAATCACTTATTCACAAACCTCGTGTGGTTCAGAAATGTCCGCAGTCGAGTAAATAACTCTACAAATGAATAGACCGGATCGAATTAGAAAATGGAAAGACTCTTGAATTCTCAAAAGTTCTGTCGCTTCATCCCTGTAGGGGCAAAGAACTCGCGCATCGTTTATCGGTTGTGCTACAAGAGGCTATGGGGAAGTCTAATCAACTATTTCAACCATTTCCGAGCAGGCGAGCACCCATCAAGTCACCGACTTCCTTAACCTTTCGGCACTGGGCAGGCATGAGCCCCCATACATGGTCTTTCCTACTATGATTAATTAGTAGTAGGTAGGATTTGAATGAGAGTCATATATCCCAATTTTAATACTGGTGATTGGAATAAAATATTGTAAGATGGGCAATCCCCTCTTTATCTACGTTGCGTTAGAATGATTGATTTTATTAAGTTTCCATTATGACATGATATATGCAATATGTTGTATTGATATCCAGATTCATACAATTACATTACTAGATTCTGTATGACTGTATCTAAGTCCTACGGATTACAATCACATTCTCTTGTTCGTTCAAATGCAAGAGTGTAATTTTTCAAGCTCAATGAAACAGGTTTAATGATTAACTAAGATAAGGTTTCTAGCTAGTTCCAACATAACTCAATCAAAACTAAGAAAGAAGATTAACAATTGCAAACTAATAGATTATAATCTATACAAAAAAATATCAATCCCTAAGGAGACGGCGAGAACGAGGGCTCGGAGATGTCAATGGAGACGGAGATGGAGATGTCAATGGAGACGGAGATGGTGATGAGGCTGAGGTAAAGATGTCGGAGAGGATCCAATTAGCGATGATTCTGTTTGCCTCTTGAGTGAGATGGCTTCCGTCCCAACTTATCGATTTCTTCGGATCCGAGCAAACCACATCTTCGTCGAATCCACACGGGCGGGGGCCACCACAGCACGGCTTGAAAGCTGAATCCTTTTCGAACCCGAGAGACTCCGCGTTTTCAACGAGCCAAGTGTAGGCTTCGTAGTAGTTTCCGTAATGAATGGCCACGTTCGGATACTCTCCCCGAAGCTGCCCGAGGGCTTGTTGGAGTTGCTCGTTGTGAGACCTCGCGACCTCGTTGGCCGGCTCTTGACATCCGCGGATGCGTTCGACGTCGTTTCTTTGATACCTAGGCATGCAGCCGAGTGGGAAGAGCCCATGCACAATCACGGTCACTGCGCCTTGATCGATCACTTCCTTAACCGCGTTTACAACGGATTGGACGACTTCCGGGATCATATCGTGGGCATCTTTCGGGGACGTTTTGTACTCATCGGGTAGGTAGTAGTCATTCATTCCGATTCCCCCAACCACAAACAAAGACCTCTCGAGCTTCGTATTACATTCTGCACACGGGCCGTTCTCAATCTATAAGTACGTGGTAACTTTTGAAAGAGAAATTAAGTGATCAAATAAAACTAATTAAGCACTCTACCAGAAGGAGAAGAGCAGAGGTTGCTAAGATAATCTCGGAACCATTGGAGTTGTGAGGAAAGTTTGTATTCTTGGCCCCATGAGGGCAACGATGCGTTGGTGGCGATGGCTCCGTCGAACGCAAAGTTTACGCCATGAGTCAACTTGGCCTCGCCGTCTCTAATTCCCAGATAGTATCACTAGTACAAAAATCGTTATATATAGCGAAAATATTATAGCGCTCGTGAAAAGCGTAATAAATAATCAAACACGGATGGCGCTTTTAAGAATAAAGCGCCCTAAAGTATTAAATTTTTTTAATAAAATGATAAATATATTTAACAGTGCGCTTTTTTTTAAAAAGCGCTATAAAAAATAAAAGACGGATGACGCTTTTTAATAAAAGCGTCCTAAGAAGTGATGCTATTATTTGGAGTCAAATTAGAACTCGTTCCCCCCTCTCCTCTCCTGCGTACTTTAGGGTTTCTGCTTTCTAGCCTCCCTCCCCCTCTTTCTCGCGTCATGGCCTCTCTCAAAATAAAAAATGGAGAACTCAGCGGCGAAGATGGTGGAGCTAAGTCGGTACGCCGCCGACTATGTTGTGTTTGTGGACGAGATTGACGGAAGGAGCATAATTCGTCCACGCAAATCTCTCTCCAAATCCTTCGATTCAAAGCTCACCAAGAAGAACTCTGATTTGCTTTAAGCTCATGTCAATGGCGAAATCACTGGCTAAGTCATGTATACTCGGTCTTCTTCCCTCTCCGCCTGTATCACGAAACTCGCCGGTAAGATTTTCGATATCTGACGTGGTCAACTTGTCTTCACGATTTCGCTTTCCCTTTCCCCCTTTTTAATTTAGGGTTTTTGTTCGCTTCTGTGCAATAGATGAACTTAAAGACAAGCTTAGAAGGAGATGGTATGCGGAACAATCAGGTGACTCGCCAATCAGTTTGAGCTAGCGGTTGTGGTGACCAATAAGGTGGCGGATGTGATGGGAGAGGAAGGCGTGAAGATTAGGAATTTTTGGCGTTTGATTTCTTCTAAGAGGCGAGTTTGTCCAGGGCCTTGCTTGAGCGAATGGTGTAAATACCCGCCTCTTCTTGTCGAGGACAGAGAAAGGTGAGGATTTTGTTGCCAACATACACATTCATGTGATTTTTTCCCCTCGTTTGCCCACTTCATCTCGTGAATTTGTGATAAGGAAGGATTATGAAATGAATGCTTGTTGATGAAATATGATTTTTATATGTTAATGCAACCTGACGGTGTTGCTGTGAGAAACAGTGGTTGTGCCTTTGTGTTGTCTGATTGCCTAGAATTTTGAAGATGCAACTTTTTTTTCTCGTGAAATTTTATGGACTGCTAGTTGAGAGGATAGTAAATTTGTGCTGAATGTTTTCATGTGATTAAGACTGGTAAAAATGAGGCAGTGGTTATTACTTAGTAATAAGGTGGTTATCTTTAGCAACTATGCATAATGACATGGATTTATATACATTTGCTTCTTGTTGGAGATCATATATTATAATTCTCACACAATAAATTGTTTCAAATGATTAAATGTAAATGAAGGAGCAGTTAGTTTGAAGTGTGATTATTTTTTGAATTACTAATATTGCTAGAAACACATGGCTTAATTATCTTAGATAGATGAATAAGTGTGATTATTTAGGCCAAGATAAGCTCATCAATTTTGGATGAAAGTAGCTTAACTCTTCCATAGCTTTCAAGGATGGGATTAAAATCCGAACTGGTTAATTTTCTTAAAAAAAGTGGATTTGATGGAATACAAGGACGAAAAAGACGAAAAAGAAAGAGATACCGGTGGAGGAAGAAGCTCCTACTATTGTACATCCACGTGAGCTGTTCAAGTGGATCTTGGAAGAGAAGAGGAAGATTAAACCACTTCATCAGAGTACTTTGTCTTGTACGGTTATGAATAAAGACATATTTGAACTCTAGAGAAATGTTTATTGTTTTTTGTTGTGTATGTGTAACAAGCTTTTGTGTTTTTAGGGTTGAGTTAGGAAGGCGTGCTATGACAAACTTAGTTGGCCAAGCTAGAACCTAAATGAAATCTTCAAAGTTTCTAAATAGATGTTTAGAGTCACGTTTGAATTCGCTTCTTAGGGTAATCAATTTCAGGAATTTCTTTGTTTATCTAGTTTATGGGTTTGTCAATTACTCCAATTTGATATTTTCCTTGTATTGCAGATGGATACGGTAATTTCTCAAGCACAATCTACTCTTGGAGCACTTGTTCTTCAGTTAGGAAGGCGTGCATTATGGTAATTTCTCAAGCTAAGTAGTGTTCTACTTAGCTTCTCTTATCGCTTTGCAGATTCCTTGGATGCCAAATTTTTTACTGTCAAAATCTTGTGGATGTGCAACTCATTTAAGGATACATTTTTCTTCAATTTATCAATCTGCATAAACTATGAATGTTTTAATAGTAAGAACTGTTGATCCATCTCAGATTAGATAATCCATCTCAATCTGCATAATCTGAATAAACTGTGTCTTTATGGAATGTCTCTCTTTCTCTCTAAAAACCTAAGTTCTAGTCTATATCCAAGAAAGGCTTTTCAAAATTTGGTTGATGGGGATTTTGATTTCTCATTGCTTCCTTCAGAATTTCGTCTTTATGATCTGAACTTTTTTTTCTAAAGTTCTGATTAATTTTACTTCTTTTTGGTTGCAGTGGGTAGCAGTTGGTGAGCCCAGGGGCATGGCTATCTGATTTGTGCCAACTGCCAAGAGAGGTATGGGGTCAGAGAGAAGAAGACATCCAAGAAGGTAATCCCTGCATTTGGCTTCAGTAATTGTCAAGATCTGGAAGATGTTTCTAATTTGGCATTTTATTTTTCACTTGAATAAAATGTAACCTGTTTTGAAAATTTTCCCATATTGTGTGTGTGTGGTTCTTTTTTCTGTGCATATGGTTCCTACTTACCAGTTTCTTTGACTTTTCCCCATTAGAAACTTGTGGCTGTTTTAATTATGTTACTATTTTCTTAAGAAATCAAGTACTACATGTTTCTTAAGAATTTAGTTTTCATCTTAACATGTTTGATGATTGTTGTTTTGTTTTGTATTTTTTAGCAGAGACCAAGAGGACTAAAGGCCATGGGAGCTGTGGAAAGCGAATCAGAATGAAGAGGCAGTAAAATTAAGAAACGGGGTAATGGGTAAATTTGCATCCCTGTGCACATAGTTTGTTTAAGAATGAAAATCCAACTTAATGGTATCTTTTTTTGTTTATTTTGGAGATGATCAACATTTTTTTGTACATGGAAAATGTTCTATATTGTGGGATATATGGCTCATTAATTTTGATGGAATTGTTGTAAAAAAATTGGGCATGGAGGACATGCAAGAGATTCTTGGAATGGCTCATTTATTTTGATGGAATTATTGTAGAAAATGTTCTGAATAGTACACGCATGCCCTTCTTGGAAGGGCTCGAATTTTTATTTTTTTAAATATTGAGAGTTATGGCGCTTTTTTGTTAAAAAGCGCCATATGTAAACAGTTATATATGGCGCTTTTTTTAAAAAAGTGCCATGTATAAACACATACTTATGGCGCTTTTTACAAAAAAGCGCCATGCGTGTTGAATAAATATTAATAAAAAAAATTTACATACATGGCACTTTTTTACAAAAAGCGTCATCTGTATTCTTTTTTATGGCGCTTTTTTTAAAAAGCGCCATCCGTATTCTTTAAAGCGGTCAAATTTATGGCGCCAAAAAAAGCGCCATGTACTGTGTTAAAAAAGCGCCATGCGAGAGGGTTTTTGTACTAGTGTATGCCGGGACGGGCACATCTAATGCACTCGCTACATGATATATAGTATTAATTATTAGAGATATTATTGGCACGTCAACTTTTAAAACAACTTAATTGTACGTAATGATTGATAATAATCTTAGAATTTAATTAGCTTACCAAAATAATCAATCATCAGAAAACCATCAGAGCAACGACCCGTAGGATCGCCGGAGAGCGTTATGCCATAAGGACGGACCGAGCAATACGAGCCGTAGCTGGGATTAATAAGATGCAAGTTTCCGGTGTCCGAGAACCCGTCACCGAATTGGTAAATCGAATCGAACATGCCCGGAAATTGTAGAGAGTTTGGGGCGTTCGTATTCGCACTCATGGAGCAGAGGAGGAGGAGAGAACAAAACCATGCACCAAAAGAAGCCATTGATCGATGAGATGAAGCAAGCAACAAAGAATTGAGAATGGTATTAATGATGTGGAGAATTCGGTAAAGAGAGGCACCTAATTTATAGTAGTTTTATGGCTTGTTGTCGATAGAAGATCGATATCTATCCTTAATTATTTACGTGTAATATATCTTTTCAAATATTTCCTTTTTTGTTTTGTGTAAACGGATTGGAATTGTAATTAATTAGAAGATAAATAATTGATCACCGAAAGGTAATAAAATTATAAGATAGATTATGATTTTATCAAGTGAAATACTAAGCTTAAAATTTACTTTAATTTTGGTTTTATCAGATTCTAGCAAATAAATATAGGTGAGATCTTTTTTTAGGTGGAGAAAGATATTATTACACGTAGAGTTGTAAAGATAAAGGCTTTTAAGGTAGTCAGATATTATTTTTGTTGGTGGTTAGAATTTAATAAATAATTCCAATTTATATTTTTTTAACCAGATTTAATAAAAATCTTATTTACTAATATAATTCCAATCTAGCGGATTTTTTTGATAGAATTAACTAATTTCACTCTAGTAGATTTTTTATCTTCTCTTTTTTTTTTTTCACTCTAGTCTATCATACCTTGAACCACAAACTATATGACCCAACGTTTTTTACGTACTGTCCAGAAATAGTTCCTTCACTAATATCACAATTTATCAACTCGTAATCGTCTTTTACGTTCCTGAAAAGAACAGAGACGAGGAGATTAAAGATGAATTCTTGCCTTGAAGATGGATGCAGTAAACCCGGGAACCGAGATGCTCAACTTGAAGGCCAATATCCTCACACATCAGTCAAATTACTGCAGCTACTTTATAAATCACAAAACTGCAAATACATGCATACAAAAGCATACATAAACTCACATCTAGGAAAGATATATGATAAAACGGTAGATTGTACTTGGGTGGCTCCTTGCAGACGGAACATTTATATGGGTGGTTTATTGAAATTTAAATTTATACGGGTGGTTTTGTGAAGAGTACCCTAATTTAAGGGTGGTTTTGTGAAATTTACTCAGAAAATATACAACATTGCACTCTTCGGCCTCTCAAGAGGGCGTTTTATTAATATTAAAAAAGAGGGCTAAGTAGTCAGTAAGCGGGGATAACCCGACCCCTTACATCATCAAAGAGCAGTAAATTAATCCCCTCAGGCGGGGCAAGCAATACATTTAAGACCTAACGTAAAAGAAGAAAAAGAATAAGACGCGAGGTAATCCGCAACCGAATTAGCCTCTCGATACACATGACGGAATTGGATAATCCAATCCCTACTAATGAAGTCTTGGCATTGAAGAACTAGACTATATAACGGATGACTCTTACTCACCCGAGAATTATGGAGGCCAACCACGAGCTTCGAATCGGACTCCAGGATGACCTGACGGAAGCCTTTATCCCACGCTATCTTCAAGCCATCAAGCACTCCCCACAATTCCGCCATGTGGCGGATTCGAGCACGACCCTCTTTATGTTGATAGTTTTTTTTTGAAAACAAAGAACATAAATATTATTGAAGATCAATTTCCGCAAGCCTTGTAATAGCTTGAAGAAAATTGTCTAAAAGCAGAACAAGAGGTTCAGACTGTGAAGCCAGCCTTGCAGAAAGGTGAGCAACAGAGTTTGCCCTACGATTTACAAAGGAAAGAGAAATAGCAGAAAATAAAACAAAAGGAGAGACCATATCTTCATATAAAATATCCGCATATGAAAGTTGGAAGTGTCGGTCTTGCAAGTGCAAAATCATGGTCTGACCATCAGATTCAATGTGAAGAGAAGAGAAGTCCAAATCAGAAGCAATGCTTAGCCCAAAATGCACTGCCTTTGCCTCAGCCCAAGCAACATCCCAACTACTATATAACCCAAAAGATGCCACAACAATCAAAGTTCCCCTGAAATCACGAAAGACGGCACCGAGATCAATCCAACCGTCCGGGAAAACAACATCATCTGTATTCATCTTCATAAAATTCTGATGTGGAGTTTGCCATCCATGTTGAATAGATAAAATCCCCATTGTAGGCAATGAAGGAACTCGAGAATTTAGGGATAATCTATAATCACAAACTAACCTCCTAAAACCATCTCGTAAAAACAGTTCATTGATGACTTCATCAGTCAACAAACTTTTGTTCCTTAACACCCAAGCAATCCAAGCATTGGTGAAGAACTCAGTAAGGCCCGAGATACCCGATCTATGATGAACCTCATCAATAAGATCCCATAAATCAGAACTGATTGAATAAGAGGCAAAGAAACAAACAACAACAGAATGTTCCCAGGCCACTTTAGCAAAATCACAACCATATATAGCATGAAAACTGATTCATCGTCAGAACCACATCGATCACAAATTGGAGAAGTAGTCATATGTCGATTAAAAAGAACCTTCTTTACAACTAGCATACCTGAACAAAGGCGCCAAGCAAAATTTTTAAGCTTAGGAGGACCAGAGATACGCCAAAGAAGACTCCAAGGACTATCCATACTACTTCCAAAACGAGCACGAAGTGCATTGTCATGCCCACATCTGCCCAACCAATAACCAAATTTAACAGAGTATACTCCTATCCTTACAAGGATACCAAATTCTACAATTAGGGATTGATATTGTACTAATTGGAAGGCGAAGAATTTGTTGCATCAACAACATTAAAACATTCATTCACCAACTCCACATTCCAACAAAGATGATCATAATCAATCAAATCAAAAACTTTCAAGCTAAGATCAAAACCCTCTGGTGGAGATGGTATTAAACCAGCAGTACCATTCGGAATCCAAGGCTCATTCCAAGCATAAATACTACCGCCATCCCCAATTCTCCAACCCAGACCTTCCTTGAGAAGAGACTTTGCACCCCAAATACTTCTCCAAGAGTAACTGATATTTCCACCTAGAAATGAGTCTAGAAAGGTAGAGTTTCGAAAAAAACTTCGGCTGAAAAACTTTTGCAATAAGCATAGATGGATTGTGCAATATACGCCATCCTTGCTTAGCAAGCATTGCTTGATTAAAAATTTTCAAATCACGAAAACCTATTCCACCTTTATACTTTGGCAAACAAAGAGAATCCCAATTTCTCCAATGTAATTTTCTTCTTTCATCAGAAGAGCCCCACCAAAATTTTGCAAGCATGAGATGAATGTCATTCAGAAGACCATCCGACAAACTATAAATGCTCATAACATAAAGTGGGATACTCTGCACTACAGCCTTAATTAACATTTTTTTCCTGCTTGTGATAGCAGTTTTTCTATCCAATCCTGAAGTTTTCTCCAAATACGATCTTTAATGAAAACAAAAACCACTTTTTTAGACCTTCCAATAATAGGGAAGCCCAAATAACTGTCATGCTTATCCAGGAATTGCACATCAAGCAAAGAAGCAAGTTCCTTCCTTTAACAACAGAAATATTCTTGCTAAAAGACACCTCTGATTTGAAAAGGTTAATTTTCTGACCTGATACTCGTTCATAAACACTGAGTAATTCAGTTATCTTCGAGCATTCCTGTGGTGTCACTCTAGCAAACAATAAACTATCATCCACAAAGAAGAGATGTGAAATCAAAGGGATTCGCTGACAAATCGACACCCCATGGATGTGCCTCTGTTGAACTGCTTTAGAAAGTAAAGATGAGAATACCTCAGCAGCAATGACAAATAGAAAGGTGAAATAGGATCATCTTAACGAAGCCCACGAGTTGGAACAATGCTACCACAAATCTGACCATTAATTTTGAAAGAGAAGTTTACTGTTTGTAAACCGCTCATAATCTTCTTTATCCATGTAGCTTCAAACCCTATCTTTCTCATTACCTTTTCAATAAAAGGCCACTCCAAACGGTCATATATCTATATCTGCCTTTCTTCTTTATCTTCATATAATGAAAAACCTCCATAGCAAGAAGAGCATTATTATAAATAGTTCTGCCCGGAATAAAAACACTTTGTGATTTAGAGATGAGCGATAGTAGAATTATTTTCAACGATTAGCAAGAGTCTTACAGATAATTTTGTACAAAACATTACACAAGCTAATCGGTCGAAAATCTGCTGCAAACTTTGGTCTTTATGTTGATAGTTGATAGTTGATACTATTAACTCATTCCAACCGCGTCTCCAAAAATGTTGCCATATTCATTCCAACCGCGTCTCCAAAAATTCCCGTTCCCATACCTTGAGAGAGGCAGAGATGGAAGCCGTTTCGGAAACCCTAGAGGAGACTGAGGAGAAGAAATTTTCGAATAAAAAACTAGACAAGGCGCTTAAATCGATGATGATTGACAAATCCTCCGTTCAAGCAGCCATCGCCGGCATTGGAAACGGTGGTGTTGCTGAGAACAGGGTGGCCTTTAGATTGTCTGTCCTTAATACTCTGGAAAGGAGGCTCTTTTATATACATTCTTATAAGATCTATGGTGGTGTTGCTGGGCTCTATGATTATGGCCCCCCTGGTTGTGCTGTCATGTCTAATGTTCTTGCTTTTTGGCGTCAGCCGTCAGGTACCCTTGCTGTCTATCTTGTTCTAATCTCATACGTTTTAGTTAATGGTGAAATCTGATTTATAATCTTTTGTTAATCTAACTAATCTTGTTGAGTCTGAGGTGCTTTATATATTGGTTGTCTTGAATTTCAATCTTTGTGTTCTCCTTGTGCTTGCACTGTTACTCTGTTAGACTGTTAGTTATTTTGTTGTTGGATTTGTGAAGATCAATTGTGTGTGTTTTATCTCCAGCATTTTGTGTTGGAAGAGAACATGCTCGAAGTTAAATGCCCATGCCTTCCTCCAGAGGTAGTATTGAAGGCTTCAGGTCATGTTGAGAAATTTACAGACCTCATGGTCAAGGATGAGAAAACTGGCAATTGCTACCGAGCTGATCACTTGCTCAAGGATTTTTGCAAGGACAAGCTTGAGAAGGACCTGTCTCTGTCTGCTGAAAAAGCTGCTGAGTTGAGGCATGTCCTTGCTGTGTTGGATGATTTTTCTGCTGAACAATTGGGTTCTAAGATCAAGGAATACGGCATAGTTGCTCCTGATACTAAAAATCCACTCTCTGATCCCTATCCATTCAATTTGATGTTCAAGACCTCTATTGGCCCTTCTGGATTGATCTCAGGGTAATTTTACTTTTTCCTAAAATTGTATTTTATATCACTTTTTTACATTGTTCTTTTTGTATCCTAATTGTCAACAACTTCACTCTTTCTCCATGGCAGTTATATGCGGCCAGAAACTGCACAAGGCATCTTTGTCAACTTCAAAGACTTGTATAACTCCAATGGCAAAAAGCTTCCCTTTGCTGCTGCTCAAATTGGACAAGCCTTTCGAAATGAGGTCTTATTTCTTTGTCATCCTCATACTATTTGATCTTTCTCAATCTTTAGCATGTACTTTGTTAAAATTCATGATTCTTTTTGTTTTATCATGGAAACAATAGAAGGTTGAATGGTTAAATTTCCTAGATACAATACACTCAAATGTTTATTAATGTTGCTTCTGGGTTTTTACCCAAACCTTATGATTATATGCATGTGAAACAATTTGTTGTATTTACATCTTCAATGGTGCAGATATCACCGTGTCAAGGTCTTTTGAGGGTTCGTGAGTTTACATTGGCAGAGATAGAACACTTTTTGGACCCTGAGGACAAGTCCCATCCAAAGTTTTCCGAAGTGAAAGATTTAGAGTTTTTGATGTTTCCGAGGGAGCTACAAGTGTCTGGAGAGCAGGCCAAAAAGAGTCATTGGTGAAGCAGTATCAAAGGTGGCTTTTTTTTAATTATATCAAACAACTCATTGTTTGGTTTCTTGTATCTTCATTTTGTTTATGTATCTTGAAAAGAGAGACATCACAGTTTTTTAACAAGATGCTTGATGGTTACTTTGGCAATCGTCTTCTGTAGGGCATCGTCAACAATGAAACATTGGGCTATTTCATTGGGCGTGTGTACCTGTTTCTTACAAGACTTGGCATTGACAAAGAACGCTTGCGCTTCCGTCAACATCTTGCCAATGAGATGGCTCACTATGCTGCAGACTGTTGGGATGCTGAGATAGAATGCTCCTATGGCTGGATTGAGTGTGTCGGCATTGCTGATCGATCTGCATATGATTTACGTGCTCACTCGGTAATTTTACAAGCTCTATGTTTGATTGTTTATATGGCAACTAGTTACTAGAGAATGATGGTTCACGTAGAATTAAGATATTGTGTTCATCCATCCAGCTTTACCATAATTTCATATTGCTTTAAAGTTGGTTAAGAGGTAACTTGCACTGACTGCTGCATGTTTTACATTATCTGTAGTTAAAAAGCAATACAGCCCTTGAAGCACAAGAGAAGTATCCAGAACCAAGGGAAGTAGAGGTAGTAGCACTGCTTTTCTGAGATTTCTTTCCTCTTGCTTCATCTGGCTCAAATTGTGAATTTCCATGCTTATTTGATTGCTTATAAGTTATAATGCTTACAACCTCTGTATTTCATTTTACTATTTCAGAAACTTGTTATCACCCCTAGAAAGAAGGAGCTGGGCCTTGCATTCAAGGCTGAATCGAGGAATGTTATTGAAGCATTAGAGGTAGAGCTTATGTTAAGGGTGTATGTTTATCTCTGATTGTGTATCTCTTACGGTCTGTGTTCAATTTTGCTTAATGGATATCTTTTCGAATCTTATATGTATTTTCAATTGTCTATATGCAGGCCATGGGTGAAAGGGAAGCTATGGAATTTAAAGCTAATCTGGAATCCAAGGGTGAATCTGACATTCTGGTCTGCACCCTTGGGAAAAATGTAACCATAAAAAAGAACATGGTGGCGATCTCAAAGGAGATGGTTATGGAACATCAGAGGACCTTCACTCCATCCGTCATTGAGCCATCCTTTGGTATTGGGCGGATAATATATTGCCTGTATGAGCATTCTTTCTACACAAGACTAAGCAAAGCGGGTGATGAACAACTAAGTGTTTTCCGCTTCCCTCCACTTGTTGCTCCTATTAAGTGCACCGTGTTCCCCTTGGTCAAAAAGCAAGAGTACGAGCAAGTTTCTCAAAAAATTGCCAAGTCACTGACAGCCGTGGGTATTTCATACAAAATCGATATAACAGGTGATCACAAAGTTGATATAGGAACTAAATCGATTTCAAAGGCAGTGTATAAAAGCCAATGAGCATGAGGATGCACACCCGTTTTTGTAGGAGCAGACTGTAATTGAAATTAGAAGGCTCTCTTGTTCTGTGCTTCTTGCTATTGCACCGTGTTCGTTTCTTCTAATAATGTATTGTTGTTATGATTATATTTTCAGGCACATCAATCGGAAAGCGTTATGCAAGAACGGATGAACTCGGTGTGCCATTTGCCATCACTGTGGATTCCACATCCTCTGTCACAATCAGGGAGAGGGACAGTAAGGAGCAAATTCGCGTTCCAGTAAACGACGTAGCAACCGTTGTAAAAGAGCTTATCGATGGTCGGAACACTTGGGCCGTTGTAAAAGAGGTGATCGAGAAAGGGAAGACAGATTTTGGGTTTTTGAGGAGTTGTTTTAGAGTTCTTCTTGGTTGGTTTGGTGAATTTGTGTGGATGAAAATACAAGATGGGTGAGTATGTTGTTATGATTATATTTTCAGACTTGCCTTTTTTGGCTATAAGATTGAATGAAAAGAATTAATGACTTGCAAATGATGAGAATGGTTGTTGAATTGATCAGCAGAAATCAATATGAATAAGGCCATTAAGAGGAATTATACAAAATGATCGAATGATAAGACTATTAAACAAAGTACCAAACAGGAGGATTAGGCATTGTGAGTACTATTCGATCTTATACTCTCATATACACCATTAATGTTGAAATTCAGAATGAGTCTACACTTAGGTACGTTTCAAACTCAAATAAATAAAGAATTTGCAGTGAAGTTCTAACTCAATCAACAAGGTTTAATGATTAAATAAGATACATTTTCTAGTTCCAACCTAACTTCATCTAGACTAAGAAAGAAGATTAAAATCCCATACAAAAGAAATATATCAATGCCTAATTAATTAATCTAGATTATAATCTATACAAAAGAAATATCAATCCCTAAGGAGACGGCGAGAACGAGGGCTTGGAGATGTCAATGGAGACGGAGAAGGAGATGGTGTTGAGGCTGATGTAAAGATGTCGGAGAGAATCCAATGAACAATGACTCGGTTTGCCTCTTGAGTGAGATGGCTTCCGTCCCAGCTTATCGACTTCTTGGGGTTCGGGCAAGCCACATCTTCGTGGTATCCGCACGGGTGTTCGCCACCACAGCAGCGGTTGAAAGCCGAATCCTTTTCGAATCCGAGAGACGCCGCGTTTTCAATGAGCCACATGTAGGCTTTGTAGTAGTCGCCGTAATGGATGACCGCATTCGGATACTCTCTCCGAAGCTGCCCGAGGGCTTGTTGGAGTTGCTCGTTGTGACTCCTCGCGACCTCGTTGGACGGCTCTTGGCATCCGATGGTGGGGTCGACATCGGTTCTGTGATACCCAGGCATGCAGCCGAGCGGAAAGAGTCCGGGAACAACCACGGTCACCGCGCCTTGATCGATGACTTCCTTAACCGCGGTTGCGACGGATTGGACCACTTGCGGGATCATATCGTGGGCATCCTTCAGGGACGCTCCGAACATCTTGGGTTTGTAGTCGTTCGTTCCGATTCCCCCAACGACAAACAGAGACCTCTCGAGCTTCGCCTTACATTCTGCACATAGGCCGTATTCAATTTAGTTCATAAACTAACTGATCAAATAAAACTAAGTACTTCAATTATTTCAAACTGCATTTTTTTAATTAATTGTATGGATTCTGCATGATATACTTGTATTCTTTTGGATTGTTTGAACCCACTGTTACTACAACGTACGTGAAATTGTTTTTACTTTTTTGATACATCAAACAGTGAAAGGTGGTTGGTTGATCTTCATGATAAACAATTTTCATGATAGGATTATATCGATATATACATCAATCGTATAAGCGCTAAATAAGCATACCTGAAGGAGAAGAACAGATTTTGCTGAGATAATCTCGGAACCATTGGACTTGTCCGGAAAGTCTGTAGCCTTGGTACCATGGTTCCAACGGTCCTTCGGTGGCGATGGCTCCGTCATACGCGAAGTTGACTCCGTGAGTCAAGTTGACGTCGTAATCCTTAATTCCCATATAGTATGCCGGGACGGGCACATCCAACGCTCTCGCTACAATATATATATATATATATATATATATATATATATATATATATATATATATATATATATATATATATTAGAAGTTAATTAGTATTAAAACTTTGAAAACAACTTATAATAATTGATCATAATATATGTTAGAAGTTAATTAGCTTACCAAAGTAATCAATCATCAGGAGACCATCAGAGCAGCGACCCGTAGGATCGCCAGGGAGCGTTATGCCATAAGGACGGACCGAGCAATACGAGCCGTAGCTGGGATTAATAAGATGCAAGTTTCCGGTGTCCGAGAACCCGTCACCGAATTGGTAAATCGAATCGAACATGCCCGGAAATTGTAGAGAGTTTGGGGCGTTCGTATTCGCACTCATGGAGCAGAGGAGGAGGAGAGAACAAAACCATGCACCAAAAGAAGCCATTGATCGATGAGATGAAGCAAGCAACAAAGAATTGAGAATGGTGGCCGGTGGATAGGAACTAGGAAGATCGAAGAGCAACAAAAGGCAAAGAGACGAGTTAAGGAGGTGGAGAATTCGGTAAAGAGAGGCACCCAATTTATAGTAGTTTTATGGCTTGTTGTCGATAGAAGATCGATATCTATCCTTAATTACGTGTAATATATCTTTTCAAATATTTTCTTTTTGTTTTGTGTAAACCGATTGGAGTTGTAATTAATTAGAAGATAATAATTGATCACGGAAAGGTAATAAAATTATAAGATAGATTATGATTTTATCACGTGAAATACTAAGCTTAAAATTGCTTTAATTTTGGTTTTATCAAATTCTAGCAAATAAATATGTGAGATCTTTTCTATTAGGTGGAGAAAGATATTATTACACGTAGATTTGTAAAGATAAAGGCTTTTTAGGTATTCAGATATTATTTTTGTTGGTGGTTCGAATTTAATAAATAAATCCAATTTATATATATATATATATATATTTTAACCAGATTTGCTTTCAAATATATAAATAAAAATCTTGTTTATAAATATAATTCCAATCTAGCGGATTTTTTTTTTTTTGTTGATAGAATTACTAATTTCACTCCAGTAGATTTTGTCACCAAATTTAAACTCTTGGTAAGAAACGCTCGGTAAATTATTATCTTCTCTAATTTGTGAGAATTGTTTCCCACTTTCCCTCGAATAACAATACTCTTCTTAACCTCATACAAATTTCAGTTTTTACAAGGCAATAGATATAAAAATTGGTCAAATTGCAAACAGTCACTTAACAAATCAAATTTCAATGCAATTACAACTCAATCCTTGACTGTTATTTCCAACCCCATTAACAAATCAAAATTTTAATGGCTCCACAACAGACTACTAGTCTATCATACCTTGAACATAGTATATGACCCAACGTTTTCTACTGTCCAAAATTTCCTGGAATGAACAGAGATGAGAAGATTATGTTAATGAGTGGCAGAACTAGATGAAGCAAAGCAGTTTCTTAAGGAGAATAAAGATGAATTCTTGCCTTGAAGATTAATACAGTAAACCCGGGAACCGAGATGCTCAACTTGAAGGCCATTATCCTCGCAACCCTTGAAAAAGAGCGATTCTTCCTCTTTCCCAATCCTCCGTCTCCAACTCATCAAAAAGGCAGGAAATGGGATCCCTGTGCATCATAAGAAGGACAATTAGGAAGAAGATCAGCATTGTCACCCGTTGTTTGGAGATCACGAGTGCATAATCTGAAAGCAAGTTACCCTCATTCTTGGAAGGAGAAACTTTAGTGGTTTGCTCGGGTTTGTAAGACTTCAGGAGAAAAGATAATGTCTTTATCAAGTTTGGATATTGCTTCACATCTATCAAAACAAGTGCCAGTGATTAATGTTTTGAACAGATCATGTTAATAAGATATTCTTATAAATTATAATTGCTTTCAACCATCTACTCTTATTCATTTTATTGCACCAGTTCAGGAAACCCATAGCAACCTGAAATAGAGCTTCTGTTGCATATTTTTAACAAATAGTGTCATCACACATCAGTCAAATTACTGCAGCTACTTACATGCATACAAAAGCATACATAAATTCACATCTAGGAAAGATGATAAAACGTTACTTACATAGCAATATATCACTAGCAAGTATCAGGTCCCAGTTAGGGCTAGGAATTGGGAAAGCATCTCCCCATGTATCTGAAAATGCAAGTGACTTCCTAAGTTAAAATGTAAAACTTTCATAGCACTGTAACGAGAGAATCATAAGCAGACAAACCGAGTCACATAAAATGAATGGCAATCTTGATAATAAAAAACTTGTTCATAGATACTTCAATTAATCAACATAAAAAATAGGACCTCAAGTATGAGAAAGATCTTTTTACAACTGCAGCACACAAATGCGAATGTGTTCAATCCTAAATCAAGATGCATATTTTTTCTTCTTTAAAATTGGAAGTCAAAATGAAATGCAACAGGACCAAAATCTCGGTATAGAAAAAAAAAATCAGGCTACAAATTCAGACAGAGAATTTATCTTTCAGTTGCTCAATTCATGGAGGTGAAGCGGCAAAAAGCAGAGAGGCTGTAATAAAAGGAGTTGACAAAGATAAAGAGTTGACAAAAAAAACCAGGCTGTAACAAAATCTCGGTATAGAAAAAAAAACAGGCTACAAATTCAGACAGAGAATTTATCTTTCAGTTGCTCAATTCATGGAGGTGAAGCGGCAAAAAGCAGAGATGCTGAAATAAAAAAGAGTTGACAACGATAAAAAGGTAACTACTAACGCTTGATGTGAGGAAGATCAGGAATGACCCCATTTATTCTGCAATTATGAGCTATGTTCTCTCCAATTTCATGATCATCATAGTCTGAAGTCGTGATGTCAAGTTGCAAAGATTTTTTCAAGAATATTGCAAGAGCTCCAGTACCACTGCCATAAGAATAGCATCAATTAGCTTGAATATGAAAGTGAAAAAGTATCCAACATCCATCAACAAAGGTATCCAACATTGCACTTGAAAAGATAGAACCAATTTGGTTTAACCATTTAGACCCACCACCCTCTTTATGTTGATAGTTGATACTATTAACTCAGATTTTAAATGTTGCATAAGTTCATGTTACCATATTTACAGACCCAAATCACTAAGCCTTCTGCATTGGCACAAGAACAGAGTATCAAGTAAATCTGATTCCCTAAACATGATCTTAACGACCTTATAGACCACAAAACCATATAATTATCATTGGTTCATTAATCACTTCAAGCTAAGTAGAGAAAATATAAGAAAAATCCAGCATACTCATGGCCTCCACAATTAAAGCAAGTTCAAAGCCAAAAATATCGATATTACACTTCTAGCACAATATCTGCAAGAATGGCAGACATAATTCAAACAGCTCTAATTTAAGGAGCATAATGCTGCAAAAGCCAATGTATGTAATTGCATAGGTTTTCAATTTTCCAGACTTGGTACTGCTTAAAAAAAAAAAAGTAAATTCAAACACAAACATTATTATGTATATATCAAATACTTGCCATATTCAAGTACAATTGTAAAGCCAGATAAGATTCATGGTATGGATCCAAACTTTTGACTGAGTTACACATCAATGGCACTCAAGATCAAAGCTCACATCTTTAGTGAAAAGCCTAATATCTAAACTACACAAACTGACTTGTCATGCAACAAAGAAAGCTAATTGCTTATGATTAATATAATACTACATACCTTCCCAGTTCGATAATTCGCCTTCCCTCTATCCATGATCGATGTTGAATCAACCATTCAGCGAAAGAAAATGTCCCCGGCCAGAGCAAATTAGCATTCAGCTCATGAAAAGCAAATTCACGGATAAGCAACTCCTGCAATAAGCCAATAACAACAATCATTTAGTGCAGGCAAAAATAAAATCACAACAATGAAAAATCATGAGCACAAAATCAAGCAACATAAGTATGCAATGCTTGTAAAAATCTTGACTAAGCTACAAGGTTTAGCTTTCCTGAGAATCTAATTGCACTTGTCATTCATTCTAGGATAAACTTCTTTATCCCAAAATTAAGCAAGTTTTGCACTTCCGAGTAGCAAAATTGGCAAACGCCTTTCTTTGATTCTAAAACAACAAACTTAATCTCTAATAGATTTTAGGGCTTGCTTGCCATTGCAGTAGGTTTTCAGCACATCGAATTTCAGCAAAAATCAGAGAACTGAAATGAAATTGAAGAGGAACAAAATTGAATGAAGAACTTAATTCGATAATTAGAGTGAGCAAACAAACGAGAGATGCCGAACCATTCCAGGAAATTGATGATTTCTCTCGACGAATTCGTCACGGCTATCCTTGGCCTCGTCATCTGGAAACAACGGCAATCAATTTATAAGCGCGATTTGCAGAAATAGAGAGCTGAGAAGAGAGGGAAATCAATTACCAGAAGAATTGGCGGCGCCGGAATCATCTGCGAATAGCGAAGACGGGGAGAAGAGAGCGATGTCCATGTTTGGTGCAGAGCAGAAGCAGCACGGAAGAAAAACCGATTAGAGAATGACTACTAAGACCTGTCAATCCGGTCGGGCGGATTCGGATTCGGTCATTTCGGGTTCGGGTTGAGTGAGGTTCGGGTTGTTATGGGTTAATCGGGTCGGATCGATGCGGATTTCGGACAAATCGGGTTGACCAGCGAGTCAAAAACATTAGTGACGTAGTTTCTAATCTTGGCGTTTACATGAGTATTGTTGGTGCTTACAATACGTTACTATCATATTGCCCTAGTGAAAGACGAATGTATGGCGCCCCGTACAGAGTTTAATGGCGCCCAGGAAATGAAAGCGGAAAAACCTACCGCTTTATAAGGTAGCGGTACAATGTACCGGAACATTTAATTTTTTTTTTTTAAATGTCAAGTCAATATGGTGCAGATTCCCTCGCGTGGGAATCTGCACTAGTACCGGTAGCGGTTTCCGCTACCGGTACAGCGTAATCTGCATTTGCAGATTACGCGTTGACCAAGGCGCGGAAGATACGAATGTCGAATTTACTCCGTCTCGTTTACTCCTCCGCTACCTCCTACTACATACAACCATAAACCCACCCCTCTCCATTTTTTCAAAAAAAAACACTCCATCTCCTTCTTCATTTCGCCCTCCATTTTCAATCTTCTTCAACCTCAATCCTTCATCTCTCCATTCAAGCTTTACAACAATGGATATATATGTAAGAATTTTACATATTTTTGATTCTTATAATTTTGTAATTTAATTTTAATTGATTAGTAGTTAAATTTTGATTTGTTAATTTTTTATAAAGAACCGGATTCGTGGAAAATCAAAGTCAAAGACGCCACCTCCGCCTACTTCTAGTTCGCATAGAAGGCGGGATGCACCTCAATCGATTAATTTGAATGAGGGTTTAGCCACAAAGGACAATGTAGGTGGCCCAAGCGGTAGTGAGGCGATTGTAACCACGGCTCTAGAAGCAATGACGGTCCAATCCCCATACACCCCACACGTTAATCCGTTACAAGGTGTAGGTACGTAATTGTTTTTTTGCGTAATTATTGTAGTTGTAAATAGAATTTTTTAGAATATTAGTTGTAATTGTTTACACTTTTTTAGAATATTATAGAATATTATTTTGAATTTTATAGAATTTTGTATAATATTAGTATTAATTTTTCAGAAATTTTGAGCATATTAGTTTTAATATTATATTACTATGAGAATATTATAGAATATTATTTTGAATTTTATAGAATTTTTTAGAATATTAGTATTAATTTTTTAGAAATTTTGAACATATTAGTTTTAATATTATAATACGATGAGAATATTATAGAAAATTATTTGTAATTTTTTAGAATTTTTTAGGATTAGTTATAATTTTTTAGAATATTAGTTTTAATATTTTAGAAATATTTATATAATTATTTAGAATTATTTCGGTTATTTTATATTATAATATTAGAATATTATTAGTTTTAATTATGTTGTGATATTTAAGGTTTTATTTTTAGAATTGTTTAGAATTTATTAGAATATTAGTTGTATTTTTTAGAATTTTTTAGAATATTAGTTTTAATATTTTAGAAATATTTACATAATTATTTAGAATTATTTCGATTATTTTATATCATAATATTATTAGTTTTAATTATGTTGTGATATTTAATGAATTGTTTAGAATTTTTTAGAATATTAGTCGTAATATTTTAGAATTATTTTCATAATTGTATCGAAATATTTAGCTTATAATTTATAATTATTTTGATTATTTTATATCATAAATATAAAATATGTGCAGATTTCGATGACCTTTCATCAATAAGAAATTATCTGTCTAGAGGGGGTGCTGATTTTGATATTACCCCCGACCTTTTTGCGGACCCTACTCCGCTCACTGGTAGACGCTCGACCTATGAGACAGGTCCGCCCACACATGAGGGTTACCAATTTTCCTCACAATACCCGGAGTCCCAGTACTTGTACTCACAGTACCCGGCCTCCCAGTACCCGGACTCACAGTACATGTCCTCTCAGTACCCGTCGTCCTCCCATTACCCGTCGTCCTCCCAATATCCATCTATCTCCCATTACCCGTCGAGCTCCCAGTACCCCAATTCCCAGTTCCCTAGCTCCCAGGACCCATCTGAGCCGCCCATGCCACCCATGCCGCTTACGCTCTACACGGCCCCAGAGGGTTATCATATGTCGCCCCCAGACCCACCTATACAAAACATGAACACAGATAATCCTGATGTCGAAGAAGTAGATGTGAATGAGCCGGGTTACGATCTCCCCGTGCACCCCGAGGGTGGTTATGGTGGCGGCCCTGTCGACACCTCTTTGCTTACTCACTATCCCATCCATAAGGCACATTATATTTGGGACCACCAACAGGTAAGATGACATCTAAATCTTTAAATTTTGTTGAAATATTTATAATTGTTACCACTGTTCAAAACTTATATATTTTTGCAATGTGATCACTGGGCGCACCCGTTGAAACTCCAACATCGGGATGGAGCACTTAAGTTCTTAAACAAGTTGGTCAAGGAGGCGAACCCCCGTGCAGGTTGGATAGGCCTTGTGAATCAAAGTCGCCTGGCCCATTTGAAGGATTGGACATTCAAAGACCACGATTCGGCTTTGGTCACTGCATTTGTAGAGAGATGGCATCCGGAAACTAATAGTTTCCATTTTCTGTGGGGAGAGATCTCCATCACATTGCACGATGTCATGAAGATAATGAAACTTCCAATGGGTGGCATAAAGGTGCGATCGGGTCATAGCGGTCATAACGATGACAACATACGTCAGGTATTGGCTAATATGCTAGGTGTCAGCATTGTAGATGTGAACAGGCAAATTAGGAAAGGTGGCATCAACATCCCTAAGCTCAAGGGGCGTCTAACTGAGTTGGTCAATACTCGAGGAGCTGATCAACACACCATTGCATCTTTGTACTTGATGTTGTTGCTCGGGTCAACCATATTTTTGGACAAGTCTGATTCTGCGGTGCAATACAAATTAATGCACCTTCTTTTAGATCACGGAGTGACCTCTTCATATGCATGGGGGGCTGCTACTTTGTGTTGGTTGTACATGCAACTGGGTTGTGCATCCCACACGCATGCCAAGCAAATGAGTGGGTGTCCATACCTCCTAATGTTATGCACCTGAATGTTCACCATGGCGTGCATCTTTCTCAAAACTGTGCTGAACCCACCAACAGAAGACTCCAAATAATTTTTCAGCAAAGAGTGTTGGGACTCAACCCTGAAAAATATTTAGTTAAATAAGTACCAATAACGTTAATAATAGTTTAGGGTTTTCTCGTAAGGAAAATTAATTTACTTACCTGTTCGTGGTCCTTGTAAACAAATGGAGACGATGATCGGTGTATGCTCTAACTATGTGATCACGCCAGGGAGTAAGCCAGTTCCTCTGGAGGTACGCCAACAACAAGGGATTGAGTGGATGTTGTATTCCAATATGACCATCCCGCAATAGACGAAGTCGTGCCTTGTACTCTGATACACTCGTCGAGCAAAATAGCTCCCATGCTTTGTTTCCAAACCACTTCGCGGTCCCCTCAGAAAACCCGTTCGCCAGAGCGTATGCCTTGCAATTTCGCTTGATATGCACCCAACACAACAAGTGTTTAGCGTCGGGGAACAAGACCGCGACGGCGTTAACCTCGGCAACATCACGATCAGTGACAACAACTTCTGGCATTTTTCCAACCAATTCGAAGACCTGCCGCAATTGATATAACACCCATTCGTAGTGATCTTGAGTCTCTCTTGCCATAAATGCAAACCCAATACAAAAAGTCTGTCCGATGCAAGTAAACCCTACCATCTCACACAAAGGCATGTTGTACCTAACATGATAATTAATTTGAATAAGTTAACGTGCAAAACTTAATGTGCAAAGTAAATACGCTTTTATTATAAATACTTACATGTTTGTTTTGTATGTCGCATCCATAATCACAACATACGGAAACAGCTTCAGCAGATTCAACGACTTGGGGTGGGCAAAGAAAAAGTCAATTATCTCGTTGCTTTCCTCCTCGGATCGATAATCGAGATAGTACCCATTTGACTTTAAGAAATGGAGCGAGAATTGAGTTACCGTCATCGAGCTCATCTCTTTCTTCAGTATCTCGTGCCGAAAAGTGTACAACTGCCTCATCGATGTTGTCATGTCCGGCCACTTTTGCCGCAAGTATGTCATAACAAATTTCGGTTCACCATGTGCGAGGGTTAATAGCCTTGCATCCTTCTTTTGCTCATCAGTCAGGCGGCCGGCAAAAGGGTACCCCTCCAAACTAGTAGAAAGGTCGTGGTTGTGGCGACCGCATTTCACGCTTAGCCGCCAAGAATGGGTCCTCCTGTCCCTTTGTCCAACCAACTCAAACGGACAACCAATTTTCCTTGAACGTGGGTTTTCCTTTAGATTATCACCAGCCTGTAACAATCTTCCTATAATGCCAGATTTCCCCTTCTTTTTTGGCTTGTACTCACCAGCCAACACACATGCTAAAAGGACCCTCGGTTCCCAGGAATTTTTAATGGTCAACACCATGTTCAGATTCTTGCCTATTCCTCTAGCCCATTTTAGCATTACGTTCCGATCCGGCCACTCATTATCACACTCAAAGTGGGTAGAAAAATCGGGAAACTGTAAAAAATTGATTCACAAATTTAAAGAGTTTAATTATTACTTGCATATAACAAATTATAAAATATTATAAAGTTTTAATACTAAACCTTTCAACTCAACTTATTTTACAATTATAAAATATTATAACTAACAATTTCTACCCCACTAATTTAACAATTATAACAACTATAAAAAACCTAATTATTTCTAAATAACTATATTTAACTACAAAATTATTATTAAATATTTCTAATTAACTATATTTAACTAAAAAATTATTATTAAATAATATAACTAAAATTTGGAATTTACATACCACATTTTCATAAAGCATTCCGCCCCACCGTCGTCTTCACCCACGTGTTCTTCGTCATTTTTACCCTCGTGTTCTTCGTCATTTTCACCCTCGTGTTCTTCGTTTAGATTTATGGGATTAGGATTGGAATGCCCATGACTTCCAAATGGCCACATCTCGGAGATTTTACTTGCGGTGAAATGCTGGGCTAAATTTTTTGACCCTTACTGCGTCTTCCATGGTTTGGTTAAATGGCGAAGTGGTGTGGTGCCTTACGAATTGCGGTAGCGGAAACCGGAACCGTTACTTTTTTTACTGTAGCGGTACCGGTACACGATACCGGTACTAAGAGAGGTAAAAAAAATTTACCACCTGTCTCGATCCTCGGTATTTTACAAATACCGGAACCGGCCACCTGTACCGCTACACTTTTTTCTTTTATTTTTTTAAAAAGTAAGCGTTAAAACCTACCGCTATAATAAATCTGGGGCGCCCTACAATTCTGATCGGGGCGCAATAACCCGGCGTAGTGAAATTCATTGGATGGTTGTCAATCATATTGCCCTAGTGCTTCCATTAATAAATGCTTGGTTGCATGTTTGATGTTGGATGAATTTTTTAATGTGTTGACTGTCAAACTTAACACGACTTTGCTAGTTATTTGGTGGTAATCTAATTAGTTGGGGTTTAAAAAAGCAAAATATTTGTTTTTATTCATCCTGTTTCCAATTTTTTGCACTTATTTTTAAAGATTTGTACTTTTTTTACTCGTTTATGCTTATCTAGAGTAGTTTTTTTGTTGACCTACTTAATTGTCGTGGTTGTCAACACCCTCTCGAACTACCAATTGTGTTTGATACTCCGAATACTTACATATATCAAAAAAAAAATTATACATTGTTTTTGTTCCCACTAAGCTTATTTGGATTTATCAACTTTTACAAGAGCTTCAAGCTTTAATCTTGTTGCCACTTATCAAAATTGATTATTATTTGAGTTTTTTTTTTACTAACCTCTAGTTTTTGCCTTTTTTAGTGTTTAAAAAAACTTATTTTATAGTCTTGATACCCCTCTCCTTTATATTTAGTTCTTCGCGAAATCTACCTTTAAAATTTACTAACTTCCATCCAAATTTTATTTAAAAAGAAAAGTAATATGAAATAAATTAAAAAGAGATTAAAGAAGAATAAATCAAGGTTGTCAATATATATATAATAACTATATATTAAAGTGGAGGTTAAGAAAATTATTAAATGACACATGTCACTTTTAGATTGAACCACACCACCCATTTTATCAAAATCAATCTTTGGCAAAATAATTAAGTTTAATATAAAGATAGGATAGTGTAATACGTAAAATCTTATATCAATATAATCAATGGATAGAAAATATCATTCTTAATTTTTAAAAAATTAATCTTTTGTTTTTGGATATGATAAATAGGAAAGATTATTAAGATATTTTTTATGCTATATATTAAACAAAGAATTTTAGGATATTTATTTTTATTTTTAAAAAGAATTCATATGCTAGGTTTAGATAATTAAGTTTAATATAAAGATAGTGTAATGTACATACAATCTTGTATCACTATAATTAATTTTATTTTGAACAGTCCCATGTATATAATAAATTGATAAGTTTTTCTCTTATTACTTATCTATTATCATAATTAAATAAATTATCATGTTTTGGATATTAATTTATTTTGTAATACTAATAAATTATGGATCGGATCGTAAAATTAGATCGTAGGATCGTAAGATCCTATAATATCACTAAAACTAATTTAATATAGATATGATACAAAAAAATATAGGTGCTAAAACACTAAAATATATAATTTTATTAAAATTTAACTTATATATGCACAAGAAACAAATTTAAAAAATATATATGTTCACATAAAGAATCGAGGAAAGATTATGGGTCTTTATTAGGGAAACAATATTGTAAATTCAACAATTGGGAGTCGATAAGAGAGAAATTAGTAGGTAAATGAGGTTAAAAGAGACAAAATGAGCATTTAAGCGATGTAATTTTACTAATAATTAAGCCAATTGGTGCTAAAATAAATTTTATAAGCTCAAACTAAAAAAATGGGTAGGATCTTATGATTTTGTACATGGTCTCATGAGATCCTATACGATTCTAACACGATCCTACACAGTGACGGACGCAGAACAAATTTTAAGGAGGGGCACAATTTCTCCTATGAAGTTAATAATTCGGGAATTATCGACTAGTTTAGTTAGTCAATATTATTAAATATGAAAAATTTATACTTATTTAATTATAAAAGGGAGTAAAGTATTAAATGTGAATGAAAAAAAAACTAAAAATATAACTATAATTCGAGAATTGTCGACGAGTTTAGTTAATCAATATTCTTAAATATGAAATTTTTTATACTCATTTAATAATAAAATTTTATTTTATTAAGGAAAGTATTAAAATGTGAATTGAACCTTGATGGATTGCATGTAAAGTTGAGAATAAACCATTTTAACTAGTTAATTTTCATTTTTTAATACAAATTATTTTAAATTTATCCATATTTAAATCTAAAATTTAAATACATATTATTAACAAGTCCGACCGAAGGAGGGGCACGAGCCCGCCCATGCCCACCCCTAGATCTGTCAATGATCCTACACGATTCTAAACTGATTCTAACAGATTTCGATTTGAATGTATGATCTGGATCAGAATCCCATATAGGATCATAGGATGTTACGATTTTAAGATCCGAAACTCGATTTTAATAACACTAAGCCCAATTAATTACAAGATTTATAGATGTGATCTAGAATGCTTGGAGCACAAGATAAATTAAAGCCTAAGTAATTACTAAAACTCTTGTATAAATAAACTTTCAATCAATCAATTAACATATAAGATTCTTCATCAAACACAACAAAGATTTGCAATACAGTTATGACATTATGTTAGAATATCAAAGCTAAACAACCTTAAAACATACCCGACAGAGGGAAGCAAAAGAAAGAAGGGCCGCATAGTTTGCCTTGCCCAACCTTTCTCTCTTTTGCTCTCTCTTCTCATGCATGTTTCATATAATAATTCGAGCTTAATTCATGATCTTTGAAGTCATTTTTTTTTGTTATACACCGACCTGGTTGGTTGTTTCTTTTGGTTCTTGTATCGATCATCTGACGATGATGATCATCCCTCGACCACGTTGTTGATGATCATCCCACGACCACGTGGTTTGTTACTTTGTTTCTTGGTTCTTGTATTGACCACATGGCTTTTAACCACGTAGTTGTGGCTTTTAACCATGTGGTCGTGGACGTTCTTGTATTGACCACGTGATATGTGGTTTTTAACCATGTGGACATGTGGTCGTGGACGTGCTTGTATTGACCACGTGGCTTTTAGCCACGGAGTATTTAGCCACGTGGTTGTGGTGGTTGTGGATTTTAACCATGTGAGCCATGTGATTGTGGCTTTTAACCATGTGAGCCACGTGGTGTCGGCCCGAACGGTGTCAGTGCTGAAATAGATTTTATTAAATACTCTGTGGGAGCTTATGAACTTTATAACATAAATAGCACAATCTCACTCGGAGATAAAACATATCGAATATATGTACAAAAAAAGATCCCGATCTAGAAAGATTTTTTTTATCACATTCTCCTCCTTGCGTATGTCCTACTTATAAGATTGACAAGCTCTTAACTCCATAAAAAATGGTCGATGTGGGAAAGTAGTTGACGATGACATGGCAGCCTGGTGGATCCACAAATGAAGTATGAGATGGTCAACATTGTTGACTTGAACGAATTGTTTGAATAAAGTAATGACAAGGAACATGATGTGCCTTGTCATCACTTTGTTCAAACAATTAGTATTTCACGTGATGACAAGGCACATGATGTACCCACATCATGTGATTTGAACGAATTTTTTTTCGAGATAGGGTGTCCACATCATGTCCTCCAAACCCTGCCTAAGGCGGGAATTTACAATGGATTTTATTCAAATTCTGTTATCCTATCAAGACCATTATGCATGTAGAGAGGTTGTTTTCAATTGAGACTAATTATTTGGAAGAATCTCTTGCTCAATTCACACATCAGAAAACATGACGGGTTTGGACTGACCAATTCTCAGTAGGGATTGGTCCGTCCAAACCCGTCATGTGTATCGAGATGTGAATTCGGTTACGGATTGCCTCACGTCGATGTCTTTCTTTTTTCCGTTAGGTATGCAAGTATTGCTTGCCCCGTCGAATGGGATTTCTTTTCTGCTTCTTAATGATGTTAGGGGTCGGACTATCCCCTGTGTGATGACTACTTAGCTCTTTTTTTATTATTAATAAAAAAATTCATTGAAAAGTTAGAGAGTGTCGTCTCTCTCTCCTACCAAAAAAAGTTCTAATGTCATTATGTTATTATTCATGGAACAAATTTGGAACAAATTACAAACAAGTTCCGATGATCCACCATACCAATACAAAAGCCCAATAAAACCTAATAAAGCCCAAATTGAGCCCAATATATACTCTCAAACATCATTTCTCTTCTGTCAAACCCTCACTCGTAGTAAAACCCTAGTTCCCCATTCTTCCTCAACCCCTTCCCCTCCTCCCACCTTCAACAATGGCCGCCGCCGCCGCTCGCCCCCTCATCACCGTCCAATCCCTCGAATCCGACATGGCCACCGACTCCTCCCCCACCATCGCCCTCCCAGACGTCATGAAAGCCCCAATCCGCCCCGACATTGTCAACTTCGTCCACTCCAACATCTCCAAAAACTCCCGCCAGCCCTACGCCGTCTCCAAGAAGGCCGGCCACCAAACCTCCGCCGAGTCCTGGGGAACCGGCCGCGCCGTCTCCCGTATCCCCCGTGTCGCCGGAGGCGGAACTCACCGCGCCGGCCAGGGAGCCTTCGGAAACATGTGCAGAGGCGGCCGGATGTTCGCCCCGACCAAGATCTGGCGCCGCTGGCACCGCCGCGTCAACGTGAACATGAAGCGGTACGCCGTCGCCTCCGCGATCGCCTCCTCCTCCATCCCCTCGCTCGTGATGGCCCGCGGCCACCGCATCGAGTCCGTGCCTGAACTCCCTCTTGTCGTCTCCGACGCCGCCGAGGCCGTCGAGAAGACCTCCGCCGCCATCAAGGTGCTCAAGCAGATCGGAGCGTTTCCGGATGCGGAGAAGGCGAAGGATAGCGCGGCGATTCGTGCTGGTAAAGGTAAGATGAGGAACAGGAGGTATGTGAACAGGAAGGGGCCGCTTGTTGTGTACGCTTCCGAGGGAGCGAAGATCGTGAAGGCGTTCAGGAACATTCCAGGGATTGATATCTGCCATGTGGATCGGCTCAATTTGCTGAAATTGGCTCCTGGTGGCCATTTGGGGAGGTTCGTGATCTGGACCAAGAGTGCGATTGAGAAGCTCGATTCGATCTATGGCTCGTTTGACAAGGTTTCGGAGAAGAAGAAGAACTATGTGTTGCCGAGGCCGAAGATGTTGAATGGGGATCTGGCTAGGATTGTTAACTCGGATGAGATTCAGTCGGTTGTGAGGCCTGTGAAGAAGGAGGTGAAGAGGGCGGTATTGAAGAAGAATCCATTGAAGAACTTGAATGTGATGTTGAAGCTGAACCCGTATGCTAAGACTGCTAGGAGGATGTCTTTGTTGGCTGAGGAGCAAAGAGTTAAGGCCAAGCAAGATAAGCTTGCCAAGAAGAGGACTACTCTATCTAAGGTAAAATTATGCTGTTTATGTTTTCATTTCACTCAATGTTGCTTATTTGCTGAATTCCACCTTTGCTTCTTTGTGATGATTGAGTGTTGAAGCATCTAAGAAAGATTATCTGACTGACACCGAAGCTTGCATTTGTTTGTTGATGCTGATAACTTAGTATATAGTAGTTAGATTTTTGATAAAATGATGCAAACCCATATACTTGTGAATGAAATGAATTACAAGTGAAATTTCTTAAAGTTGGATGAATGGCTAGATGCTTGTTTATAGATTTCCTGTCATGCCATTTTTTACTTCTTGAGTTTATGAAGTTGAATATGAGATAGAAAGATTGGCCAATTTGTAATTTGTGTTGATATGTTAGGCAATTTCCTCATCCTCTTTTTTCCTTGAATTGCTCACATATAGTGATTCTTTTCTTATGTGATCAAGTTATTTGCTGGATTTATTTGGGTTTTAGGTACCCACCCTTGTGAGATTATAGTGTTTTTGGACTGTGTGATATGTCACAATTCTCATTAGAATTGTAAATTGTAATGGGTTGCTCTATTTGAGTTATACAAAGCTCAGTGTTTGATTCTCATATGGAGTCTCTTTTCTTATGTGATCAAGTTATTTGCTTGATTTATTTGGGTTTTAGTGACCCACCCTTGTGAGATTATAGTGTTTTTTGGATTGCAAATAATATGCTTTGCATGATTTATCAATCTATCTTGATTTAATTGAATTGATCTATGAAGCTAATCTTTGGTTATTTGTGTGATTAGGAGGAACATGCTAAAATCAAGGCCTCCGGAAAGTCATACTTCAAGACTATGATTTCAGACTCAGACTACACCGAGTTTGAGAACTTCACAAAGTGGTTGGGAGTGTTACAATAATCTTAATTCATCCGCATTCAGACCCTTTACATTTTTGAATCCTTTCGGTATTGTTATTTTGTTATCAGTTTTGGTCGAGAATGTTATAGTGAACACCACTTGTGTTTTGTTTTGAGTTGGAATATTTACTCTCTACATCAAATTTTGAATTTGCATTCATACTACGCATTATCTATGTCTCTTATGTTTTCTAAACTCTCTTTTTTCATCAAAAAAGCTTAGAATGTGGTAAGTTTATAACCTTATCATATTAACCAAAAAATTTAGAGATTTAGGAATAAACAATAACATTGAACGCATGTAATTGAGAATAAGGTATAGTTAGAGTTGTAATTTTGGGCGGATTTAGTAGGTTTTAGTAGTCAGGAGCATCCATGTTGATGGGTTCTTGGAGATCTGAAGGAGATATTGTGGTCGGACTTTGCAATCAAATCCATGTTGATGGGTTCTAGGAGATCTGAAGGAGATATTGTGGTCGGACTTTGCAATCAAATCAACCATTCTACCATTCTGTTGATTTCCCGAAAGATGTGGTTGGGGCGATAATCCTCAAACTCGCTTAAGTAGTAACAAATGTCGAACATTATTATCTCAATCTCACATGCGTAGCGTAACTTCACGTTCGATTAATACCATTAATAAGGCATAGGTTATTTCCTTCGATTTCAATCCTCGAGATCCCATGTCTCCTCGCTTCCCGCACACCACATCTGAGCTATATTCTAAACCAACAACAAACTAAATTTTAATGTAAAAATTAGTTTAAATCCTTACAACCTATAAAACTCCCCCTCACATACCAATAAATGAGCTATATTCTAAAATATTATAATTAAATATATAAATTTTTGTATCCTCACAAGAAGTTGAATGGGCATGACCAACAACCCATGTTTAAATTAATTCCAATGTGGAATAATTCCAATGGGTATAACAAAAGATGGATGAGACATATAATTAAGTGTGTAATTTACACGAAATTTACATCAATTATTATAATCATACAACTATATACATATATATTCATAAACAAATTAATACTAACGAATATGATATATTATCCGTCCACCATATCAACCTTTCAAAATTAACTGTTAAATCTAATTTTCCTTCATTATTTAATTTTATCAATTCAAACATACAATTATCATTTCTATTCTAATTCAAATAATATACACATTTACCTATGTCCACTCATAAAATAAATAACAATATACACGAAGCCAAACCTTCTAATATTCTTTTCAATTTAACTTCATAATAGTGTCTGCAATTAATAAATACCTCCACTCCAGACATCAATATGTGTTGTGTTCCACATAAACAATTTCTTTTTGTGCAACAAATGTTTTCATTACCCATATACCCTTTTTTTATTAATAAATTATTTTGGTTTTTGTAATGTTGTCATCTATAGTCATTATGTCCACTTCATGCACAAAGAAAATGATGTGGCCATCATATGCCTATTGCTATGTGTATGATTTCAATGGCCATCCAATTAAAACTTCAACACACATCACTTTCCGAATAAGATATTGGTCATCATGGATTCATGTGTCATTTAAAACTTCAAATAAGAACTTATGGTACGTGATTGAGATCAAGATGCTCTAGCCACTCAAATAGTTTATGCCAACTTAGGCAATATAATTCCATTCTTATACTCTTCAGAATCGTATATATGTAGGACACATCAGCATATTCTTCTTTTCTAGTAATAAGAATACATGCAAGATAATATATACATAAGCTAGCGCGATAGACAAGGGATGAAATTAAACCTATGATATTAATTATGTTATATATATACTTATAACGAGAATAAATTAGGAGGATTGTCCTCATCAAGAATGTAGAATGACATGAGAGATAAAAAACATTTCGTGCCCCTTCATCGTACTTATGTTCATAGCCATTAATATAATCTCTTAATTTGTTTGCATTTTGAGTTTCTTGCACTATTTACTCTTGGAGTTTAGGCATCTTGGATTTCTTACATTGTTTCCTCTTGTGTGTTTTTATTTTCGTTTTACTCCTGCTTTGTTCTGCCTCTGGTCTCGCTTTTATTTTTGATTTGCTTTCATTCCTTGTTTGTTATGGTTATTTCGTGCTTTCGGTCTCGTTGGGTCTTCAGTCGCACCCTCTCAACATTAAGCTAGGGATGCCTCCATATTAACCCTCAAATTCATCTCGAGGGAACTGCACACTGGGTCAATGACTCAATATTATTGTCGTTGTGTTTGCATGTAATCATATGTACAAAATGCAACCACAAATTCGGTCTTGTGAAATAAGTATGTCTTCCTTGTCAGATTTTTCTTGGCATGCACCAAACCAAAGTATTGGTTGAGCAATTTATCTGAAAGCATCCAACAATATATAATTAAGGGCTTTCAATAAAACACGCTATATACATAAACTAATCCAAAATTAACAAATAAAAAATTAAACCTAGATAACAGAACCCATAACCCAATTCATAATATTAACTTAATTTGTTGATAATAGGTCTAAAGCATTATTAGCATAGAACAACAGATCGAATCTGTTCACATAAGCCTAACTTCCACTAGAATTAGGTAGAGGAGTGTGACTAATGCATGCCTACATCTTTCGATAACGACGGGTAACGGAAAGGGAAACGTGGGCCGCGTAAGCATATCCTATATATCAGATAAGGAATCAAACTCGGTGGAATCATTCCCCCCATTTAATTCCTTCTTTTACAGGATTCGGAATTCGTTGCAGATTTGGTGCTCCATGATCCATCCATCACTACGATCGATCTACCTGTATATATAATACCCACTGCTAGCTAGCTTCTCTATATATGTACGAACAAGGTGAGCTTCAATTCAAACACATATATCTAGATCATCTCTTCCCAAGTAATTAATTCAGGTGAATCGTTTCCGTATCCGTTCACGTTTTGTTTCCACTGTTTCTGTTTGGTTGCAAGCAAATAACTTATGATGATGATGTGTGTGGTGCAGGTTTCCAAGTTTAAAGAAGAAGATGAATGGGGTTGAAATGACCAATGGAACCAAGTTTGATTGCTTGCTCTTTGGTATAATTCGCTTACACTTTGGTGAAACATTTTACTAGGGAAAATTTTGATTAATTGATACTCTTTTGTTTAGAATTATTTATCATTCGACATATTTTATCACATTTTTTTCAGTATTGCTCTCATTAATTAGAAATAATTACATAAATATATAACAAAAGATGAAAGATCTTAATAAAACTGAGGGTATTTAAATCAAATTATATGAATTCTTGTTTATTAAACTCATGTTACAGATTTGGATGATACCCTTTATCCACTAAGCTCCGGTATCAACTTGGCTTGTCGCAAGAACATACAAGGTACATATAATAATGATCTATGTTTAACATATGTTACATAAGGTTATATCTCTATTGAAAAGCTAAAGTTGGATTTTTTTTTTTTTGGGTTGCTTAAGAATATATGCTAAAGCATTTGCATATTGAAGAAAGCCTAGTACCAAAGATGTGCCTAGACTTTTACAAAGAATATGGTACCACCATGGCCGGACTTAAGGTAAGTAAACATACACAATTAATTATTTCCCAAATTTCATTTTTAATTCCCCACTCGATAAAATCAACCAATTAATACTTTTTGTGTTAGAAGTTGTTTTCCGATCTTATATTCAAGTGGTTTTAAAACCCGACACATCACCCATTTAATATCAGTCCATCGGAATTTGACACCTTAGTAATCGATGTTTTCTTCTCTTCTTCTTCACATGAGGCGATCGGATACAAGTTCAACGACGATGAGTTCCACGAGTACGTCCATGGAAGATTGCCATACGAAACCCTAAAACCCGACCCTGTCCTAAGGAACCTCCTATTGTCAATGCCGCAACGCAAAATCGTAACACTTCTAACTAGCTCTCTTCTTTCCTTGATTAAACTCTTCTTGTTAACATATTGTTCTCATGGATTGATTGATATATGTATCTAGGTGTTCACAAACTCCGACAATGCACACACGGCTCGTGTTCTAAGTCGATTAGGGTTGGAGGATTGTTTCGAAGGAGTGATATGCTTTGAAACCCTAAATCCCAAAAATGAATGTGATGCTACATCGAAAGTTGTATGTAAACCATCAGTTGAATCTATGGAGGCAGCTATTAGAATTGCAAACATCGATCCTAGTAGGACGGTAAGTAACATATGTATACTTACTTCTTGACGTAACATAATTTTTTAAAAAAATTAAGAGGGTTTGTTAATCAATTAAAAGCATCCAAAAGCTATCCTAATTGTAGTGGATTGTAGTACTAGAAAAAAGTTAGCTTTTTTAATTAACTAGTTGTTAGATATGCATATGTGGGCACACGCATTACCATATAATGTAAATTATGGTGATCGATCGATATAGTATAAGGTATGGATTTGAATATTATGCAGAACAAATGCTCTGTATAAATATATAACCAATAAAAGTGCATTGTAAAGTTTTAAAAGTGTATTTTTTAAATGAAATTATTACAGTGCATCATAAAAATATTTAAAAATGTATCGTAAAGTATCAAAAGTGCATTTCTAATATATATATAAATACAATTTTAACACTTTACAATGCATTTTTAATAAGGATTGTAAGTGCATCCAACGACATATTACACATAACTTTTATATCGCACATGATTCACACTCATAACTTTTATATATCCATTTGTACTAATTAACGAATGTGAACTCTGGTGTTGGATTTGATTAGATCTTCTTTGACGATAGCATTCGTAACATTGTAAGCGGGAAAGCAGCCGGACTTCATACAGTTATCGTAAGTTAATCACTAACCTAATTTCGCCTTACTTAATCATCTAAAATAGCATCTAACGAGTCAAAACGATATACACCATGTCACCATGTGGTAGTACGTAATTAAAACCATAATGAATTAATCTAGAAAAATGATGACTTAATCGAGTAATCTGCTTTAATTTGTTAATTGTTTTATTAATTTGGATGTAATTGTGAGTAAATAATTGGAAGGTTGGGAGCTCGGCATTGGTGGCTGGTGCCGACCACGCGCTGAGCAGCTTGCACAACGTGAGAGAGGCATTGTCAGAAATATGGGAAGATCAAGATGGTGAACAACTAAAGCAAGTAATTCAGTACTCGGCTTCTATTGAGACCATCAATGTGCTTGCTTAATTAATTACCTAAATCCACCAAGTTAATGTTTTTAATTACAGTTTGATGATGTCATGATCCTAAAAATAAGAACATAGTTTCAAATTTTAAGTGGTTGATTTGTATCCTTTTGAAAGATGTAATGTGGGATGTATCCATTATTTTTGATAGAATATGGATATATTTCTTTATTTATATTAAATGTGTACTTTTATATATGCATACGAATCTAACTAACATTTACATATATATTAAATAAATTGAATCACTTTTAGTGTTTAAATATGTTTAACTAGTCATCATTTTGATCAACCTCATTTGCATATTACTATTATTTTTTACTTATGCTCAATCTTATTGTGATCCTCTTATGCTCAATCTTTTGTTGAACTACCCGGATTCTAAATGAAAAATGAAAGAAAGTTTAAAACAATTTCATCTATACTGAGCTAACCACTAATTCCACGAAACCAACAATTTGATAAAGCAAACAATAATGACAAATAACCAATGACAATAAAAATAAGAACTACCAACCATTCAACAAAGTTGGATTTTTTTTTAGTTTGAATGGTTGAGAGATGGAGCACGTGAGCAGTGAGCACAAACTATAATTAACTCTCAACTAACTTTCTAAAATTGAAAAGGCCATAACCCTAATTCTATTAATTTCTTTTTACATGCTTATTTATTCCATCTTTTCATACATATAATTTTTTTTGTCGGAAAGAGAGGTTAGACCCGCAAATTTACAAGAGAAAGCTAATTAGGAATAACTCGGAAAATAACCAACTCCCTAACATCGTCGAATTGAAGAGATAAAACTGAGTCTGATGGATCAAGTAAAAGTGTAAAACATATAAGCTTAACGGAAAGGAGAAGCTCAAAGAAGCAAGATCATCGACAACCAGATTGGCTTCATGATAAATATTGCGGAACTGGATAATCCAGTCCCTACTAATAAAGCCTTGACATTGTGATCCCAGACTAGAAAGCGGATACATATAACCTCTTTTTATTTTCTCATTAATTGTGATGCTTTGAAATATGCTAATGGAGCCCCATACGAAGTGGTGGAGAGGTCTCGAATTCGTTTTCTATCTTGTAGGAGTTGTAGGTGAAAAATCAGGTCTTACTATAATTTTTTTTTTACTGAATCGAGTCAATCAACTCATATTCATTTATCTAGTTCATGTTCATTATTGATATGATCCAAAATTTACCATCAAAGGTAGATTCATGGTAATGAAAAAATCACATACACTATTATTAACTAAATATTAATATTAAAGACCATTTTACAAATCATATGACCATTAATTAGAACAATGCTTGGATGAACCCATTTCTACTTGAATTACAAAAAAAAACCTACAAGAAAGTAAAAAGAGGTTATATGTATCGAGAGGGCACACATGGTGTCTCTACGTTCAATTTTATTTTCTAAGATCATCTGGGTAAGTCGATTCACATTGATGGTGGTCTCACATGCAAATATTATTAGTTAAGAAATTATTTGACATCCCCCACATTGAGAGTGGTAACATATGTCTTATCAAAGTCGTGCAAGGTGATTGGAGTTATCTCAGGTAGATCGAGTTGACCCGATTTTAGATTTGGAGCATCTCTCACGTCTTTCGTGAAGTCAACATTGTTGTGGACCGTACGAGTTAACCCGGTTTGACATGTTTCATTCGTTTCAATTGCAAACTGATTAAGCGTCCGATGGTGGGTAGCGGAAGCGGAAGTAGGGAAAAACGCTAGCGGAATTGAAGACCTTTGGGTGTAGGAACTTCTTCAAAAAGCTCGAAATTCCGCTATCGCTAGCGGAAGACGCTCGAAATTTCGCTACATCTGAACGGACCCTAAGATTTTTGGGATCTCAGAATGCCCTAAGATTTTTCCTTTTTTATAAAAACATCATATATAAATGCAATATACCTGGGACATTTATTTCCATTGAAGCTTTTTTTTTCCTTTCATTTGAAAGATATTTCAATTGAAGCTAAAATATTGATAAAGTCGTTATCTAAATAATTCTGTTTGTGTTAGTTTAACACTTTTTTTAAGGCGTTTTCATTATGTTAAAGATACTTTGTTTTCCATCTTAAGAAAATATTTTCTTAAGATACTTTATCGGGGCGAGGGATTACCTCAATTATTATATTTCAACCCAAAAACTTAAAAGTTAATTGATAAAATTATAAAAATTTAATTATGCTTATCAGTTTTTACTTTTTATATCCTATATTTCTATACCTTTAAAATATAGTAGATAAGAATACATATTTGGAAACTAAAATTCCAAGATTGAAAAGTATAAACTTAAAAAAAATTTAATACAAAATCATGATTTATTTCTAAAGGTAGCCTAGTAACCTATACCCTACGATAGGGGTGTTCAAAAATATCCGATCCGGTAATCCGACGATCCAATCCGCGAAAATCCGAATCCGTTGGAAAATTATCCGAATCTGATCCGATCTGAGAAAATTAGCCGGATCATCGGATCGGATACGGATCGGGTTGTCAAACCCCCCGGATATCCGATCGTATAATACTATACATATATACACAATGTGCAATAACAAAAAATTTAATAGTCCAAGTAGTTTTATGTGCTTCGACTTCTTAGTACTACCCTTTTTTGTTTGTTTTTTTAATTATTTTTAATATATTTCACCCCACAAATAAATTTAACGTTAAATAAAACGTAAATTTATATTTAACACCCCATTTTTATTTTATTTTAAATTATTGTTCTCTTTCTTTTATGCGGATGATTATTTGGATCATGATTTTTGGGTGAAAATGACCGTCTGAATAAATTATTTGGAACTTAAATACAAAAAATATAAATATATGAATATTCGGATATTCGGATATCCGCCACAAATACCCAATCCGATTCGAGCTATACGGATCGGATATCGGGATATACCCAAATCGGATACGGAAATCGTTTTAGAGAAAATTTTATTGCGGATCCGATCCAGCTAATCGGATCGGATATCCGGTTACGAACCCCCCTACCCTACGACATACGTTAAAAAAATCAATATTTTATATACTGGCATTTTGATGTAAAAACTTTCCAATCCTCTTCACACACCCCATCCTCAAAGCACAATTAACCTTATGTAATTGTCAATTAATATCGGTGTTCTAAAAAAACGCTAGGAGGTCTAAACAGACGTCTAAATAGATTAGACAATTTTCTAAATGAACTGAAAAGTTAGACGGGTTAGTACTTTCGAGCCCCTAAGCGGGGGTTGTTTATTACATGCTTAACAAGCGTTTAAAGATGACTAGCCAATCAAACAAGAAATGATTCCGGAACTGAATCAAACCCACTCGATATTACGCTAAAATTTAATTCCCTCGATAAAATGTATCTTCCCAAACAACGCTAGCACTTGTCCAGTTTCACATTCAATTTGCTGGATATACAAAATCTAACACGAAGTCTGTTAAGCCATGGAATCCAGGTAATTTTCCCTACACATTTTGTAGCCAGTTTCACATTCGGTTGTTGAAGGCAATAAATGATAATTAAATTCCAACTTCCCCGAATTCGCTACCAACGTAAAGGGGAAAAAGCATGAAATCAGGGTTTCTATTTTGGGTACAACAGAGCAGCTTGGAGATTCCAAACCCAGAACTCTTCCTTCTTCCTTGTTGCCACAACACAATCTTCACTTTCTTGTTGTCCTCTTTCTGGGTAACTTTTAGCTGACCAAAAGGTAAATTCTTGTGCTTTAAAGGGCTTGCCTTTCTTTTCCAGCTTGTAATTGTGCTAGAAATGACTGTTCTTGTTTTGTTTCATCTTACCGCATAAGAAATTTTAGGTTTTTTTTTTTCTGGGCTTCATGGAATTTGAAAAGAAAGCTTCTTTCGTAGGATAATTTGTATTTTGAGCCCAATTTTGTTACTTTTTCACAATGTAGGTGGTTTGTGGCTCTATGAGATACTTACTGATAAATTTTCTTCATAGGGCTGGCTTAGACTGGTAGTTATGAATTGTCAAATATAGGTGGTTTGTATTTTTCATGACTTTTTTTTTGCTTCTTTTGTGACCTTTTTCTCTGTCAAGCAAGCGTTTGGATTGTTTCATATGCTTCCTTTTTCATCTGGGTATGTAAAATTCTGTCCCCCTTTTTGGATTTTCTAGGGTTTTGCTTGATCTGGTCTGTGATTGTTTGATTCTTCCATTTCTTGAGAGTTTCTGTTGCTTGGTGTTCCTCAAGGTGTGGAGACTATGCTGAATTTGCCTTCTCATGAAGTGATTGAACTGTTATCCTTTAAATTAAAGTTAAAATCTTCTACTCATCTCTCATTGGAATATGTATTTAGTGAATTCTTCTACTATTTAGTCTATTTTCTGTTGTTAAATCTTCCTGTTAGCTATAATTTCCCTTTTTTCAGCATAAAGATTCAGAAAGTGGAAATTCCCAATATTCAGGATTTGAATTCCTTTTTCTTCTTTTTTGGTGGCTTCTAAGATCTTGTGTATTTGGTTAGAATAACATGGCCCAGTATCATCAATGTATAAGATGAATTTGTTTTTCAATTTCTAGCTGAGAAGTGATCTTCATTGACAAAGGGATAGGTGAATGGAAGATCTTTCTGGTCCTGTAGTTATAACTTTCTAGCTCAATCAACAATTCAACATAGGACAATATTTGTGGTCCTTCCACAATTGAAAGCTTATAGATTTTGGATAAGGTTGTTGATGCATTGCAAGTAGAGTTGAATGTTAGTTTCTGAATTCAGCATTTTTGTCGCCTTTTTTTGTCGGTGTTCTTCCAAGATATATTACTCCTCTATAATTTGGTTTGTTGTTTGGTACACCTCAGATTTTTAGGGAAATTGAGAATTTTATGATCTTTCCTTTTGTTTTTGGTTTCGCACTCTTTCGGTTATCTATATTATCATATTTGTGATAATCAATTTGATTTGCAGGCTTTTCACACATAAGACTGTAGCATGTTGCAAGATTCTCCTCTTCCTACTTGGCCATGTTACATAAGGGCGCGGGCAAAGGCGTTTCCTTGACAAAATTCCAATTCCAGTCTCTAGAAACTCTGTAAACATTGTATTTATAGTGCAATTTTTGAGAAATGGAGGTTAAGGAAGTAGAAAGAGTAGTGATCACAAAACCAGTTGCTTCAAAGCCTAGTTGTTCAAGCTTCAAGTCTTTCTCAGAGCTGTTGGCTGGTGCCATTAACGCCTCCCCGTCTTCTGGTAATACGCGTTCTGAAACTGCAGTAGCTGCCATTAGACCAAAGACCGTACGGGCTAAGCCAATTGTGAATAGAGCTTCTGCTGCAATGCTTTCTTCTCAGGTCATTTCTCACTTTCCTAGCTTCAATGTGTTTGATTTGCAAATACTGACTTTTAGTTAAGAGTGACACACTCAATTGATGATCTAGATTTGCAAATGACCCTACAAATTTGGCTATTCAGTTACATCAGGCCATTTCTTACTTTCTTAGCATATTCATGTACAAGTTTTTATTGGTGATTACTGATTAGCAAAACTAGGTCATTTTGAAGCTTAATTTCCTAAAATTGGCTATGAGTTACTGTTGGCTTGCTGTGTCTTTGATCTGTTTATGCAAATGATCTTTGATCTGTTTATGCAAATGAACCTATAAATTTGTCTATTCAATTAGACGAGGTCATTTCTCACTTTCTTAGCTCAAAGAGAATACTATATAAATTTTATCGGTATAATTGACTGCTATTTGTTAAAGATGACACACTCAGTTGATCTCTTATTGCAAATGGCCCCATAAAATTGCCCATTTAGTCACATTTCTGTAAACAAATTCAGCCTTCTTACCTCTCATACATCATGATGTAAATTTCAGGGAGAAGCATCATCGACAGCGCCTCTTCTTTCAGCTGATAAGGCCTCAAAAATACCAGAAGCCAAGTCCTCAGTGCTGTACAAACCGTTAGCAAAAGTCGTCTCAAAGGCAACTGTATCTCTCTTAGCCAGTATGGTCAGTGCCTTTGGATTCAATTTTTTTTTTTAAAATATGCTTCTTATTGAATGTGACTAATCTAAAAGTTCTCTTCTTTGAGCAGGGAAATCCAAACATGACTCATCAGCAAGCGCTAGCAGAAGTTGAGGCGCGTGCTCAACAACTAAATCAGAGTAAAATCCACACAATAAATCCTCCTGTGAGTAGTATTGTTCCTCTGCAACCTGAAAAGGCTCAGCAAGAACAACCGAAGCCTTCTACAGCAAACGTGGACCGACCCTCGTATGATGGGTACAACTGGAGAAAATACGGGCAAAAGCAAGTCAAGGGAAGCGAGTACCCGAGAAGTTACTACAAGTGTACGCATCCTAATTGTCCGGTGAAGAAGAAAGTGGAGAGGTCGTTTGATGGGAAAATAGCAGAGATTGTGTACAGAGGAGAGCATAATCATCCAAAGCCACAGCCTCCCAAGAAAAGCTCGTCCGGGGATCAAAATGCAAGTAATCCAAAGTGGAGTAACAAAATTAGTGAACTAAATGAAGGTTTGGAAGGGAATTTGGAGAATTGTGGGCCCGCTCATTCAAGTTATCCTAACAAATCACACCTATTATTGACTCATGATGGTGGGACCCCGGATAACTCGTGTGGTCGTAGTGCAGATTGTGAAGAAGGAAGCACGGGATTAGAAGTCGGTGAGGAGGTGCCCAGGAACAAGAGAAGGTAATCCAATGCACCCTTAATTTCCTGTACCATTACAAGTTGTTTATCTTGAATATGATCTTTATAATGTATTATATCGCTTAATGCATTATAATGCGTAATCAAATAAACAATTTTGTAATGCCTGGGTGTCATTATCTCACCACTACACTTACAGATTGTGTTTTCCTGCACCATTACAAGTTGTTTATCTTGAATGTGATCATTTCTTATTGCTCTGCAGACTCTTTCGTAATTTGTGATAAGAAGTTTGTTCAATTTGTCATTCTGGTATTGTTTTTTCACCAGGAAGAGTGGAAATATGAACAATGAAGTGGAAACGTCGGGGCAAGGAATACAAGGGCCTAAAATTTCAGTGCAAACTGCCAATGAAACTGAGATTGTAGGAGACGGCTTTCGTTGGAGAAAATATGGCCAGAAAGTTGTTAAGGGAAATCCTCATCCAAGGTTGGTTCTCACTAAACCATTTAATTATGCTCTAATTTTACTATGATCAACAAAACATCCTTGTATAGAAAATTCTTTAAGAACCTGTCATAAGATTATCACAAATTCACAATGTTGCCTGTAATTGGGATGTGTTTGGATCTCCCCAATACAATTTAATGCAACTTAGCCCCTGTTTGGGCCGTTGGATCACACAATTTAATGCATTAAATTGGTGAACCAAACAGACCCTTAATGTATTAAATGAGGAGATCCAAAAATACCAAAAAAAAAACTGAAATTTGAAGGTTGAGCTTATATGAAAGCTAAAACTCTTATTTCAACTTCTTGTCCAAAGGAATTTATCCTAGATTTTTGAATTAAGAGATTAAGTTTTATGATGTAGAGTTCTTCAATCTGTTGTGCATTCAAGAAAATGTAAGTGCAATTACATTAATCCTCAAGGCTAACATTTTTCTTTGCAGGAGTTACTACAAGTGCACAAGCCTCGAATGCAACGTGCGCAAGTATGTAGAAAGAGCATCAGATGACCCGAGTGCTGTTCTCACAACGTACGAAGGAAAACACAACCACGACATGCCAACGAAGACCGCCATCTCAGCTGCGTCAGCTAACCGAGATAAGTTCATGCCTTCAAAAACTGAAGGTTAACATTAAGGAGTTCATTTCTGTATTATGCTACTTGAAGAACCATTAGTTGTGTTTAACTGTATTTGTTACTTTGTTTAATTCACATGATACCTAGGTTGATTTTTAGCAGCTCTTAAATGTGTTAAATGGATTTGAAAGGTATTAACATTGCAGTATGAAGCATACTAGAATGGTTGTATTGAGTATATAACACATTCCATATAATTCTGATCTGTAGCTATTGAATTCCCCAGGTAGTAATTGGTTATATGACCAGATCTAGTTATGTACAAATTTTTATTCTGAAACCATGTATTGGGCCTCTAATAGTAGGCCCAACTTTGGAGCCCATACAATGCAAGAATTGTAAGAATCTTATTAGTATTCATATTACCATATTATATTTGTGTATTTTGATTGGTGTAAAAAAAAATTGTTCTCTAATTGGTAGGTTTTGAATTTGTTTGCTTTGGAACTTTGGTCGGGAAAGGGGTCTTTGTGATGCTCGAACATGGTTCAAATGAGCTCATTTGGGTGTGGCTTTTGCTCATGAGATGTCAGAGAAGCATCGGAAGGTGGTTTGACAACAAGTGGCTACGAACGAAACCTTTAAAATGTTAATGGTGTCAAGTATCCTTAAACCCTTAAATAATTTAAATCGGTATGAATTTGAATATTGTTGGTCAAGGTTCGTTATCTTAAGCATTCTGGTTGGAACGACTAGCTGAAAAGGCACTAAGAAATTAAATCCTACTAATTTTATAGTGAGAATCACAATAATTGATTTGAATTTAATCAATTCGAAATAAATGAGTGCACCGACCAAAAAATCCAAAATATCAGGATCACCAATCGAAAAGAGTTAATTTTAAAACACTCGATACATGCTTAAATTCAGGGGTACTAATCGAAATTTCCTACATGTATATTCATACTAGAATATACTAATCTTATTCGTCCTATATTATTACCATAGCTACTAGAATATATACACACAAAGGGTGTGTTTCACTTGGAAAGTAAAATGACATTTTGTATGAAAATGTGATTTTAATTGTATTGAAAAACGTAAAAAGTAGAGATAATATACGTATTTTAAGAGTGTTTAAAATGTAATTTTAGAGAAAAATACTTTTGGAACGAAAGTGAAAAAAGCTTATCCAATAAAATAGAGATAATGCATATATTTAGAGAATTAGAGGTCACTTAGAGTCTACCTAAGTCGATTTGTATAGTAAGTGATTTATATTTATGGTGATTTATCACCATAAATAAAAAATGAAATTATATAATATGGTAAGATTTTTTAAAAAAAGATTTATCTTTATCTTCCAAATATGGCCAATATAGATATATATGTATTAGTAATATTATTAAAATATAAGGATTGTAAATATTAAAAAAAAGTAAGGGCAAAGTGATGAATGTAAAAATAAATATGAAATGACGATACATAAGATAGAAAGATTCGAATTTAGTTATAATAATTGATGATCACTGATAATAATATTGATAAAATGTCCTATTATTTATTATGTTATATATGAAGTGTTTGTGTATATAATATTATAAAATATTAGTTGTACCCGTCGTACCATGTACGACTACGATTCGATATTTTATAAACATTATAAATAAGAATATTAATAAGTAAAAATTAGATAAGATTAAATATTTTATTATTCATATTTTATTACTTTCTATGTACATAAATTTAGATATAATCAAATATTTTAATATATCTATTAAATATTTTTATCTATTTTTATTAATTTTAAACATTATAAATATATATCTATATATGCTAAAAGAAAATCAATATATATATCTATAAATAAATTCGTCAAAAGATATATGCTAAAATATTTATATTTATTTTAAAATATTTAAAAAAATTATCTTTAATTTTAAATACTTTTATAAGGAAGCTTCAAAAGATATTGTTATACTAAATAGATGTTTTTTTGATGTTAGAGATAAATTTAAATAGTTAAAAAAAATTAATAGAAAGAAATTATAATAATAGAATTAAAAATTAAATTTTTAAATATGAGGTGGGGTCAGAATCATTCCGGTATCTCGAAAAGGTATAGTTTTAATACATAGTTATAGATTATTTTATTTGAAATAAAATATCTTATTAATTATATAAGCATTTATGGTCAAAATATTTATATTATAGTATTATAGATAATTTATAACATTTACGTATTTTTAATAAAATAAAGTTTGGCTTATACCACCTACCTACGTTTTTTTTTTCATGCAAAGCATAAACATTTTTGTGATAAATTTTTTTGCGAGCCACAAAGCCAGTCTATCACTCTATCTCGTTCATTGATTCAAGTGACAAACGGGTTCTTCACTCTGCTTCAACTGATAAACCCTAGCAGGAACGAGAGAGATAGAGAATCAGGAATCGGGAGAAGGTTTTCCTTACCGCCGGCCGGAACATCTTCTCTGCCTCGTCAAAGCCTCTACAAAGGTACGTCTGTCTTGTATGTAATTTTTAAAGATCGAAATTTAATCTTCTCTGCCTCGTCAAGGTCTACAAATTCGTCTCCAAAATCGATCGGTTTGAACATGTCTTTCTCAATTGAGTTTTGTTTTTAATGTTTTTAGGTCAACTGTGGCTCTCAATTGAGAAATAAGATCCAAATTTTCATTGTTTTCATGACGCCGGCTCAGAACTCCCGGCCTCCGCCACTGTCTGTATCTCCAGTCAGGGGTGGATCTCGAAGAGAAAGATCACCTGCTGGCTCTCCTCATAGGAGAAATGCATCAGGAAGAGATAGATCTCCTGTTGATCACAAGAGCTCTCATAGGAGCAGGTCACCAAAAAGGGAGAGACATTCAAGTCGGTCCATGTCATCCAAACGGGAGAAGTCAAATTCTCCTGTATCGAGGTCTCCTTCACCGAGAACCAAGAGGCTGAGGAGAGCTCAAGCTGAAACCGAGGCTGAGAAAGCAGTCAATGCACCTGAAAGAGCCCGTGAAAGGGATCATGAGAGGGGGCATGTGAAGTCTAAGCATCGGGAAAGAGACTCAGAAAGGGATGGTCCAAGAGATAGAAGAGAGGGTAGACCAGAGAGAGAGGTGGAAAGAGACTCGGAAAGGGATGGTCCAAGAGATAGAAGAGAGCGTCGACCGGAGAGAGAGGTGACTGAAGAAAAATCTTCTAGATCAAGACATGGACGTTCAGCTTCACCATCAGATCGTGCTGAGGTTTGCTTTGATCACTAGTTTTAATTGTAGTGTTTTTGTGCTGGAGGCTTGAAGTTTTGAACATCTATCACTATAGGCATTGCCCAGCTATAGAGAACCTAATATGAGGCTAGTTATCGGTTTCTTAAATGTTCTTCACTTATGCTTGAGTGGCTTAGGAAAAATTATTCTAATTGACCATGCCTTCCATACACATAGGAGAGAGAGGTGGAAAGAGACGGTCCAAGGGATAGAAGAGAGCGTCGACCAGAGAGAGAGGTGACTGAGGAAAAATCTTCTAGATCAAGACACGGACGTTCAGCTTCACCATCAGATCGTGCTGAGGTTTGCTTTGATCACTAGTTTTAATTGTAGTGTTTTTGTGTGTTTTTGTGCTGGATGGAGGCTTGAAGTTTTAGTTGCCATGAAGTTTTGAACAGCTATCACTATGGGCATTGCCCCACTATAGAGAACCTAATATGAGGCTAGTTATTGGTTTCTTATATGTTCTTCTCTTATGCTTGAGTGGCTTAGGAAAAAATTATTCTAATTGACTATGCCTTCCATACACATAGGAGATTACCCAATTGAATGTTGAATTGGATATGATGCTTGAGGTTTTACTTAGTAATTTGATGTTGAATTGGATATGATGCTTGAAGTTTTGCTTAAGATAAGCCTATCAAGGTATATTTCTTGAGGTTTTATTGGTTTTATAAACTGTGTAATTAGATTTTGGTAGACTTTTGTGGGTCATATATTGAGGCATTGCTCAAAGGTTTTCAATGTTTTGATTGAGCCCTTATGCATGTTTTTATTTCCAAAAAAATTTGGTGCCTTATGGTTGACCCTGAATTTTCGCCAATGGTACATGGATGAAAAGACATGACTTTTTTGAATTAATAATCTGTTGCTCCCATTAAATTGTATCTGTTGCAGCTGGTCAGTCATAGGCTTCGACAGTCTTCTGTTTCATTTTTCTCTTATCTGGTTTGCAAGCACACGTAACTTCATGCCATTTTAAGGTGTTCGCTGTAGTTGAATGTCCTAGACACTATGGGTCATTAATGTATGGTCTCATTCAACTTGCAGGTTACAAAATCCACAAAGGATGACGAAAGGTGAGTTGCTTATTTAAATTGGAATTATCAAGCGTGAAGTGTTGATCAATACAGGTTAAGTAAAAAAATGGAAACCAACAGTAGAGCACGTAATATTCCCAAAAAATGGAGAATTTGTTAAATGAAATTAAAAGTCCCTTTCCTACATTTAGTTTTTTTTTGTAAGATTAGTTTGCAACGATTATTGATATAACTATTCTTGGTATTTGATTATCTATGCAAGTCATTTTCTGAGTTCTTAATTTAGTTATAGTCAGTACTAGTATGTATTCCCGTACCTTGTACGGGTTTTAAAAATAATAAATAGAAATCAATATATGTAAAGATATTTAAAAAAAACTATTATATTGATTGTTTTATTTAGCATATAAATATAAACAATTAAAAATACTCAATTAAGATATCTTAGTTAAGAAACGATGTTATCTAAGAATAAAATATGTATTCTAAAATTTGTATGATAGCATAAAAAATATCTTAATGATTTTCCTATTTATCCAAAAATAAAAGATTGTTTCATAATAAGATTTTCTATCCAATATTCTACAAACATGGATAAGAATTTATCATATTCAAAAATAAAAGATTATTTAAAAAAAAAGAGTGATGTGGTCCAATCTAAAAGTGACATGTGTCGTTAAATAATTTTTTTAACCTCCGCTTTAGGTTATAGTTATGATTGGAGAATGTATCATTATTTCTTTGTTTATGATGAGTAGGAATGTTTTGTTCAAGTTTAACCTCTAGTTGAGACCTATAATCAGGTTTTATATGACAACTAGTTCTTGTATTTATAAATCTAAATAAGCACTAATCATTTTGCATTTATATTCTTAGCTACACTGGGTTATGCAATGTCTTGTGTTCGTGGATATGGAGATTTAGTCTTGGCAACCATGTGGTACTGTTTTATGATATTAGCTCTTTTGCTCATAAATTTTCCCATTTCTCATTGAGGTTTTCTCTCTGTAGCAGGGATGATGCTACTGATTCCTTAGCTAGAATGAAGGCTGCGGAGGAAGCTTTGGAAGCTAAGAAGGTAATGTGGTGGTATATATATTTTTTTGTATAGGATCTGATATATCAATATTGAATTTTTTTTCTTTTGTGCAGCAAAAGCCATCATTTGAATACTCAGGGAAGCTTGCTGAAGAAACTAATAGAGTCAAAGGTATGAAAATGTGTTCATGATTTCGTAGTTTTGGAGAAGAATGTGCTATATCCATTTCATTTATTCATCCATGACAAACTCAAGTATGGCATTTCCTGCTCACAGTGCTGTCATGTGATTTGCAAAATTAGTTGTGGAGAATTTGTATTTCATCTTCAACTATATTTCACCATTCAAATGGCTTTAGCAAATCTTATGAATCACCTCTTGTAATTGAGTGATTTTACTCTTTAAATGGTTTGACCACAAAAGTTGTTTTTAGTATTGCGCATGATTTGGTTTAGTATTGTGCGTGTACACAACACATAGGATCCTAGTCATTTCCTTGTTATCCAAAGGAAATATGGTTTTATACTTTTATTCCTACATAAGTCCAGCTAGGTCAGCCCAAAGTTTTCATATTTGAAGCAATAGAAGTCTGGTAACCTCGTGCAGCTGCACGTCAGTGCACCTTTGTGTGATTGTTCGGATCAGCTTTATGAGAGTATCTATTATTTTTTCTTTGTATAGCATTTGGTTTCTCTTGTTTTTTTGCTTTATTCCTGATATCATGTCCAATTGATAGGTGTGACTCTGCTCTTCAATGAGCCTCCTGATGCTCGGAAACCAACTATAAGATGGCGATTGTATGTCTTCAAGAGTGGTGAAGCGTTAAATGGTAAGTTATGTCGATAAGCTGAGTATTTTCTTCATACTCATCACATTGAATAATTTCTCCATCAACCTGGACATTCTCAAAATAGTTTCTATAATATTGCACTAAAGCAATTTGAATAAATCAGGAAATAATCAACCAAGAAAGTTTGAAAACATATCCTAATGCTACTAGGTGTTGTGTCCATCGGAAACACCCCCCATTGACTTGTTTGGGGTGGTGCGTACGTGCAGACCCCCCAGACCTCGCCGCAGCGAGATATTCTGGGGTAGTGTTGTTGCTGTATCTTCTATAAGGATTAGCATTACAAGTGGTCAGTTGTTTTTGATTTGTCAACAAATTTTATCTGATAGAAAAACAAAATGTCCATTCAAGAGTTTTTCAATACAACACGTTTGATGCATTTGGTATTCACCTGTCTCTCTCTTTTCTTTTTCCCTTTTATCTCATTAGACTTTTAATTGTACAGAGCCTCTTTATGTCCATCGTCAGAGCTGTTATCTGTTCGGGAGAGAAAGGAGGGTGGCAGATATCCCAACAGATCATCCCTCCTGCAGCAAGCAACATGCTGTCCTTCAATATAGGTATGCATTTTTTTTTTTGAAAGTGAAAGTGATTAAGATAGATCACACCTGAGAAATGTTATATATATACACATAAACTGATTTGAAGATTGCAGTCTTTGTTTTTCTAAATTATTCCTTTCTGTCCAGGCAAGTTGAAAAGGAAAAACCTGATGGAACCATGTCAAAGCAAACAAGGTAATTCTATACTGAATTTTATTGAATTTTCAACTTCTATTTTGTAGTTATTAGAGCTCTGACTGGCATAACTATGGGTATTCATGTGTACTATCCAGGCCTTATATCATGGACCTTGGGAGCACGAATAAAACCTTCATCAATGTGAGTAGTTTTTTTTAAAATAATAATCTTACTCCAATATAGTAAATAACATATATAAATTTCTTATGATCCCATATGTTATCATCGGTTGCCCTATTTTCCAGAAATTAAACTCTCAGAACAGTGTTATTTTTTACATTTCTAGATAGCACTCTTCATAAATACTCACTTACAGCGGCAATAGTGGTCAGTTTCTTGAGTTTTTAACCACAATGGGGTTAACATTATGGCTCTGTTTGGCTGGTTTTAACTTTTTTTAAATAGGAAATATCTGAGTTGTAACATTCTAAATCTCAATGTGAAAAAAGACATTTTTGTTTTTGCTAAGCATTGGAACTTGGTACATTTATTCTTTAGCACTAATACTCGAATGACATTTGCAGGATAATCCTATTGAACCTCAACGCTATTATGAACTTTTTGAGAAGGACACCATCAAGTTTGGCAATAGCAGGTAGGTTTATCATGATTGTTCCTTGTTTGGGACTGAACAGATGATGATCAGCTCAATTAACTTAAAATTTACCTCTAAATATATGTTGCATATAACCATCTCAACTTTACTCTGAAAATTGTCATGGAATAACCTTATTTTCTGGGTTTCTTGCAGCCGAGAGTACGTTCTATTACACGAGAACTCGTTGTCCGAATGAAGAGTAGCAGATTGTAGTGTTTTCAAGTGGAAACTCATTGCCAAATTTTGCCTTGCAACCATGATGTGAACTAACGTGTAAACTATTGGCTGGCTTGTTAATATTTTGAACCTTGGAAATCTCCTTTGGATTTTGTTTAGTTATTTACTGGTTAGACTGACTCTAGTATGTTACTTTGGTCATTTTGGTGTATTGTTGGAGTTTGGGAAAATTTCAATGTATTATTGTGCTTTTGCTTGCCTGAATCTACCTGACCCGGCCCAATGTTTATGTAGCAATGAGCCTTCTGAATTGACTTGTATTTTATGTAAAGACCCGATTAAACCGTGAAACCGGTCAACCAATTTTTCGGTTTGGTTTTCTCGGTTAATCGATAACTGTTTAGGTATTTTTATCTTAAATTTCCGTTAACCAAACCGAAATTTCAAAAAGAGTCTGTTTAGTTAACCTAAAAAAATAACATTTTTTTGGTTTTTCGGTTTTTTTGTGCATCCCTACCGCCATCAATTAAAACGACATGTTTTTGCGTATCTCCCGCGGATCCGGTGCCTCCATGCTCTCCCGCGGGTTTAGTTCCAAACTTCCAATAGAGTTGTTAAAAAACTCTTTATGTCTAGAGTTGGACGGGTTTAGTTCCAAACTTCCAATCAGAGTTGTGAAAAAACTCTTATGTCTAGAGTTGGAGAGATCTTAATCGTTAAATAAAGAGAAATTTCTTTTGGTGCTCTTAAGTTTTTGTATTTTCCTTTTGTGTCTAAGAAAAAAACTTATTCATTTTGATACCCTTGAAATTTTGACTTTTCACGTTGACACCCCTCTCCGATTCAAATTGGTTAAATTCAAACTCACCATTGTGTTCATCACCCTTAAATTAGTAGAATTTGACTATTAAAACATCAAAATTCATAACCTAACCATCCTAATTTGAATTTGTAACCCCTTAAAATAGAGAATTGTTAAAATTCAAATTGATGTTTTTAATTTAAGGTTGATAAATACAATGGTAAGCTTGAGGTTACAATAATTGTAGAAGAATTGCTAAAAGGGATCGATTGGTCGGGTCGGATTTTGTGGGATAGTTAAATGTGCCAATGACCTTTTTTGAGAGTTTGGGATTGGAATATATTGGGTTTGAACTATAAAAATTATTTCACACAAAATTATTCTACATAAATTTATGTAGTAAAATTAATTGACACAAAATATAATGTAAAAAAAATAAAATAAAGTACACTAATTAACATACACATATTAATGTAACATGACTGAACTATATAAATTATTCTTACACAAAATTTATGAAACAAAAATAAATTACACGAATTATCTTACAAAAATTAATGTAAGAAAATTAACCCACACGAATTATACTATACAAAATTATCAAAACGATTTGGGTTTAGATTTGGATGTTTTATGAGTCAATTTCTACTAATTTTATAATTAGGTGCACAATAATGGATTCAAATTTAATCAATTGAAACTGAACGAGAACACTAACCAAAAAATCTAAAATTTCAAGAGCACCGATAAAAAAAGAGTTAATTATTAAAACACTAATCGATATTCACTTAAGTTCAAGAAGACCAACCGAAATTTCCTCTATGTATTCATTCATACAAATACTAATGATAGTGATGTTCTCCCTATGTTACAAGATCTACTAGAATATACACTCAAAGTCTTGCATCAAAAATGAGAAATCCTCGGTCTTCGACGTGTCAACTCAACTAGAAGTTCATACTCCATTTTTGAATCTGTCAAAGTCCAACTCCATTCAAATGAAAACCTTGACATAAGATAATCAATTCAAAGATGACCTCATTCCCCCTAAAGAAGCCAAATGGACAAAACCCATCATAAGTATTCTAATTTTTAATAAAAAATATATCCAAAAAAATAAAAAAAGCCTATTTATAAAATTCCTTTTTACAATTTTACCTAATTCCACGACGAAAATTCTCCATAAATTTAAAGAATTTTCTTCGAACAAAACCATCTTCTTTCCACACTTTTTTCGGTTAAATTCTTTTTCCCCTTCCTGATTGGATTGTAAATGTAAAATTTAATTAAAATATTTCCATAATTTTAATTTTACAAATAATTTTAATTAATTTTTACATATTTATATTATTATTTAATAATTTAAAAATAATATAATTGTGAAAATAACATGGGAAAAAGTCACGCTATTAACCCGTTGGTCAACTCAAACTTGTAACCTGATTCGATTTAACCGGTAATTCGATTAATCCGAACATGTACTTAATCCAAACCCGAAATGATCAAATTCGAACCCGACCGAATCGACCCGATTAACAAGTCTACTCGTACATCAACTTTCCAAGAAAACTCCATCCTCCAAAAATCAACAAAGTCGATTTATAAAATTCCTTTTTACAATTTTTGACGAAAATTCTTAAAATTTTCTCTTTTTTCCCCTTTTTTGGGTTAAATTCTTTTTAACCTTTCCTATAAAACCCCATATATCTATTATCTTATCCACACATACTAATCAACACACAATTAACCCACTAATCACAAAGCAAATCACAGCCGTCCAAACCCCCAGCCACCCAACGGCCAGATCCCTCTTACCCGAACTCGTCTCCTCCGACGCCAACAACTCACTAAACTTAAAATCCGGGTTCGACCCGTATAGCGCCTGGACCCCCTCCACGTCATCCACCCGGAGCTCCACTTTCCTCGTTCTCGGACTCAAACTCGGGTACATAACCGAGTCCCTCACCTTCGAGTGGGCCAGCCCCAGCACGTGACCAATCTCGTGCGTCGCAACCGACTCCAAATCCACGGCCACCTTCGACCTCTCCTTTCCGAAATCCACCGCCCACCTCTCCGCCCCGTCCAGGTGGAGCCGCCCGCTCTCCGGCGAGAACGCGTGGGCCAAAATCCCCAAAACTCCATCGAAATCCTCCCCGTCGCCATGATCGCCTTTGTAAAACCCGATCCTCACGTCCGCCTTGGAATACTCCTCCGCCTCCGTGAAGCTCACCGGAATCACCGCCGACCACCGCGAAAAGGCGTTCTTAAACGCCGTCCTGATCTCGCTCCCGCTGATGTAGTCGATCGTGTGCGAATCGGAGAAGGCGTAGGTTAGCGCGATCGGCGCAGGCTTCGACCACCGCGGCCGCCCGTAGAAGTACGCGAATCGCTTCGTTGCGTGAAACGACAGCGTTTTGCGGCCTCGATGATGGTGATGGTCATCGCTGATTCCGCACCTCGGAGACATGATTTGACCTAGGGTTTCGGCGTCCAATTTTCCGGTCACCGGAAGTCCGAGGTTCCTCTGGTATGAGAAGACTGCCGATTCGAGTAATTCGTCGAAGGAGTCCGGATTCTCCGAGACCTGATCCTTCGACAAGTATCCGAATCGGAGGAAGTAGCTCCTCAGCTCTGAAATTCCAGCGATGGTGCTCCCTTTTTCGAGGTTTACGAAGTTCGAAAAATTCCGCCATGGATTGATTTCGGAGCTGTTGAGCCAAAATTTTAGCTCAGAAATGGTGGAATTTTGTACGGGAGGTAGATTTCGTGCAGAGGAAGATGGAGGATGAAGGAGAGAGAGGAAGAGGAAGAAGAGATTGATGAGTCTGTAACAGAACATGCTTGTTCGTTAAGTTAGTTATAAGGTTGAGTTAGTTATGGAGAGAGATTGTTGAATCTGTTAATATTCTGTTTTTAGGGTTTAATTTGGGTTTATAAAGGAAGGGGAGTTTGGAAGAAACAGTTGAGATGGGTAAACAAGAAATTGCAGGGGAAGATCATGGTGAAGGGAGATCCAAGTGGGTGGGCAAACCACTCAAGTCTTTGTCAATCTTTGTTTCTTGTTTGATCAGCTTTCTTTTCTTTTCTTTTTTTATACTTTGAGATGGATTTTAACAAAATTTTAGTGTATTTTAACAAAATTCAGGTTTATTTTGGATTTATTGCGCATATCCTTCTAACAATGTTCAGGTTATAGATGTCCTATCTATCGATACAAATCTTTTGTCTCGTCTCCTTGTCCATAGTCATGTGTTCAGTTCTGAAACAAGAGGAGTATTCATGTTTCGAAACCGTCGATTTTTTTCGGTTCCAATGGAAACGAACCCATGACTATATATCTCCTATCATGTCTCATTTATTGTGATTGGTTAAAAAAATTAAAAATTATCAACTGATATTACCATGTATTTAATAAAAAAATAATAATACATATTAATCAATCACAATGAGACATGATAGGAAATCAGATGAGATAAAGGATTTGCATCGTCCATATTGACTGATCCTAGAACTCGATTAAGTGGGACTAAATATGATGACGATGACGACGACGATGTATACATTAAATTAGTGTTTTGGGAGGAGTTATCTTGATGATGGGATTGCTGATGAGGGGGTTTTGGTGCTTAAATTAATGGAGAATAAGATAGGTTTTTGTTATGTGATTGGTGTTAGTTTGGTTTTGATGATCAAGTGTTTGGTTAATAGATTAAGTATGTTGTTATTGTTGGTTGACCAAAATTGAAGCCACCATATGACAAATTGTGATGTCAATTGTCACTTTTTGTGTGGAGGGTTTATGTGGGGTTGCTGGAGGGTTTATTGGCTTATGTGGAATTAATTACAATTTTAAACAAAATCATTCAATTCGACGATTATTGAACAAATGACTTTCGAAAGGGAAAGTGAGGTTGGAAATACAGACTTGTAGTCCCTTGACTTCGAGATTTGAATTGGTATACATGCCTAGATGGACTTTAGTTTAAAGTATATTTCATACTATGTTTTTGGATTTGATAGCAAAAAATTATATAGTTTGTTATTCCTTTGATCTTCAATTTTTTTTTGGAAATTTAGCATAAAATAGTTGAGGGTGTAATAATATTTTTCATTATTCTTATATGTTATTTTGTGTAAGAGGTCTTATCTAGTATGTGTATAACTATGAGTTATACCCATAAATGTATTTGCTATATTCTAATACTGATACATGTTATTATATATCAGTGTGATAATAATTTAATATTTGCGTGTTATTTTGATATCTCTTAAAAAGGAAATATTGAATCCGAACCGTACTTATATCTACACTGATATTCAATATCTTATGCTCCATACCAAAAAGCATGGAGCGTGGTAGGAGGGGCTACACATCCCTTTGCTGAGGTCGAGTGTTCGACTCTCAGTGGAGGAGAAATGAACTTGTTGGGAGAGCGGATCCCACCTAAAAAATAAAGGGGTCCTCGCGAAACTCGAACTCCAGACATAGGCGTTTAATAGAGTAAAGCTTCTCCGCTGAACTGGGGTGGTAATGACCAAAAAATATCTTATGTTCCATGCACAAAGCTAACAAACACAGTGTGATTTTGTTGATGAATTTCTCATTTATCGAGTATGTGATTAACAACTTGGGCTTTAGGTATAGTCCAGCCCATTGGTAAATGTGGTTCCATGTGAAAAAACCACTTGGTTTTTTAAGTGCCTTGTAGTCCAACCAATTCATTTTCTTGTTGGGCCGTTCAACGGCCCATTATGCAGACCAAGCCAAAATCAGAGAGGAATCTGCATAAGATAATTCTCGGTTCACCCGACCCGAAAAAACAGATAAGAATCTAGGACTGAGTATGGGTCAGTTTAAACTGAATATTTGAGCCGAGTCGTTGGACTGGACTAAACCGAACTGAAACCAATAATATTATTTGGTTTGATTTCTGTCGAACTAAACCGAACCTAATTATTTTAGTTGGTTTTTAGTTCACTGTAAATCAAAATTTTATTTTTATCGGTTCGGTTCGATTTGATCCGATGCAGTCCTACGAGAATTTATAAAAGTCGGGTGATAAACAAGTGTGAACTCAATGAAGTATCATTAAATTCTATCAATACCTATTTAAAAATAGTTTCACATTTTTTTCTAAGGAAAAATTGTGCCGAGGAGAGGAATGGAAAATGATAAATATTGAAATCAAAGAACATGAGTACAATTAAAATAGATCAGTTGAATTGTCAACCCTAATAGGATGGAAAAGGTAAGAAAATGATTGTCTATACAGTATGATTATAAATTTGCAATCATATTTTCCTCCTAGTAATAATGATTATGTTAATTGCAATTTGAACATTAAGGTGCCAGCAATATGTGATTAGATATTGCTTAAATATAATTAGAGGTTGACATCTCCAAAGCTTGTTTGTTAAAAAAACATACACTAAACCGCCCCAGTATTATTATAACACCTAATTTAAAACATCAAAATGTGCCATTTAGAATTAGATAAATGGTAGTAACACAATAACAAGAACAACAACAAGAAGATTGACCTTGTCAGTGTAATTTCGTTTCAGCGAAATTTAGGGGACTAAGATGGGAACACTTCTGGCTTAACGCAGAGGGGGTGTGTCCGGAAGACTCGAGTAGGACCACCAACTAAATATCCTGCAAGCACATGACAACGACCCGAAGACAGAGAGCAATCAACACATCAAAGCAAACCGCAACACATCAAAGCGAGCAAAAGCTAAACCAAACAAAAACACACCAAACAAAACCGAACAAAACAGGACAAATAAAACCAAAAGCTCAAACCACGAAGAACCAAAGAAACCGTAAATTCATTTTGTTTTCAAATATCATTAATTTCTTTTCAAAAAATCAGTAAAAAAAATGAGATAAGACAAAAAAAAGTAATATGCATGGCATGCAAATCTCATGATTCTTTTTTAATGCAGGAAAGCATTTTACATTCACATATCTCATGTGTCAAAAATGCCAGACAACATTCAAAATGTTCTTTTGAATTTATTCACTTCCTACCTTAAAAGCTCCTTTTTTTTCAAAAAAGAAATGATTGAAAAATTAAATCAATTGATTATTGTATAAAAGAAACATAAAGAGGTGGAATTTTTTTGTTTGTGCTAGGCATGCTTTAGCCATTTACTCAAAAACTGTTCAAGTAAACATGAACATGTCAAAATCACAGTGATTTATCATAATTAAAGTACTAAATCTAGCACAACATTTCAGCAAAGAGCCAAAACAAAGGTGAGACCTTTCCAATTCAAAGTTCAAATTCCTTTTTCTCTCTCTTTTTAATTAGTTGTTGCCTGCATACAGATGAAGTAATTAAGAAGACAAATTCTTCTTCCTCCTCTGTTAATTCTTCTTCTTTCATCTTCTTGTATTCTCTTCTGTAATCATCCAAGAAACAAAGTAAAACAAGTTTAGGCTTATGGGTTGCTGGTGCTGTCCTAAATTAACAGTTAAAGATGACAATTATGAACATTCTGACCTCTATCCAGGTAATTCTTGCCTATTTCATTCTCATTTTCATTTCCTTTTTGTTGATTTTTAAATTTTTTTATAAGAAAATTTGGGTTTGATTGATGAAGAATTGACTGAATTTGCAATAATGTATATGGGTTTTTTGTGAAAAGGATTTTATATGGTGGTGGTAAAAAATTTGCCTTGGTTTGTGGCCAAAGATTCAATCTTTTTTTATAAAAATGAGTGTTGTTGTGTGCAGAGATAGCAAAATCATAATTTCTTATCATATGCCTATTGCTCTTGATTGATACAAATCAAGAGTCAACTGTGGTTTGAGATTAATTTTTTCCTTCTAAATCAGTTAATAAGGGAAGAATTGCTTCCATTGATAGAGGATCAACCTCCAAAAGTGCAAAGACTTTCACATTTGGCCAATTGACAACAGCAACCAAGAACTTCAGAAAAGATTTCTATCTTGGAGAGGGAGGATTTGGCAAGGTTTATAAAGGCAAGCTAGATGACATTATTCAGGTTGGCCAAGTCTACAAATTGTATGACAATTGCCCTTTATTGTATATAACATTGGTTGCACTTACATTTTCTTGTAATGTGGTTTAGACAGTGGCTATCAAACAACTCAGTCCAAATGGATGGCAAGGAAACAGAGAGTTCCTTGTGGAAGTACTTATGTTGAGCTTGCTACACCACCCAAACCTTGTCAATTTGATCGGTTATTGCGCGGATGGGGATCAACGGCTTCTTGTCTATGAGTACATGCCTTTCGGTTCTTTGGCCGACCATCTACACGGTTTTATGCTCATAGATCCTTACATCTTAATCTTTTACATTGTTTTAGTGTCTATTTGGATGCATTAAAAGCATGTTTTATGTTTTATAAAGCCTAAAGATCAAGTCTTGTTTAGTAAACCTAAAATATAATGCTCTATGATTCACTCATATAGTGTATTTTGGGTTACAAGGATCAACACATTCAATCAAATCCTACATTATGAATTTAATGTCATCCAAACAAACCCACATCATCTATTACATCAAATAATACATTATGAATTCTAATGTCTGATAATGCACAAGTTCTTTATACTGCATGACATCCAAACAAACCCAAATTAACTAACACTTACTTTCATGTACAACTTTCTCTTTAGATCTCCCTTCTTGGAGAAAACCTCTGGATTGGAACACTAGAATGAAAATTGCAGCTGGTGCAGCTAAAGGCTTGGAGTATTTACACGACAAAGCCGATCCACCAGTAATATACCGTGATTTGAAGGCCTCAAACATCTTGCTAGACAAGAACTTTGATCCAAAGCTTTCAGATTTCGGTTTGGCAAAGCTTGCGCCTGTGGGAGACGAAACTCATGTTTCAACTAGAGTTATGGGAACTTATGGCTATTGTGCACCTGAATACGCCATGACGGGTCAGCTTACTTTGAAGTCGGATATTTACAGCTTTGGTGTTGTCCTTTTGGAGATCATTACAGGCAGGCAAGTTGTTGAGGCTTCAGCAACAGGAAGAGATCAGAATCTTGTTGCTTGGGTAAGATTTCGATTTGAAACTTGTTCTTTGCTTAAATTGATGTGGAAGTGTGAATACATCCTTGTTTGGATCGCGCATTATGATGCAAAATTCTGCATTTTAATGCAAAATATTGCATTATAATGCAAAATATTGCATTATAATGCAAAATTATAGAAAAGATACATCTCCAAGAGTCCATGGTGTTTCTGTTTTCTATGTAACATAGGCCTAAACTATGTGTTTTGTGTATTTTTGCCTTCTACAAGTGAATATGTTCTATTAAGAAACTTTGATAAAAGATAGAAACATAAAAAGTGATAATAACACAAGAAATCAAAATATTGAATACCAAATTTTGTTTGCAGGCAAGAACCATGTTCAAAGACAGAACAAAGTTTGCACAAATGGCAGATCCAGCAATGCAAGGCCAATACCCAGTTAGGAGTCTCTATCAAGCTATATCTGTTGCAGCAATGTGTGTTCAAGAGCAGCCTAATTTGCGCCCTGTTATGGCAGACGTCGTCACAGCATTGTCCTACCTTGCTTCACAGAAATATCACCCAGAGGCTAGGCAGATCAAGAGCTTTAAGGCGACGGTCTCTTCAACATCGCCTGAATTAGGGGATCGGAGAGCGAATCGCAGCAGCAAATGAAATCCTAAATGTTCAAATTCTAAGTTGCCTTGCTCAAGGTTTTGTAACTTGGTTGCTTTTAGTTAATGGTAAATTTTACCTGTTTTGGAAGGATTCTTTTGTACTTATTTTCATTATGTAACAAGAAAAAGTTTCTCCAATCACATGACATGAGGTTTCTTTTGTATTTATAGTTTCTTGCTTCTTTGTACAGTTGTAAGATGGAGTTGCTAGTGATTAGTACATTACATGATACAACTTTTTGAGGACAGTATAGAGAAGTTATTGTATTGAGGACAAGTGTTTCTTGTGTGCTTGATTTTGTGGACAGTAATGGTGATTGCTTTCTTTCTTATGTTGTCCATAGTTAATTATCGGTCTTTTTAGGCCCTTATAAAGAACCCTGATTGAGAAACTAAATCTAAACCCTATAAAAAGATCTAAATTAATAAACTTAGGAAAATCTTTCAAATTCTGGATTATTGTAACTATCTTCCATGAAAATATCTTGCCAATTAAGTTGATTAGTCTTCATTAAAAAGTGTCTATTTCTCAGCACCATAATCCAACATTTATTATTGCAAATAGAAAAGGGGTCACCCTTCATACTCTTAGGCATCCTTACACATTATAATGTGTACCATTATTTTTTTGGTCAAGGGCATTGCCCGAGTCGAAATGGAGACCTTATGGTACTACCATGAAACCCTAGCCGCTTGATTGGATGCCCGGAGGCATAAAAACCTACACTTGCATAGCACATACATAGTTCAGTTCTCGGTACGAAAAGTCGAAAACCGAAAATCCACCTGATTACGTAGACTCGCTAGCAGCTTGAATAGAAATTCTCTCCCATTACTCTAGCTAACTTGTAACATGAGAGTTTACTGCTGAGGCTACACAAATCAGAAGGAAACAAACACCATAAAAGAATGATTATCAACCAGGAGTGACAACGTAAATAAGAATATGCAGTGAAGTTATTTCAGGACAACAACATACCACAAAACGCTGTTTCATGTAGGCGAGAAGCTCACTGGGTTCAGTTTTTGTTTGGTTGTATCCTTCAATCTTGTTCAACTCCTAAACATTTGTACACACAAAATACCCGTCATCCAAACGCCAAGTACTAACATACAAAAAAAAAACAGATAGATTTTTTTAAAAAAAATTACCTTAACCCAAGCAGCAAGATTAGGCCTTCCAGCAGTTAAATCATACTTCCATACATCAGCAAGAACCAATTGAAACCTCTCAATGAATGGAGCATAAGCAATGTCAACCTGTATGCCGAAAATATCATACAATCTTGTCAAATTGCATAGCCAAACAGGTATAAATCACAAAAAGTATTATTGTTTATTTCTTGGATGTCTACTGGTTGATAATTAGTTTGAGCGCAAACAAAGAGAACTTTACCAGACTGAACTGTCCAAGGAAAAAAGGTCCATCATCAAATTTCTGAAGAGCCTTTTCTAGGTGATCAAATGCAGCATCTGAAGAAACAACAGTGAGTGACCAATTCAGAATTTGCAAATTCATGGAAATTTCATTTGCATAGTATCATGGAGAGGTCAAGTTAAGCTCACCAGCAACTTTGACAGTGTCTCCTCCTTTAAATGCACCAAACATCTTTGGAGCGAATTCGCCTGTATAGGCGAACAACTCCTCACTAAACTCTCTTTTTGCAGGTTCCTAAAATTACAGTCAAGTATATCAATGCAAGTCATTCATAGTTTGAAATTTATTTCTATGATCCATAAAGAGGGCAAAAATGGGATACAAAACTCACATCAGGGAATAAAGAAGGGCCTTCAAAGTGGGTATCCACATATTTGATCAAATCCAAACTCTCTACAATTACTTTGCCATCATGTTCCAAGGCAGGCACCTGAGGAGGATACATTAGGTAATAAGCAAAAGGACAAAACCAATGATGAAAATTGAATGAATTACATTAGAAAGGAAAGAGCTTTAATCAAAGTTATGACCTTATTTGCAGGATTCACTTTTTCTTTGTACCACTCAGGTCGGCTTTCACGGTCGATTCCCACCAGCTTAATCTTCTCTTGCAAACCCTAAATTACAAGCAAGCAAATGAGTCCCAAACAAATTCTGATTATGTTAAGTGGAAATCAATTCACATTTTAAATATTTAAAAAAAACCTAACCTTGTAGTTACGGGTGATCCAAACTCGCTGAGCAAAGGGGCAAGTGTAGAAAAGATACAATCTTGTCTCATTTACAAATACAACCCAACCCAAATCGTTAGATTGATCAACATTTGCTTAATTTGGGGAGATCAAAAAACGCCCACCAACTGTTCGACAAAATGCACTAGACCAGCTTACCTTGTTGTACCGTCGAAAAGAGGCGGAGGCGGCGAGGAGGCGTCCAGAGGAGGAGGAAGCGTCTGTTGCACGATTCTGCTTAAACCCCCAATTCAAAAATTCAACAAATTAGAGATGAAAATGGAAGATTGATCACATTGTTTAGAGATAAAGAAAGCCACTTACGGAGTGGCCATTTCGAGTATGATCGTGAATTCGTGATTGATGGTTGTATGCGAGGTTAGGTGATTATTATATAGCTCCAGTGCCTTTGACTGATCGCTGGCGGAGTGATTGTAGGATTTAGGTGGGAACAACAATTGAGGTTGCTGAGGCAGAGGCCATTAGAGGGAGAGTGAAGGTTGCGGTTTGAAGTTAGGAGAGCAATACAAGATTCTCCAAACATTGTATAAATTGATAGGGAATTTTAAGAAGTTGGACATAGCTTATGTCCACATACATGATTCTCCAAACCTTGTTAGGGAGAATAACAAGTTCATGATATACTTTTTTTTCAAAGCTAAATAAATTGCTAAAGAATCTTAAATAAGTAAGTGGGTTGGTGGTGAAGCCGATCTAGTCAAGCGGTTAACCCTCCAAGGATAGTAATACCCAGAGGTCTCCGCTTCAACTTTTAATGGGTAATGCCCTTGACTAAAGGAAAAAGTGTGTGGGTTAAGGTCTAAAAGTGTTTTTGATGACAAGAAACCTACTTGTGATGTTTGACCAAATAGGAAAAAAAATGGTAAAATTTGATTTTTCACCCAAGTGAAAAGACAGAGGCAGATCGAATCTGAAACCTCTTAATTTCTCCACATACCTTTTACCACTAGGCAAGACATTTCGCTATATAAACGATATATTGATATGTAGTGTGAATAGAATTGGCAAAATTTTAGAGATGGTTAGGGTTGTAATCAAGCCAGGTTGAGCTTTGAATTGCCCAGGCTTGACTCAAACAATAATAGGCGAGCTCGAGCACGAGCTTGATTCGAGTACAAGTAAGATATTGAGCTCGATTCATTTAAAAGCTCATTGAGTTCGAACTCAGCTCACGGGCAACTTGTTTAATTTATTCATGAGATAATCTCACGAAGAACTTGTTTACTTGATAATCTATGCACAACAACAACATCAATCTAGGTGGAGCTTGGAGTAACACGGGATCTGGAGGGTCGAGATGTACGAACCCTTACCCTGACTCGAAGTCGGAAGGGTATCTAAGGTGAGCCCAAAGCAAAAGGTGAAAACGGCGGGAACCAAAAGGAAGAAAAGTAGAGAAGTAAAAAGTAAGACGGGGAATTACTTGATAATCTATGCATGCAAGTGAAACTAAAAATTAAACTGAATAGTTTGAGTGACCATCCAAACTATGTAAATTTACTTAAACTATATATTTTATATAAATAAATATAATACATATACATATAATATGTATAGTGAAGCTTGTTCATGAACATATAATTGAGGTTGCTGATTAATATATAATCAAGATTGCTCATGAATAAATAAGTCGGCTTATTTTGTGCTCATGTTCGACTTATTTATCTTTCGAGCCTTAAAATGTTGTTCAAGCTCGACTCGTTTACAAATCGAGCCGAACACGAACTAAACTTAACTGAACCGAACATCGAATTTCTATGCTACTAGGTGTGACATAAAGGTGGTCAAATTGCTATCCAAACCATCCATACCTTTTGGAACATAAAAAAAAGGTGGTAAAATTAATAAACTAGCATAGAGATCAAATTGCTCTTCAACTCCTTAATTTATTTGGAACGAAAAATAAACCATCCTTAAGAAATACATCTATGTTTGTTTTTCAAGAAAAAAATTACTTACATAGCATTTGTAAATTGTAATAACCAATTGACCTTTAAGTTTGATATTCTTAAGCTTATTGTTGTTTGATATTTTTTTTTTAAAGCTATTTTTTTTAGTAGGTAAGAATTCGGTTTACCGCACAGGCCCGGTAAAACCGAAAGGCCGAGCAAACGACAGTCGAAAAACCGACTAGTACATACTGAAACAAACAAAACACGAAAGTAAGTACAACTAATGAAGAAAAAGCACTAGAACAAAATAAGTAGTGGGTATTGAGTACGATTGGTCACGGATCAGAATCGAGTGAATTCATTTCGATCCTTTAGTTCGGGCACAAACAGACGTTGAAGTAGCATTGAAAATGTCCAAGATTATCTATTTCTCATCACCACAATCCAACATTTATGATTACACATAAAAACAGGGATCATCACCCTGCATATTCAAAGGCTTTCTACCAGAAGATGCCTCTTTACACACATGACACATTACAATGTGATTGACATTATTAACCTTAATACTTTACACTAGATACATAGCTCCATTCTCAATACGAAACACCGAAAACCCACCTTTATTTAGTAGAAATTATCTCCATCTTTCTAGGCACTTGTTACATGGGTAGTTCACTTCTGACCCTAAAGAAAACAAACACACACACACAAGAGTGAATATTTATTAGAAGTAACTACAAGGCAAAGAGAATATGCAGTAAAGAATTTCTCAAGACGATTTCGTACCACAAAGCGCTGTTTGAAGTAGGGCAGAAGCTCATTGGGATCAGCTTTTGTTGGCTTGTATGCTTCAATCTTGTTCAGCTCCTAAGACAATTGTTGATACAATATCCCGTCATCCAAAAGGCAAGTACTAGCACATATACATAACTAGGGTTTGTAATTCGGTCTTTCTAACCTATGCCCTTAAGCATTCGTACAGAATCTAATTGAATTTTTCAAAACAGGATTCTATACATAACCCTAAAATAATAGAATCTAATAGAATCTTCCCAAAACAGGTTCTTAAGCTTTGAAAAAAAAAACATTTGTAGTCATGATCAAACTATAAACTCAGTGTTACAGTGAAAATATACCTCCACCCATGTAGCCAGATTAGGCCTTCCAGCAGTCAAATCATACTTCCATACATCCTCAAGCACCAATTGAAACCTCTCAATGAATGGAGCATAAGCAATGTCGACCTGTAACCCGAAATCATACCAGACCAATACTCTTCATTTCTTGTATGTTAAATCAATGGCTGATAAAGTCTGTGCACAAAGAAAGAAACTTACCAGACTGAACTGTCCAAGGAAGAAAGGTCCATCGTCGAATTTCTTAAGAGCTTTCTCTAGGTAATCAAATTCAGCATCTAGATGGCAATGGATACCCAATTCAGAATTCCAAATTCATAGAAAATTTCATTTGCATATTATACATCAAGAATTCAGTCTGACTTTTTAAAGCTCACCAGCAACTTTTAGAGTGTCTTCTCCTTTAAACGAACCATAGATCTTTGGGACAAACTCTTTGACGTAAGTTAACAGCTGATCACCAAACTCTTTTTTTACAGGCTCCTAAAATAACAGTGAAGTATTAATGCAAGTCATATATTGCAACTTATTTTCTTGATCCAGACAGATGATGGGGGAGATCAGCTAGAAAACTTACATCAGTGTATAAAGATGGGCCTTCAAAGTGGCTATCCACATATTTGATCAAATCCAAACTCTCCACAATTATTTTGCCATCATGTTCCAAGGCAGGCACCTAAAGATGCATTTAGAAATTAAGCAAAATGAAGAGATATTTGTATGATAAGGACTTGAACACTATTATAATACAGAAACAATGACAGCAATTGCAATACTAGGACAATTGTACTAATTTCACCAGAGAGGAAAAAGTTCTAATCAAATTCATTACCTTGTTTGCAGGATTCACTTTTTCTTTGTACCAATCAGGTCGGTTTTGAAGGTTAATTCCCACCAATTTTATCTTATCTTGAAATCCCTGAAATATACAAACAAACCCATGAGAGTGATGAGATTCTTCACTCCCAGACAAAATCTGATTATTGAATTTAAAATTCAAATCATATTTTAATCAAAAAGCAGACCTTGCAGTTGCGGGTGATCCAAACTCGCTGAGCAAAGGGGCAAGTGTAAGAGGTATACAGCCTAATCCAATCACAAAAAACAAACCAACACAAACCCAAATTGTTGTTAGATTGGGCAAAATTGACGAATTTGGGGACATCAAAATTCGCCCACCAACTGTTCGACGAAATGAAAGCCGTGAATTGGATCGAGTTTTTACCTAGTCGTGCCATCGAAAAGTGGTGGAGGCGGCGACGAGGCTTCCAGAGGAGGAGGAAGCGTCTCTTGCACGATTCTGCACAGATATGGCGGATTTAACTCGGAATTTCACCAATTGAAAACGAAAATTCAAAAATTACAAACTGAAATGGAACGATAATGGTAGTGGTTAGAGATGGAGAAAAGGAAGCACTTACGGAGCGGCCATTGATGAGGTTAAGACTTCTTCAGAATGCTCGTACAAAACGGGAATTTGTGCGATGAAGATGAAAGAATTTACACGAGACTTCTTTAGTTTTATACATAGTGAAGTGAGAGACACGTGTCGGTGCTGACGCGAGCGCTGACGAAATCGAGTCGCTTGTATTATTATTGCTTTCCTTTCACACTCCACACTGTTGGGAGTTGGGACTGGGAGTGTCAATTGAACCGGGTTCGAGTTATTAAAACAAAAGGGGCAAAAATATTGGGAAATTTCGCTTGCTGCCCATGAATTTAAGGATATTTCATTTAGTGTCCAAAGTTTAACTCCTTTTTTCAGTTGGTGTTTATGAGATTTTGAGTTTGTTTGTTGAGTGACTTTGTCGAGAAGATATCTTCGTGTTGCTCGAATTGGCTTTGTTTGGGTGCGGCTTTGATGTGGCTTGGCTTCACGACATGTCAAGGAAAAAAAGTTGTAGTAGTTGAATCTTAGAATGCTATCCGAAATACTCTTAAATTTAAGGACATCAACTAAAATTTATCAAAAAATGTGAAATTTTTTATTTGGGCCATGTTTGTCAAAATCAGTGGTAACATATAGCTCTAGTTGTAGAAGTTGTTATATCGGCTGATAGAGTAGTTGAAGTAACAATCAAATGAAATAAAATGTCAATGTATGTCTGATTTAAGTAGCTTTTGGATTTAGCTTATACTTATAAAATGACGAAATAAAACATATGATTTATTATAGAAGCTATGATTTTCCTTTTTGGTTAATAGCGTTAGAGATGAACGAGAGTGCATGCCGGCCTGGCCCGCAAAAGTGGGTCGAAATGGCCCGGCCTGACCAGCCCGCGGGCCAACCGGGCTAAACCCGCCCGGGCGGCTGGGCCATGGGCCAGTCTCGAGTTGGGGGAAAAGGTCAAGCCTGGCTGGGCCCGGGTTGGCCCAGCCCAACCCGGTTTTTAGTTGTATTAAAAAACCGGCACGGGCCTTACCACCCTGGACCGGCCTGGCCCGCTTCAGCCTGGTTTTATACCGGGTCGGTCTTGGTTCCGAATTCCCCAGCTCGGTTGTGGCCCAGCACGGCTCGTGTCCATGCTTAGATGGCGTACATGGAATAGAAATTTCAAACGCTAATTAAGATTACAGAAAACTTTCTATAGCTTTCAAAAACCAAACTTCCGAACGCTAAAAAAATCTCTACCACTGTTTATACCAGACACTCTAGTTAATAACGTTTAAAATGAAAATTCAAAAGCTAAACGTAGCGTATTAGGCATGATAAACAGGGCACGAGCTGTCAAAAGGTAAACATATTATAAAAACTACTTTGAAAAGTATAATAGCTTGAAGTTTAAACCACATAATGTAGATATGTTGTTCCAGACCTTCCGGTGAGATCAATTTATTAACACATAGTGGCATATCAACTAAGAACTAAATAACAATGCAAAACTTGCCACTAAGAAATTGTATTTTTTTTATCACGTAAGATTTAGGATAGCCGCCTAGAATACACATAAACGGATGAAAACTATAAACAGTTCTAGAGAAATTAATAATATGGTGCTTCGTCACCAGTGCTTGTCGAAACGATGACCTCGGAGTTCTTCTCCAAGAATGAACTGTTTGGACTGAGCTCCTCACCCTTTGCCACTAAGAACTTAATAACAAAGCAAAACCATATATTTCCAAGGAAATTGAGCTTAGGAAAGCAATACAAGAACAAATGTTTGACATTTCAATTGAAGTAAACTAATGTGGCCGAGAATTTCAAGTAGGTGGACATTGCTCCTGTCCACATACATGCGGGTCTAAATTTCCTTAGGAAGAAAACAAATTCAATTTGTATTTTTTTTCTCAAATGTAATAACAAAAATGGGTTTTTTCTAAGGATAAAAAATGAAAAATCTATTACAGAAAGATTATTTTAAGAAAAGTTTGCTAGAGTAATAAAAATACAAATTGAAGTAATTAAGGAATTGAAAATTTGAAAGCAATATTATATGACGGCGTATAATAAAATTTTGACGAATCTAAGCTCGTGGAATGTGGACATGTTATTTTGACGAATCTAAATTTGTCAAAAGATGATCGAACCTAAATTTAATCTGATCGATTTATTAATTTAAATATTTTAATGGTTTAAAAAATTACACAATTACTTCTTCTTATGGCCGATTTTTATCATTAGGGACCCAAAAAAAGTAATTGTTGATTTGTGGGGAAACCATTCTGTCATTATGATTGAACTTCTAGCTATGAGACATGTAGTTAAACAATTCGATTGGAAAAAAAATTAGAGGGCTATATACACGAACCCTAGTGCATGTCTAAGGTTGCCATTGACAACTCATGCTAATGCTGATGTTGATTGTAACTGACTTTAACTTTTATTCACTTCATATACATAATTTAAAGCATAGACGAAACTAGAGGAGGACTAGAGTGCGTTTGAGACCAGTATTTTTGGAGTGTATCATTTGCACCCTCTTATTACCCCCTATGGGGGCAACGTAGGTTGTCTCGAACTGACCTAATTAAAATATAAAAAATAGTAAATTTTATAGAAGTATAAGCTTAGGTAAAACGTATTAAATAGAGAAAATTATGGTAAATTAAGTCTACAAAATTAAGTACTTCATAAGTGAAAAGTACTATAAATTTAGTCTACTAAAATAAATCCATTCTACCCATGTTTTATTTCTTAGTTTTGGTCTTCGTCAAAAAAAAAAACTTTATTCTTTTTCAGGGTTAGAATCCTTAATGAATCTTCATCAACCTCGGAAAAGAGAGTTTTTGAGGCATAAGTGTAAACACGTCTTAGTAAAGGGTCGACTTTTGAGGCATCCCCATTGGAGACTTCAACCTTGGCAAAGAGGGCTTCCAACACGAGCTCTAACACTTGTTCACGTTCAAAGTCGGGACAAACTAGGACTTCCTTCAACTTTGAGCTACTCAGGTTTGGAAAGCATATGAAACAAGTTAAGCGTTTTGTGATTATTTCTCGACGCTTTAACAATTCGGGATAGTGTGTATGGGCCCACTCCAAAATAAAATCGAAAACAACATCTTCTGACTCCACCCGAAGACTATCACTCTCGAGAACAACCTCTATTGCAGAAAAAGGCAATTTCATTGCCTCTTCTTGTGTCGACCTACAAAATAAGTTGACTACTATAAGATCAACTCAAATCCACATCTCAAAGTCTCCTAGTTCAAATGCAATAGCAAATGGCACAATAAAAAAAATACCACACATACAAAGAATTTTATAAGCTAGACTACTTACCTGTTGAAATCCTTATAACGCGTAACAAGATACTCTTTTGATGCATCGATTAGTGGCTGAACTACTTCACTCGTCGAAATACTTGAAGGAAGCTCAAGATATAAAAGTGCAGATTCTTGAGACATAGGCATCTCCAACAATGCCTTGATACAATATTTTATACAACAAGTTACTTCAAACTTGTCTGCAACCATCAACACATCTAACAAGTCCGAGTATGTTGTTGCACACAATGTATTTTTGTACATAAAGTTTAGTACGTCCAACAAAGCAGACAACTCTTCTGTTCACCATTACAAAAACAAAATATTAACTTGAGCTAGAAAATTAAAAATAAATTGTTTGTTCAAACTTGAAACGAGAGTATAAGAGATGGAGTATGAATACCAGTTGAGTTCATTCTCAATGTCACATCCCTTTGTTGTGCTTCTTTCATGTCACTTTTGAATAGCTATATATATACACCATAAAGTTTAATAACGTATAGAGTACTATACAAGAAGTATATCATAAGTTCAACAGAAGAAAATTAAAACAAAAAAGAAAAGAAAGATAAATTACCTTGTGGAAAAAGGGACTTTTTACAGCTAGTAAGAGAGAACTTATGTGCAAAGTTTTGACTATGACTCCATTAGAACAATCTGAACCTTTACTATGATCAGTTCCATTGAAAGAGTCTTCTTGATCTGGTATGATCTCAATGTGCAAGACCCGATCCGAGAAATCTTTGTCGTCGAATGCGAATCCGAAATCTAGCAAACTTGAATCTCCCATCTTCAATTACAAAGCAACGAAGCAAACCCTAAGTAAGATTGTTAATGGAGAGTTGGGAATAGAATGAGTTCAAGAATGGAAGGGAAAGATGAACATATAAATACTAAACTCGATTAATTATTTCTAATTGGACGTTGTCATGATCAATGTTAGTTAATACACTATGTATTGAGTTCAAGGCTTTTTGGTTTGGGAAGTTAGACCGATCATGTTTTGTTTAAATAAATGAATCAAAGTAAGTACGGAGTATTTATCAAGTGATTGAGTCGATTAGTGAGCAACTCTAAGGACTAGGAATCGAGTTGGTACATGAATCACTCATATTATAATTTTACTCTAGTGTATTTTGGTGATTAGGAGAATCACTCATTCTCATCCCTTAGTGAAAATAAATATTGATATGTGTTTGACTCATTCCTAACTTCATTTCCTATACCATATGTGTAGAAACGAACAAGGTCTAAGTAAAACTAGTTATACTTGTCGTGGACGATTAATGAATGGAGAATATTAGTTAAATAAAAATAAATTTTATTAATAATTATTATAAATCATTTTTAATTAATTACTTAAAATTTTGAAATGACACATAAATTTGACAGGTGCACCTATAGAAATAGACAAATCATGAAGGCGATTATGTGAAACAGTCGTGTGGAGCATAGAAGAAAAGGCTTGAGTGAACATGATGAACAAAAAAGGGGATAAGGGACAACCCTGACGAACTCCAAGGGATGGATAAACTAGACCATGTATGCCTCCATTAAATTTTATTAAGAGAGAGAGAGAGAGAGAGATGGACTGAAGGCAGCTCATAATCCTGCGAATCCAAGCACTAGACAACCCCAGATGTTGATGCTTCGGTTCTTTGACCTTCGAAAGAAGTACAACAACTGTATGATTACCATCTTTGAGATCTGTTTCTCCTCTCCACCATCGTTGAATAAAATCTACCATATCAAGACCCACAATGCCCAAAAAGATTGAAAGAATGAGGCATGCATACCATCAACTCTTGACGTCTTTGTAGGATGCATTTGGAATAATTCAAATCGGATTTCATCAACATTAGGTTCTAAATCCAGTTGAACATTCATTTTAGTAGTAAGTTTGGGTTCCAAGGACTATAGCACTCCGTCAGTATTATTAGAACTCTCGGCCTTGAATAAATCAGAATAGAAGGCATATTTTTGTCTCCATCTTTAACTTCGTTCAAATCGAGAGCGAAAAGACCCAAATGATTCTTCTTCCTCGCTTTAGTCGTTCTAACTCATTGTATCTCAGTACATTTTTGTAACACAATACCATCAAGAGGGCGGTGTTGTAGCTTCAAAATACGCTTTTCAAGACTTGTAATGTGTCGACGTCTACCACAATATTTAGCTACAATCCTTAAGGAAAGTTGTCCAGCACATGCAGAAATTTTCTACATTGGAGATAACTCAAAACTAGGCCAGGAGGTACACACTATAGATTCACAGTGCTCATGTGCAAAGGGGCATCCAAATGAACACAACAACAACGAATGATCTGAGTATAATCATGGAAAGCATGTAAGCATACTATGAGGGAAAAGTGAATACTAGCTTTGCGTACAAAGACCTCGATCCAAACGCTCTCTGACAATACGACCATCACTGTAACATCGTTCCCAAGTAAAGAATCCCCCCGAGCATCCCACATCTTGAAGCTCAAGATCACCTACAACATCACGCAACACAACCACTTATGAACACTCCAATAAACATCCAATCACCCTTTAAGGAGTCCCGAACCACAACCCTGACATGATGCGCAAAATAGAAAATTAAAGAAACATCAGTATCTTTCTCCCATAATCCTAGTCCACCAGACCTACCAATACTATCCAATCAAAAGCCTAAAGTGAAGCCACATCGATTCATTGTGTTTTCCTAATCTCTTAGAGATCAGAGTCTCCATCAAGAAAACAATGGAGGGGCTATCTTTCCATATCCACGAGCGAAGAGTATGAACTGTTTGGCGGTTGCCCAAACCCCGACGGTTCCAACTAAATATTTTCATGGTTGTTCACGAGTGTGGGATGGAGCCACACTCGTTACTTGAGAATCAGATACATCAACACTATTTGTGAGACTACAATTAGGTTTCTTGGAACATTGAGAATCAACAATAGACACCTTACGTTTGTTGTTCCCTATTGTAGACAAAGGAGTGAAAACAGGAGGATTGCTCACCACAAATGTTGGTTTAGGTGCTTAAATCTGTTGGATTTGTGGAGAAACTAAATGCAAATCAGTATTGTTTGCTACACAATTTGTTGCAGACTTGGCAAGTGCAGAACGATTATTTTGCTGCGATACAGATAGAGCATAAAATTTCTCAAGCCATTCATGTTCCATATCTCTATAATCAATTGAGATTTTCGATTGACGAACCAAATGGGACGCACATAACTAAGAACCATAAGGCAATAGTTTTTGCTTGAGATCGGCAAGACCTTCCATGGGACAGTTTTTGATGGGATGCCCAATTTTGCCGCAAGCGAAGCAAAAAATCGATAAATGTTCATACTAAATACTCGACAAAAAATGAAAAGATTAACTGTCATATAAATTAATTTTTAGAATTCAATAATATTCAAACATAATACATCAAATTCCATATGAACTTACTAATTTTAGAATTCAATAACATGGCGAATTTAGTTCCACCTAAATTATTTTTTTATAAGAAAAAAGATTTAATAAACAAATATGATAAATTGAGAAAATAAAAGAATTCAAAACCAAACAAACAAACACATATATACAAACACGAAAAATCTCCAAACAAACATGGAGAAGTAGCCGCACAAAAAACACCAAACAAACATTGAGAAACCACACAAATGATCAAACCTAAGAAAATTAAAATTTCATTACAAAGAAAAATTCACTTAGTTAGAAAACCAAATATTAACGTTATGTTTTACTCGTAAGTCAAAATGACATTTTGAATTAAAATTTATTTTAATTATCTTAAAAATCTAAAAAAAATTACTCATATTTAAAAAAATTAACATATAATTTTAGGATGAAAGTATTTTTTAAAGTCATACTAGAACAAGGCCAAATAATCAAAGTGAACATAATATGAACTAAAATACAATTTTAGAAAATCAAAATATTCTGAAAAAAAAAGAAAAGGAAAAAAAAAGAAATAGGGCTGAAGAGGGAGAAGAAAGAAAGCCTTGAAGGAACCATTTCTGCCTTCGTCGCTCAGTTTTCTCCTCTTAGGGTAAAATCACACATCGCACACTCCTCCCTCTCACAATCGAAGAAAAAATTGCAGTTGTATCGAGAGAAAATTGGGCGTAGGTGTGGGTTTTCGCTTCAACCTAATTCCACTTTCTCTCCCTTTTTCCCTTTCCAATTTCCATTTGATTAATTATAGTCGATTTTTAACAATATGTTTGTTCTGCTTTTTCTCTAGGGTTTGAGCTGCGAAATGGGTGGACGAGATGAGAATCGGATATTCGTAGGAGGGATAGGATGGAACACCACCGAAAGGATTCTGAAGGATACGTTTGCTCGTTATGGCAAGATACTTGATTGTCTGGTAATTTTACTTCTCTCTCCGATTTAGCCATTAAATGTTTCAATTCATCTAGTTTGCGTGATAAAAGTTTGTTCTTTGGGTGTTAATTAGTCTTGAAGCAAAATTGGGAATTGTTGGATATTGCCATTCCTCTGGTTTGCGTTTAGGGTTTGAAATGGTTGCTAATTGTCTTTTGGGTTATAAATTTGGTGTTAATGTTGTCTGTAAATTGTAAAGTTAATACTCGAGATGATTTGAAGTGAGGATGAGTTGCAAAATATTCTAAGAAGGTCTGGTACCTGTAAGATAAGATATTGCATGTACAAATGACAATGCTCTTTGGTCTCAGTTGATGTTAGCTTTTGCCTTTGCAAACCTGACTAATTTGTTGCACTTGAACTATGATAAGAAATGAGTTTAGGTAGTCTGAATTCAAATTCTTCAACCTGTTATTACAAAATATGTTTCATTATTCCACTCTCTACTCATATAAAGTTGTTTGAGATTCGAATTGAGATTTGGTATACAAAAAATATGCACTAAACATCTTTTGTGTTGCATGAAGTGTTTTTGATTAGAGATTGTTTACCTGCGTAAAATAACTTTCAAATTCCAATAGACAACAACAACAACAACAACAATGACCCACTGTATTCCGCTTCAGCAGAATCTGGGGGGCCAGGATAGGAACACCCCTGGCTTAAAGCTCAAATTCCAAAAGATATGGACATTATCCTGTGCTGTAGCATTCATAAGCAGGAGTAGCATTACAGTTGTGTATTGGAACTTGGGAAAACAAGGCTAACATTTTTCAGTTCTCATATCTTTTATCCTAATCAATATAGTGTGTAAATTTTTATTTTTTTTGAATTTCATTACAACTGTTTGATCTTCTGTATTACTTGGTATAATTTCAACTTTGGTAGCATTCTCATATGGTTATTCTTAACCATGTAGTAGACTCGAAATTAAAATCTTTCTATGAGCTGTAAATGGAGAAGATGACCCATTTATTGGACCCACATCGTTTAGGTGAATATGGTAATAATAGTTTATCTGAAATTACAAGGCCTAGCGGTTAGCAATCCCAAATCTGCTTGTTGGTCCATATCTACCTCAAACTCTGCTTTGATCAGTTCTAGTTGGGAGTATATACATCTCAAGCAATACCATAGTGAGCCCCAATAATACTTGGAAGTGAAATGTTTTAGTGGTCTCTGAGGTATTGCTTTATATTTCCAAATTACAGGGTAAGATGATGAGCCTTCTGATGTATCACTAAGGAACCCCATTCTTTTTAAGTTATCTGAAATTTGATTTTTGGACAGCCAAAAATAAGAAAGTAACATATCGTTTTAGCAATAAAGTAATACATTTTCTTAAGGATTGGATGCCTACTTTCTTTTCGATTCTGTCTAATACTATGGCACAAATATAGTATTACACTTGTGCTAGAATTTGACATAAATTCAGGTTTTATCAAGATATGTTCCCACATTGAAGTGTCACTAATATTTTTGGTGTTCAGAAAAGTTGTTTGAGTTTATTGAATTATAGATATAAATGTTCAGATAATATTTTAATGAAATTGGTTTGGAGTGATTGTGAATTGCAAATGAATTAGTATGGACATCCTATAAGCTAAAAAGAAACACGAAAGACAAATGGAATAACAACGCCAAGCCATTTTTTTCAGCCTTTTTCACCTTGTACATTAATATCAAATGAGAACTTCCAAAAAAGTTGATGAATTGTATTGTTACAATTTCTATAGAACACTTGCTTCCAGTTACACATAAGCTTGCTAAGGCCAATTGAATGGATACTGCATATTTTCTGTCAAAATTAGACCACCCAACAGTCCACATAAACTGCTTGCATGCCTGGTTTTGCTACTAATTTGAAATCTTTTTCTAAACAAAGCTTGAATATTTTAATTTTATGAGTCATGACTGACTAGGATAGCAACTTATGATTATAAGATATCTAATTTGACATCCCTATTCTTGCTGAGTATAGAATTTATCTTTTTTTTGTTGCTCAGGTCATGACTGACAGAAACACTGGTCGTCCTCGTGGATTTGCCTTCATAACTTTCGCTGACCGTAGATCTGCTGAAGACGCGTTAAGGGACATGCACGGAAGAGAGCTGGATGGTCGAGTCATATCTGTAAACAGGGCAGATCCAAAAACAGGAGCCGAAGAACCAGATTCTGGATATGGTGGGACCCGAGCTTCTAGAGATAATAATAGCTATAGAACAGAAACTAGGTCTGATGAATGCTTCAAGTGTGGGCGTGTGGGCCACTGGGCTAGAGATTGTCCTTCCTCTGATAGATACTCCTCAAAACCCGCTCTTGGTGCTCGATATGGGGAAGACCGTTTTGATGACCATTTCCAGAGCACCCGTTGTAGTGATAGAGAGCGTTTGGATAGCAGAGATAGATATGGAGCTCGTGATAGGTACGAAAGTGACAGGTACCCGGTTATTGATGATCGGTTTGGGGATGATAGATTTGGCGGGAGATACGCGCCTTCTGGATATGGGCGTGAAAGAAGCCATGAACGGTACAGAGATGTTAGAGGCAGTGACAGGTACACGAGTAGTGGTGGACCGGCTCGTTATGAGCAAGGAATCCATAGGGACAGGCCTGGTCCTTATGATAGAAAGAGTAGCCGGGTTTCTGCTTATGATCGGTACTGATTTGTGTTTGATCAAATACAATGTGGCTGAATCTGTTGGTTTAGGTGCTGTGTTGATAAACAGAGATTTTTTGTAACTATTTTGCTGTCTTTGTCAAGACTTGGCCAACTCTGCTTTATGACTTTGCTGGGGATATGAGTATGACTGATCTGTCTGATTATGGTTGAGAGTAATCAGGAACTGTTTTGAGTTGATATGAGTATGATGGGGAGCCCTTGTTTGCTTTTTGGTTAATAATTCAGCCAGGAAATGTGTTCCTTGTCAATTCCAGGTATAAGCTTGAATGCTGAAGGAGTCATTGACCTGAATGAAATGCAGCAGTCATCTTGGATGATAGAAAATTTAGATTTGCAGGAAATTTTGTTTGGTTTTGCATCCTCATCCAAGGATAATATAGGGCTCTTTTTTGGTCATACACATGCTTGATGTTTTTTGGTATAGTCTCGATATAATTGATATCCTGATACCCACATTTTCTGTCTCTTTTTCTTCATACACATGCTTGATGTTTTTGGTATAGTTTGCTACGGATATAATCAATGTTCTAAAAAACACTAGGTGAGCCCTGGGCGGAAAGGGGCTGCTTCCTAGGCGGCCTAAACGATTGCCTAGGCAGGCTCAGGCACACCAGATAAAGAAAGGAGAAACTCTTGATCAATCAAAAGGGTTCACATTAATCATTTTTCAAGCTACAAACTTCACAATTACACAACACATAAAGGGGAAAGAAAACAAAATCAAATCCTCTTCTCAGCTACAAACACTTTCTCCCTCTTGTTAATTGCCATATTACCCTCCTTAGAATGCCCATGCTCTCTTCTGGGCATTCGATCGTTCTCAGAAAAATTACAATAATACCCTTCTTCGAAAATGGTCTCCAATTTCGGGGCAGACGAGCATCTCTTTGGAGGCCTGATCACAGGTGATGGCGCCATTTCCAGCTCAACCCAGTTCGCCATTTCTTCTCTGAACTCTGAATTAAGATCAAATTGGAAAGATTTTTAATTAGTTTTGTGGGTTTGAGAGTGAGTGAAGAAGGGTTTATATAGAAGAAGGGGTTTAGGGTTGGCAAAGATTTAGGGGAAGAATCCGAGAAAGTTGGTAGAAATTGTCTTGGAGTGAAATAAATGGGGTTAAAAGATTTGTCGGCTTTTGTGAAGAACACGTGACAAAAAAACTATGCAATATGGTCAAGATTGAAGAACGCGTAGCATGTGGTTTATTATTAAAAGATGGCATGATCTGGTGTGATTATGAGTCACTAAGCAAGGTGTGTTTTTATCATTAATGATTAATGAATGTTGTTTTTGCACTTATTAGTACCAATATGAATCTAGTAGAGCTTTCAACTAGGGTTTTTCAATGGGTCGACCGTCAAAAAATAAAGTCGACCTGTGACTTGATTCAAAACTCGTTTTACGGATTGGATCATGCTTCGACCTGTTTGACTGGGTCAAACATGTATAATTGAACCGTAAAATTAATCTGTTTGACCTTTTTCGATCTGTAAAATTCTATTTCTCTATTTCACTAACTACAACAATAATATTTTTTTTATTATTTTAATATTATGAGTCGATTCTTAACATGGTGGGCCGACCTATAACCTGTAAACTAAAAAACTCTGACCCGTTATCCGACATGTAAACTAAAAAATCTGACCCGTGATCCGTAACATTTTGGACGGATCGGGTCGGGTTACGAGCAGTGCCTAGACGCGCTTGGCCATGTCCAACGCTTGCAGCAGCCAAGGCGAGGCTGACAACAGAATGCGACGCCAGGCGACCTAGGCGCGCCCAGGCATATGGTATACCACGTTGTTAAATCATTGATATATGCCACAATTTATAAATCATTGATGCCACAATTTATTTTACCTAACTTGTCAAAAGTAAAGGGTAATATATTTTATTGCTTGGACACTGGAAAGTCTACTCGGACCTTTTCGGTTAGTGTTACAAGTAAAGGGTGCAGTATATTATAAGTATACACACACGTTTTGAATTTCCAAAGCTTAATGGAGTGATTATTGTATCAATTCAACTCACCTAATGTGTGTTTTTTTAGTATAAATACATAACCCATTACTAATAGCTATCCTTTCTACCACTCTTAAATTAACTTTCAAGGTACTTTGATTGATGGAGGCGGAGCAATACCATTAATTAATGGTTTCTCAAAAAAAACCATTATTTTTTTATATTTTAATCTAGACTATTTTTCTCTTTATAGATTTAATTATATTTTAATTTTCTAGGCATGTGAATTAAAGATATGTTTAAACGATAAAGTCTGTAAGAACATGTAAGTTTCTTGACCAAAAAAAAAGAATATGTAAGTTTAGTTGGATTCAATGAATGGGTGCGTAACTATATATGTATACCCATAATATGTTCAAATTTTTTAAAGGTTAGCCTTGAAATGAATATAAATTGCTAGATTTTTAGATAACATCGTTCTTAATCTACATTGTGTTTCTTTTCCAATTTGAAATTGTAGATCATACCCAATTGGGGAAAACATCCAACATGATCAACTAAATTCCTCAAATCAATCCCACAAATAGACTTTAACAAAAAATACAAGAAAAATTTACGATCACTCTATAGACAAAAACAACAATTCCAATTGAGAGAAAAAATCCCCTCAATTTCACAAATGAACAATATTTTGTACCATCTTTCCCAATCAAAATACTTAATTCATAACCTTCATAAAACACCACCAAAAGCAAAGGCCGATCCTAGACCGTCCGATCATCAGAATCCCCAATATACCGTCGAGATTAAACCTCCGGGCACGGGCAAACCTCCTCCGTCGTTTGATCCGTAGAAGAAAAGAACTTTCCACATCGAAAATATGAATCATAACTTTTCTACAATATATACCATCGAGTTCCTCCTCATATTGTCAATTGGTTTTACACTGGAATATCATGAACTTGTGTGCTGGACTTAGTGCGCATATGTGCATGAATGGACCTGTTGATCAACTTCCAACTGATCATGAGCCGTCCGATGAGATGATGTGGCGTGGGACCCTTCTTCGAAGATCGTCTCGAGCTTAGGGGAGACTGATGAGTATCTTTGCCGGCTAATCATCGGCGCCGGCACCACCTCCACCCAAGTCCTACTAATTTTCTTCTTGTTCTTCTCCATAACTTTTTTGTTAGTTGAAATGAAATTTGAAGTGTTTTAGATTATATATAGAGGAGAGAAAAGAAAGGTGCTTTGAATTTGGAACAAGAAAATGGAAGAAGGGAAAGTGCAAGAGAGTTGCCTATAACGTGCGTGTGATAATAAATTTGGTGTGGAGAACGACATTGACGACCAAAGATTAGGTACGTCTCTCCAAACTTATTATTTTAATACAAAAACAACAACATCAATCCAGTGTTAACCCGTCTCAAACGAGAATTAAGAGGCTAAAATATACACACCCTTGCCCCGATATAAAATAGAGAGGGTGTATGTGAACGACCCAAGTATTATCATCATCGCCCGAAAAACTAAAGAAATTTTATTTAAACTGAAATTATTAGTTTAATCTGACCCCAAATTAGCAAATTATTATAAGGGAAATTTTGGCTAATGTCGTAATTTTTTTTAGGGAAAATTGCATTTAACTACCCATTATTTTACACTTGTTTTAATTAACCACCCTTTATATTTTTTTCTACACTTAACCACCCCTTATTTGTAAATATCTGCATTTAACCACCCATTTCGATGAAAAACGCTATTTTTTTCGTTAATTAAAGTAAATTATAATTTTGCCCTTCTTTTTTAATTTTATTTACAATAAATAAAAGAATTTAAAAATAAATTGAGGTTGGAATTTCATTATCATTGGATTTCAGCCTACATTTCAACCTTTTGAATCTTGAGTCGTCGTCCATCAACTTAGATACGATCGACTTCAAGGGACGCTCAAAGTCGTCAAAATCATATCCAAAACCCATGGTCTTTGCATCGGCGAAATCGTCGTTCTTCGCCGCCATTGGATGGAGAGAATGAATTATTATGGAAGAAATTAGGTCAAAGTTATCGGCGTATTTGAACTTAAAAGTATCAATTATGGTTTTTCCTTTATTTATTTTTGTAAATAAAATTTAAATAGAAAGGAAAAAACGTGATATACTTTATTTAACGGAGAAAATGACGTTCGTCGTTAAAATAGGTGATTAAATGCACATAATTACAAATAAAGGGTGGTTAAGTGTAGAAAAAAATATAAATGGTGGTTGATTACAACAAGTGTAAAATAAAGGATGGTTAAATGCAATTTTCTCTTTTTTTTAATTAGTACTTTTGAAATTTTGGGTATTTTTGGTTGGGTTTTCTTTTCGGTTGAATGGATCGTACAAACATGTACAATATTGTGTTCTTCTTTTCATTTTGGTAGGATTCGGTTTCTAGAATACCAAGCATTTAATCGAATAACTCCAATTTAAATTTTTAAACATTTTTTATTTTAAATTTTTTAAGTGTATTCAAAAAATTGAGAAAAACAATATTTTTAGAGTCAATTTCCCATGTCTATTGCCATCGAGCCGTCCTCTGATGCTTCCGAACATTTGTGTGCCAGTATCTTTAAGCTCTAGGTTGGATTTAGGCCGTCCAACTATTATAAGGTAGTATGCCAATTTTTTTCTCATTGAGTTTATTAGAAATTCTATAATTGAAGTACTAAAATCATATAATAAATTAATGGATCTTATGTAAAATAATTAAAAAAATCAATCAAAATAAAATAATTAAAAAAATTAATATAAAAAAGAATCTAAGCTCAAGCATTTGTTATACATTTAATGGTCAAAAGTATTTGTAATTCTATCAATAGTTTTTTTTACCAACTACAATTGAAACTAATTTCGTATTATGCTTTTATCATATACGTAGTAATTGAACCAAAAGGAGTTGACTCAGGTGGTAAGTGGCCTGCTCTACATCCACGAGGTCTGGAGTTCAACTCTAATAGATGTAAAAAATTTTATTTAGAAGACTCACCCGTTAAAATTATGTACGCGACCAAAATCAAACTGGACATAGTCAAAATAAACCTCCGACGAACCTATGAGCAAAAAAAAAGATAAGTAGTAATTGCCACTCGACATTAAATATTATCATATAGTTGGAATAAGAAAAACGTGTTTATATATGAGACAATTGATGACGATTAGCGTAATATGATGTAATTGGATGCGTAGGCAAAAATTATCTATAATATCGTGAAAGTTATGTGGTGGATGCGTGCGTGTAGATGCATGAAGAGTGAAGACTATTATATACATTATCAAATCAATTCACCATATTATATTTCAATTTCTAATAATTTGTACTACTCTATTTATTTTTAAAATTTATTTTTTTTATAAGGTAAAGATTAGGAGACTTCTACAGAAGCGTCCTAAAACTTTTTTACGGATGAGAATGGAGTTCTGCATGGTCTAATTGACTGTTGGTAAGAAAGTAGTGGCCCATTTTAGCAACATGTCGGCCACATCATTGCATCTTCTAACAACAAGATGCAGGAAGACACTCAGGAAACCTTATACTACTCTATATTTAATCGGTGCATCAAATTACTATAACGAAAACGACATTACGACAATTGTAAGTATTTATTTAATAAATAGACAATTATACTACTCGCTATCGTAAGCCCTATAAAATAAATAGACCATTGTAAGTATTAATTTAATTAATTTTCATCAAAAAAATATTTTATATATTTATTGCAATGTAATATTGACAAAAATTATTATTAGAGAATGAAATGTTTATTAGACATAGAGGAACAATTTTTATAATTGTTAAGATATTTAATTTCTAGGATATTAAATATCATGTCTTAAAGAATGAGTCACAAGTATATCCTAATTTAAATAAGTAAAAAATTACGCTTACACAATTCAAAGAGAAGAAGATCTCGGACTTCGGACATTTAGTTCGGTGGTTAAGACATTAGGATAGTATCCCAAGATCACTATTTCGAATTTTGTGGGCGACGGTTTGCCCTTTTTTTTTATAATTGGTTAGTAGCTAGTTCTCATCCTTAGTGGATGATCTAGGCGAATCTAAATAGTACGTACTTGCGACGATCTTAATCCTTGTCCTATAAAAAAGTGTAAAAAATCTCTCATCTTTCTTACCTCTTTTTCTTTTCCTTGTAAAAGTTCAATAATCGATCTCTTAAGGATGTTAGGAAGGATAAATGTAATATTTTCCTTTGAATGTTTGCTCAATAAAAAAAAATGCAAAAAATGAAAGTATATATTGCAACTCGGAGTTCGATAGTGACATGTATATATTAGAAAGATGAAGTTAGGTGGGTTTGGTATTAAAATATATGATATTGGATTTGGATATCGGCATAAATATTATGTCAGTGTGAGTGATATCAAAATATCGAATATGAATATACTAATAGAGTAATAGGTGATATTTATGATATACAAAATTAACATCGATATTATTTATATTAAATAACAAATGTTTCTATGTCAGTTTGATATCGACAACATGAGATGCCAAATACAAGTATATATATAACATGAGATACCAATATTATATCAACGCACCAGATTTCTTCTCTCTTAAAAATATAAATAAATATATAATTTTTTTTGAATATGCAATTTAAAAATATGAATATGCAATTTAAAAATATGAACATACAACTTTTATAAATATGCAACTAAAAAACATAAATATGCAACAAAAAACATAAAATACAACTTAAAAACATGAACACAATAATTAAAAGCAATAATAAAATCATAAAAAGCATGAATATTGTCAAATAAAAAATGAATACGAAATGTAAAATTATGAACATGCAAGTATAAAAGTATGAATATATCCTACTGGAATATAAAATACAGAAATTATGAATATGATCGAACAATTCAAATTAGTCCGCATCGTTTTCTCTAAGACTCGTTTTACCTGAACTCACCTCACATTATTATTTTACATTTTTTGATTTAAAAAGTAAATAAAATAAGATAAAAAAATGAAGAAAAGGTTAAAGCAAGATGCCATTTGAAATATAGAATTGTTTACACACGATTTGCCTATGAAACATGAATCGAACCTAGATTGAAGCTTCACAACATTTTTCGTGCATAATTATTTTGTCTAAAAGCTTGAACGAGCAATCACTAGTGGGATCAAATTAAGAAGATGATGCATGGCCTAATTGTGGGATTATAGTGTGCTTAAGCATCCAATTTGAAATGTACATGTAAGAATGTTGAGTGTAATGCATGCCATCCCAATTAACTCTTTTCTTTGGATTTGGACACACTGGAACTCCAAGCGACCCACACTCTGTACTCGTATTGAAGTTGTATGGATTCTTCCCGTAACCACAACACGTCACAAGAAGTTTATCTTCATCAAATCCTAATAATCAAAAGTAACATTTTTTAATTATTACCTATATCGTAACATATTAAGAAACATAAATGCCAAGACTTCATTCGTAAGAACTGGAGTATTCAGATCCGACATATTTATAGAGAAGCTAATGTTGTTGCTGACTCTCTTGCTTCTTTAGCTTTTTCGTTTAGCCTAGGATTTCATGTATTGATTGACCCGCCAAAGGGTGTTATTTCTTTATTGTCTGATGATGTTAGAGGTCGGGCTATCATCCCCCGTTTGCTGACTACTTAGCCCTTTTTTCTTATTAATAAAATGCTCTCTTGAGGGGCCGGAAAGTGTCACCTCTCTTTCCACCAAAAAAAAAAGAAACATAATATAGCAATCTCACCTCTTAATTAAGCTCAATACATAAGTTGAGTAAGATTTTATCATAAAACTAATGTATAGGTTGAGAATATATTTTCACATCTAAATATTCCAAAATTTGTGCAGTATGTAATCCTATGAGTGACTTCACCTATTACTGTATAATTTTAGGTTGGAATCGTATTCTACTTGTATACTAGGTCCCTTTACATGCGCGACTCACGGTTTATCAACCCGCAAACTTTAAAAGTCAATTAGAGAATGTTATATTTAAAAATAAGACGTGAGATTGATATTCCAAAAAATTGAGGAGAGTCAGGCTTACCAAGAGAAGAAGCATTTCTAAGCATGCCTATAATAGCAGAATAATAGTCGGCGTAAATAAGATTAGTGTCGGGATATGTCGTTTGAAGCTTTTGGACAGCCTTTTGTAGGTGGTTGTTCTGGTATTCGGCCAATTTGTTAAAATCAATGAGACATCCAAGATCATCGTACATGGCAGGGTCCTTCGAGCTGGAATAGACGAGATGCTCTGGAGTACACCCTATAGGAAATGCAGATGGAACTACAACATTAACCACACCCATAAGGATCATTTCCTGCATACGATCAAATGCCATAATTAATAGAGTACGTCATGACCAAATCATGCAAAGTATTACTCCCTTCGATCGGAAATATAAGTCGTTTTATCTTTTATCATACTTTTTAAGAAAATCATTATTTATATTTAAAATTATATACTTTTTTCTCAATTTTATCTTTAATAATTTATTCACCACTCCTTTTAATCAATAAGTGAAAATTTTTAGTCAATTAAAACAAATTTCAATAACACTTTTCACATCTCACTTATTATTAATTACCTAAAAACCTAAAACGGCATATAAAATTGATCAAATTTTAAGTTCTAAAACGACTTATATTTCCGATCGGAAAGAGTTAGTAGAATATATAAAAGAGCCTGACTTCGACAACATTCATGACTGCTTGAACAATATCAGGAACCAGCTCATATGCAAGTTGGAACGAGCTTGAGGAGCCAGTAGTAGCAATGTAGTTGAGGTCGTCACATCCTGTATCTTCCATAAGAATCAAACTTCTTGCCAGTTTGCTTTTGCAATCTGCCAATTTAAATTTGGAGCATGCATGAAGGAATAAAATTGATGAATATGTGAAGATAAGACTTTCCCATATCGGGAATTTGAAAGATAAAATACCTACATATATATATTCTTGGATTACTCTTTCTATTGTCAATCGGTTTTAAGATGAAATTCAATGACCTTATGTGATAGGCCCACAATGCGCATATGTGCACGAGCGGACATGTGGACCCCCACATCAGATTGGCCCACCGAAATTTAAAATGGTATCAGAGACGTCAAGTTGCAACTGACATATTGCGGGCCAGATAGTTGCACTTGAGGGGGCGTGTGAAGATAAGTTACTCCTCCTATTGCCAATTGGTTTTAAGATGGAAGCTCACGAGCTTATGTGTTAGGCCCATATATAACACGCTTATGCGCATGGACGGACGTGTGCCCTCGCGTTATTATTGGCCTGTCGGAATTTAACAGAATAAATTACTTTCTCTGTTAAAAAATTATTGTTATTTTAGACTTTTTTTTGTTATAGAAGTATCTGACATTTTTGACTTTTTTCCACCTAATCTAGAATTATGTTGTTGTATTTATTCTTACTTTTTAATAAATGAGGAAAGAATTGTTAATAGCATTATTGAAAAATAAAACAAATTAAAATAATAAATAGGGACATACATGTTTCTTTGTTACTATTCTTAATAAGAGTGAAATTGTTTAAAATGTCGATCAATTATGGTGTCTAGAGTTGTCAAAAATTGACCTAACTCGTAAACCCGATCCGAACCACCTTATAATTTTGGGGTCAAGACCCGAAAATTTTAACCTGAACCCCGAAATAAACTGAACTCGATAGAACACGAGACCCATTGGGATGAAGCCCGAAATTCGATGGGTTGACCGATTTTGTATATTTATAGAACCTATAAAATTTATTTTGAAACCTATATTATATTTTATTATAAAAATGCATAAAGACAATTTATTGTTATTATATATTATTATTTAATTAAATTTTAATTTTAATAATCATAAAAAACGATATTTTAGATCCGTTGGTCAACCCAGTCCGATCGAAAACTCGCAACAACCCGACCCGAGTGACTCGTAAACCGTAACGAACTGAACCCGAACCCATCCGCACCGACAAGATTGATAGGTCTAATTGTGTGTCGTCACAAAGGGATTATTAATGTGGCTCACAATGAATTAATTTACCAGTTGTAGAAGAGCACGTGGAGTTAAGATACTCCTTGAACCATCCAAGTTGAACAGAAAGGGAGCTGTTGGTTCCACCATTGAGATCAACGCCCTTTGATTCAAGAAAAGCGGAATCCAAAGCGGTTGACCCGCCCACAGCAAAATTCACGCCATTGGTGAAGTTGGCGTCTTTCTCCAGATATGGATGCAGGAACTCAAGCTCGAATACCATGGCTGCAAATGTAATGATAATTGTAGTAAAATTAATTAATTAACCATGGCCGCAAGTGTATTCATTGAAGTGAGTAACTCAACATACTCAATAATGAATATACAACTCAAAAATATGAATATAGTCATACAAAATTATGCATATGCAATTCAAAATCATGAATATAAACTGAGCGCACAGTCTCACAATAAGAATGGTTTTACTTGAACTTAAATCTGTATAAATATACACTGTTTTAAAAATTCCTTCTAAGTCCCGACTAGGCGTTAGAAGGTCCCAACTCGCCTAATCTACCACCCCTCCTAGGTAACAGTTTAGGTTGTCTAGGCGCTAGACAGTTCCTCTTCGTCCAGGGTCTACATAGAGTTTTTTAAGAACATTGTGTGTGTGTATATATATATATATATAATATGCATATTATATTTACATATGGCTATCCAACTGGTCGACTCGATGACCCATAAAAAAAATTAAAACCAACTCGTGACCTGACTCGCAACCCATTTTATAGATTATGGGTCTATAGGTCGGGTCACGGGTCAAATTTTATTTCTCCCTTTTCAGCTCGTTTGACCCTTTTTTGACTCCTTTGACCTATAAAATTGACCCATTTGACCCGTAAAATTCTATTTTCCCCTTTCACTAACTATAACAATACCATTTTATTTTTATTTTTTTGTATACAGTAATTCGTAAACTAAAAAAATCTAACTCGTTACTTAACCACCCGTAACATGTAAACTAAAAAAATCTGCTTGGAACCCGTAAAATTGCGGTCAAGTCGAGTTAGATTACAGGTCAACCCGCCCGCTGGACAACCCTAATATTACAAGTTAGGAAGGATATATACGACTTTAAGCTTTTGGATTAGAAAATGGTCAGAAATAAGTACCATAAAAGTCAACCATGATGAGGCCATCAGAACAACGACCAGTTGCATAGTGGAAGTAATCCTCTCCGTAAGGAAACGTTGAGCATAAACCGGATGGATCTTCCCTTATCCAGTTTCCAGTGTCTGAAATCGAGTCTCCAAACTGGTAAATGGTGTCAATCAACGACTCCCCCGCGCGAGCATTCGCCGTCATCATGTCCGCAAGGCCATGCCAACGAGGATCGCGAGCGAGAACGGCGGTGCTCAGGCAAGAGACAGACAAAACCATCATAGGTAAACTCAACAGCACCACATTAGCCATTTGTGCCATTCTTCCACTATGAAAAAACAGTTACCAACTTACATACATGTTGTAATCAATTCATATATACTTTATAAATTGAGAGGCTTTGCAATTAATTACGTACCTTGAAGAAGATAATGGTAGACGAACTCTTATTAGTTTTTAGCAAACGAGGCAAGCAAATGCCATTTTATAGCTAGTAAGGAACAACGAGCAAAAGCTGGCGTCGACACACTCAAAAGGGTGGCAATATATCGTTGGTCAAACGTACGTGGCAATATATATATATTTTTTTATCTCTCGCTCGGTTCGATTAGACGGGGTCAATCTACGTCCGAATCGGGTACTGTAGAGCCCCATTATTGGGGGCGACCCTCCCAATTCAATTTTTTCCGTACACGCCGTCAGGAAGATTCGAACTTCGAACCTCCTGAACAAACGCTTAAGGAGCCTAACACCTCATCCCACTAGACCAATTGGTTATTGGTGGCAATATATATTACTGATAAAGTCCGATGAACTGACAATCTAGAAGTCGTGCATGTAACGGGTCTAGCATACAAACCCAATGAAATTCCAACCCAAAATCGATAATAGGTGGAGTAGCTCCTTGAATTATATACTAAGCTTTGTAGTTTCCAATTTAAGATGTGAGACAACTCTCAACAATTACACACATCGATTGTGATTTTACATTACTATTCTTACTTGACACATTCTTGATGTGGTCTTTCTTCATCATCCCTTGTGATTTTACTGTCTTTAATTTGTATATTATTATACTTGTTAGGAAATTTGTCTGAAAGAAGAAGAGAAATCTAAAAACAAAAACAACAAAATTTATTTATCCAATTTTACCACAAAAGTGACTACGTCAAATACTTTTAAACCAAGACTTTTCATTAACTTTTTAAGAATAAAATTACAGTAATCAACGGGAATATGAAAAAGAAAAAACTAGGGTTATAATCGAACTGTGCCGAGTCGAGTTTAATTTGAGTTGCTCAAGTTCAGCTGAGTTAAAAATAGGCGAGTTCGAGCTCGAACACGAGCTTGATTATTCGAGCTTACAATCTTGTATGAGCTTGGTTCATTCAAATGTTCACCGAGCTCGAGCTTGCTCGCGAACCTCTCATTTAGTTTCTTCGAGAGACAAATCTGTGAACAAATCGTTTACTTTATCAATTATACAGGTAAATGAAACTAAAATTTAAACAATGTGGTTTGAGAAACACCACCAAAATTATATGTAATTTAACATAAACTATATATTGTATATAATATATATATACTATAGCTTATTCATGAACGTATAATCTAGTTTTTTATGAGTGTATAATCGAGCTTGTTCATGAGAATATAGTCGAGTTTGCTCATGAGCAAACGAGCCGAGTTATCTTGTGCTCAAGCTCAGTTCATTTATCTTTTGACCCTTAAAATTGTACTCAAGCTCTGTCCACTAACAAAACGAGCCGAACACAAATAATATTTAACCGAACCAAATTTTGAATTTCTCACGAACGCCTCTGTTCATTTACAACCCAATGAAAAACAGAAACTTTAATTTTCTATCTTATATTGGCAGGTCCACGAAAAGTTGGGGCTCCATACCCAACATCATTTTCATCCATTATTTGAGCTATCTAGCAAATTCACGACTTTTCTCTTTTGGGATTACTTAAAACTACCAGTCTACCACGTTAATAAATGAAAGACAAAAGATCACCAAACTTTCAATGAATAATTGCAAGCAAAGATAGGTGTAGAATATCAGTTATAGAAGGGTCGCTATTAAAGGACAATTTTGTGATACCGTATAAGTTGAAGTGCGTGCTATTGTAATGGGAATTTGAGTAAGTATGAGAAATGAATTTAAAATATTTTATTACTGAAGGAGATAATATTCAATTATTTTTTTGTTGCGAGAAAGTCGTAACTATCATTGTTTTATAGATATGGTGGTGGCTGACTCACTTATAATTTTACTCTTTTTTGAAGCGGTAGAATTTAATCATGAACCTTGTTCATATAACCATGCGGCCGATTGCATTGTAAACTTCGACATTTTTTTCCTTCTGATTAGCTAAAGACTCACCCAAAATTAAATATTCTCATCTAAAAAAAATACAATAGGATAAATTGTCTTTATGTGTAATTGACCTTTCCTCATAAAAAGTGTTATAGAAGGGTCATGAGCAATTCGAACTTATCCATATTTTTAATGGTTTTTTTTTTGTTTGAAATGAAATTTTAAGTGTTTACACTATATATTTTTTATTTGCAACCCGAACGTGCGACCAAAAATTAAGTACGTATCTCCAAACTTATTATTTTAAAATTTAAGGGATAATTTTGGTTGGTTAGCTTTCAAAATTAAATCATTTCTAGTTGGCATTTCTTAAAAATTTTAAGGGAAAATTTTAGTTGGCATTTCTTAAACTTATTATTTTAAATTTTAAGGGATAATTTTGATTGGTTAGATTTTCAAAATTAAATCATTTCTAGTTGGCATTTCCTAAATTTTAATTATTTTTTTGTTGGTGTCTTTTTTAGTTCGAAATTGATACTGTGCTATAAGTATTTTATTAATGTAATATTTTTAAATAGAATTTTATAAACACCTTCATGGATTTTCTTTACGGATCTTTTCCATGTCGCATTTATTGAACTGCTAGGGTAATATTATAAATACCTTATATTGTATTTTAGATAACAATCAATCAAGAAGAAAGAAATTATTGAAACCCTAATCTCCTTTGCCTCACTCTTCTGTCTTCTTCTCCTCAAACCCGGCCGTTGACCATTCACCTTTCTCTGGTTACAGTTTGTTCGATTGAATCTGATACGAGGCTACTACGATCTTGTATCAATTGGTGCTTTCATTCCTGAACTTTTCGACTTGAGGACAAGTCGATTGTCAAAGGGGGAGAATTGCAATCCCTGAATGCTAATAGTAATAGCGTCGTCTAATGGAGTTATTGTTCGAGAATCGAATCGGTGCTAATAGAGGTAATCTGGTAGAGAACTGAACTCTATATATCAAGATTCATGGGGATCTCTACCCAGTTTCTTTCTACGTATTGAAGCAAATATTTTCCTCGTTCGGTATTATAGATGAACTTGAGAAATTGAGCCAGGAAACAGGGTTTCATTCAAACATTCATTTCAAGAACAAAGAATTTGCCATGTATGTTTTCAACTCTTTTAACGGAAGATGCATCTATGATAGATGATGTCGAATGGAATTGTTCCTTGATGACCGAATCAGCAGCAAACTAAACAAGACGGTGAAACCTTTGGAAGATGAGAGTACACCCCTCCTTCTAGCGTCATTTGTACACCCGTGCCCGTTGATCGCGCTACCCCCGCGCCCGCGGCCACCACCCCCACGCCCGCGACCCGTTTCCTCACGCCCGCCACCTGCCTGCGTCCGCCGCCTGCAGATTCAAGCACTAAAATTCTTGGCGTCAATTCGGAAAGGCGGGAGAATGGAGCTTCAGAATCAAATATTAATTTCATTGAGGTACATATCGATTTATTTGATAATTCAGTTCGAATTGATGATTCAGTTGATGAATTATTAGAGTTCAGTTTGGGTGAGTTCAAGTTGAATTCAATGGCATTTTAGGACATCTTAGAAATTTCGGTTGCACAAAAGGTGTTTGTTGAAATTTCTAGACATGGAGGGCTTAAATTGGAATCACATTTGATTAGCCATGTTGTTAAATTTCCACTGATAATTGTTTCGATTGTAGACAAGCACACATGGTGGGATAGAAACTTAGTTTTTGACCCAGGAATTCTGTGCATGAGGCTGTCAAAAGGGTCTTCATTTGTTTTAGTGTGGTTTTTTAAATAAAGATCTGCTTGGACATGAGCTCTGCTTGGGCATAACCGAGTGGATGGATGGTGATGTTTGGATGGGTTGTAGCAATGAGAAATTTGACCCAAGATTTCTCAAAGGATCTTCAATTCCCTATTATCTGATTTGAAGATGCTGAAATACTCGTCAGTTACACAAGTCTTTGATCCAGGTGACAACTTTAATAACCTAGTTTTGGGTTGTCTAAATTTTCCAAGAAGATGGTTGATTTTGTCCAGTTGTTAGCTCAAGTTGTTGATGGTTCATTGATGCTTCTTGGGAACCGCTTGAGCAAATTCATATGTTTTTTTTCCTGATTTTCGACTTGAGGACAAGTCGATTGTCAACGGGGGAGAATTGATACGGTAACTATTAGTATTTTATTAATGAAATATTTTTAAATAGAGTTTTTAAAACTCCTTCATGGGTTTTCGTTACGGTTCTTTCCCATGTCGCCTTTATTGAACCGCTAGGGCAGTATTATAAAGAACTAATATTGTATTTTAGAGAACAACCAAATCTAAAATATACACAAACATACAAATCCGGTTTGAGGAGATGCAGTGAGGTTCCATCAAATCCAATTCGAATTAAACAATTTCACCAAGTTGCAGACCTCACTTGACTACCATGGTTGGAGCTTGAAACCGCTCGCCTCTAGCCGAAGCTCAAAAGCTTGAGACCGCTCGCTTCTCCTTCGTCTCCACCCAAGAACAACAATGGAGATGGGGGGCTGAGATTTAGGTTTGGCTGAAACCCACCTCTTTATTCGGGTATGAGGCTAGTGAAGCATTCCGGTATGGCTCATTCCTAGGAATGATTCATTCCTAAACCTTGCGCGATACCAAACGTTGGAATTGGTTTCAGTGATTTCTAACCCGATTTCTCGTACCGGGAGTATGGTACCAAACAGGCCCTTAGAAGAGGTGTTTTCATTGCTTAAAGAAAATATACATTAAGGATCTGTTTGGTTGTATAAGCTAGAATGTAAACGTGAATTGAAAAAGAAAGGAGAATGGAATCAGAATCCGTTATTATCATTGTTTAAAAGATCATATCACACGCAACATAATGAAAAAAATCCCTAATTCAAACTTGGGTTTTTGCAATCTCACCAAATTGGAATTTTTGCAATATTATCCAAACTCCAATGCCACATTAAATGATGGGTTGCATAGTTTGCTAAGTTGGGAATAAGATATCGCGATGAAAGTTTATTATTTTAACCATGAATTATATTTTAATGCAAATATATGGAACACTTCAAACCAGGTTTACATCAATATTAATGTATTATAATGTGATATAATACATATGTATATTAATTATAATGAAATTGCATGTATATATCATCCAAACCATGGCACACTTACATTTCATTTTCTCTAAGGAATGAAAGCTATATATGTTCCACACTTCCACCTTTATTTCTTGGAATATTAATGCATTATTCTTCCTGAACCTATTGTGTTTATGAACAAACTTGTTATGTCCTCTGTCATGCCTTTGTTAAATTCTGTGTATGTGCATGCTCATCTACACCACCATCATAGGTGTAATCTATAATAAGTGTGCAAAAGTCACGCACAATTAGTTACTATATTTATGCACAGTTAGTTATAGAATTATGCACGGTCATTTATAAATAATGAACAATAAGTCGTAACATTATGCACACAGATTATATTATAACGCATTGTAATGAAATTGCATGTATCATCCAAACGAGGTGTACGTACAACACTCTTACAACAACATTATTAACACAACGTACATACAATCTGAAAACATATCAAACATTGCAACCCAAGCGAGGTTGTAACCAATCGAGCACACTTACATTTCAATTTCTCTTAAGAAATGAAAGTTATACTAGCTCTACCAATATTTCTTGGAATACTAATGTATTATTTTTCATGATCAACAACAACAACAATATTTACTTAGTGGAATTTCCTTTATGGGAAATCTGAGAGGTCAAGATAAAGACACCTCGGGCTTAACGCAACGGGGGAGTGACCAAAAGACCCCAACGGAGTCACAAAACAAGATAGAAAACAAGGCAATTCAACCAAAAACATAACCGAAACAAAGCAAAAACAAAATGTAATATAAGACGTGAACCCAAGACATAAAACCAAGACATAGCGCCGAAGCCTCAAGGCCTATGTGGACCAATCTGTCTAGGTGACTAGTTGTCTACCATTTGAATCTTCTCCATCCAAATATCCCTGCAAACTGTCAGATCTGTCGAAGGGTTGACATCCTGCTTTATATTATTCTTTCAACACTTTTTCGGTCGTCCTCTCCCTCTACGTACATCTCCGAAGACCAAGCTCTCAATACCTTATAAGATCTCCAATACCTTATAACTAACCAATCCTATATCGGAATAGGGTTTATGAACAAACTCGTTATGTCCTCCATCATGCCTTTGTTAACTTCTGTATATGCGTCTACACCGCCATCGTAGGTGTAATCTGTAAGACGAGCCATGTCGAGCATACACTTTAACAAGGGCATCGGAACCTCGGTTGGTTGGATCATAGCCTCACTTAAGTCCTTCCATAACTCGTGAGTTTTCTCTAAGAGCTCTTTGCAAGCTTGCTCGTGAGATACATTATATTGTCTCATATAAGACGCGGTCATGACAGGAGCTTGGCCCCTAGTTGCGTCGAACTGCATTATAAATTGAAGAGTTTAGAAGAAAAATAGTTAATCTAAACAAATTTCGTATCTATAACGATTTTGTGAAAGTTCGTAGGCCAAAAAAGGGTGTCGTGCATATGTAAGCTCAATATATAAGCCTAATGAAGTTCCATTCTAAAATCAATTGACAATAGGAGGAGTAACCCATAGAATTATCTACTAGTCTAATTTAATTCTCAACTTCCGATATGTGAAGAGTGTTCTCAACATGCCCCCGCAAATGCAATTGGCCTGATCCAGTTGACACTTGGACAAGCAGGTCTAGCATCTCAATCTATTTTATAGCTAGTCCAGTGATAGTGCAGTGACACGAGGTGATATCTCACTCTATTTTAGCCAACTCAACACAAATAACAGATGGGTAGCATCAACCACTAAACCCAAGTCCAAACAAGCTAAGAAACGAGCCCAAGACTAGACCTGCTCTAATACCATGTGAAAGTATGTGGGTCAAAACAGGAGGGTCATGTGTATGTAAGTCAAATACACAAGTCTAGTGAGATTTCATCCTAAAACCAATTGGTAATAGCAAGAGTAACCTGTAGGATTATTTACTAGTTTAATTTAATTCTCAACTTTCAATATGGAAAGAGAATTTTTAACATACTCTTCTAACTTATTTTTTATCAATGACATTAAAACCCTTAAAATAACACATAAAGTTAATCAAAGTTCAAGTGTTAAAATGGCAGTAACATTAGTTCAACATATAAAATATTTACCTTCATGCTAGAAATGTCATTGTGAGTCCTCATTAGAAGGCATACAGCCATAACAGATTTTGGGATGCTAGAAACCCATTCAAATGCTTCATGGTTAGCAATGTCCATGTCTAGGTATGCAAAAGGAGTTTGGGCAACCATGCCGCTGTTTCGAGCCGCGATTTCCATGTACTCATCAAATGTTGGAGTGTATTTCCTCTGCCTCCATGAGGCTTCCATTAGGTAGGTTTTGCTTAAGGCTTTCATCTGCACCAAACATAATACGCATAATTTTTGAAATTTCTAATTAATATTATCTTCAGTATTGGCTTTTATGCAATGTCTTTGAGATGGATATAACTCCTATATCGATTTTGGTGCATTCTAACTAGATTCAATTATCATTGTCACATAGCTGAATTTTAGTTTTCCTAGGGTCTTCTGGGCAATAATAATATTTGAGCCTTCTTCATACACTCTCTCGATTTTATATTGAGGCAAGGGTGTAAACATCATGGTCTCCAGATCCCGCATGAGGTGAGTTAACAGTGAGTTGATGTTGTATTATACAAAGCATCAATTGAAATAGTTGTTTTTGTTATTTTTCCACGCCAAAGCTGATGTAATCCAAATCCAATATCGTAGAGGTTTTTTTTATGAAGGCAGTGTTCTAAAAAACGCTAGGCGCACCTTAGGCAGCCTAAACGAGCGCCTAGACGAACTAGACGGTCTTCTATACGGGCTGAAAGGATAAGTAGGCTAGTACCTTCCAGTTCTTAGGCAGAGCTAGGCGAAGATTTTTAGAACAGTAAATGAAGGCAATCCAATCTCCCAAAATTTTGTGTATTTTCATGCATGTTATTAGGGAGATTCGAACTCGAATCCCTGAACAAACGCTTATACCTTATTCTATTACACCATTTGGTGATTGTTAATGAAATAGTTTTGCTATATGCATTAGTATTCTTACTTCTTCCCTTGCATAGTTGACATAAACTGATCTTCCTTGTGCAGCCACATCACACTCCATTTCCTCAAAAGCGTCCAAAACTAGTGTTTGATAAAACCATCTATAATCTTCGGGCAGTTGATCTAAGCAAGACTTATCCCACCTGATAATAATATGTTTGGTAAGATCGAGCAAGTTGTATAATAAATCTTTATTACAATAAAATTAAGCATGTATTTAAGGCTGCTAGTGTTGAATTAAAGCTTGAAACATACATATTAACAAATTGCAACATGTATAATTAAGCAAATATTAGTATTTTTAATCATTTTTAACCAATATCCTAAGAGCATATATAAGTTCAGAATCTAATTACAAAAAAAAGATTTCTATATTTATTTATTTATGATTTTTAAATTTTTTTTTACAGGATTTACATTATACTTTTTAAAGGCATAATTTCTAATTAAATTAAAAGCAATAGATTAAAATTAAAAAACCGTTATATATATAAATCACAAACATGTAAATCTATCATATTAATCACAATTAGGGAATGATGTACTAGTATCATATTAATCATTGGCCCAACTAGTAGGTATTAACATTTGTAATCCCCTCCTCGTTGTAATGGTCTAAGTGCTTCTTATAAGCAATTAATGTTCTAAAAACACTAGTCGGACCCTGGCATGGGCAAAGAGGGGTTGTCAATCTATCGTTTAGATGGACTAAATAGTTGCTTAAGCAGGCCTAGACGTACGCGCGCTTAGGCGGACTTAAAGGCTATGCAGGTTAGGACCTTCCTATAGATAGGGCCTACAGGAAATAGACGAGATTTTTAGAACAATGCTTATAAGACCGAAAAAGAAGGATAGATTGATGTATACCATTGGATGTGTAAGATTTTTGTACCTTCATTTCTCAAATTGATAAACCTTTGATTTAATATAATCAAAACTATTGCAACTCAAAAGCACATTAATGCCATATACAAACCTTTGAATTGCTTGAGTAAGAATCTCAAGTTCTTGAACCGTTCCAAATGCATCATAGATATCATCAAATGAAGTCATAATTTGGGCTGAAAGAGCAAACATCTTCCTCCCAATAGAGTATTGGGGCTCATGGTGTACACCTACGCCCCAAAAGTAGCACTCCACCAGCCTATCTCGTAGTGGAAGTTTGGTAGTAATACCTAACTTTTTCCACCACCTATAAAATAAAATGGACCATGTAAGTATGTAACTATAGTGTAATAATTTTCTATCTTCTTGATCATTTATATACTCAAAGAAGTTATCTAAATATAGAGATGAGTTCAAATGAGGAAATGTGATATGCATATATATGTATGTAACCATATTTACACAAGAATATTATAGTTATATAATTATTTTATTGCCTTCGGGCATCTAGTTACTCGTCGGTTAAGGCTCTAAGAATAGTTTCAAAAAGGTCTTCGATTCGACTCTTATGGACAGTATCCTTTACCAAAAATATATATTTATTTTATTTTTATGTACTTGACTTACACATCTCCTCATTTGGATCGATGCGCTTGTTCAGTCACTAACACGTTATATTCAGGCCCGATTCTAGTATTTTATAGGCCATAAGGTGAAAAAAAATTACGAATCCCTTAGGATAAAAAAACAAATTTTTAAATGGATTTTTTTTTACTTTAATGGGTTTGTTTTTCTATATATTGAACTATTATTTTTTTCGGAATGACCCTTTGTTATTCGTGGACCCACAACAACTGCCCTAATGTAATTTTTTAATATAGTGTTTTTCTAGTGTGTGTCATGACCACACACTAACAATAATTAGGTTACCTTAATGCATATGTGTCTAACGTATTTTTTTTTGTGAGGATATTATCCATAAGAGTCAGAATCGGAAAACTTTGGATATTATCCTTGAAACATAACCATTTAACTAGATGCCCGAAGCCATATATTTGTGATGCATGCGTGATGCGTCGACCATGTACAATTGTAGAGATTTACCTTGTGATATTACTGAGCTCACTCTTGTGAGATGATTGAAGCAAGTTGAAGTCAAGCTTTGCAAATCGTAACAATGTTTTGTTGTGCATAGGATCTTGTTCATAGACTTGCATATAGTGTAGAGATTCGAGACGTGTCAACCTCCTATGAAGAGCCTTGTGCAAGGCGTGACGTACTTGCTCTTTGAGTGCGTGGTTCAACGCGTCGTTTTGCATGAAATTTTTGAGCTTGGAAGTAGCAAATACAAGGGCTTCATCCAATATATCTTCTCCATGGATGCTCACGTGACAAGCTTCATAGAGGCTCAACATACCTTTCATGTCACTAGATAGCTCCTCCTTGATGTTTTCTTTGAAGCTTAGGAATCCCTTGAACACATCTACATGCATAATAATATTAATTAGTCACTTTTATGTCTTGAAGAATCTAATTAACCAGTTAAGTCTTAAGGATAGTATACAGAAGTTATCATTTTGACTTTTATGAACAATGCCCATCAAACTAAAAAATATATGACTTAGTTCAAGTGAGGAGCCCTAAGAGTGAGGCGCAATGTGAAATGTACTATGAAGCAAATAATTCTAGTTGTTCATGTTTATATGACTCTTGCTCACAACCATGCAACTCTTAGCTAGTTTGATCTTTTTGAGTAGGTAAGTTAAGCCTAAGACCTGAACAACTTAGCTAAAAGCTTGTTTTTAGAGAGTTTTGCAATGCTTTGAATACAACTTGCTTTGGATGCCTAACTCATGGATAGTTTACTAATGAATTAAGGAGTGGTGGACTATTGTCACGTACCCCCTTTACATGGTTAAGGAGAATTCTAAAGAATCATAGACTATATAAGTTATGTTTCATTTGAACTAGTTTAGATCCTTTCCATCTAAATGTCTCCTTACAAATCTATAATAATCTATCATAGATTATTATAGAAGCCATAGATTATCTATGGATTTTTAGACATATTTACAAGTCTCTCTGTATTTTTAGAAAGTTGTCTAACAATGTAGACATGTCTAGAAACTTCCATAACATTCCAATGTCTTCTAGAATCTTCCACAAGATTCTGATGTCTTTCGAAAACTTTCACAAGATTCTTACATTTACGTACAAGAATCTTCCATAACCTTTCGGATTTTTTTAGACGGTTCTCAACTCTTCTAGAAATTTCTTTACTCTCCTAATCTCATCTAGATGAACCTAGATGTTCTTTGATCCCTCCAGAATCATTCGAAAAAACTCCTCGATCAGCCATTGCTAGTCAAGCCCAGTACCTTTTTGGATACGAAATCGCAGTCCATGTCATATACATATACTTGTTCAATTTGCTTCATTGACCTATTTTACTGAACATTCTAAATAACGCTAGATGGCTCCTGAGTGAAAAAGGGCCGCTAAGCACCAAAGTGATCTAGATCGCTAATTCACTACCTAGGTGGATGTCTAGATTGACTGAAAGGCTAGATAAACTGGATCGTTCAACGCCCAGGAGGACGCACGATCCATATTTTTAGAGCTTCATTTTTGCTAGAACCCATCCCTCGCTCTATATATAAAAAATAAACAAAAAAACATACCACATGATACTTCGAAGCCATGTTGTCTCAAGAGGCGAAAACGAAGGGAAGTAAGATGCAAATCTTGAGAGGATGCGTTGGGCATGTCGATATGGATACGTTGCAAAGCATCGTGAATCTCTTTCTCAAAATGGTAGGCTACACCGAGCCTCTCGATTGAGTCAATCAAGCTGAGTTGTTCTAGCAATGGTTCGTGCTTAATAGATAGAAGCTTTGTGATGATCTCCACCTTGAGCACCTTGGCTAGCTCTTCTTGTGCTTCAATCGCCTGCTTATGTGTACATTAATCTTATGTAAATGGTGGTTGATGGATTCTTACCCATGAAGGATTTATTCTCAAAAGAAAGCTAAGTTATGAGTCATTCCAAAGTATAAAGTAATCCAATATCATACCAATTGAAAAAAACTAATGTTCCAAATTGGGTTCAATTATTCCTCTTTTCAACTAGTTCGACCTTTGGGTAGTATTCAGAAGTCCGCTTGTATGTTAGAATCACTTACCCATTGAAAAAAGAAATAACAATATATGTAAGTAGCTAGAGTGAAAATCGTACCTAGTGGACTAAAATAATAAATATCGATGTAATTCATATCGTTTCACTTATGGACAAACTGAAATTTGAAAAGCTACATACATATAGGTAATTAAATAAAAATCAATGTCTTTGGATATCTAATCGATCAAGTGGTTCAGCTTTCAAAAACAGTACTCAAAAGTCTCTGAATTGACTTTTATGGACAGTGCCTTTTACCAAAAAATAAAAATTAATCGAATACGTGTATGTAAGTATACCTTAGTGTCAGGGGTGTAGTGAAGAAATTGGTCGCCCCATGGACTTGGAGGGAAATTTGCGATAGTACGAGCAACTGAATTAGGGTTAGCACCTGACATTCGAACAAATCGCGAATTTCGAAACTGCCTGATGGATGATATCTAGTTATTGTTGTGAATGAATGAATGATCCAGTACTACCTAAGGGTCGTCGTGCATTTATATATATACATCTTAGTATGAACTGAGCCATATGCATTATTACATTATAATTTTTTGTACATCGGGAAAGATCCTTTCTTTTTGAAAGGAATATTTGCGTTCGATCGTGCATATTATTGATCAAGGGTCCCTCAATTATTGCCTATTGTTGTTGGGTATCATGGTATGGAGTAATAGGAGATATTGTTGTTTAAGTTGTAGATAAATTTAGCAGACATTATTAACCAGTTTTAAACTATTCTAACCTATAATTAAGTTCCCTAAGTAAATCTTAGGAGCGCCAATCATCATTCCCAAATTCAGTTTTCTTCAATGGGCTTCTTCTATATATAATAGTGTTCTAAAAAAACGCTAGACGGACCCTAAGTGGAGAGGGACCGTCTAGTGCCTAGACGGCTTGAATAGTTGCCTAGGCGATCCTAGACGGGTGCATAGGCGGTCTAGAAGGCTAGGCGGGAAGGGACCTTCCAGCGCCTAGGCGGGGCCTAGACGGCGCCAAAAAGGGATTTTTAGAACAGTAATCGATCTAGAGGTGCTTCTTTGACTTATCATGAGTTTTGTTGTTTAAGTTGTATTCTTGTTCGAGAACGGCTCTAGTGATACTCGAACATGGATTAAATGGGCTTGTTTGGGTGCGGCTCAACTCATGATTCGTCCAAAGAAGCACCGGACTATGCATCGACAGTAGGAGGAAACATGAAGGTGACGAGCGAAGGCTCTAAAAAATAATTTTGAGTATCCTTATAAATTCTTAAAGTTGGAGGATTGTTTAGAAATTCAATCGGGATTTCACGCATATATTCGTGTATTTTAATAGTCGAATCTTACTTATTCGAATGCGAAAAACACAATAATATACTTTGATTTAATCAATTTAAACTCACGAGGTGCATCAATTGACAAATTCAAAACCACGAGACTTTAAGTTAAAACTCAACGGTACCAACCGAAATTTCTCAAAAATATTAAGAAAATAGGTTAAAGCCCATGATTTTAATAAAGAAAGATACATGATGGATTGGGTAGGATCCTTTTTTTAATTTGTAATCTGTCATCAAAAGCTACTTGGCACTAAATTCTTCATTATTATATATTTACGTTTAGAAAATACATATTTAAATGAGACATGAAATCTATATGGTTTAACTTTTTTGGGTGTGTAGCACACTTGTATAAAGACATCAAACATGCCATACCCATACCATTCATCTTTTTATGCCACTCACGTATATTTTACTAGTTTAACAGCATAACGAGTCAATTATTACATTATGTGGTCTGTTGATACAGAAAGGAGAAAATTGGAAAAACTTGTGATATTGTAATTGATAGTATATTATTAAAAATAAAACTCACATCAACCATGTGATTAGTCAAAAGTGACGAGCTAATAGCGGTAGATTAGCTGTTTGTATGCCTCCTTGTTTTCCAAGTAGTAATCAACCTCAGCCTGCAATACAATACAACACCACCACAAATTGCCAAGTTAATACATGGTTTTGCAAAGAATGTAACTAACCAACATAAATCATATCTAGCATTTTTTTAAACAACATCATCGCCCAGTTTAGTCTAGCACAAGTAGGATCTGGGGGGTCAAGATGGGGCACCTGTATCGAATCAGGAGGATGCGCCCGATAGAGTGATAGACCCAAGGAAATGGTTATCTAGCATTTTTTTAAAAGGCAAAAAAATGGTTACCTTCCTAACTCCCTTTATAGCAACCAGAAGCTTTTCGCCAATAAACTCGCTAAAGATTGCGTCTTTGTTGAGAGATTCCAAGGCTTCAGAAAGGGAACTTGGCAACGGTTTCAGCTCGGAACTCATGTCAGATGGATTCACGCCTAATTATAACGTTGCACAACGAATGAATTCAGCAAGAATCCACTATTACTCTAAATTTGAAAATCTAAACCATATAAATCAATTAAATCTTTGCAAAGCAAGGTTATTAACCTATGTGTTGAGGACACAGGTTAGAAAACCCGATTATAATTGCCATACTAAGAACCTGAAATCTATAAACATGTGTTTTAATAGTCTTATGACGTGGGGATCAGAGGATCTTACCAATGGATTTTGGGAGACGAAGATGCCTTCTTAGGCCATCTATTCCAGCAGCAATTATAGCAGCTAGACCCAAATAAGGATTAGCGCAACCGTCAAATGATTTGATCTCAAAGTTGCTGACTTTACCGTCTGGGATCCCAGGTGGGCATGCTGTTCTTATAGGAGCTTCTCTGTTCTCTTCCCCCCAACACTGATACGCTCCACTCCAAGTATCTGGTTGTATACGGTCATAACTTGAACAACACAAAAACAAGAAAGAAAAAGAAATTAAATATAATGTGAGAAAATTCATGCTTATAGAAGAAAGCAGAAAGGAAAGCAAAATCAATAGTTACTTGTATGCAACAGCTTGAGCTAAGCCCTAAGCGAGGGAAACAAATTTACCTGTTAGGATGAGGCGTAGTGAATGCCATGATTGCAGGAAGATGAGATAGAACTCCAGCCATGAACTCTTGACCAATCATGGACATTCCGAGTTTAGAGTCACCTTTAGATCCCTGAAAGACATTCACTCCTTCACTCCATAGGCTCAAATGGACATGATTTCCAGACCCAATGTCATCTAATGCATACCTGAAGAAAAGTAATAAGCACCATAATGTTTGACACTGTTAAAATCACTTCCTCCTAAATTGAGGGTGGGATTTGTTTTGAACTAGCAAAAAGTATTAGTAAGAAAATAAATAATTTTTCAATTCCTTCAAGAAATGAAGTGCACTTACTTGGGCATAAAAGTTGCTAGCAACCCATGTTTCCTAGCAACAGCTTTTATTGCTTCGCGAGTGTAAATCAGGTTATCTGCTGCGTGAGAGCAATCTGTATATCCTAGTGAAATTTCAAATTGACCTTTCCCAGCTTCTGCATGCAGCTATGACATTGGAGAACATTTAACAGAAGAATTTTTTTTGAAAAAAAAAGAAGATAATATAGCAACTGAAAATGAGGTTCATCCAAGTACCTGTTCCACAGGAACATTCAAGGATTGAAGGGAAGCAAGAACTTCATGAAGAATAGGGGAAGCGGCATCAAAGGAAGCAGTGGAACAGTATGGAGTTGAATCAAATGGCACCCATTCTTCTATTCCAGCCCTATAGAGATGTTACATAATAATGTAAAATTATATTATGCATCAGTGAAATGAAAAGAGTTTGAAAAAAAGAAGGCAGCATAATGTTGACAAAATACCTAGTGACACTTTTCAAGAGATAGAACTCGTTTTCAAAGCCTGCATTCATTTCCTGAAAAGCGAAGATAAAGGTATTGTTTGAGGGCAATTCAGTTTCTAGAATACTTGGGTTAAATTCCATTACCATCTAAATTTGATATACCAAGTTAAATTCTTCTTTCAAGATTCTTGAAACCCTACGCAATGCCTCTCTTGGGCAATATTCCCATGACTGACCAGGTCTAATATGCATATCAGCAAGAACCATCTCCTCCTGTTCTGTCCTGCAGAGGAACACAGAAAATGAACAGTGTATTATAATTCATCACAACAATAGATGAATATTATGTAAAGTGCATATTGAACTGTGATTACACTTGGAAGACACTTAATGAAGCAAGAATAAAATTACAGTAAGACAAATGAGGAAGCACTTCTTATTGCTCATTCTGCAAGGATAAAGTGCACCACATTGGCCATGAAAACAAGGAGAGATGGTAAATTAAACTTGAAAAGACTTCTGAGCAAATTCAAGATTTGAATTATAAAGACAGTACAGATAAGACAAAGGAAAATGGAAAATGGTTACCATGGAATTCTGGTCATGGTAGATAAGTCAGGTATCAGTCTGATCTCACCAACTCCAGTTAGCATAGTTTCTGCAGCTGGGCCATCAGTGAATGAAGTCATTGCCATGCAAGCATGAGTTAAACCCACACCATTCTTCTTAACAACGTTGTGGAAGCGTTTTGAAGGAACAGCCTTCAGGATGGAAATAAGACAAACATGAATAGTCACACAAAAGGTGAAGATACCAGATTCTAATTTTATTTTTCTTTGAAAATAACAAAAAAAAAAACTCAGCATCAGTCAGTTTTCAGTGTTTTTCAACTTCATATACACGATTGAACATTTCCTACGAAAACAGTAGCATTGATATATAGCACACAGAACTTGAGGACTTGCAGTTCAAGTTTTAAAACAAACAAACTTAGAGTTCAAATTTTGAAAGAGAGTGAATTAAATGAAGGAACTTACACGGCATCTGCATTGTCCTGATGTATCAACCCAGATTATGCGCACAAGAGTGACATTTTCTTGTGGAATATCGAAAGTTATGCTTTCAGCTTTCTGAGAAACATTAATTGTTGAGTTGGATTTGCTGCTGATGTCAATCTTGTAAAAGCTAATTGCATTTTGTGCAAATATGTCTCTTGCAGCTTCCTTAGCTTCAGAAATTGAAAGATCGCCATTCGTATATGCATCACGTAGAACCGAAAAGACAACTTCTCGTGCCTTTCTTGCAGCTGTAAACATCATAAGCCTGTATGGTAAGATGGCAAACAACAGTTGTCTTTCTACATTCCACAACATAATTTGTGTTTTAACCCAAAATTTAAACAAATATAGTAATTCAGTGAATACTTGAAATAGGTCTCAATGAGTCAAGACTAAGTAAGACAAACTAACCTAAGTAGAATCCTTCGGGAAACGCATAGGCATCTGTGCTGAACATAACCTGCAAAATTTGACACCCTATGTATGTCAGATAAACAGTGTTTCCTGCCCATAAAAAGATAGATGAATCTCACCATTATAACATTTGTTTCATGAAATATGGGACAATTTACAGATGCAAGTTTAAAGGGAAGACATGGAATCTCAATTCAAACAATAAGTCAATACCATATCAACAAGTGCCAACTTATAAGATATTGGTGGCATATCAAGGCAACTTATAATATATTGAAATTTATCTCAAAAAGGTCCATTGCACCAGATCGTTGTGTGACATGGTTTACATTTTTGTCCAACATACATCACCTTGTTTATTGGAGCCAACTCCAACAGTTGGCTTACTGCAGCTACCATTCCATGGAAACTAAGGTGTGGAATTGCAAGTCCAAAGTCAAGATAGACCTAACACAAAAGGCAAACTAATTACCTGGAAGCACTTCAAAATTTTACTGGATAATGCAAGAGATTAAAATTTCCAAAACCTGAGGATAAACAGATGCCAAATATGACGCCTCACTTGAGAACGGGTGGGAAGCATGTAAAAGAACGATTCTACAAGTGGAAAATCTTTCATCCTCAAGTAACATCCGAAGATGAAGTGGATTGGACTGCCTCAAATCCAGATCTTTGTCCCCAAAGCTAAACCAAAAGGCAAAGTTAGAAACCTGGATAATGTACGATTGTAACTTACGTGCCATAGCTGAAAAACAAAATTAAAACAATTTATGCACTGACATATCCAAGCAACCACACAAGCATGAAAATAAAAATAGCTTCAAATCACAAAGTTTGATGTTTTTCTTTTACCCTGTATGAAGCTGTATGGGTAAATCAAATAGCACAGCAACCTCCAAACTACGAATAAATATGTAATCAATAAGGCTTTTGTTTTTTATGCGGACGGGTGCCCCAGCTGGAAATAGAGAGAAGAATGATAAATTTTAGTAACTAATAAACTGGTACGAAAAAGAAAAAAAAGTGAAATTCCAAAGTATATGCTAGACTTACCACTTAAAACTTCATCAAGACCATCTTCTGCTTCCTTCTGACCAACATTTGTATTAATTTCAAGTCCACTTCGATAAGCAGCAACACTTTTTAAACCAACAACTGAACGAGCAGACGTAAGAGATGTTAAGGAAAAATAAAATACCCTGAAATGATATTCACTTCTCAAATCACACAAATATCCTTAAGGTTTAGTCTTTCAGCAGAAGCAAACCACATAAAAACATGAAAAGGATATAACTTGAGCTTATGCATAAAGACTTTAGTGAACTCATCAAGTGTCCATGTGAATCCATGCAGTATGGCCTGCAAATGTTATATGGAACAATTAAATAACTTGATGTCAGTGTAACTAAATTCAATTAATCAACAGGAAAAAGAGAGGTTAACTGACTTCATTAAGAATATTCTCTGCCAACCGTTCAATTCTCAAAATTCTGCCAACATAAGGAGCATACGTTTTATGCCATTCAATCGGATGCATTTTGTCAAGAGCAATTCCATCGTCTATAAGTATCGCTGAGATTCTTGCAGCTCCAAAGCAAGCCGAGCTAATAGCTTCCAATCCTACTTGTCTACGATGATCGTCAACGTCCTTCAAGGATGGTTTGCAGCCATATAATTCTGCAATATCCCTTACACCTCTCTGACAAACAAATATCAATTATCATCATACATATGTGTATATGAATAATACAAGGGTAATTTAAAAGCATGGACTAATTATTTCCTAATCAAGTATTATTCCAGATCAGATAGTCCAGAAAAGCATATAAAATATGACATTTGGTTTCTTATTAAGTGTGGGAACAGGAACATTTTCTAAGAGAAGGAACATTAGAAAGAAAAATCATGTTACACATTAAGGTCATTTTCAAAAACAAGGATAAATTGAGCTGATTTAAATATTTTCAGGGCACTAATAGCAATTTTGTTGATTGCAAAGTCCATAAATTTCGAAGCGTTTTGGACTTCAGTTGTCCTTATTCTACCAAAAAAAAAAAAAAATCTTCCCCTTTAAGTAAATTCAGCGCCAGGATCTTCTCTTCACAGCTAACATTACTATATATAGCATACGAATAACTGTATTCATCGTTATTTTTCACACAAAAGTCCTTGCAAAAAGGAGAAGAAAACAAAACAGTCATTGCACTTTTTTGATAAATCAGGCCTGACACGTGGCACAATACCGTAACTCAGTCAGTATGTAAATTCAAGATCGAGCACTCAGCATTTGGAAAAAAAAAATCGATTGAACGCACACCGCTGTTGACGCTTACCACTTGACCGACGATTCAAGTTGACTATAAAAAATCCGAAAGATCTCCAATGGAGTAAACAGGCACGGGAGAATCGTGTTGGAGTTTCAAACCACACAACGGAAACAATCCGCGATTGACTAATTAATACTCCCAGTCAGGCAATGAAGATCTAATTGACCGGAAGAAATCGGAGTTCGCAGATCCGGGTGAATCAATCAATTGCAGCAAGCAAGTAGAGAAGGAACATCAATCAATCAATTGCAGCAAGCAAGGAGAGAAAGAACATCAATCAATCAATTGTAGCAAGCAAGGAGAGAAGGAACCGAAATGGCGAACGAGAAGCGAGTAAAGCTACTACCTTGAAAGCGATGGAATGAGGGGCGTCGGCGAGGGCGGAGCCGTCGGATTCAGAGAAGCACTTGGAGAAGGGGAAGGAGGAGTCGAGGGAGACGATGTTGTGAGCGTGGCCGTCGACGAGCTCCAGTTCGTCCACCACTCTTCGTAGCTCTCGAACGCCATCCATTTCTGTCGCTCTTCTTCGTCAACGGCGGGAGTTTGTACGGAAATAGATGTGGGACTGACTATGAGGGATTGGGGGAATATTTGGACCGCTTGCCCACGATGTACTACTCCCTCCGTCCCATTTTGTTTGTTCAATTTTTATTTTAATTGTCCTAAAATATTTGTCCAACTTTTTTTTCTTTCCTTTTATATCCAACTTTTCTTACAATATTACCCCTATTCAATCTCACTTTTTACCTACATTTTCCAATAAAAAATTTACCCCACTCAATTTTTTAGTAATTTCCTTTTTCTTTCTCTTTCTTCCTATCTTTATCCATCAACATCATACACTCTCTCTTCTCCTCATTGGTTACTTTTTCTCCTATTCCACTTTCTTAATTTTTGTGAGAATTGTCCTTTTGGACAAACAAAATGGGACGGAGGGAGTAGTATTTGTATTGATGCATTTTGAGATTATCTTGACTTTTTTTGGTAATAAATTAAGGATTTTTCTGATGTGGGCTATGGCAAATATTTTAATAAATTTGAATATTATTTCTTAATTTTAATTTTTTAAAAGGATTTATTAATTTCAATTTAGGAAATAATTTTAAAATATTTTTTTAAATAAGTATTTTTATTGTGTCTCATGGACGCACATTATCCGAACCGATAAATTAATTTATTTTTTGAAGAGGTAAGAATTCTGAGCATGGCTATGCCCAAATATAACAGTTCTAATACTTTTACACATCCTACACAGCTCCTCAGCACTATCAAACTGAACTAAGCAACAGTTTCGCCCTTGTCTCCATCAAGGTCGCCTTCAGAAGCGTCACCTCCTGCCAAACAAACTCACTCATCCATCTTCTGTCCCGACCCCAACGCCACTCGTTTCTTCCAGCACAAGTTACCTCCGTGCCACCAGTCCTGTGCCTGTGACACGAACTGAGTTTTCAACCTCATCAAGCACATTTGTGCACACTCTCAAAAGCTCCAACGCCGAATTGCACCTTGAAAACGTCGTAAATGTCCATATTGCCAGGGGCAAAGCCGTCGTTTTTATGAAAACCGCCATTTCTGATGCCTTGAGCTGGATTACCGGAAACCGGGTGAGTTGAGGCCCAGAGGTGGTCTGAGTTCAAAACCGGGTTCCCTGACTTTCTTATGGCCAATGCAGCTGCCCTTGCAAAGGCAAAAGCAAAACCCTCTCTTTTTTCACTTGTAAAGACTTGGCTTGTAATTGGATGGAATTGTATCCATGACCTGGGTTGACCCGCGCATTTTCGGGCTAAGCCTAGCTTGACCAGCATCAAAGCTGAGTTCTCCTCAAATTTCCAACTTGGATTTCTTAGGTAGCATCCGGAAGAGCAGAAAACCGTCTGATTTAGGCACTGGGTCCAATTGGTTAACCGGTTGGGGTTCAAAGATAGGCTCTTAGCTGCTACAGATAACATACTTGCTGAAATCAGTGCCCACTAAAAGCATCCTAGAAGCCAGGCAATTTCTTCTCTTGCTCGCCTTCTCCAATACATCAAAGCAAAACCCCATTAGTTTCATAAGGAATGAGTTGTGGAAAGACGCGTCTTCAAGAAGAAGCTGATCCACGGCTTCATATACTTCAATGACAAACACTAAAAGATTATGAATTGAACTTGTGTGGGTTTATCAATCAAATGAGAAGAAATTACAAGTAGCATTTCACCTTAAATCTTGCTGGCTCAACCAATTCAAACACCAAAGCATCACCGTCATCTAATTCGTGTGATAATGCAAAACGTCCATCTACAACTTAGCCCGGTTCTCTTTCCAAGATAAGTAGCTTCACACTCATCACTGTATTAGGGAGATGCTTTTAACAGAAAGAACTTGGCAAACCCTGAAAGCAAATCCAACCAAGTGATACAGCAATGCCTTTCTTTTTAATTGGAAATAGGCATATATTGAAATAATTGTTCTTTCCACCTATTCTTGCAAGATTTCTTGGAGTTTTTCAGCGATTAGGATAGCTTCACCCCTCTCTTCGTAGGAAGCGATTCATTCTTCCAATGGCCTTGCAAGATAGCTGAACCGGACAAGGGTCATAACATCACAAAATGAGCTTAATTAGTACCTTGCCCATGATCCCCCTGCAGTTCTTCTCTTCCCGAAAGAAGGAAAGTCAACATCACCTTCATAGAAAAGCCCAATTCTAGTCTTTTTCCCTTCCTCTTTTCTGGAAATTGTTCTTCAGTAAAGTGAAAACATGGGTTGTTTGACATATCATACTCTTGAAATGCCTTCCAAGGTCCATCTACATTCAACAAATATAAGAATGTATTACCATATTGAATTAAACTACCCCAATCAGGCACTCAGTTTGATGCTCATTGAGCATATGGCCACAAGTCCAAGGGAAATAACAAGGCTAGATGTCAGCAGATATCATGCAAATACCATATTGAATCCAAACAAGTGATACAGCAATACCTCATTCAGTAATTTAATGTGCTAGATGTCAGCAGATAACACGCAGAATAACAAGGCTTTACAAAAATCATACAGGCAGGCACTCACCATTGCTTCTGAAGGTAAATCTTAAACAGTCCTTCCTAAGTTCATGGAGCCCTATTTTTTTTTTGAAGGGAGTTCTTGGAGCCTAACAGTAATTATTTTGGTAAAGATATTGCATTTCATGGATATCTCAAAAACTCAACAAGTTTATTTGCCAGTGGGGAACCTTTCATTCGACCCTTCATTATTGCCTGGTGTATAATTTTAGCAGATATAATATTTTGTAAACATCCATGGCTTGCCATATGTTTCAGCAAAAATACAGCATCCCTAAACTTCCCTCTCCGAAGCATTTCGGCCAAGATATTGTTGTACATAGCAACATCAGGAACTAAACCAGCCTCATACAGCAAGTCGAGTCTTTTAAAAAAAATTGATATCTCACTCATCTTCTTGCATAGAGAATTATACAGTATCTTAAAAGTAACAATATCTGGTTTTACTCCCCATCTGTACATTTACAGCATAAATTCATTAGCAACAGCATCAGCTCCTTCTCTTAGGGCTGCTTGAATAAGGATACTATAAGTTACTGTATCAGGCAAAGTTCCCACGTTTCTGAAACTTGTAAGAATCTTTTGAGCTTGATCAAATCTAAGTGGTTGCTACTTGTAAACAGCATGAATAAAAACATTTAAAGCCAATGTATTGGGAGAAAAACCATCATTCAACATGCATTGCAGCAAGTTGTAGCTCTCTGATATTTCGCCTATGGAACAGAAATACGTAATCAAACCCGTATAGCTCGAAATACTGAGTTTGATACCCTGGCACGTCATCTTTTTCAAGATCTGAAGGATGATTGAAGAGTTCCCTAGTTTGCACGCAAAGAACAGAATTGTATTAAATGATAATGCGTCGAGCAAATTTGACCCATCTCCTAACTTATCAAGAATCTCCAAGGCTTCTTCTAGATGTCCTTCCAAACAAATCCCTTTAAGCAGAGTGCCGTAGGTAATCTTGTCTGGCACCAAACCAACTTCTCTCATCTTTTCCACAACAGACAATGCTTCAATTGATCTGTTGGTCAAGCATGGAGTGTGGATATATAAAGTATAAACAGCAACATCAGCCTCACACCTCGATATAACATCAACCAATAACTTATATGCGGCATCCACATTTCCAGCCTTCAACATGCCTCCAGCTAAGGCAGTATAAGTATACAGGTTTGGTTGACATCCATCCTTCTCCATCTTTTCAAGGATGACAAGTGCCTCTTTGATCTTTCCATTTCCACAAAGATGCTTAGCCATAACAGAGTAAGTTATGACATTTGGCTTGCATCCAACACTATCCATTTCACTCAAAACCCTACCAACATCATCCCATTTGCCATTCTTACTAAAGACATTAACAAGGGCAGTATAAGAGTGGATGTTATGTACAAAACCTCTCTTCTTCATAGAGCATATATAAGAGAGTGCTACAACATTGTGGTCACACTTACACAAAGCCCACAAAATTGGAGTGTAAACAAAAGGAGAGCAAAAGTGACCCTTGCAAAGCAACATATTGAAAAACTGACAAGCCTCATCCAACATAGAGGAACCAATTAGCTTTGAGATTAGCATAATCAACAAAGTTTCATTCGGAGAATAATCCAGCATGAATTCAACAATATAAACTGACTCATTGAAATTACCCGTTTCAACAACTTTTTCAACAGCTTCGTCAGGCACTGGAAGGAGGGCAAATATCCATTCATGTGCATTTCAACCACAAGTATCGACGCATCGCGCAACGAATCGATACAAATCAACCCTTTGAAAAGGGTATTATACGTAATAGCATCCGGCAACAGACCCCTCTCCCTCAAACCAAAGTAGATGCAGAGTAGTTTATCCGATGCTAAATTGCAAGACTTCTTGACATAGCAACTCAACAATGTGTTGTAATCACCCACCGAGGCTCTCAATGACATCGAATTGAGCACCTTCGACGCCTCTCTAACCTGGCCAGACTCAGCAAGTCGACACATTTTGCGGTGTAATTGATCAAATACGGTGAAATAGCTACTACTACTGGCATTATTTGGAGCAACGCTCTCAAAACAATGCTCTTCCATGCGTGCACTAACCTTGGGAACAAAGCAGGCCTCAACAAAGGACTGGCCACGCTCAAGTGTCGAAAGACTGCATCTTTTATGTCGCTTCCGTGCAACAAAAACGATCCAATGGTGCCTTGCATCTTTGATCCTATAAACAAATGCGAATTTACGAAAAGATGATGAAGTTTAGATTTATGAACTAGAGTGAGAAAATTAGAAGAATCGGAGAACTCAACTGTATGCTGAACGGCGTCGACTGGCTACTGAGTTGGCGAGTGATGAATGGTGAGCGAACGACGAGTGGGCTCTCTCGAGTCAGAGAAATTTTATAATTTCATAAGAAAAGCTTGTATAATGAGCAAAACACATATAAATGGCAATAGAAAAAAAATAACAATTAGTTAACAAAGAAACTTACATAAGTACTTTTCTAAATAAAATTTATAATATGTTAATTTAAATATGATATAGACATTATGATTCATATAATAAAAAATAATGTCATGAATTAAATAATTAATTCTTACGTATTTGTAATTTATTTTAATTATAATAATTTATTTTATTATAAAATGTATACAAATATTATCTTATTCTTAAAAATATTATTTGTAATATTTGTGTAATAATCATAAAAAAGTTGACGTTCTTAATTTGTAGGGTTAAATCGAACCCGCACAAAAACCACAATAAATCAACCCAATCAACTCATGTGTTTTAACGATATGAACAAGTACTCACCTTGAACTCGAAATGACTGAATTTAAACTTGATTAAACTGACACGATTAACCGGTTTAACATTAAGAGGCTAATAATTTTTAATTATTTATCAAGGAATCCGTAATATAAAAATTAATGTACTTATGTGTCAGCAGATGATGTTAATTCTTTAAAAAGGACTTGGAAAGTGTCTTGAAAAATTAAAGTTATTGTTAATAACATCCGTTATTTTGTTGCTTTTATTCTTTGTGTGTTGCTTTTTCATTGTTTCAAGAAATGCAATTCGGCGTCAGATTTCCTCGCTATAAGGCATTTTAGTTTCAATCAAATTAGGCTTGCTATTTCAAAATTTTTCCCACGATCTTTGTTTGATCCGTTGGATGTCTATTAGTTTAATGTTTGGGTCCGTAATCATCCTCTGTTATTTGATTTTCTTAAGATCATCTGTTGTAATAATTTAGGTTGACCTTATAATATTCAGATAACCTAGTGTTAGCCTTATAATAAATTAGTAACTCATTTTTTAAAAAAATTATATGGTACCATATTCATTTTGCATATATCACACCATCTCATCAAATCTCTAAGAACTAATAGAAAACTAATTTCAATAAAATATATTTATAATTAGATATATTCATTCTTATCTAAATCAATTAAAAATAATAACTAAATTTAATATATATTTACGCAAATTTTTTATTTCTCCTTTCTGAATTACATATTTTTTACATAATTATATATTAACAATGATTTAATCAAACATATTTAATATTAATAATATTTTTAGATAAATTTAGAAAAAATTATTTAATTATCCCGCTTTTTAAGTTGAGATTTTACTTACATTTTAATACTACACTTCTAACTTATCTAACTTTAAAAAAAATTGACAGTTTTTTTCATATGTACATAAAAATAATAACAAAACAAAATATTTTTAAAAATTTATTTATTTTTAAAATATATTATTACGAGCATTTATGCTAGTTATTACTATAAGTAGGTCAATTAATCACGAAACTCCTCTTTCTCATTTCCCTCCATTTCATTTCACCAACTCCTCTTTCCCTCCATCTCGCACCCGCCTTAGGGCACTAACACGCCGACCGCGTTCATACAGCCCTAGGAAGGAACCAGAACCAGAGAGAGAGAATCAGGTCGGAACGACGCAATCGGGAGAAAGAATTCGAATTCTGCACCGCCGGCATATCTTCTCTGCCTCGTCAAATTCCACAATTTCGTCTCCGAAATTGATCGGTTTGAACTTACCGTTCTCAATTGAAATTTGTTTCCTAATGTCTTTTATGTCTACCGTGGTTCATATTTCTCAATTGAGAAAGATCCAAATTTTCACTTGTTTTTCGTCGCTGCCTCCGACACTGGTGGTATTGGTGCACTAGTGCTAGTTTTTTGGGATGATTTTTAATGGAATTGATGCTCTATACATTGCTGAAGTGGATGGCTGTTACAGATTTTCTATGCGTTGGGTTTATAATGAACAATGCATAGCTAGTTATGTTTGTATATTTGTGATGATGTGCGTGCTGTATACTGTGGTAAAAATTGGGCAATTGGGTTTTTTCTTATGTTCAAACACTATTTGCAGGCTATCATATAGCTGACTTTGAGATCCATAAGAAGCATTATCCTTGTTATGGCAAATTATCTCAACCTTGATGATATTCTTTCTGAGGAAGTGGTTTGTCCCCAAATTCTCTCTAGTTCATCCACTCATTTTTGCTTCTTCTTGTTATCCACGATCTAATAAAGTTATATATGCAATGTTGGTCTATCCTTGTATTTGAAATTGTATTGCAGTCAATACCTGTGGTTTTTGATAAGGCGGCAACAGGAGTAAGCTTGCTTGATCCAAGTTCTGAAACAAACAATGTATATAACTTTAACATGTCATGCAAATATACTGAGTTTATTTACTATGGAGACAAGCAATTTATTAATTTAACATGATTTATGCTGCTCACAGGTTGAACAAGGTGCTAAAGTTGAACTGCCATTTTGGCTTGCACATGAGTTACATTCTAGACAAGCAGTAACAATGAGTGTTCCCCCCTGCTTCAATCAAATGTAAAGCTCATTGTAGCCTATATATGATCCATTTGGCTCTTGGTATCATTAGTTCTGGAATATAATTAAAGCATCCACCTTGGACGAGCACTTCTTGCATTGTGGCAGTGTTATCCTTTGTTTTTTCGGGTTCCCTTAGTGTTGTTGTCCATCAACCCTGTTTATTTGACATGATGATGAACTAGATTTGAGAAATTAAATTTATATTTTCCGTACGGGTTTTATTTGTGTGTAGCTCTGGTGGTTCAATCACGAGTCACAATTGTTGTATTAAACTATTTAACTTTATTCTAGCACTTTTTTTAATCCAGGACAAGGAAGGAAATCCAGGCTGATGCTGCATCAGTGGATCTACGCAGCCGATGTCCTTACTTTTATGGTTTAGGTTGCAAGATAGCACCAATGTAAGTATCACTATATGTGGTGTTCTTGCTTCTTTCTCTGAACTCCTTAATTTGCATCAGGTGCATTTGAAGAGAAAGCATCTTCTCTCCTTCATACTTCGAATTTTTGTTAACACTCAAAGATCATTGCATGTAAAAAAATATAGCATATGTTGTTGCATATTAACAACTAACTACAAGTCTCTCTCAAAACGAAAAACCCTCTTGCTAGTTGTGATGTCTTTCAATCTGCTATGAATACATGGCTACTAAGGATGAAAGAATTTGATTATCTTTTAACTTTTCCTATTTTGCATGTCCCAGTTTATTGAGTATATTTCTAACAGATAAATATAAGGATTATGTATTCTATATCACTTTTGGTGCATTCTAACTAAATTCGGTTATTATTGTCACATAGCTGAATTTCAGTTTTTCTTGGGTCTATCGGGCGTACCCCCTTTCCCTTGGGCAGGGGTACCCATCTTGACACCCCTGATTCCACTGTAGCAGAGCCTCGCTGGGTCAATGATGATGATGATGATGTATTCTATTTATACATTTGATCATCTCTATTCTGAATCTGCAAGTTGACTGATCACTGATGCTGGGGCAATATCTCAACTAGTATTTTGCCTTGCTCATAAATTGTTCTCTACAAAGTTTCCAAGGGATTAAAGCTTGCACACACTGTATCATAGTTTAGTTGTTTGCTGAATGTTACTTTGTACATAACTATGATTTCTTCTATGCTTATTTTTTAACAGGGTTGGAGATAAAACGATGGGATCATTCCTCCTTTACGCATTTTCAAATAGGTACAAGGATGTGCTCAGCAAGGCACACACTGCGGCTTTCGTCCCATCATTAAAGCCATTAACACTTATGACAACTGAGGAACTACATTGTAAGTTCCAAAAACCCCCAAACTCAGATAATGGCTCTTGGCAGCAACAATTTCACTTTTTCACTGATCTCAATTTTTCTATATGCATTGGCAAAGTGTGCGAAACAGCTCAGTCGTCGATGACAGCGTTCAAGAAGTGGAGAATGGGAGGCCCACGCTTCGAAACAGCTTCAGTCCTTGGAAAGAAAAGGAAGCCCGTCGACTAATTGGAGAATGTGAAGGAGGAATCAAGCAATTGGTTCATTTGTCTTGCAGAAGTTCTTGTGTATCTTGTTCTATATTATCAAAATTAAAATGTCTCCCTTTTAACCTTTTTTTTGTATGTTAGATTAAGTTTTAGGGGATTAAACATTGCCTTCTTTTTTGTATTTCTCAATAGAATTGTAAGATGCAGAATATATGGACTGAACTTCTTATTACAGGAGGCATGATGTTAAGACAAAAAAACTGTAGTACAAATTTCTAGAGGATTAGGTTGCACTCCACATTAAATTCATCAGTGATGAAAAAGTAGTGATTTTATAGCCTAGGATTGAATCTGCTTCCTGAATGAGCACAACTTAGAAAGTGGTTTGAAACATTATATATCAGAACAAAAGATGGCTTACAAGGTACTACACATGAAAGACAACTTAGGAGAAAAGGTCACAAATAGCTTAATTGGTGTAGAACTATTAGTATCTGTTTGGCACCAGCCGAATGGGAGCGGAATTCAGCTAGATGAAACAGAATTTTGGGATTTTCAAGAAGACCCTATGCTTAAGCTTTTTAAATTCCGCTAGTAGAATTGGTAGAAAAGCTTCAGCTAGGAAAATGTCGAACAAACCCTTAGGATAGGAGAAACAGTTTATTGAGAAAGTGTCATGGCTGTAAGGGACCAGCAAGTGCTTGAAAATATCGGAATGGAGGATTTTCAGAAGCATCAAAACGTCCACGACCGCGCCCAATGACTCGTTCCACACATACTCAACCATGGGTCCCAATCACAGAAAAGTACACAAAGCTTTGGCACCGAAAATCTTCTATTTAAAAGGAGCTTAATTGTCCGAAATTATTTTATTTTTTCAGTAACTCAAAAGAATAATGTATAAAAAAAGAATTTTTTACCCCATATTATCATAGTCCATTAAAATCTTCCAATTTTTTTTTTGAGGAAGATTAAAATCTTCTAAAATGAGTTTCATTAAGTCAAATATTTTGATTCAATAAATTGTTTGTAATATGGTCCATTAATAATCTCTTTGTTTGAAACCAATTTTTACACAATACAGAACTACTATCAATGGTTAGCAATTGCCAAACTCTATTAAAAATTTGGCTATTAATCTTTAATTCCAACAAAAGAGAATGCAAGAGCGTAAAGTGATACAAGTTGAAGGAGAAGAAAGAGGGATCTCAATTTGGCGAATTGCAATTTCGCAAACCTAAAACATCTCTCAGGACGGAGTTGCTCTCTCATCAATGGCGAATCAGAAGACATACGTCAGGAGAAGGAAGGAAGAGGTAGAGAAGAAGATTCAGAATTCGAATCAAATTGATCTCATCCCAAAGTGTGTACAGCAGCCTCGAACTAGAAGCCCTGGAGGCCCCAAACGCCGCACCGATTTCTCGATTTTCTTCTGTTCTCAGTCGTCTCCTCCTTGTTCTTCTAATCGAGGTCTGTTCCATTTGGTTATTGTGCTCATCATCGTATGTAATTGCCAATTGCTAATACCATTGCCACCTGCAATTATTCCTGTTTGGTTTTCATTATGAGAAGAATCCAATCCTGCTGAATTGTTGTCTCAATTTTTTTGTTGGTTGATGATTGTAGGATTTCATAAAATCTTGCTTATAACTGTGTTAAATCTACCATAATCGGCACATTGGCTAATTTTTTGTCTGATCCTGTGGATACTATACAGAGTGTTGACTTTTTCCTTACCAGTTACTGAAATCTTGGCATTAAATCATGTTGTTAAGGTATATCATCAAAATTAGGGCAATAATTGGTGGTGATTTTCTTGATTGAAGCTGGATTTAGAAAAAGGCAGTCTTTCAGTTTATTATAGCGTACCATTAGAGTAATGCTTCTTCATTCTCTGTAACTATGGAGGTTTTGGCAATAGTGCTGGAGCTGGAATGTCTTGGTGAATTGGTCAGTGGCCAATCTGTTTGGAGGAAGTTTAGGAGCTAGTAAACTTCAGGTTGATATGTTTGAAGTTTGAACTCTTAACAAGTTATTCTCTTGAAATATCCCTAGCTATCACCTGTCAATCTGATTAATGAGTAATCGGTATGATTAATCTCACATTATTTGTGTGGCTGCAATGGCGAATTTCGATCTTAATCACATGTGAAAGTTCAATCGGGGTTCTTTGGACCCGTAGTTTGATTGTCTGAGATATCCCTATCGGTAGAAAAAATTGATCCTGGGAATTCTTTGTCTTTTGAACTAGCAAAGATGTAGAACTTACAGCTTTTGTGATGTTTAATGCCAGACCTTTCACCTGAATCCCACTTTAGCAAAGAAGGGTTTATTGTAGCCAAACGTGAAAAGGAAATTCCCAGAATTCGTCTTATCTTGTGCTGCCAATCTCAACATGAAGGAGAGAGGCTCTCACCAGATGATTCTGAACTTCGAAGCAAAGAAGCTGAATCTTCCAGGTCAGTTTCATTATATGCAGCTTGCATTTACTTCATTGTACCTGTTGAGACTGGTTGTAGAACATTCTATAGGCTTCATTGATTGTGTTTGAAGTAGATGCATGGGCCTTGGAAGTTGGAACTATGCTCTTACTAAGTGCTGTAGTTAAAGTGATTGCATGTAAGAACAGTCATTTAGCTTGTTTCAGAGTTGGTGCTTCGTGCTTGCATTATGATAGAATAGAGACATCATTTTCTGCCTACAAAATTATCTATAAGTTTCTGAGGATCACACATGGTTTACTAAATCTGAGCTAATCCACACAAAGGTTTTTAGGTCTTAATTTGAAATTAGTCCCAAATTTCATGCTTATAAAATGATAGTAGTGAAACCTGCACCTCAAAATAAATATGCAAAGCTTCATAATGTGTGAATGAAGTTTTTTGTCTCATTTAAGTTGACCGAGTTCTCTTAGACCTTCAAGAGGATACAAACATCTCCTATATTTATTATGTCTAGCGAGTTTTGCTAATTAACTTTTGGGTTGGTGTTTCATGGGAGGTCAATTTTTTTTTTTGGTAGAACCATGATGAAATGATTGCCATTTGTTTGAAGATGCTTTTAACTTAAATTGTATGAGCTGCCAATCATAAACTGCAGGGATGTTTATATAATTTTTTGCTATCTGTTCATACCTTTCTCACTCAGCTACTAACTTCTTTTTTCTACCTCTCCGCCCCAGTAATGATAGGACAACGGAGTCAACACCTGAGAAATTAAATCACAGTGGATCCAAAGACATCTGTCAAACTTCAGTGAGTCAACACCTTTCTTCCCGTATTCCAACTTCTAGAAACTTTTTAATCATAATATCATACATATTCAACAAATCAGCTTTGATTCCTCTAAGACATTTTAAGCTTCCATCAACACATCTTAATCCAAGTTTTTAATTCAGCTTCAGCTTGGAGGGGAAAGATTGACTTGTTCTGATTCAGACAATGCCAGCATCAATGGTCATGAAAGGCAAGCAATCTAACTTGACTGTCTTGGGAATCTTGCTAGCGTATGGAAGAGGATTGAGGATAATTTAATGTACATTATTTTTATTCTTTTTCAGTGCTCTGCTTGAATCGATCAAGAGCTGTTCACGGTTCCAAGATGTATGTACTCGGGAAATTTTCTGCAGCAATTCTCTACCCCCCTCACCAATTTCACTCTGCAATTTAAATTTTAATCTGATTACAGGGCTCGCTGAGAAGAGGAGTTTTAAACCCATCCAAACATTCTGCTACACCTGACTATTCAGATGAAAACTATCAGCCTTTTGGTTTGTTTTCTCAACTGTTCCAAATAACGCAAGTCCATTTTATTTGCTTGACACCCATCTGTGAATATATATAAACTTGAAAGCTGCTGAAAACAAATGTTGATTGGCATATAGTCTCTTGAAAATAAATCGATGCCACCAAACTTTCATCTTATTCTGCCCTTCCGTTGTTTCTAACAAATAATTATAAAACGAAACATATTGCTGAGAGACTGTCTTTGTGGGTACAGAAAAATTGAAGCCATCAAGTTCTAGTAAAGCAGAGGAAGACATCCTCAATGGAGGAAGGGGAAAGAGGAAAAGGAAGCCAAAAGTTCACTTTGATGTAAAACACCTCAAACTTTGCTCCTTGTTCTTTTCATTTTTTAATATGATGAAAATTTTACTGAAATATCTTTCGCGTTTTGTGGAAAGGAACTGACGAGTCCAGAGGTGTCGGTTAATAACACTCGTAGGCTCAAGATCATGCGTTACCTTGGCCTTGCAGCTCCAGCAGGTTCACCTTTTACATTACCACATCAGTAACTAACTAGATTCATAGTTTAGTTTCAATTTCTTGCTAGTAATCTTCACGATCTTCTCTTGCCCTAATGATGTCGTCATATACACATTTTTGTAAAGAACTGATCAGATTCATATAGTAGAATAACACCATTGTGTAATAATAATTCTAGGTTCTGCTCAACTATGAACCCAGAAAATTATTACACCTACTCGAGACCAATAAAGATACAAATCTATGTCTCGAGTCTCATCTTCTTCGCCTTCTTCCTCTTGTTAGTGTCATCAAGGTGTGTCCTTGGGAGCTTTCTCTTGGCTTCTTCTACCTTGGACATCATTTAGGCTCAGTAGTGGACACTATACATTTTTTTGTTTGGAATATCACCCTCAATATTTGAATTTTGAACACTAGTCTCTAACAATGTAGGGCTGTTGCTTCTTATGCCTTGATCAATTAGACGATGATCAATTAGCATGCTTGAAACCCACAAGTGGGATTGTGGTAGCAGGTTTAGGCGGGAGAAGGGATTTTGGGCCTATTGGGCCCTTTTCTTTTTAAAATGGGCTTTGCGTTAAAACGTTGTCTTAGGCTGGCCCAAATTTGGGCCGCACTTCCTTCGAAAATTAACCCGGATCGCATGATTTAGAACATTTAAGTTTTATTAAATTAAATCAAATCCAGTTTAAAACTTAATGTATTAAATTAGCAATCTGAATAGACCCTTAATCTCTCTTCCTTTTATTTTTCTATTTCAATTTTAAACAAACAGATCAATATATTCATATATATGTAATTTAAAGCCATCTTAACAAAAAAAAAAAAAAATTTAAATCCATGAGAATGATTCCGGACCCACAATCCTGAGATGTCAATTTTTAATTGTTTTTTTAAAAGTTTGTAAAAATATTGATGGTTTAGAACAAAGTTTACATCATTCAATTATTAATACTTTAATTCTTAACTAATTTTGATGTATATATGTTAAGTCATTTTTGCTATAGCAAATAATAGGCTTTTATCGTGTATTGTAAAATCTTTCTACAAATGTAAAAATGTACATACCAACCAAGAAAAAGTGAGATGATACTTAAGAGGCATCCAAGAGCAATTTGACAAGAAAAATAATGGCATAAGATAGAATATGTTTAATTTACTAAACAACAACCAAGTGAGCTACAACTTCCTACAAGCATTGTTGGAAAACCAGGGAACACCACAAATGGGTGGGTAATCCTGGCAAAGTGTTGTTTTCCATCTTCTTGACTTTGTATACATAACTCTTAACTTGTTGGAATTTTTCAATAATTTTTTCTTTGTTGTGGATCTTTGCAACAAGAGTTAATGGATGAAATGACTCACACTGCCATTGCACATTGTTGGAAGTGTCCCACATCATATAAAATCAATAGTATACAACTAATGTTCTAAAAAACGTTAGACGGACCTTATACTAAGAGGAGCTGCCTAGCGTCTAGATAATTAGAACGGTTGTCTAGGCGGAACGGGCGCCTAGATAGACTAGACGGTTAGGCAGGCTGAGACCTTCCAGCATCTAAGTAGGACCTAGACAGGATTTTAAGAACAATGTATATAATTATATAAGCATTAACTTAATTTCTAGGTTGAAGATAGATTGCAAACTTATATTTACAAATATAAATCTCAATTGCACTCGTTTAGTATCTGCCAAATTTTCACCATTGTGCAATGACACTGAAATTAATCATATTATCTAATATGATTGGGAAAATATTATTGATCTATACTTGACCTTGTGATAATATATGCATCATAAGATTAAATACGAGTCGACAAAACTATTGATTTGTTTGATATTGTCCAATATCATAACATTATAAAAAGTTCACAAATTTTGTAAGGTTAACTATGTGATGGCTAGGTAAATTTGAATATAAGAGAATCGAATTATTGGTTATTTTTGAATTGGACTCGGATCAACTTGACGAATTTGAGGAGATTTTGCTCAACTCACACTAGAAGAATGCATTTAGATGTCTAATTTAATGTATTATTTTACATTAGTGAGATAAAAAAAACACTACATGTTAAAATCATTGAATATTAATTATCCAAATGCATTTCATATTAAATTTTTTAATATAAACCCACTAGAACTAAACTCATTTACGAATGTCCTAATTTTTTATGTCTCAATATACAAATATAACATGTGAAGATAGATCAAGATTATCATATAAATTCATAACCCTTAACGAGTTAACGGCTTAACCTCACTTCCTCGAAAATTTGAACAACTCATAAAATGTGCAAGTGTGGGAAATTGGCAGTGTTCTTAAAAATGCGAGGCAGAGAGGGAACACCTAACGTCTAGGCATTCTAAACACGAGCTAAACGGTTTTTTAGGCCGGCTAAAAGGCTAGACAATAAATTTTTAGAACCGTAAAAATTAGATATATGAACAATGAATCCCTTAAAACATTAAAATCAAAATCCATACAATCTGAAATATCAATATATAAAAACTAAATTATGCTATGAAACATACAAGAAATACAATTAATTATATTTTAATTATCAATTGTGAGTATATCTGAAATTAATTATCGAGTTTGATCATTAAAACATCATTCCCTTAAAGCTTCAACATTATTTATTTGTTTCTAAAAGTGCCACATAATATCCTTTTCAAAGTATAAAAAAAAAAAAAAAGGAAAAAAAGTCTCACATCACATCATTCAGCAATGTAAAAATGGACCATTAGATGGAGCCCAAAAGCACATGCATTTTTGCTACCAAATTCTTCCATAGATAAATCTCTTCCTCTCCTTGTATAAATTTTCCACTACCTTGCGAATCACTCTTCTCTTGAATCTTCCTCCCGTCAATCATGGCTTCTTCGAGCTCTGGAAGCTCGATTCCTGCTCCAGGTAACCCCAATTTCCAATTCGTTAATCAAAATTCGAAGTTATAATCCCGGTTTTGCGATCGCCGATGAGTTCGCCTGTTCACTGATCGGATATTCGGATCTTGTCTTGTTTTCCAGAAGCAGTGCAGGTGTTAGTCTCGATGCTCTCCGATGAATCGCCAGCCGTCAGAGAAGCTTCCATGGCCTCTCTCAAGGAAATTGCAGCTTTGTGAGTTGTCAATTTTGTTTCTCTATACGTCTCCTGTGATTGTTTTTATTTCTTTTAATGCTAAAATAGATTGGTGAATGACTGAATTTCGCTCCAATGTCAATATTGTAGGAATCCTCTTCTGGTTCTCGATTGTTGCTCAGCTGTTTCCCGCGGTGGTCGTCGGGTGATGCATTACTTTATTAATTGTGAGAAGTTTGTGGTGAATTCTTTCTGTCTGAATTTAGAGTTTGATGGCCTTTGGTTCCCTTGTTTACAGAGGTTTGGTAATATAGCCGGGCTATTCGAAGTAATGGCTTTTGGTGTTGGTGCATTGAAGAAAGAAGAGGTTGACCCTGCTTTCATGGCTAAGCTTGGCAAGATTGCCACTGGTGAAATGATATCATCCAAGGTACTTAGCTGTAAACTGTTCTTGTATAACTTGGATCCTTTTGTAGTTTTGTTTGCATATATGGCCCAAGGTTTTGAAGTGTACAAACCCAAATACCAATTTGGCCTGCCTTGGAGCTTCATTGTGCACTTCTAAGAAGCTGGGTGCAGTTTAGCCTTAAAAGTTAATTACCGTCATTCACCTGCTAAATTATGCCATTATGGAAGCATAGTTGGCTGTACATTCCCAAATGCTGTCATGCTTAAGCTCGGTGCTTGTGACTAGTTAGTTCCTAAAAGAAGCTTGGGCTCCAATAAAATGCAAGGAGCTAGAGTTAATGTGATGGAAACACTGCATAGAAGACAGTCAATGTGATTTCTGAGACTCATTAAGGAATTCTCTCTTACTAAGAAATCACCCGGGACTTACAAAGGAAGCACTTATTAGTAGGAAATCAATTTGTGTTCTTAGGTTGGCTACTTCAATAACCAAGTAAAATATAGGCTGTATAATCGTGAACATAATTATGGTATTAAGACTTGTATAAGTTGAAACCTATGAGTTTTGTATGCCTAAATTGCTTGAATATGATATGGAGTAGTAGGCATATACAACCAGGTCAACAATCTTTCAATCTGTCATACATAAGCTATGGAAGTACAACGCTTTTTTCCCTGTCCACATTACTATAGTCTTGCAGTAAATTGCTTCTTGTTTTGTCCCCCTCCCCAATCATGGATACCTTGTAATGAGCTGAGCTCTTATACGGTATAAGCGTTCCTGTATTCAATCCTTAGGACACTATTGTCCTTGTTTGGATAATTCCTAATTTCAACACACAGTCTTTTATTTTACTTTTTTTTTCTATATTAGAGAAATATTGCCCTTATATGGAACTGAGGGTAAAAAATATCTGCGGATTACACTAATTGACTAAATGGATGGATGGATATTTTCATGCTGTAAGTCACTCTCTTATCTTTTTTTTTAATTGAATGGCAGGACCTTAATTCTGACTGGCAAAGGGCTGCTACTGGGTTACTTGTTGCAATAGGATCACATCTACCTGATCTGGTAAGTTCATTATCTTTGATTTCTGTGTTTGTACATCTAGCAGGCAACAAATATGCAGGAGCCTGTATCAATAATTCAGACAAATGGGCTTCGAGTCTAATGTGCAGATAGTGGGAAATCAAGATGGATTCCTCAGGGATTATTATCCCTTTACCAAACCAGTTTAAATATGATTACAAAACTGAGTAATAATGACTAATAAGCAATATCAAGAATAATATTAACGTGTATTGAAAACTGATTCAAAAAAAGTGGAATTTAATGATCATTCAGTAAACTATTTGTCATATTTCCTCTTTCCTACATCAATTGTACAACAAGTTGGCAGGTGTATATTAAGAGGGACAGTTAAGATTAAGTCCTTTGCAAATTGATAACGATGATTTAAATACTTAAGCCTCCAGAGTCCCCGCACATGAATGTGAAGGGGAATGCAGATAGGCTTGCTCGGCTAGCAGGTGTATCTAATGATGTTCCTGTGTGGATAGACTTACGGGGGATGCTCCTCGACATCGAGAGATCCTTCTTATGGAATGAATTCTATGTTTTTTTTTGATAAATTTGTTAATTTATGGATTTCTACTCAGTCCTGCTTGTACTATCCTCTGATGTCAGGACTACACCATTTATGTGTGGAAGCACACTTGCACAAAATATTTCAGGCATTTCATATCTGGATTACTTGCATTGGCCACCATCCTTTTAAATCTTGTTAATTTTTGGATTCTCTTGATATGCCAGATGATGGAGGAGATATTTCTCTACATGTCTGCATCAAGTTCATCCTTACCAGCTATGGTCCAAATACTTGCAAAATTTGCTTCTGCTGATCGTGAGTCAGTGTGATTCAGTTTTGTTTATTTCTATGCCTTAACTAAATTTACCTGTTTGTATCTCAAGCTGTCATACTTAAACTGAAGTGTTTATGTTTTGGTCTCAAGCATTGCAGTTTACTCCTCGACTTAAAGCTATACTTTCACGAGTATTGCCAATTATTGGGAATGTGAGAGATGTCCACAAGCCAGTATTTGCTAATGGTATGGTGAATAAGCTTATCATGGAAGACATTTTGTTTGGTGAATAAGCTTTTGTTTGTGTGAAAGAAAATTGACATCTGTTTTCTTGATCCCTCATCCTTGTTTTGTTCATCTACTCATATTAATCCAACTATATAAAGACTGTTTACTTTACCATACAACATGATTTTTAGGATACCTCACCCTTTTGATTAATTTCATCATTATAGCAATTCTGCATGATTGTGCTGGTTATAGCCTGTAGATAGAGATTTTCTAAATCCAATGCAGGTTGTTTTTTTCAAAAAAGACTTGCCTCAAATCTGTCACAAGGTTTAATGTTTAGGAACGTTCTGTTGTTTACATTTGGCCAATAAGATATAAACTACATCTCTGTTTTAAATCTCTTGCATCTGAAGCTGTTGAAGAATGTTAAAAAAAAACAAATTTGTCTCAGTAAGGGCTGAGAGATGTGTGCTTCGGTCCTGCTTTTGCAAATTTGATAGAATTGTTTACATCTCTTACTTGCACACGTGTTATATGGTTATCTGTGTGTGGGTGTAGATGTAGATATGTTTCTCAAAACCAAAAAAATAAAATAAAATCATTTTGATCTATTATAATTGGAAAAATTGGAAGTATTGGATTTCTTAATGTTTTTAGAAGCTCGTGTAACAGAATCTTAACAAAATGCGATGCATTTGTCGTTTCTTCTTGTTCTTTTTATCTGTTATAGAAATTGTAGTTACGGCTTCTTACTGTTGGATGTCTTGCTTGATTCCAGCTTTCAAGTGTTGGTGCCAGGCTATTTGGCAATATGAAACAGAGTTCCCATCACATTCTGGGTTAGATGGAGATGTCATGTGAGATCATCTTTTGCCTTATACTTGTGATATAATTATTTTTGGGTTATTTGTGTTTACCACCCAAAACTTATGGGCATATTTTTAACTTCACCTTTGAAAAGTGCTCCTTTTTAGTGCAGGTCATTTCTAAATTCTGCCTTTGAACTTTTGTTGAGAGTTTGGGCAGCGTCAAGGGACTTGAAGGTTTGTTACAGTATCTTGATTAATTTAATTGATGCCTTGTGCTGTACACTTCTCCCTGAATCAGGATCTAGTTTTGGGTGTACTTGTTTGAATAAAGATCTCCAACATATGATTACATACAACTAGATTGTTCAAATGCAATGGGGACTTATATGTAGAAATAATAATAAACAAAAGTCAGATTAGAGGATTACATTATTTTAACGCCTAAAAGGAAAGAGAAACGTTCTGTACTGATTTTAGGAGTCAAATTGGTCCTTATTACATTATCGTAGTGTACTTGGCATGGAGCACGAGTTCTCAAATACAACAGCAGTGGTTTGCAATGATGGGCTTCTTTTTTTATATGTTTTTTATTGGTAGAGATATCCTTCTTGAAAGGATCTTGCCGTGAAATATTATGCTTGCTGATCTAGCATGTTGTTATTTGTTGTGATTGACTTCTTATAATTTGTAATATTAAAAGCATGATCTGTTATTAATTGCTTTTGCCTCCACTGCCAAAAATCACACAGCTGAGCTGAATGGAGGACTTGATTTGCTACATAGTACAGATTCACCTTGCCCAGTTTGAAAAATAATGCTTAGGCCTGCTCTATTTTTGACTTATTCTCAATTTTGGTCTATATGGTCCCCATAAAGTCTGAGATAGATTTGTGTTTTTAATATTTGGTTATATAAGGTTGATGAATCACTAAGTGTAGCTAACATTCTTTAAGAATCATACACTTTGGAGTTCATTATCTATCTCACTTCATGAATTTTTCTGCATATTTTTCTGCAGTAATCTGTTATGTCAAAAATCAATGCGGTTGCTCAAGAGTAGATGGTCAAAATTTGTTCTCTTAGTTGATCAATTCATTTTGTTTCTCTGTGCTTATTTGTATTGGAGGTCCGAGTTTAATTTTTCAGCAGACCCACAAGTTTTTACATGCTGGGTTGACGCTCTCTTATTGTCCATCATAAACAAATGAAAGTTGCATTGTTGGGACTTTTTTTTATTGTCTAACTTCTGTTTCATTATTGACAATGAATTGTTTTTTAATAGGTGAGAATATCCACTGTTGAAGCACTGGGTCAGATGGTTGGCCTAATAACCCGTGAACAGCTTAAGGCAGCTTTACCTAGACTTGTCCCAACTATATTGGAATTGTAAGATTAAATCTTTTTTTAACCCCTCAGATTGGAGTATCAATGCATTCTTTTTGTATCAATTTGTTTTTCATTTCCTTGGATGTCTATTCTACCAATCATGTATTTATGTTTACTTGTTCAAAGTATTTTTTATTGTGTGAACATACATTAAGAATTGAGAACTGAACTAAAGCTGATCTTTTGAATTTGTTCTAGATATGTAAAATATGTTGCCGCCCTGTTTTTTGTACATAAAAAAGGTAGGATTTTTAGATGCCTTTTCATGCCATGTCCAACAATCTCTTCAAGTTGAAATTTGTAAAGCAATTGATACAATTGGTGTTAATGTAGCATATGAAGGTTATGCAAAATTTAACTCATGACTAGATAAGTTTTAAATAATAACGCACAGCATTACAGCAAAGTGTGAACTTAGGTTAATGCACTAATGTTGCAGGACCTCACCTGCAGCAAATCGTTTCCAAGAGTCTTCTCTTTCTGGTGTTTGGTGTCAAGAACTGATCCCTCATTTCTCATGTCTTTTACTCTTCTGAATATTTCCCAGTCTATTTTTTTCCTTAACATCGGAGTTTCAATATATTTATTGATGCCTTTTCATGCCATATCCAACATTCTCCTACTTTTAAACTCAGTTCATTTTCTTATCTTTTGATAAATGTTATTGAATTATAGCTTATTTTACCAGCTATGCTAAAATTTAGTGATATCTGATGTCTGATGCTGTTGCTATTTGTAATATATAAGGTCGCTTGTTCTCATTTTGGCCACATACCTAATTATGGGAGTGGTCTTCCTAGGAATACAAATAGGGCCGGGGCTCCCTTCTGTATAGACATGCATGCGAATTTAATGGGGATGAGGATGGGGCCAACAGTTCATTGTGTCTCCTTGTTCCCAGCAAGGATTCTTGTGGGATACCCATCTATATCCTCTCTAAAACTAACAAGTTCCTCATCTATTCTAAAATTTATTGATTTGGTTAAATTTGTAGTTTTTTTTTTCACTTTTTCATTCTCAAATGGGAGGCTTTGGACAAATTGTGTAGTTTTTCTCAGGTTGGGGTTTTTCAGAATATGTTTGGTAATGGGTATATGCTATATCAGATTTAAGCCTTGCTATACTTTGTCATAAAAAGTAAATTTTGGCAAAAGGCATGCTTTTTTGTATTGAAATTTGTAAAAACTAATTGAATTTTGCGAATTTCAAGGCAAATAAGCATACTTATAACAAAAAAGTACTTTTTAAAAATAAAGTGTAACGAGACCTCAGTATTGTTTTTTACTTTACACATGTAATTCAAGTTAGGTGGATTTGTTTAAGTTAATATAAAATAGGGTAACCCAAAGGAAATGTAAATAGGAAAAGCCGCCAAAAAAAAAATTACTGTTTTAAGCGACATGAGGATTCCTTGATGGACAGGATTTAAAGTATCATTACATAATTCACCTTGAATAAATAACAGCTCTGTTCTGGACCTTCTGGTCAAGTTGGCCAAGAACTGAAACTGAATTGTCTTCACATGATAATGTACATTATTGATTACTATATTGAGATCCACATTCGAGATGAGGTTTTGGATTTAGCCTAATAATTTTCAGATTCTAGAAAATGTTTCTATTATTTCATCAAGCTAATTAACTACAGCCTGTGGGGATCCAGAATTAACTTTCCACACTGTTGTTTTCTGTTTTCTTAGGTACAAGAAAGATCAAGATATTGCCTTTGTTGCTACATATAGTCTCCACAGTCTTCTTACTGCCTCATTGATGTCGGAAAGTGGTCCTCCTCTCCTTGACTTTGAGGTATTCTAGTCATGTTTTTATTCAGATCTTTCAGTGTTGCTAATGCCCAATTACATAATATTGTTTTTGTACTTTGCTCCTACAATGTGAGAACTGATGTCTCGTCCCCTTATTTCGAATTATTTAAGAGAAGGTAACCTGGGATTGCATGAAGGATGAAATCATGCAACTGATATCGCTCTTTCATGTATGGCAGGAACTAACCGTTATTCTCTCGACGCTTCTTCCAGTGGTTTACATCAATAATGACAGCAAAGAGCAGCCAAAATTTTCAGTAGGATTAAAGGTCTGCTTTGATAAATTTCAAGTCTCACCTATCTAAACAATCGAGGCAGCATTATGAAATTGCAATATTCATTGCTTTTGCACACATGTTTCCGTATTAACTTCGTCCCTTACCTTTATTCTTGGAAGGGAGAGGCATATGCATATTGCTTGATATATTTACACGTGTTCACTAGGCATTTGTTATATGACTAAATTTTGCTGTGGATATGCTTCTTTCTGCTCTTTTCCGTCTCATTTGTCCTCTTGAGATTTCCCTAATGTTTTGAGTTATTTCATAATGGCAGACGTACAATGAGGTTCAACGTTGCTTTTTGACAGTTGGAATGGTATATCCTGAAGATTTATTTGTATTTCTTCTTAATGTAAGTACCTTTAAATTATGTTTTATTATCTTGTAGACCAGATAACTATAGAAAGAGAAGAAAACTGTTATTATGATACATCTTTAGACATAAATGCAGAAGCCTTCCCTGTAGTCTATGCTTTCTTTAATTTATACAGCACACAGATTAAGCGTCTTGGTTCTAATTCTAATCTCTTATTTACATAATTTTCAACTTTTGATGAGTTGATATCTTATCCATCTCTCATGCCAGAAATGCAGGTTGAAGGAAGAACCTTTAACTTTTGGTGCTCTCTGTGTGCTAAAACATCTATTACCCAGGTTGTTTACGTTCTTTACTAATTGTAAAGGACCTTTGGGACATTATTTATAAAAATGTTAAAAAAGGGCGTCTGGCAATTAACCATTCATTTTTCTTTTTGGTAAGATTCACGTCTTAAACCCCCTTCTTCAGCTGATTCTATCTCTTTAAATGTTAAGATTAGCTGAAGTGTGGCATGGCAAAAGACCTTTACTAGTTGACACAGCGAAGCATTTGCTTGATGAACAAAATTTAGGGATTCGCAAGGCTCTGTCAGAGGTATAATTCATTTGAGCTACCTTTCTGGTCTTGTTGGAGCTTCTACTTTTAATAAAATTGTTTCAACCATCATTCCAGCTAACCGTGGTGATGGCTTCGCATTGTTACTTGGTTGGTACTTCGGGAGAGTTGTTTGTTGAGTACCTGGTACGCCATTGTGCTTTGTCTGATGAGGACAAATCTCAAATAGAGAGCTCTAGGGACTCTTCACGATTGGGCAGCAATTACTATCCTTTCACCCATCAGAGATACGAGGTTTATATCTGACTTTAAAGTTGTGTTGCTGACGTGACAATAAACTTTTCAACTTTTATGTTTGCTGGTACCTGAGGAAACTGTTGAAAATGAACCCCAATGACGTGATGAATTTGTGTAATATATAACAATTGAGTGTGATTCAACGACTGGAAAGAGTTTGACAAGACTATTTGGTGTATAATTCATTTGTTTTCAGTTTTTTCATGGATGTCTGTTGATGTGGGTGTCTTTATCTATGATTCTCCCTCAGGTAAAGATGGGCACAGTTAGTCTGGTAGAATTGAGATCAATATGCCAAAAGGGTCTACTTTTGGTGACCATCACTATCCCTGAGATGGAGGTAGATAGGGACCTGAATACTCAATTTTGATAAGTAAAGCCTACTAGATTAGCTAACATAAAATGCTGTATGATTTTCATTGGCAGTATATTCTGTGGCCTTTCTTGCTAAAGATGATTCTCCCTAGGGCTTATACAGGTGCAATTGCCACGGTATACCTATCTTCTGATTCCCGTCCTCCCTTTATTTCTTTTTTTGCTCCCCTGTTCACTGGTTTCTTGAAGGCATTTTGTAATCAAATGCTTAATACTTGTAGGTTTGCAGATGCATTTCAGAGTTGTGTAGACGTGGGTCTTCTAGTAATAGCATGATGCTTAGTGAGTGTAAAGCTCGAGGGGATATACCAAGTCCAGAGGTAAATTTTGCACTTTGTGGAATCTTTTTCCTTATTCTACGCATGCTTAAACATGTAATTTGGAGAAATGTTTAAAATTTCAGGAACTTTTTGCTCGGTTGGTGGTGCTCTTGCACAATCCCCTTGCAGGGGATCAGCGAGCGACACAAATTTTGACGGTATATAAATATTTTGATCCAATAGGGTAATAGTTAGTTTTTTTTTTTCAATTGGATAAAAGATTCTTACTGATATTAATGAAGATGTATAAAGTTAGGAGGACAATGTATCATTGAAAAATTGAACAGAAAAAATATATAGCCTTGGTGAGTAAGTGCCTTAAAAGACACCAATGTGTGGATCTGGATTGGGAGTAAATAAACCAGATGGGCCATAATGAGAAAGTTTGACAACTCTTTATACAATTTGACATTTTAGCCTACCGAATAATGGCTTGAAAAAAATATTTGAATGACAATGAAATGGCTGACATAGATATGCTTTTCATATGCAAATCATATAGGTTTTCCATTCCTGTGATAGTTGGCTGATTGATTATGTTTTTTGCCTAATCCAGCCTTTCTTGAACTCACTGTCTGTTCATCATCCCTCCCTAAGTTATCATTCATTTTGCCCTTTCATATTAGACGGCAAAATGTGATACCATTCTGATTCCACCTCTCTTTCCATGGCTGGAAGAAGACAGCTGTTTGCTATATTTAGTAAGTAGGAATAAATGAGGGAGGGAGGAAGGGCTTTACTGGCAAGTATTTTCTGTTATCGCCTTCTGGAATGAATGATTAGAATAGGCTGGGTTCCTGCAGGAACACAAATATGCATGTGGGTGAGAGAGAAGGAGGTATAGAGGGGGTGGGGGTTGGGGATGCGGAGGGGTTCCTATGGGATGAGACTAAAGAAAACCTGGTGAATAGGAGGAAAGTGGTAGCGATTCTTTGTTGGGGGCTTCTGGAAAATTGATAGGGTGATTGAGATGTTTGAGGCTGGTCATGCAGTTGCTTAAAGACAAAGTATTAAGCATTAAACATACTGACATGATTTTCATCACACGTTCGTGACCTTTTACCAGCTTTTGTAAAATACTTTTCTTCTCAGATGCTATATTTTATGATTCATTTTTTGCTTCCTTTTTAGATTGTAATTCACTTAACCACCATCTCGCGAAAGAAAAGGAATGGGATTATTTCTTGTTAATTTTTTTTAAAATATTGGCAGGTTCTGTATTACTTGGCACCAATGTTTCCTAGAAATGTGAGCCTCTTTTGGCAAGATGAGGTATATGGAATTGGTTTTGTTTGGCTGACATTGTCAAGAGGCATTCTTCAAAAAATCCTAACTTTTTTCCTTATTTTGGAAGCTGTAGATTCCAAAAATGAAGGCTTATGTAAGTGATACAGATGATTTGAAGCAAGATACTTCTTGTCAGGATACCTGGGATGACATGATTATTAGCGTAAGTGGATTATACACCAATTTCATTTCAAATATTATTTCTTGTAATTATTTGCATATCTACAAGACTACAAGTAAAAAAAGGATATTATAGTATTAAACCAGTTTTTATGTGGAATTTGTTGTCAATGAGGAAAAGAACACGATACTATTTTCCTTGGAGTGTGCACTTTTGTCTAGGTTAGTGCTAAAGTTGTTGTCAATTTCCCTTGAAGTAAAATGATAAATGTCTACCTGTCTTGTGCATTGTTGATATTATATTTTTTTTTAAGATACAAAACTGGAGAGTGCATGATACATGTTTATTCATCAAAAAGTGTGAAGCTAGATAGTTTTAATATGATCTGGAGATGCATTAAGTTTATTTTTTTTTAACTTCATCTTCTGCCTAATCATGTGCAACTTTTTGGCTTGTCTTCTCTCTTTCTTAGCATGACCTTCGAGAAGCTGTGATCTCTTAATGTATAAAAAATACATAAGTTGCCTATTACATTCCATTTTATCCTTGAAAGAATTTCTGGATGGTTACCTGAGGGTGAAGTGAAGGAGAACAAAGCATCGTTTCAATTTAGCAAATTAGTCCTTAATAAAAAAAAAATGATTAATTTTATAGTACCCATTGGTTTAATGCTGATGTTTGCATGTTTTCCCTCCTGCTGGCAGTTTCTAGCTGAATCATTGGATGTAATTCAAGATGCTCAGTGGGTAATCTCCCTGGGAAATGCTTTTTGCAGACAATATGGTCTCTATATTCCTGATGATGAGCATTCTGCACTGCTTCACCGGTAAACAATGCCAAAAATTCAATTTGCAGTCTTAAACGACTGTAGTTGATCAAGAATTAAGCAAAGAGAGAGGGCTAATTGATCAAAGATCAAACCTTGTCCAAGTCAATCTGTTCTTTGAGAGAGAACTGAGGGCCTAGGGCCAAATCCGGGTCAGATTTTCCCAGAGAATCCACATCTGAAGCCTCTGCATCAGCATCTTCTACGCTTGAAATCTTTGAATCCTGACTAATAAGCAATTCCTCCAATTTCCACTGTTTTTCCAAAAATGTCCACCGCAACTACTGCAACCTCCGCAGCCACCACCCACATCCTCAACACAAATCAAGAAGAAAGGAGCTTGAAAACCGTCTCCAAGAGCAAGGGAAGCAAGGTAAAGCAGCGGAGGTAGGGAGAAAGAGATTGAGGAGGTTGCGGTGGACAATTTTGCAAAGATAATGGAAAGTGGAAATTGGAGGAATTGCTTATTAACCAGGATTTAACAATTTCTAGCGTAGAAGATGCTGAGCAGAGGCTTCAGATGTGGATTCTCCGGGAAAATCTGACCCGGATTTGGCCCTAGGCCTTCAGTTCTCTCTCAAAGAACAGATTGACTTGGACAAGATTTGATCTTTGATCAATTAACCCTCTCTCATTGCTTACTTCTTGATTAACTACTGTTTTTAAGGGCTAATAATTTTCCACTTCTCATTCTATGAATCCAGATCTTCCTAAGCAACTAGGGTACAGCATTGATTTATTTGTCTTCTAAAAGGCTTGTTTTATGACTTGTTTGCATCCTCCAACATATTTGTTGTGGCTGGACTGTTTCTATTAGTTCAAAGATTAGACCAATTGAGCTTCTAGTGCTAAATCTTCATGATTTCTTCTTGGAGTAATTGAGGGCATGCATTTTATTTTTCCTAGATTTTTATCTTTGTATGTTTCTATCAGGATCCAGTTGAAACTGAGTACACAGCTCTAAATGTTAGTAACTTTTGCACTTTCTGAGGTGTATCTTTGAAAATAGCATGTTAGTTTTATTTTTTCCTAAAAAATCAAACCATCCGCCAAGTTGTCTCCCATATGAAGTTTGGCAGATGTTCCAGGGACCAAGTGAAAGGTCACTATTCAAATCTAAATCTTTTTTTTCCGTTATAACTCTACTATTACACCAGGAAGCTATTTTTCTGCATCTCTTCTATTTAGCTGTATTTCCAACGAGGATTTATATGTTGGCAGAGGATTATTGTGTCTCCATATGTGAAGTTGAACTATAGAACCTGATCTTGTTTAAGATACTCCTTGTCTGGGTCCATGTTCAGAATCTTATGTGCATTGTTAGGATATTATCCAAAGATTAATTGGCCCTATCTGTATGTGTCTCAGTGAGTTGGACATTGGCACTGTTAACATATTATTATTTTTTATTCCTAACTGTTGCAGGTGTTTAGGAGTGCTTTTGCAAAAAGTTGATGACAGGATTTATGTTTTTGAAAAGATTAATTTGATGTATAAGCAGGCTGACATTGCAATTCCGACAAATAGGCTTGGCTTAGCAAAGGCCATAGGTCTGGTATGTAATCAAACATATATTTATAAACATGGCGCTAATTAAATTTATTTAACAATTTACCTTAATATCTTCTTATTTCCTCCAGGTTTCAGCATCTCATCTGGATACTGTATTGGAAAAGCTGAAAGATATTCTTGATAATGTGGGGCAAACTTTTCTTCAAAGGTGCATGCTTAATTTTTTTTTAACATTTATGTTTCTTATATGTCTATTTTTACACCAGAGGTCCCTTCATGCTTAATCATTACCTGAGTTCTGTTGATCATATTATTTATCTGCTTCATATTGATTCCTAAATAGTTATATTACATCATCACTGACCAATTAATATTTTAATGGACTGCTGTGGATGCTCTTGCCTTTTTTTTTTTCCAATCCCACACTGCAAGTGGCAAGGAAAAGTTGTTCATGTGCAATTTCATGTTGTATGGCTGTATCTGAATTATATGCTATGAAAATTCTATGGAGATTGGTGGCTGAATTTGGTATGCATTTGTATTGGAGCCTATTGAGTTTCTAGGCCAGCTGTTTCTATATAACCAGGTTGTAATATGTAGAAAACATTACCCAAACTTATACACTAATTTGCCAAAAGAAATATAATTATGTACATTAAGAATTATAGAAAAACGAGATTGGATCAAGCCGCAGAAAGAAAGTGATGAAGAATGAAGGGCCACAAACTTTTCACGTTTGAGGCTTGTTCAATAGCTGCTCACTAGATGATATTTGTTTCCTTGGATATCTTTTTTTTTTTTTTTAAATATTCCTCTTTTCAATTAAAAGCATGATGCTGTGTTTATTTTAGTGCTTTTCTCTCCCTTTGTTACAGTATCTCATGGGTTCTAGTGCTTGCTTCTCACCATGTTTGCAAGTATTTGTCAGTGATTAGAGTTCATTAATATATCATGTTCTTATAGCAAACGGTAACCCATTCGGCTTCCATTTTGTAATTTTTGTTTTCTATCTGCGTTTTGTGGTCCTGTCGGGTCTTTTGGGCGCACCCCCTTGCGTTAAGCCAGGGGTGCCCCTATCTTGACCCCCAGATTTCCTGCAAGAGGAGCCCACTGGGTAAATGTTGCTGTTGTTGTTGTCTCTTATTGACATTTCAATGCATACAAAATAATCATCAACTAACAAGCATTCAGCTTTCTTGTAGATTCCTCTTCTTTTTCACTGACAAAGCTAAGATGGAGGATTCTGACGATATACATGCTGCTTTAGCATTGATGTATGGATATGCTGCAAAGTATGCTCCATCAACAGTCATTGAAGCTAGAATAAATGCTCTTGTGGTATGATATTGGCTTTACTGCAGAAAACCTTCAAATTTTATCTGGGAATATGGTTAGCTTATTGGTATTGTAATCACAAGGCATGTTCTAAGGAATCCATATGCTCAACATTTGAATAAATGTGTATCATTTAGGCATAATCTTCTAATTGTAAAACATCCTTTAGCTCATGTTTGTGTTTTCATTTCTACTGTTGCAATAGCAATTTGTGTTGCTATACTGGCGCCTAAAAGCCAGCATGTGAATGCCTTTCTTACATAACTGAATTTTTGCGAGATATGAAGATCTTTTTCAAAACATATTTCAACCGACGCTACTGAATTTGAAAGATCAAGAAAAAGGTTATAATAAAATATATAAATTTTTCTGGAAAATGGAGTTAAAAATGAAAATTTTAAGTGTGTAATTGTTCATTTCTTTGAACTTCTTCCTTCATATCATGTATATGAGTAAGTTTTTTTATATATCCCTGCTATGTCTTAGGGAACAAACATGCTGTCACGTCTTCTAAACGTACGCCATCCTACAGCAAAGCAGGCTGTTATAACTGCTATTGATTTACTAGGTATGTGTTTAATACATCTAACTTATTTTTGGTGAAGCATTGCCATCATACAGCATAGCATGAAGTACTTCCACTCCCACAAGAAAAATTGAAATCTCAAGTTCTTTTTCCTTGTTTATTCCAGTATAATTAAAGAATGGACATTTGTAGCAATACTTGCTTATATAAAAACAGACGCTAGATCAATGATTGAGATATTTGGATTCTTTGAGATTGTTCATCCTGTAAAAAGGGTTTAGGTTCAGATTAATCAGATGCAGAGTTTTATTTTATCCTGATAAAACAACAAATTACATCTTGGGTACTCAAACTTGTGTATATATATTGCCACTTATATGAAACTCATGTGTTTGAATTATTCATTTTTGATACTATTTTTCTCTTTTTTTTGGAGATTATTCTTTGTATTTTATTATGTATTATACACGTCTAAAACAATGAACTCATCCGATATGAATCTACTTGAGGGTTCATATTTGTTCAATGAATAATATTTATTTCTTAATAGATTTGAATTGTGATTTTGTATATAAATTTGAACTTTGATTCTTGTAGTCTGATCTAATGTATATTATTCACACTCCTTCCAATCTAAAATGAGTGTTGTTTTAGCACTTGGAGATTGAGGAAAACTTGTGTCAAAAGCTAAAACGACAATTATTTTAGATCTAAAGGAGTAAAGAAATTGTTTTCCCCCTTTTCTAGTTTACAGTTTACCTAGTGTGATTTCACCCTTAAATATTAAATATGGTCTGTGCAAACTCTATATTGTCTGCATGGTCAAAGTACATGTGTAGAAGGATGTCAGATTATTTGCTATAAGCGGAATCGAAATTTAATGCCACTCGGGCAACAAGAAGCTATGAAGGTGGGATAGCTACTCATTTGTTTGTTGCATGTGATGGGTGATATTATGTAATTTTGCAGGTAGGGCTGTCATTAATGCTGCAGAGAGTGGTGCATCTTTCCCTCTCAAAAGAAGAGATATGTTACTTGACTACATTTTGACTTTGATGGGTCGTGATGATGATGATGACAGCTTTGCTGACTCTAGTCTTGAACTCCTGCGTACTCAGGTTGTGATATCATTCTCCACGGTCAACTTTACAAAAGCTTCTTATAACTTATAAGTTGGTCATTAAGCATATTTATATTTTAATTCCTACAGGCACTGGCTTTGAGTGCCTGCACTACTTTAGTTTCAGTGGAGCCAAAATTAACAATGGAAACCAGAAACCTTGTTCTAAAGGTGGTAAATTAAGTAAATTGTTTGCTTGCAAGTGATATTGGCCTTTTTATTCCATGAAGATTATTCTTTTTGATATTTGGATATTGGCAGGCCACTTTGGGCTTTTTTGCTGTCCCAAATGAACCGTCCGAGGTCATCAACCCCCTCATAGAAAACCTCATTGCTCTTCTGTGTAGAATTCTTCTTACAAGGTATCTTACCCATGTCTTGATTAAAGAATATATTACGCTTATATTAGAAGTTTTTTCTTATCTGGCTGTTGGCTTACATCTTCAAAATGTAATGCTAGACATCGAATTATTGAATTATTCGTAGATTAATGCTTCCAATGCCTTTGAACATATGAGTTAAATTCTTAAGCCTTGAGGATCAATTTCAATAGTGATCTTCTAGATTATAAATTTCCACAGAAGCAGTTCTACCTGTGTAATAGACAGATCAAGAGTATAATATGCTTATTAAACAGATCAATGTCATTTCTTCAGCTTCATCCTCACCAAGTTCTGTTTATGATAACCAAGAACCTTTCTACATATATTGAAGCTTTACAATGGGTGTTAAATTCCTACTGACTGCCATATTTATTTATTGATTAGTGGAGAGGATGGGAAAAGCCGCTCAGAACAGTTACTGCATATCTTGAGACAAGTTGATCAGTATGTTTGTTCGCCTATCGATTATCAAAGGATTAGAGGCTGTCGAGCAATCTACGAGATGCTTGTGAAATTCCGGATGCTTTGTGTTAGTGGATATTGTGCATTTGGCTGCCATGGAAGTTGTCCTCACACGAAGCAAGTTGATCGTGGATTGCATGCAAACTTTTCAAACCTGACAAGTAATGACGTTTCCTTGTCCATTTTCTCGGCTTTATAACCAAGAAATATACTCTGTGATGAGATTTTTTTTTGAAATTTAATAATTTATTGTGCTGATTCAGATGCTTTTATGTTGCCTACTCGGGATGCCTTGGTTCTTGGAGAAAGAGTTATCTTTTATCTTCCGCGCTGTGCAGATACCAATTCTGAAGTCAGAAAACTCTCTGCACAGGTTGTGACTGTCAGCAATTTCCTTATTTATCTTAGCAGCACCTTGCAAACATATGTTGTGCTTTTGTAGCTATCATTTTATTTTTATGTATTAAAAATACAAAGTTGTGGTGTTCTTATTACTTTCCTTACAGGTTCTGGATCTATTCTTCAGCATCTCTCTTTCTCTCCCAAGGCCTGGGAATTCAGGGTCAGCTTTTGATGTGGAACTGTCTTATAGAGCATTGTCCTCCCTTGAGGATGTTATAGCTATTTTAAAAAGAGTGAGTTTTTTCTGCTAACTTGTGTCTTGTTCTGTTAACTATGTTGAGATTATAAACAATTTCTCACTCTTGCCTTTTGCTTTTGATGTACAGGATGCTTCAATTGATCCATCTGAGGTCTTTAACAGGATAGTTTCTTCTGTGTGTACATTACTTACCAGGGATGAGGCAAGTATCTTAATTCTCGTAATATGAGAAATTACATGCCTACTGAAATGCCTAAATCAAATGGGTTCAACAATAAATGGATAAGCATTTTTGTAATAATTAAAGTAGCAATAATAATAAATTAAAGTCGAACCAATGGCCAAATGAAAAAGGAAATAGACCAAACACACTCTTGCCAATCTAATTGGTAAGAGTGACTTTTTTTCTCCAAGGATGAATTCTTTTCTCTCTCTCGCAATCCATATTGCACACATTATGGGCTACAGCTGCATTGCCTGGTTTTTCTTCCATAAACCAAGTAAAACTTTTGCCAAAAATGAGATACAATACTACATGTTATTTTCTCTGTTGTGGTATTGAGTTAATCTTGTTATTTGTGTATTATTGACTAAGCATTTTTACAAGGGAGAAAACCATGCTTACCATATTTAATTCGCTTTCTAAGCCTGACTGGACGATGTCTTGATACCAGGCTTTTCAGACAATGAACATTAGTATCTGTTTTGAACCTACAGCTTATTTTGTTGCCCTTTCAGCTTGTTGCTGCACTAAGTGGTTGCACTTCAGCTATATGTGATAAGATCAAGCAATCAGCAGAAGGTGCTATTCAAGCAGTCACTGAGTTTGTGATGAAAAGGGGTACTGAGCTAAATGAGTCAGATGTTTCAAGGTAGATTATTTGTCAATTCAACTTTTTTTATCCACCTGATAAATTATTCCTGATTCTTTTCATGATAAATGCTTTCTATCAGCTTATTTTTACTTCTGAAGTCTTATGTTAAATGAGTTTATAATTCCTTTTTTTTTTCTATAATAATACATATTCTATCCATTTCCTGCAGGACTACTCAGTCATTGCTCTCATCTGTAGCTCATGTGACAGAAAAGTACTTGCGGCAGGAAACACTTCATGCTGTATCTTTGTCTATTTAATTTCTTTCCATTTTCGTCATTTACATAAAAGTTGAACTTATGACCTCAATCCAAGGACTGATTTTTTCACTAGACTATCCTCTATATGAAATACGAATTTCCTACACCTTTTACCCTATTGCTGGACTAAGCTAGATTGTGCTTAATTTTTCATGAATGCCCTTGACATCTCTGAAGATATGTGCTCTAGCAGAAAACACGAACTCAAAGACTGTGTTCAATGAAGTGCTGGCTACTGCAGGAAGAGATATTGTCACAAAGGACATATCTAGACTACGTGGTGGTTGGCCAATGCAAGATGCATTTTATGTAAGTCATGGATGGAAGAATTTTTTTAGTTTGGTGAATGAAATCAGGTGCATTTTTTTTATGAGGAACTCGTATGAGCAAAAGATTACTGAATAAATGGCTTTCTGTTTAGAACAACTGCTGTTCAGCTCAAAATTGAAAAAACATGAACCTACTGTTGATAGTTTTATCTTCTCAAAGAAATTGGATAATTCATAATATTGTTTTTCATTATGGTGTTACTTTTTCTGGGGGCGGGAGTTGGTGGAGATAGAGGTACTGGAAATAAAAGGCAAATGGTAATTTTGCAAAGCCATGCATCTTTTACTTTTATCATTGGCATCTAAACCTGGCTTCTATGTCATCTGAAAGTAAAATGGTGCACTCTATAGTTACATCAGTGCTCTTTGGTGTTTCAGTTCAAGGTTCAATGTTTTGATAGTAGCTTGAATGTCTGCCTTAATAATATTTTGTATCGTCACGTGATTATATGTATTTACATTGTCCACAAGCAACTATTCATACATTTTTCTTTTTCTTGGATATATTTTACAGGCTTTTGCTCAGCACACTGTTCTTTCATTCCTGTTTTTGGAACATGTAATAGCAGTCCTTAACCAAACTCCCATTAGGAAAAGTAATGCAGAGAAAGGGGATAGCTCAAGCCAACACAATGATAATCGTATTGATCATGATATTGTACAAGCTGCTATTTTCGCTCTTACTGCCTTCTTCAGGTTTCATTTCTTGCTTTCTTTTTTCTTTTCAATGTTCCTGTTGCTGCATTAATGAATGTGAGAAAAGCTAAAACTGTACACATTTGTCTTCTTTCGTAGGGGCGGAGGGAAAACCGGAAAAAAAGCAGTTGAAAACAGTTATGCTTCTGTACTTTCTGCACTTATCCTTCAATTGGGTAGTTGTCATGGTCTGGCTAGCTGTGGTCAGCATGAACCACTAAGGTAAAGGTCGTAAGGATGGTGTCTAAACCCTTTGATTCTGTTGTAGTTGATTGCTTTATCTTGAAACAACACTGTGACATTCCCTCAGCTATTTGTCTTTTGTGACTATATTTTGCAGGGCTCTTTTGATTGCATTTCAGGCCTTCTGTGAATGTGTGGGAGATCTTGAGATGGGAAAGGTTGGAAATTTTTCTACTGGTTTATTATTTTTCTGAATTTTTTTTCCAACACATATGGTTGATATTTTGAACTGTACCCCTTCCAGATTATAGCAAGAGATGGTGAACAAAGTGAAAATGAAAAATGGGTCAGCCTCATTAGAGATATTGCGGCTTGTGTATCTATAAAACGACCAAAGGAGGTAATCTTTTGCTTATCAAGTGGATGGATCTATGTTGGAGTATTAACAGCATTTCCTTTATTCTTTCATCTATTTGTAGAAAGTTCAGGAAAACGTATTTATTAATATGTTTGTCCTAGTATTTTTATCATAATTTAACTTTTGTTCGTGTCTGGTCGATTTAGATTCCCGCTATCTGCTTGATTCTCAGCAAATCATTGAATCAGCAAGAAGAGTTCCAAAGGGAAGCAGCAGCAGCTGCATTGTCGGCATTTATTAGCTATAGGTATGTTTTTTGATGTTTCTTCTGGAGTGAAAGAAACATCAGTCTAGCTCTCATTGTTTATGACCGACTCATTTGCATGCGCCAAGCTAATGTCAAATATTAAGCTCCTTTGAATAGATACAGTAAAGATAGCTTTTAATATTTTGAAAATTGATTATTTTTCAAGTTCCGGGCGCACCCCCTCTGCGTCAAGTCAGGGGCCTGACCCCCCAGATTCCGCTGAAGCGGAGCTACACAGGGTCAATGTTGTTGTTGATTATTTTTTCAGTACTGTAAATATCACTGAAAGATAAAATTAAATTCCATGTTTCTGTCTATGGTATCTTTAACCTACTCACATGGCCTTAAAAAATGTTCAACATTTGTCACCGGACATCCTGAAGTAATTTGGCCTCTCCAGAATATGCCAAGGCCTTTTTTAAAGCAGGACGAAAAACTTTTTTTTTAAAGAATTTGTTCAATCATCTGCCATTTTATTTTGGCAAATGCCGTGGTCATAGTGGAAAATTAAGAAAGTTGATGTTTTTGGAAGAGCAAATATGGTAATTGTTTAAAACTTAAATAGGGGGAGAATGACGAAAAAATTATTTTATACAAGGTTCTTTTGGTTGATCTAAATGGTTTAATGCTCTCCTCTGTTATCTTTGGTTAAGAAAAGCAAAAAAATGTTCCTGATAATGCTCTTGTTGTACTTGTTTGTATGATTGGATTTAATTGGTAATGTGAAACTAACTTTTGTAAAGTTCTTGGTCATAAAAAGTTTGTTAATATTGTTACAGCGATGGACATGAAACATTGTTAGAGAAGATGGTTGAAGCTTTATGCCGGCATGTGACAGATGACTGTGCAACTGTTAGGCGTCTCTGTCTTAAAGGACTTGTACAGGTCTAACATTTATTAATTTAATATTGTCAGTTGCTCAAAGATCTCTCCTTTGTAGCATTTTTGTACTAATTGCTGGACCAGGAACTATAAATCATTTCCAAAATATAATGTCATAAGTTTAGAATTAAGATGCTTTAAAAAAAATTAAAAAGGTTTACAGTTAATATTTCTTTTTGATTATGTTTTCCATTCAAGTTCTATGTTTATTTCATAAAAATATAAATAGGCCAAAGAGTTCTTGGTAAACTGGTTTAAAAAGAAATTGAAATTTTCATACATATTTCCAAAATCTTACCCAAATTTCACCTAGGATCCAGTTTCATTGTTCATTTGCATGATTGAGCGTGCTTTTAATTTTTACATCTCTTTTACATTGACCTTAAGTTTTTTTGTTTTTGTTTGGCTTTGCAGATTCCTTCAGCTCATATTAATCAATATACACCTCAAGTACTTGGGGTAATATTGGCACTGCTTGAAGATTCAGATGATTCTGTTCAGCTCACTGCAGTGTCATGTTTGCAAATGGTGATTCTCTACCCTTCTGCATCTTCCTAGCTGAGTTAGTCATTGAAATACATATAACACCGGCATTTTTTCATTGAATGACAGATTCTTGAAACATCATCCAGTGATGCTGTGGAACCAATCTTACTCAACCTCTCTGTGCGGCTCCGGAGTCTTCAAGTATATTCCTTAGCACATATCTAGCTCTAAAACTCCTTGTTGGTCTCATTCTGATATTTTAAGCTGGGAAAGGATATGCAAATACATTCATCTGCAAACTCCATTTATTCAAGTAAAATTATATTTGTGCATAAGTTGATACACTTCTGTCTTAGGATTTCAAAATTGTTCTGTTATTCTTTCCCAACGCCCCTCCCCACAAGAAAAATAAACAACCACAGGTAGAAAGTCATTCAGGAAGGACAGAAAAAATTTTCCTTATTGATTGCCAAGCATATGGCTACAATCAACCTCAGTTGTGTCCATGGGAAATATCTGTCTTTTGGTAAAAGATACATTGGACATTGTCTAACTGTCTTGTTGCCTTGCTGTTATCTATGTCTCATCACTTCTATAGCAAGCTAAAGACTCTTTGAGATCTGACATTTTTTTTAGGATTTAGATTCTTATGGTAGTTTATAGAACTGAATTCAATCTATAAACTGAAAACTAGAAGAATTGGTTGACTGTACTTTTTAAAAGATATGCTGGAATATATATCATTTTCTACCTCTTTCATGTATGTGCAAAGGTGAAAAGGAATATTATGATCAGTCAATCACTAAGTTGCCATCTTGGGAAGCGATTGTATTTAAATTTTAACTAGCCTATGATGCTGTTTGACCTTGTACATACTTAAACTTCATATTCCATTGCAAATTGTAAGGAATTGCTCACTCAAGCCCCCTTTGTAAATAGGTATGCATGAATTCAAAGATGCGAGCTGGTGCTTTCGCAGCATTTGGATCTTTGAGCATCTTTGCTGTTGGTGAACAACATGACGCGTTTATTGAGCAGGTTTCTTCCTTGGAATCCAAACTCCTTGAAAATGAAAAGAACAATATAAAACAGAAAAATGCCACCTTGTACCTTCTTATGAGGAATTGACAAGATATATTCTGTTTTTTTATTGCATTTTGGCTTAGAAATCTCGTTTTCTATCTGTCATTTGTAGGTACAATCCGTGCTTCCGCGCTTGCTTTTGCATCTTCATGATGATGATGTTAGTGTTCGTCAAGCTTGCAGGGTAATTGTAGAAACACACTGATTTGTTCATAAAGAGTTCCATGTCTTAATTTGCTTTATTATGATAGAATCTGATGCTGTTTTTTCATTTTTACCAGAGCACCCTAAAGCATATTGTTACCTTCTTGGATCTAGAGCAAATTGCTGCACTTTTTAGTAACCACTATTTTAATTCCGACCACAGGTCTGTGTGAGTTCATTTTCTTCTTCTGTAAACTATTGTTGTGTTTCTGCATTTGTCTTTATTTACCCTTTCTGCATCTTTTCAGAAGCGACTATGAAGACTTCATCAGGGACTTAACTAGACATTTCTGTCACCAACTACAATCTAGGATTCAAACATACATAGCATCAGCTGTACAGGTTTGAGTCTTCCGCAGATTCTCACTATTGAGAGGCTTTACATTTCAGCATAAAATTGAATGATTTGGCATGATGATGAGAATCTGTAGTTAGATTTGTCAAAATGTGGTGCAATCTAAGAACACGACCGGCTGGTATTTTAGGATTAGAGTGGATCAATTTTTTGACTCATTTCTATTGGACCCATGAATGGCATGAACCCAACCAAAATAAAATGAACCCGAGATGACTTGTATTATAACTATCAAAACCATCTCGATCCATAACCTGGCCACATTTTACCCAAAAAATCGTAGGGATGTGTGTTAAGGTGTGAATTCTAGGTAGGTTGATCCTTAGCATTGTAATTTTTCCATGCACCTTTTCTACACAGTTCCACTAATCTTTTTTTATTAATCCAAATTGTGCTAATCCCTTTTCTGATACGATGTGGTATCTGAATAACTCTGATCATATGTTGCATGATTTCAGTATATACCTGGTATATAGACTCTCTTTTTCTTCCAAGCATCAAAACTCTAATTAGAGGACTCATTTGGAAAGGGAAAAAATATGGAATGAAGGCTGAATTATTTGAGTTTGCTAACTGCAATTTAATGATGCAGGCATTTGATTGTCCTTGGCCAATCATCCAGGCAAATGCCATATACTTCTCCAGCTGCATTCTTTCTGAAACAGAAGATCTTCGTATTTTGACTCTCTATTATACTCAGGTCATTTCTTAACCTTTCACTTGAAAAATAAGAAGAAAAAAAATCTGTCAAATAGATTGTTCTGACTTGTAGATCTAAACAATGCTAAAACCGCTATGCTTTCTTGTAGGTTTTTACTATGTTAGTTGGCCAAATGAGCCGCTCGCCTGACGCAACTGTTAGAGCAACATGCTCTACAGCCTTAGGCATGCTACTGAAATCAGCCAATTCCCTCTCATGGAGATCAGCTCGATTTGATCGAGACGATTCTTCTAGAAGAGGCTCTTAAGCAAAAAACAAAAAAGTTACATGTCAGAAATCCTAACTTGGTAAATTCGGATTAAGCGCCCTTGCAAAATGATGTTGGTAGTGAAGAAAATAAGTTAATGAGAGGATCTGAGCTTTAATCCCTCGCTTGGAAATCAAGTTTTTGATCTGTAAGTAAATTTTTCACTACTCTCATCTTGATGATATTTGTGAATTGTGATGTGAAAAAAATGAGGACATTTGATTTATTGTTTGTTCTTTTGTGTGTGATTTGAGTAATGTGTGCTAGTATTGTCAGCAGAGTTGTAGATTGTCCTGCTAATGTGTAGGGCTTTGTAAAGTGCTTTTGTCTGAACAATTTTTTAAATCATTGTAAGTTGCTTTCACTATATTTTTTTTAATAAAGTTGCATTGCATTGCGAGTGTCTGAACTCTGAAGCACTTATGGACTACTCCAATTTTTAGTTGTTATAGTACATTTATGTTAGAAAACTGTTAATAGTACAGCACCACATGCTCCACATAGGTTTATGCTTAGAATCAGAATCTCTCGGCTTTATTCTATCGTTGCCAGTAGAGCATCTGTTGTTCATTGCACACTGAGCTAGCCACTAAAAACCTTGAGATACCATTTGTTCACCTAGTTGTTATGTAAGACAAAAACCTTGAGAAGCTTTGAGATAGCTTGAGATTTTGACATTATTAATATTCTTGTAGTGACCTTTAAAGATTGAAAATTTATGCTTCCCCAATTAATGTTAGAAAATAGTCTCAAAATATTACTACTAGTTATTCATTGATAGACACTCTTTTTGAAAGGGGATAGTGATGGATCTTTCGGGGACAGGCAAAATTTTCAAGTGTTACGCTACGTATGAAATGTTGTTGACAGAGTTGTTAAACAGTATTGACAATTTTGAATTGATTTGAAAATTTGGGTCTTTTTTTTTATTTATACTATTAATTATTGCTATATTCCAGTGTTCTTGCATTAAATCCATGAAGTAGTTGGATGATTTTGCTATTGTTAAATGATTTATTTTGTTTTTGTCACTTTCTTTGCAAGAACATTTTTTTTTGACAAATTCTTTGCAAGAACATTGCATCCAAACATTTTGTCCACGCCCATGAAAAGGAGCTGAACGTGAGAAAGTGCACCTTATGGGCAACTTTTTTTTTTGGTTGAAGGAGAGGCAGTACTCTCCGGGCTTTTAGCCCTTTTTATTACCACAAGAAAAGGGGGTAGCCGACAGAAAATGTAAAATATCCTCCGGCGGGTCAAGTAATATATGAAGCCCTAAACTAAAATCAAAAGCATAACTAGCTAAATAGTCAGCGACCAAATTCGCCTCCCTGTAAATATTCTTAAAACAAATTTTACATGCGTTGTACTTCCTAAAAGCTGAGAAAACATGTTAACATCAATTTTATTTCTTAGAAGTTCAAATTGGGGTGGAATGCCGTGCTGGGGCTACAAACTTCCTAACCAAGGTCATCGGATTGAATCGTTTAAGGTTCTTAGGATCAAATCGCTGAATCATAGGAATCTACGTTATAACAAAAAGTGTGTAATGACAATCTAATATATTGTATATTTCTTATATATGAAGCTAAAACATAACAAATATCATGAAGGGCTTGCTTTACTTTTTCTTTAAATATAACAAGCTCGAAGTTGACAAGTAAACATATTGCAAGATAAATGAGGGTACTGTAATAGAATTGTGAGGTAGATATTGGACATATTAATAACATTAAATATGATAGTATTTTTGTAAGATCTTAGTTTGTAGGATGGATATTGTTGGTAGGAATGAATCATACAAAATCACCCACCTTTTATATTAAATCATTTAAGATCCAAGTCTAATAAAATCTACTAAAATTGGTGAATTGTTTTGATAGTTTTGACACGTCTCATTCATTCAATGATTGCATTATACCATGCAAGCAACTCTTCACGAAGAATTAACCTCATATCAAGACTAGCCAACAATCTACAAGAATTACACTAATGCTGTGTTCGGCATTGTGGGAACTTTTTTGTTCTACCTTTTCATCTAGACGAAAGCTCCCATTTTCAACACCCTCTTACTCCCAAGGGTGTGGATTTTGGAGAAATTAAACTCCATCTATATAAATTCATCTCCCAAAAAACTAGTGTCAAATGGATCCTAATTCCCCCTCAATTTCTTTACATGCTCTATAAACGCCGTCACATTCAACTCCGACGAGCCACCCTCCTCCACCGCCGCCTTAGCCACCGCCCCAATCTCCCGAGCCCTCCTCCTCCGCTCTCTTCCTTCCTCCCCGCCTCCCATCAACTCCTCCACCGCCCTCTTCACCTTCTCCCTCCCGACAAACGCCTCGTCCCCATCCCCATCCCGACCCTCGCTACTAACCTCAACTCCAACCCTAACCCCAACCCGAAGCACGTCCACAACCAACTTCTCGTTATAAAACTGCTCCGCGAACATCGGCCACGTCACCATCGGCACCCCCGCCCGAACCCCCTCCAGCACGGAGTTCCACCCGCAATGCGTCACGAACCCGCCCACCGCCACGTGTGACAAGATCGCCGCCTGTGGGGCCCACTCTCTAACAACAACCCCCCTTCCTTTCACTCCCTCTTCTATAAAATCCAACTCCTTTGTAACACCTTCTCCCTCTCTAACTACCCATACGAACTTCCGGTTCGATCTCATCAACCCTAATCCGATCTCAACCAGCTGCCTCGGCGAGATCCGAGCCATGGTCCCGAAGCAAACGTAGATAACAGAACTCGGTTCCTCCACGGAATCGAGCCAATCCAAACAAGAGTGATGATTCTCGACGGAATCATCATCATCATTCGAAATCGAGGAAAGCGGGCCAATGCAGAACACGTTCTCCTTGATTCCTCGATAGAGGTTGCAGTAATCGGGCTCCAGAGCTTCAAACGTGTTCATCAGAACCCCATCGGAGCAATCGAGCGAACGCGCGAACTGATCGCGGAGATTCCTCCCAGATTCGCTCGCCGATCTTCTCAGCATGAGCGGGAGCTGCGCGTTGGTGAATTCCACCCTGTGCGGAAGATCGGGGACCAGAAAAGGATCCGAATCGGAGCTTGCGCTCGTGATTAGGCCATGAGCTTGGATTTGGTGAGTGACGAAGAGCGTGAAGCAAGAGACGGTGCCGAAATTGAACCTCGGGATGGAGAATTCGGCGGCGAGGTCGGAGGTCCAGAGGAAGCTGGAGATCAGGAAGGAAGGTTTGGGGGCTAGGGTTTGGAGGATGGATTTGGCGGGTTGGAGGAGCGAGTTGCAGGCGAGGAGGAAGCGGGTTCGGAGCTCCAGGGAGGGGAGGGAATCGAGGGATTCGGATTCGAATGGGAGATTTGGATCCGAATTGGGGGAAGGGAGGAGGCGGATGTGGATTTGGTGGCCGGAGAGGAGGGGTTGGAATCGGACGGCGAAGGAGGGGGTTAGGAGGACAGTGACGATGAGGCCGCGTCGGCGGAGGAGGAGGGAGAGGGAGGACATGGGGAGGGCGTGGCTTTGGGAGGGGATGGGGATTAGGACGGCGTGGAGTGGTGGTGGAGGAGGTGGAGACGCCATTGATGACGTCTGATGACGTGAGAACTGAGAACACTGAGACTCTGAGAGTGAGAGTGAGGTGGATCAAGGGATATTGTGATGGACTGATGGTGGTGATAAGGGTTTATTGATTACTTAAAGCAACTATAAGCATGCTTTGTGGATGGCATATTGTATACACAAGGATGAATATACACATGTATTTAACTTTATATTTTCTTATAATATACACATGAAGCAAATAAATCATGAAATCAAAATTTCATAAAAAAATATTTAAAAAACAAGTTGGTTAGATTTTCAACACATACCTAAAAACTATTGTTCTTTTTTTGGCCGAAAAGAATTATTGTTTTTTTTACCTCTTTAAAGTTTGAGTTATTTGTGTAGCACCCAACAAAAGTTTACTCTTTTCTGTCAAAAGCATGGAGTGAATTTACTCTACTCTTTTCTGATAAAATTAGAGCTTACCAACTAGAATAATTTCCATCAACAAAAGATCCATTCCAATATATAGTAGCGTGGTGCCTAGGTTTTGTTGTACATTTTGCAAAGTACAACAAACCAAGAAATCTTCCATGCATGCAAAACAGAACCATATGGCAAAAAGAGTTTCCTTGCAAAAATGTATCATTTCCATAATTTCACACTAGAAAATGAGTTACACGAACACGAAATCGAGAAACGGCATGCGAAAATGTGTCATTTCCATAATTTTACACTAGAAAATGAGTTTTCGACACAAAACAGAACCAATATGGCAAAGAGATGTCGTTCATGAGTTTCCGACACGAAACGAAATGGGAAAACTTGTCGTCCATGAGTTTTCGACGTGAAACGAAATGGGAAAACATGTCGTCCATGAGTTTTCGACGCGAAACGAAATGGGAAAACATGTCGTCCATGAGTTTCCAACACGATACAAACCGGGAAAGCATGTCGTCTGAGTTTCCGACATGATACAAAACGGGAAATATGTCGTCTATGAGTTTCCGACACGAAACGAGATGGGAAAACACGTCGTCTATGAGTTTCCGACACGAAATGAAAACAAGAACACCGGCCTATTACAGGTTTTCGGGCAACATAGCAAGTAATTTCCAGCAACCTTACCTGATTTCTAAGTTCACACTCCAATCATCCGAAACTAGTGAGTCGGTCGGTACAGGCATAAGCCTCGGGATCAGTTCCTGCCACGTCAGAAACCCGACGATGGAAGTTGCAATTGCAGCATCACAACATCACTGAATTCAACTATATTGGGAAAAAATTCCCTCTTTGCAATGATCTACAATGCAAAAGTAGCACAATTAATACAAAGACTTAAAAAAAGACTCAAAATTATATGCAAAAATTATGAATTCATCAAACCTGTTCTTCAGTCATCATCTTAAATCCAAGCTTAAACCAGATCCCCTGTGCAGCTTCAGTAGCTGGAAGAACAATACTCTTGACATTATGGGACTCACAAATTCCGCGAATTATGTAGAATAATGCATGAAAGTAGCCCTACATATGAAATCGGTATTATTAGCCATAGAAAATTAGACTTTGATAAAAGAAAAATATATGTAACAGGTAAATTAGCTCACTTTTCCTCTGTGATTAGAATGAGTTGTAATAAGAGGCAGTTCAGCAACCTCTTGGCTGAACAATCGAAAAACTGCAGCTGACACAACCTTGGATCTGGGCATTTTCAATGAAGAATCATATCAAGAATGATGCAGAGAAGTGTAATAGGCAATCCAAAAAGGCGAGAAGAATGAAGTCTTACTTTTTCAACAACACGGCGCAATGCATCCCATAAAATTGTAGACCATCCACATTTTCACTTCAAGTGAGAAATACACAATCAAGGAATTGCATCATATTAGTAAAACAGAAAGATTTATATTTTAAATTTTAAATTAGGCAGGAACATAAAGCCTACCCATGAACCATCCGACGGATTAAGCTCTGTCTAGTTCCACAAGATAAGAGACCAAAACCCTTCTGTAAGAATTCAAAGTGCACAGTAAGAAAACATAATCATTCAAGGCCTAATAATGTAATTGATAATGACAAAATTGAAACAACTTACTTGTAATAAAGATATAGTCTTTTTCAGAAGTTGATTTGTTTTTGTTTCCTTGCAAGAAACCGGGCCACTCAGAAGCCGCCAACTCACGTCAAAATCTATTGCAAAATCCGAACTCTGTTGCATATGCTTATTTATCATAGCAGATAAAGCACTTTGTGAAAGCTTGTGCGTTCCGCTTTTCAAGAGATTGTGCAATGAGAAATGAATATTTTGACAACTGAAGGTGCAGAACCAATGACCTTTTGGAAGCTCCTGAATACAGAAGTAGCAAATGTTTATACAATGTCAAAAGTAGAATATCTAATTTTGAATGCCTTTTTAAGAGCTTAATTTGACTGGGCTATCAAGTTCATAAATTTTGGATTGGTCAACTAAAATGTTTCTTAGGGCGCACTTACGTTAAGATCAGCCAAGTTATGTGTCTTTAAGCAGCCAACATGAGACTCTCTATCACACTGAAAAAAAAAGTATCAGATCTCCATTTGAAACAAATAATGCACTGTACAATAATCAACTATCCATTTTGAACCTACAAACCCAGTACAATAGATGTTACCTGATCGCAAAGAAGCATCGTGCTAGGCCCAAATGGTTCATTTTGGAAGTCAATTCCTCTGCAACAAAAGCAAGAACCAAGAGAGAAAAAAAAGTTCATTTTTGAAAAATGATGCTAGTATACTTCTATTGCATGAATAAATATTTAAAGATGAATTCATCCAAAAAAATATATATATTTAAGCATAAAATGTATCACAGCACCTGCACAAGTAACATTTAGTTTGTCCAAGTTGAATGATATCGCTCTCGGCACTCTGAACATCTTGATTGCTTGCCTGCTTTATTGAATCAGCTCTTTTATCTACTTTAGCTTCTTGGCCGTTGACCTCAACTCCGTCTATTGTAGCCACTTGAGTGATGACTTTGCTATCAACACTCCTGCCTCTCCTATATGCATTTTGGCAGCTTGTACAGAGCCATTCAGAATGCGGCTCTTGCATCCGAGAAGTACATTCTAAATAATAACAACAACAAGCCAGTAAGTTCCCAAGTTCTGGGGGTCGAGACGTATGCATCCATACCCCAAGCTAGAGGGTGATTCTTATAGACCCAAGAGGCAAAGACAGCATTCTACATAATATATGAGGGAAAATAATCTAAATAAGATGTTTACAACAGAAATAAAAAGGCACATGACCAATTAATTTAGTACATTACACATGGATAGACAACCATGCACAATGTACAGCACCAATCATAAAACCAATAACAGTTCAATAAAAGAAAAAATATATATATACTTCAAAGCTACACACCCAAATATTTTTCACGTATGGCAATATATCCCTATTTTGTAATAAGGAAAATAAGTGGGCTTAAAGTGCAATATGGTCAAAGTTGATCAAAAGACTTAAATGATCTAGCGTGTAATCAGTTGGGGGCTATATTGAATGAAATACAGAAAATCCTCTTTACTCTCTATCTCTCTATCCCTAACCTCTTTCCTAATCTCCCTTCTTCTTAATTTCTTCTTCTACCCTCTCTCATCTCTCGGGTCATTACAATATTTTCCAATAAGAGAAAACTTTGTGCGATCATTATCCATTATAAGGAAATTATAGTTGATAAGCATGTTTCAACAAACAAACTCACAGACAAGGATGTCAAGAGAAGCTAAAAGGCACCCATAACCTTGAAATGGAGCGAGAGAAAAAAAAGTTAAATAAATTTGTTCCAAAAGGCCCAAGAAGACAAAAAGTTCATGCTTTCCTTATGGATCATAAATCTTGTGTGCAGAAAGCAATAAAAAGAATTTTTAGTGGATCCATTATTACACAACACTTAAGTTTTAAACAAACAACATACTACATTACTACATGAGAATATGCTCTCTTAACCTTTTGACAGTGCTCAAAAGTCAACCGACTGGTCTAAAAAGAGCATTCTAATTTATAAACAAAATATATAATGTATATAAGAAAAGTTAGGTTTACTACCTATATGAAATGATTTGAAGCAATGACTACAATGCAGTAGGTCTCCTCCGCCTTTATTACATGTATTGCAATGGCTGTCATGCATCTGAACATCTTCACATCGTCCCTTAAGTTGTTTTGCAGAGTTATCTAATTTCTCTCTGTTTGAAAGACCTCGAATGTTGGAATATCTGCCAAGAATGACATGTCAAAAGCCTCAAAATAATTTGTTCAACTTTTTCAGATTAAGTTAGAGTTTACTAATCAAATCTTTGACTGGAGTATTTTCCAATCACGAAAGATTCTTTCCAATATATAGTATCTAGTTTTTGTTCTGCATTTTGCAAAAGTTCAACATATGACTAATACTAGAATTAATCAGGTAATCTTTAGTGCATGTAGGTTCCAACAACCTACCTGTTTTCTAAGTTTACACTGCAATCATCCGAAACTGATGAGTCGATAGAGGTTTTCGCCTTGGGATCAATTTCTGCCACCTCAGAAAGTTGACGCTGTGGGAGACACTTTTCCAGCATCACAACATCACTAAATTCAACTACATAAGGAAAAAATTCCCTCTTTGCAGTGATCTACAAGGCAAAAGTAGCACAATCAATACAGAGAGAGAGAGAGAGAGAGAGAGCTATAAATTATACTCAGAATGATGAAAACATTAAACCTGTTCGTCAGTCATCCTCTTAAATCCGAGTGTTGGCCATAGTCCCTCTGCAGCTTTAGCAGGGATAAGAATACTCTTTACATTATGTGACTGACAAATTCCACAAATTATGTCGAATAATGCATGGAAGTAACCCTATACATAAAATGTCATTTGAATTAGTATTATTATCCATAGAAAATTAGGCTTTGATTAAAAAAATCAATGGGTAAATTAGCTCACTTTTCCTCTGTGATCAGAACGAGTTGTAATTAGAGGCATTTCAGCAAGCTCTTGGCCGAACAATCGAAAAACTGCAACTGACACAATCTTGGATCTGGGAATTTCCATGGAAAATCATATCAAGAATGATGTAGAGAAGTGTAAAAGTAAAACCAGAAAGTGGGGAAAATGAAGTCTTACTTTACAAACAATACGGCGCAATGCATCCCATAAAAATGTTGACCGTCCATATTTTCCCTTCAAGCAAGAAAAATGCAATCAGGGAATTGCATAAAATTAGTAAATAAAAGGATATATATTGAAAATTAAAATAATAAGGTGGGTAAATAAAGCCTACCCATGAACCATCCGACGGATTAAGCTGTGTCTTGATCCACAAGATAAAAGGGCAAATCCCTTCTGTAAGAATTCAAAATGCATAGTAATTGAATTAATTCATAGAATATGCAAATTATGTCAAGAAACACTGTCATTCAAGACCTGATCATATAATTGATGATGAAAAGATTGAAACAACTTACTTGTAACACATATACAGCCTTTGTCAGCAGTTGATTTGTCTCTGCTTCCTTGCAAGAAATCTGGCCACTCAGAAGCTGCCAACTCACATCAAAATCTGTTGTCATATCCAAACTTTCTTCCATATGCTTCTTTCTCATAGTAGATATAGCACTTTGTGAAAGTTTTTGTTGTCCTCTTTTCAAGAGATCATGCAATGAGGAATGAATATTTTGACAACTTATGGTGCAGAACCAGTGACCTTTTGGAAGCTCCTGTATACAGAAGTTGGATATTGTTAGCAATGTCAAAAGTAGAATATCTAGTTTTGAATTTCTTTTTAAAGTTAAAATTTTCTTTTAATTGATTTAGATCAGATTTATATTGATGCTGAATCTTTTTGTGGAGGTTGTGTATCACACTCTCTCAAGTTATGTCGAATTTTATGTAAAATTAATTAGCACTTTCAGCTTTGTACCTAAGTATGCCGCTGAACATTATAGTATTGGAAACTACACTAATTAATTCTTTTTGTGCCATCTCAGAGTTGTGTATCATGGGATTTGATTTACTTGGGCTATCAAGTTCATAAATTCAGAATTGATCAAGTTTATTAAGTCAAACTAAATTGTTTGGGTGCACTTACCTTAAGATCCGCCAAATTATGTGTCTTCAAGCAGCCAACATGACACTCTCTTTCACACTGGATAATTATTAAATCTAGTATCAGAGCTCCATTTGAAACAACTGAACATACTTAATCAACTATCACAGTTCCAGACTTCCAACCTACAAATCTAGTACAATACATTTTACCTGATCGCAAAGAAGCATCGTGCTAGGCCCAAAGGGTTCATTTTGGAAGTCAATTCCTCTGCGACAAAAACAAAGAAGTCCATTTATGAAAAATATACTACTGTACTTAAGATCTGCGAGTTAGAAAGAAAACTTGTTAGAAATAAAGAGATGAAGAAAATAGTATGTACGTCACTCATTTTTCACGTTTCACATATAAAAGAAATATTTGGCATTGCCCAATTGTACTTCTATCAGCAGAAAAGATCTCTACTGCCTATCAATCTCCTGTACTATTATTAATGTGCCAAGTGTCCAATTGTCTAAGATCTAGGATTTACAACGAACCTCTTAGAATTATTGTCTATCAAACATCTAGAGTTGACAAATAAAACAAATAATTAACAGGGGGGGGGGGGGGGGGGGGGGGGGGGGGGGGGGGGGGGGGGGGGGGGGGGGGGGGTTGTGGAGGTCTATCGCCGAAAATAGTCACTCATTTTGTTTCTTACAGTTTATAAATTCAGGAATGCTGAGAAGGTTAACAGAACAGCCAAACAAACGCCTAACTTCATTTATATTATTCATAGTATTTAATAAAGATAGGACAATCCGACAATATAATTTTGTCATTTCATTAAATAGTTTGCATCCTTTTATGGTTTCTAAAATTTGGTTCTTTTGCCCATGCTTACAGCAGCAATGAATATCCCTTCAGTTGCAAGCATTTAAAGGGAAAATTAGTACAATTCCACGAATTCACTTCCACGGTTGTATTGCATCCAAAAATAACTATGGAGGTAATGTACAACAGTACCTGCACAAGTAACATGAAGTTTGCCCAATTTGAACAATATCACTCTCAGCACCTTGAACATCTTGATTGCCAATCTCCTTAAAAGGATCAGTTCTTTTATCTATTGTAGCTTCCTGAATTTTGATTATCCTATCAACAATCTTACTCATGCTTGGTGCATTTCGGCAACTTGTACAGTACCTTTCAAAATGCGGTATTTTACATTCTACATTATACAATGGAAAAAAAATGTAAATAAGATGTTAACAAAAGAAACAAAAAGGCACATGACCATTAATTCAGTAGTCAGTACATTACACATGATTAGGCAACCATGCACACTTAATATATACCATCAATTACAGAACAAATAACAATTCAATAAAAAGGGGGAATAATATATCGAATTTATATCCCCGAAAAAAATCCAATTAAGAGAAAACTATGTGCGATCATTATCCATTATAAGGAAATAATATTTGATAGGCATGTTTAATTAAAAAAAAACTTAAAGATAAGGATGCCAAGAGAATCCTAAAAGGCACTCATAACCTAGAAATAGAGAAATAAATTAGGACCATTTCTTCCAAAAGTCGGGATTACACTGGATTATTGTTGTTGTTGTCTTGCAAAAGACCCAAGAAGACGGAAGATCATGTTTCCTTATGAAACATATATCTTGTGTTCAGAAAGCCAAAAAAAGAACTTCTAGTGGATCCGTTCATACATAACCCTTCAATTTTTTATCAAACAACCATAGTTCATAATAAACTTACTAGATGAGAAACTGAGAAAGTGGTCATGCTTCTCTTTTTCTCTCAACCTTTTGATAGTGCTCAAAAGTCAACTGGACGAATTGTCTAAAACTATATGTATATACAACAATATAAATGTATGTAAGAAAAGTTAAATTTGCTACCTTTGTGAAAGAATTTCAAGCAGCGATTACAATGCAGTAGGTCTCCGCCTTGATTACATGCATTGCAATGGTTTTCATAATTCTCAATATCTCCTCTTCCACTTAGCCGGGCTGCTAAGTCATGTAATGTCTCTCTGGTGCATATAACACGAATGTAGGTATATCTGCCAAGAGATATAAATAAGATTCTCAAAATCACCATGGTAGAGACATAATATATAGAGCAAAAAATGCACTAGAAGGGTAAAAATAAGATTCTCAAATAAACTTACGGTTTCCTCCGTAGACCAAAGCCAGCATGGAACTCAAACTGTGAAGGGCTAACCTATTTAGGATGCATTAAATTGTATCAGACACGTGTTTATGAAAAAACCAAAAATTACTCCTTCCATTTTCTAAAGATTGTCATAGACTTTGATAAAACTATTAATAATTCAATTATTAAGCTAAAAAGAACTTAAATAATTCTAAAACTTATACATTATTAATTACTCACCTCATTTGTCACCAATTAATACTTAAACAAATTTGCATAGAAAGACTCAATACGTGCACATTTCAATTACAAACCTCGTAACTCGAAAACAAATCATTACCTACAACTCTAAAATGACAAGCTTATTTTAACAAAGTTAGAAGGCTAAAATGACAATTTGTTCCAGAATGGAGGTAGTATTTAATTTAATGCTAGTAGAAGCGTACCTTAGTAAAACAACAGAAGCATAAGATGTGAGAACCCCTCTTACATCCATGAAGGAAATCCTATTAAGAAATAAATAAGTATAAACACGTTGATGAGTTCATTTCGTAATCATTTACTTTATTCCATCAGTCAACTCACCACTCCGCGATCAGTATAAGCTAGATCTACATCCTCAGGTAGATGACAATCCTCAAACACAGACTTATGGTGGCGCCTATCTCTGAGAAAGGCACAAAAAACAACTACTTATAATATGTTGTTGTCATCAAAATTGACATGTAGTAGTGGAAAAATGAGCTATCATTACACATGAGCCTGTCAATATCAGTTAGTCCTATAATAAATTATTTGAGCAGGCATAAGTTTTCTAATCTTATTATCATTACATTACTCATTAAATATAAACATATTATTATCAGTTGACATTCTTTCCTTAAGTTGAAAGTCTTGTAAGCAATTAAGATCTTAGATGGCACTAATGTGTATGTGTGTGTTATCATAAAAATATGGAAAAGCAACCTTAGAGAACAGTGCCTTAAAACTGAAAATGCATTTGACCACATCAAGTTCATATAAGAAGAACAGCTTCATGATTTATATAGCTTCAATAAATTTAATTTGTTATGATCTCTATTCCAAATCCAAGATTTGGAAGTTCTAATTTCTCATTTTATCAGAAAAAGAGAATCAGATTTAGGGTTTTAAATTTGTCAAACAGATTATATTTTGGACATCACACAAAAATAAATAATGCATACACATTTTCTTACTGGTGTTTATATTACATAATTTGACGTCATACCAATAAATAAGATAAGAACCATAGGATACCAAAAATTGCAAAACTCCACTACCACTAAGCTACAAGCATAGAAAGCACCCTTGAAGACATTTTTTCCATAAACAAATACAATGAATACTCTCCATATCATTCCCATTTCAAAGAGTTGATGGGATTTCCTCACATATTTTGGTCTTTCAACAGAAGAAAAATGAAATCAGCCATGAATCCATGATACAACATATTTAAGAATAAATACTAAAATATGAACTTTCTTCCTATCTTCCCAGCCTTTCTATGATACAAGCCTTTGGACAAAAGACCTCGGGAATTAAGTGGTTGAGTTGACTTCCTTGGCCTGTATGGATTAATGTGAACAAGTTCTTGCGAAAAAATAAAATAAAAGAAATTGCATATACCAAGCAAAAAGAGCATTTAATCAGCTAGCTTCACTCTTAACCTATTATTCTGTTTACATAATAATGTTACCTTTTCTTTGTCCTCTCACAAGGGCTAAAACTTGTCCTTTTAGTTGGCATTGCTCTGTCTGACCTAAATTTACACAAATGGGAAAATTTAGCACATAAGAGGATTAGATATGATGACATCATAGCAAAGAGATCAGTATGTCAAAGGGGGAAAACTGGTTAATTAATGTAACAATAACAATATTCATTCTAGTGAGATAATCCTTGACTCCTTGTAATTGAAAAATTACTATAAGCAACTGAACATCAAAGTAAAAGCTTTGTTCAAAGTTAACTTCAAAATATTAGAGCCACCAAAAATACATTCATGCAATGAATAACGTGAAGGAAGAAGGAAAAACACTACCAAAGGAAGCATGAAGCATTATTGGAAACACAAATTGGATACAAAGTCCTAACCTAAATCAAATTCACAACTCATATTCCTATTGATCAAAATCGAAGTGTCTTCCCAAGAACTCATGATCAGTAAACCAGAAATGAGGCACATAAGCATGAAACATAGACCAGTTAAATGATTGGATAGATTAATTCAATGCAAGCTTAGAATGAAGAAATAGGTAGAGAATGCCTTGAAATTAGAAGCATTTTTGTGATAACAAGCAAGAACAAATGTTGTGAATAAGCAAAATCGAAAAATAATAAGAAAAAAGAAACAATAGGTAGAAGAAGCCCGGAAAGAAAGAAAAGGATTTCTAAAATTCAGCAATTTTAAAAATTTGTATCTATCCCTAAATGCCGGATTCTTTATTCTTTTCTACTCTTTCAAAAACCCTAATGATTCCTCTCCCGAGATTTCATCATTACCAAGATTAATAACAATCATGATAAATTTATTCCTTATACTTTCATAAGAAGGCTTCACAAGTTACTGTTATTAACACCAAGGGTAAGCAAGAGCAAATTGCAAGTTACAGTAGCTTTGAAAATGAGTGGCGGTGCAAACAAATCTTAAGGGAAAATGGAATTGCAAGAGCGTTACCTTACAAGAATGGAGAATTCTCTTAAATCAAGATCAGGAAGACGGCAGCGCTAGAAAGAGACGGCGAGGAAAGATGCAGAGGAAAGAGATTCAGAAATAGGGGAATGAAAGAAAAGACGGAAGAGGGATTATATGGGAAAGGGGTTGGAAAATGAGAGTAAACGACAAAGTAAAAACAAGGAATATACAGCTCACATGAAACTGATTTAGAGATCACCATACTGAGTAAATGACAGTACCGGCGTAAAAAAAGGATAGTTATGTCTAGGTACATGGAATTGCTTTGTCTGTTATTACCATTCTTACATCTATCAATTATGTTACACAGACACAGGAACGGGAACCGGAACCAGAACCGGAACCGGAACCAGAACCGGAACCGGAACCGGAAATGACACAGACATGGGAAACGTATTGTTTCCATAATTTTGCACTAGGAAGCGAATTTCCGACACAAAAAAGAGACGGAAATGCTGTCCTATTTAAGTTTCCGGGTAACATAGCCTATCAATTAGTGTTAAAAAAAAGCTTTTCTTTCTTAACATTGTAGACAGTAGACACAATATGTGGGAATTCCAGTGCATGATTAATTGAAGACACAGATAGAATGTGCATTGCACATCAAAGTACAGCCCAAATCGTCATTTAAGTAATTTTGCTAGGGTTTAATGAGTAATCACACCAATGCATATTAGTGTCTAACCTCTAGTAATGCAAATGTAAAAGGTATTTCCATTTATTTTCTATAAAAATTCAAAAGCTGAACTCAAATCCAAGTAGCTAAACTATTATCCAAAGATTCAGAATACACTTTTTAGGCTTCTAATAGTCAGACAAGTTAATATACACTCACTCTACATCCGGTAGTTGCCAAATAGATGTAAGATTTGCCACAAAACAACAACACCATCCACATTTCCACAACATTTTGTGAAGGTAAGCTTCATACATTCCTAGATTGAAAATGGAAATCTACATGACAGCCACATTTGCAAACAAAATAAAACAACCTAAGGTTTTATATTGCTTATTTTATGCCAAGATCAAATTTTACTAAGGCCAGAGGATAAATTCCAAGAATTAAATAAAGTAGAGGACAACATGGATGAATTCAATTGCATGCTCCTGGATAATTACCAACCCCAAAGCCAATTCAATCCATTGAACTTAAAGTCAGCCTTCTTCGAATTCAGTTGGCAATATCCCTAATTTCAGAAGTATCTCACAAAATAAAAAACTAAAAACAAAGAAATATAAGGAACCAACCTGACAAATAGCACTTCACCATGGCCATTAACAGATCAAAAACTCTACTCAATTGCATCACTCAGTTGATTCCAATCATTCCCCTTTGATCCCAGCAAAGTTTTTCGTTCCCCTTTGATCCCAACAAAGTTTTCTCCTTCAGCTTTTGGGTCACATGTGGTTCCTTCAACAGACTTGACCAATCGACCATAACAATTCCCAGGGTTAGACCAAAAAAATTGAACCCAAAATCAAATCAATCCTGGGAATTACAAACTCCATAGCTGGGATTGATTTGATTTTGGATTCAATTTTGAAGTCCCGCTTTTCCACGGCTTTTTTTTTCTTACACCTTCCCATGGAGCCTGATTATGCTCGAACTTGCTCATCTTCTTCCTGCAGCCAAAGAACGGGTTTAGGTTATTCCTCATATCCCACGTCGAATCCCAACCCGTTTTCTGGAATCGTACCAAACGAGTCCTAAGAGCATTCGTACACACCCGGGGAATTGTGTTGTTAACAGGATGACACCGGTACAAGACGAATCTTCCCTGCCAACGAACGACCGTAGAACTGATTTAAGCTTCTTCGGCCCAGTTTGTTTTTTCTATTAGATATTCAAAATTGGGCTTAAACTTAGGCCCAAAATCTCAAGGTCTGGCCCAAAATCTCAAGGTCTGGCCCAAATTCAATCTAGATGCCTGATTTTAGAAATTGTCATATTAGTTTTGCGATGCAAATCCTCGGTTCCATTTTGATTTTTCACTTGAATTTTAAATATTAAATTAATATTAAAAAATAATATTTATATTGTAAATAACTATATACAGATGTGTGCAAATTTTAATCTTAAAAACCTAATTATAAAATTTTTTAAATTGAAAGGATGATTTTCGTAAAAAATTTATAATATGAATCTCATTCTAAAATTTTACACACATGTATATAGTTGTTTACAATGTAAATATAATTTTTTTAACATTAATTTGATATTTAAAATTCATGTAGAATATAGAAATGAGACATTGAAGATAGAACGGAGAATTTGTATCGATAGATTTGATCAAAGCAAAAAAAATGGTCGAAGAAATTATATGATTAGGAATGTGTTCTATTTTCCCTTGCTTTTTTTCCTTTTTGTTTTGTAAAAGTGGAATTGGTTCTCAATTTATGGTTAATAAAAAGTAAAAGTGATTTTTGCTTTATTTCTCAATAATTATTCGGTGTTTATTATAAGAGTTTGGTTGAAATGAAACAAACTCTTATCCTAAAACGAACTCTTATTTTAAAACGAATGCACTTTTTGTAGTTAGTAGTGCACTTTTCATATTTCAGAGTGCACTTTTTCGCATTTGTACTTTTCGTACTTTTTAGTGCACTTTTCAAATTTTTTTAGTGCACTTTTTCGTAATGCACTTTTTGTAATGTCAAAAGAAAAGGTCCAAACAGATACTTCTACATGCAAAAGATCGACTACGTCACAAAAATAATATATGTATATAACTTCACACGAACAATTGTTAAGTAATTAAATTTAATCCTTATTAATTAAAGTAAAACAAGCATTTCCCAACATCCGGCCGTGCCATGCCAATACTCCACGTATATATCTACCCTTAATCTCTATATATTATGTACGTCCTCCTACTTTACTTTCATTTGTCACATAGTCTCGATGATACCTAATTTTTCATATTTTAAACCATTAGTCTTGTCTAGGGCTATTACTTGAACTCGATCTTACCTTAATTAAGTTTGGTTAAAGGAAAATTAAGATGGCTTAATTACTTGGTTTCTTTTAATTTGATTCTTGTTTATTTCATATGAATACGAGCAGAACTATTTGGGCCTTGGTCCCCTATATATGTTCCTCTTGTCAATAACTTTGATTTGATAAATTACAAGCTCTAATCTAACATTTAAGCAAAAAGTAATGAACGTTTGAAGATCGGACGTATACAAACCACTTTTAACAAGTGATTTACTTAGTCAACATGTTTTTATGTTTTGCTAAACTTTCTACTTTCATAACGTGTTTGGATCCGAAAACTTTGAAACAATAAGTCATTGTTGGGGATGTCTTGAATCACAAAATTTATTAACCTCTACAACGAGAAATTTTTAGATTCCGCCCCTGAATATGAATCATGATATTTCAATCCATCATATGAATCATGATATTTCGATCCATTATTTGTCAATTCTTCTTGCTGGAAAGAGTAAGGCTTAAGCTTAATATTTAAGGTTAGTGATCTATCCTTTTGATTATCAATTAATTTTAGCATCAAATTTTAAAACGGACCTTAAATTTATATGCTAACTTTATTTGTGCATGGGCATGGTCCCTTCATCCATCGGACTTTACATTATAGAGTAAGTTCCAATCAGTTAAGTATAACTCTTGAACATGATATTAGAGCCAATACCGATCTAAGTCTCCAACTCTTGATGAATTGGTTTGTTTTTTTTTGTCGAAGGAGAGGCGGTACTCTCCGTCCCCTCAAGGGGGGTTTTATTGATAAAAGAAAAAGGGCTAAGTAGTCAGCATACGAGGGATAGCCCGACCCCTAACATCATCAAGCATTAAAAAAAAAAAAACCCCGAGAGGGTCACACAATACATGAAAACCAATACTAAAAGAGAAAATTAAAGAAGCTAAGCAGTCAGCTACAATGTTCGCTTCGCGATGAATTGGGTTTGTTGGCTCTAAGGCATGTTGTTAAGTGACAACCCACGTAAGTCAAGTACATTGGTTATCACTTGAACATATGTGGAAACAGAGTTTAATTCCTACATCAGAAGTTTGATTAAACAAATCTTAGCATATAAGTTTGGTAGTGTGCTCCTCTTATTATAAATTTGTTTTATGATGAAAATCTACTATGTTAGTTGGACTTATATGTTAGCCCACTTTTAGGCTATTTTTTATTGTTGCAGTGTTGTGTACACTTCACCCTTTTTTAAAAGATGAAATGTTTGTGTGCGTCGCGCACGTGGTACAATACTAGTTATTTTAAAATTTAGCGTAATTTTCTCCTACAATTGATTTTGCTATATATAGAAGCTATCAACATGTATACATAGAATCAGGAAAGAGAAGCATTCTAAAAAAGTCTGAAGATGAACGAAGATTTAGATTTCAGGTGGATTTCAAAGATAGAAGATGATACAAATACTATCGGAATGCAATCACCATTACCTTCCTCTCCTTCAAATATCTTTAGCTTTTTGCCTGATTTCGTGCAACTGTCACCCATAACACCTCTACCATCAGAAAAAGAAGATCCACTATTCCAACAACAGCCTTTCTCACCTTCAAGAGGTTTGTTCAAACCTTTTGAAAACTATGTTTCTCTTTGGTACATCCATTAATTGTGGTTACTATTTGTCATGTCCATCTAACTCTTTTTACTCAATTACCAACACTATAATGCTAATTAATGATGAGCTATTTTGATTCTCTAATGAAATTATGTATTCAAAGTATTCCATCTCCGTTCAAGATGACCACTAGTATTTTGATGTTAGGTACGCTGACCCCAAAGGCTGCCATTTAGGAAGTTATGTCCACTTTATGTATTTTTAGGCCATTGAGCATGCCTTCTAATAATTCCATTGGCGAATAGTGCTACAACTAATGTTTCCTAAGATATGTTTTCAAGATCATCATACAATACATCAAGTCAACCCAACGGATAGTACTATATACACATTAGTATTTTCTCGTTTGACTTTATGTTGATGCAGTGATGGTGTTTTCAAACTCTTTGCAATAATAACAACTATATGTGTAGATAAATACTGATATAAGATTACCATGAGGCTTATCAAGAACATGAAGATGAAAGGTTCTCTAAACCGACTCCACAATCAATTCAAGCAATATATCCCATTGAAATAAAGAGTGTTGTTGATAAAACAGGAAAAGCTCCATGAACAATTCGAGGCAAATGATTAGCTCTCGAAGCTTCTAATTCCATTTTGTAGATTAGATCACAAATGATACTTGAAAATGGAATTCAAAGACGACAGAGCACCACTAGTAAAAGGTGAGTGCTTGTTTTCGTTCAAAAAGATCGAAGATATGAATGAGTAAGATGATCTAAAGCAACAACACATTACTAAATGTATTGCTTCATCATCATCGAAACAAAAAAAGAAAAACATATACATCACTAATATATATATTCTTCTCAGTTTTCGATACAAGCAATGGAAATGTCCATCCCATTTTATGATGTAGTTGCAAGTTTGTTGCACAACTTTTCAAGTTCTAGGCCAAAATTCAGTAAAAAAAAATTGGTATTGTTATTCCTATGTAGGGTATCTATCAGCCATAATGTGAAAAAAGTAGTTTGAACATTTCAACAAACTTGCCAAAGTCAGCTGTTAAAAGAACATGAAGTCTTATAGCTGGAAATCAAACCAGAAGGTGAGCATTAAAAATTTAAATCCATATAAGTTCATATATGTATGGCAATTAAACATAATACAATGCCATGTTATAATGATAGCAATATTGCTTGCAAAACGTGAAAGAAGGAGCTGAAGAGGATATGGATAGTTTTGTTGCAAGATGAAGATGGTAACTGATACTGACTACTGAGTCGGCCCGGGCGCTGCAATATTGTCATTAAAATCACAGAGAAAGCTAATCTTAGAGTGTTGGTCAAAGGTAGCATCTGAAGGCAAACTCTGGTGGAGGCACCCAGATTCTTTTTAACAAAAGAAAGCACAAAGGAGTATGTAAGAGGATGTCATGCTTGAAACTCTTCCAAGAATTCATTCCAAATCAGAGCAGTACGGAAGAAATAAATACCAAATAACAAGCATTATAATGCAGAACTCATTCAACTCACTACCATGGCCACATCGATAACAAGCTCAAAACCAGAGTCAGATGCCTTGGCATACCATCATCCTAACCATCTATTAGTGAGAAATAGAACTCGTCATCAAAAAACTTTCTCGAAATTCCCATTGGAATGGTATTGTTTTTACAATTCTGAAAGACATACTCACCCCAAGGGACTGATCATCCACTCATAATGTATTGTTTAGACTTAAATGTTCCATTTAGACTGTCAGTTGTAAAACTTGTTTACCATAGGTTCCATTTATATTGTCTACTTGAAGCAAGAGGCCGCGTGGAAGGTATACCTTGAGAATATTCACCACTTTAGCGGCCAACCGTTGTTGCTCAAAGGAACTTTGATTTTCTTTTTAGATAAAAGTTGATGAACCGGTTTGCAGAATACAACACCCATAAGAATTTAATGAAGTTGCCACTTGAGAACGAAGTATTGAAATCAACTTAAGATTACCAACATTGATGCTTAAGTGTTGACAAACATCAGTAATACAAAACTAAAGAACTTAATTTTTTTTTGGTCGAAAAACTAAAGAACTTAATTGAAATATAATGCTGCAATAATTCCAAAAAGTAAAAAAAGAAACTTCGAAAATGTCGTTGATTGGCCACAACTTATATGGGAAGAAAAGAAACTATTGTACAATGGTAAAACATGTAGGAGAGATTCAGGTAAACCATGATGAAAATAAGTATGACCAACCCATCCCTCTTCCTTTACCGACTTAAATTCAATACCTAAAGCTTGAATTATTTCCTTGGTGCTATAGCAGCACCGAACACTTGTGTGCAATTCTTTGTGCCAGCGTCCAATCCACTAGAGAAAAGAAGAACAATCAGAATGCATTCTTTTTCGTTCATACACCACGACGACTGTAATAAGGCTGAACATTTCAAAATGCAACAGTACCTTCAATTAAGATTGCTTGAAGGAACAATGTAGTGAATGGGTGCAACATTGGACAATGAAGGCGCATCCTACCCGTTAACTACTGCAAAACATAACTTCAGCGCATCTTCGAGCCTCCATTTGGTTAACTAAATGGCCAAGCCTAATTAGATTACAGGGAAAACAAAAGAGCCTAGAATTGTGTGTATAGTAAGAGCAAAGAAGAAGCACTGCTCTGAGCACCCAAAGTTCAATTGAGTACACGGTAATTGCAGATCAACGATCGAAGCATTATAACATAGTGAAACAATACCTGGAGAAAGGGACGGGCTACATCGGCGGTCTAGTTAATGGCAACCTCAAGGAAAGACGACAACATGGCCTACTTATTTGACGAGGCAACATGTTTTCCATTCGGCAAAGCCTACACATGTAATAATAGGGACTAAATCAAACAGCATAAAAGGGAAAAGTAATGAACCACTCGATCGACCTTACCGAAAAGTAACTCAGACAGATGGATGAGGCATGTCAAATAAAAAAGCGCAATGGACACACGGAGATGGTCGTAACAGGAAGACCCGATCAACCCATGTAAACGCAAGTGAACTTGAAAAACGACCTAGGTCTGAACTCCGGTAGTGAAAATCACAAATCAAATATGCAAGAGAGGAAGAACACCAACAATAATCTTCCTGCAAAGAGGCCAGGAAGATTATTGTTGGTGTTCTTCCTCTCTGACAGGAAGAGCACCAGGTTGAGAAAGGAGACTAAAAATCAAGACTAGTTTCTCACCATCCAATGATCTTTCTGGCCTCTTGGCAGACGCCCCACAAGAGGCTCTCTTCTCCGACTCCAACGGCCCTTCTACCGGTCTTTGGAAACTCATCCTTCCAATTACCAATAGAAAATCAACCAAAAGTAAAAATTACAGATCTGCAATAACATGCCAAAATCATCCAAAATTGAAAACTACGAAACAAAACATCAAAATTAATCAAGATAACATGCCAAAATCATAGGTTAAAGCCATAGATTCACAAGAGATATACCACAATAGCAAAGGGGTAGTACAGAAAGAGGAAAACAGAGGAAAGCAAAATAAGATATCGAAACGACGAGAACTTCAGCCAGTTGTCCCCTTATCACCGGACACCACGAACGGCGTCGCTCACTGACCAGCACCAACTGCACCACTCATTAGGCACCACTCATTATGACCGTAGATAAAAACATATATAACACAATCGTACGGATCAAAATTCAAGTTATGAAGCTAAATAGCCCTTTAAAGATGTACGAATTTGTTTTAGGATGAAAATCTACTAGTTAATTGGGCTTATATGTTAGCCCTACACAGGTGGACACCCCCTCTATTAATATTGGCCCACTATACTTTGACATAGTACTCATGCATGTTTAGTCTTTGATTCCTTTCCTGGTTGTTTGGGTCATGTGTCGCAAAATGCTTCCCACCCCTTGTCTAAGGTAGCTCGCCATGATGACGTGACTTAAACTAGCTTCTTTGATGGTATCCGAGCATGTTCAATCTTTGGTTCCTTTCCTGATTGTTTAGTTCGGGTCTCGCAAAATGCTCTCCATCCCCTTGTTTGGGTTAGCCCGTCATAGTGGTGTAACTTTAGCTAGCTTCTTTGGCTAGTCAAAGACTTTATTGAATTTAAGGCCATGAAGTGTCATGTGCCAATTGGGCCTCATGGCGGTGACTTAAGCTAGCTTTGGTTTGTTGACTTGTCGACTTTCAGGTCATGATATGTCAAGTGTTAATTGGGTCATATTAGTTACCACTTGAGAAGGTGCATGAAAATACTTGACATGAAATCCCACTGAACTAGATTAGTTGCCATAAATATTACTCCACATCGAGGATTCAAAAAAACAAATACCTAACTAATATACAAGTTCTTGAATTATTCTTCCTATTATCATTACATTTCGAAATAAATTCTTACTTAATTTATATATTTTTTTTATCAATGAATTTATATATTATTTTCATATATACATAAACGAACAACTCTCCATTAATACTGGTTCACCGATCATTAACAACATCGAAATTGGGTGAATCTAAACCTAGTTATATATTGGACCAATATGCCTTCGAACATTTAGTCGAGCGGTGATTAAAACTTCATAATAGTATCATTAGATTTCCGCTTTGACACCTACGAAAGTGCCTAAGACCAAGAAAAATATATTGGGACCAATATATATACACACTCTTACATACCATACATCATACATGATACAACGGATAATTTAGTTCCATGTTTTGACACCACGTGTATTAAAAAAGTACTTATCTGTAAAAAAATAAAATAATACAAAATTAAGTACGATGATGTTTGCCAAACAAAACCCTTTGCATTAGAAGCAAAATCACCATCGCTCAAACTTTCCAAACTTAGCTAGTTAAGGATAATAAACATTACAAAGCAACAGGAGTTATAATTCTCATTATAATGTAAACAATACAGCAGAGTACTAGAACACAACACTAGCATGATAATTCTTATTAAAAACAAAGTAGTAAGAAGGCTAAAGATCATAGAAACAAAGAGAAATTGAATGAACATAATCTGCCATGCCCTTTTGAAAGCTTTTCTTTTCCTTCGAGGCCCACTTCATGATGATGGATGATCATCATTCATCATATACCATGAAGACATTAGAAAACCGAGCAAGCAAATGCCAAAGGATCCAAAGTTGCCCTATTCATCATATAACATCAAAACACACAACAAATATATAACCATCATCATCACACTCATACTTAGGAGACCCAAATCTCTCTCTTGTAAAAATCAGCACATTATGGGTCAATCCTTCTCTCTCCCGTTTCCATCCTTCGCTTCCTCCTCCACCACCTCAGACGTACACTAGCGTATACCTGAAGTGGTCAGAAGGAGGAGGAGGCAAAAACGACGACTGCACTTAGGAGACCCAAATATCTCTCTTGTAAAAATCAACACATTATGGGTCAATCCTTCTCTCCCGTTATCGCCTCCTCCTCCACTACCTCAGACACCAGTGTATACCTGAGGTGGTCAGAAGGAGGAGGAGGAGGCGACGACGAGTACTACACTTAGGATACCCAAATATCTCTCTTATAAAAATCAACACACTATGGGTCAATCCTTCGCCTCCTCCTCCACCACCTCAGACACAAGCGCTGGTGTCTGAGGTGATCAGAAGGAGGAGGAGGCGACACGAGCCACTAGTGACGATGGAGAGCTTTATATGTAGTTTTTGGTGATGGTAAAGAGGGTTTGTTGAATGAGGTTGAGTTGGGGTTGATATAAGCGATGGGGAAGTGAAAGCTTTAAGTTGGTAAAGAAAGACAAAAGGTGAGAGGGAGAGAGGGAGTGGAAGCTTGCTCGTAAGCATCTTCCATGGCATATACCTTTGGGTGCCAAAATGCCACCCCAATACCCCACACTTAGTTTTTAACATTTTTTTCATGAGGAAAAAGTGCACACATATTGTATGGCATAATACGTGTCATACAAAGTGCTACTCTTAGGTGGTCTATGGTAGGAAATATGGGGTGTTAGAAGGTCTAATGTTCGATTATTACCTTTGTCCGTAGCTTTAATTACTTAGGTGAAAAACCAAGTCTCATTATTTTTCTATTGGGTTGAGTCAGTCAGCACAAATCGGTTTACTTGGTTAGTGGTCGGGCTTTGATTTGTCGGTTGGTCAGCTCACAGATATAGGGTTTATCACTAAATATGGGGTCATTGTGAAAAAAAGTGCTACACTTAGTATTTACTCATTCATGTTTGTGTCATACGTACTCACTTATTTTTCGGGTTTTAAAGTTTATCTTTTCCATGCCGGTTTGTTCAGCTATTAAATTTTTCAGTCTCTTTATTAATAATAAAATTCCACTCCCTCGAGAGGAATTTTATTAAAAATAAAAAAAAAATTCAATCTCTTAGTTTGTTAAACATGTCTTATACATCGAATTACTTTTCAATATATACATAAGAGTAAGTTTTATAACTTGTACTTACCTAATTGACAAGTTAAGGCTATATATATATATATAAATATATATTTATATGGATTTGGTAGCTTTGTATTGTATTGGTCTAAAAATGTTTAATTCTAACTAATTCTATAAATATGCAAATTAAATTAGACTTTTATTTATCATCATGTGTATCAAACCACATATATCATGACAGGTCTTATTGCATTTTTTCAGAAGCTTTACAAGAAATTACATTCCACTTGAAAAGAGAGTCTCCATCCTCTTGTGTTTTGTTTTGTCCCATACTTTGTCTGTTGTTGCTTTTCCTCACTCTCGACTATTCTTGTCCACAAGAAAAGTAGTAATTGGTTTTATTTTATTTTTGTTTGGTGATTCTATTTTGAATTAATATTTTTTTTTCAATATTAGTCTCTTCATATATATTATTTTTATTAGGTAAAAATTAGGAGTACCCGTTTTACAAGATTCGACCTAGAATATCTGAATAGATGAGTATATTTAGTCCTAGATGATTTACAATATCTTCCGTAGGGAGGTCGTGACCCAATTTTGTAATTTTTATCGGCAACTGAGTTGCAATCTCTACCATATGTTTAATATAGACAATCTCATATAGTCATATGCAAACTCTTGGAGCAAGGTTCGTATGTCTAAGACAAGCATGCTAATTTCCCATGGCATTTTCCGATGCCTTTGGAACGTCTATGATTGTAAAGTTGACACCCTCAATTGCGATCTTTAGGTATCCTTTTTGTCTAGTTGTTCATATGCCTTCTCGAAGGGCGAGTGCTTCTATCTGTGTGACAGAATTCAACGTACGTTTTTTCGATTCCATGTCAAGTGTCTTAGCTGTGAAATCCCTGATTATGAATCCGATGGATGCTAATTCTGCTTCTATTTTGGATCCGTCAAAGTTGATTTTTATCCACCCAAACTTCGGTCTTTTCCATCGTTTTATTTTCTGTTTCTGTTTTGTCCTCTTTTTTTTAGGTTTCGGTCTATTTCATCGCACACATTTTTTCGTTCTTTTCCATATTATTATTTGAGCATGGATATATTTCTTTAGATCATGTATAAAGTCATTTGGTTCTATCCGAAATACTAGTCTATTTTTTTGGTGTCCAGATACACCATCGGGGTACCCGGCGCAATTCTTGATGGAAAAAATGAAAATATGAGTGTGTTTTTGCCTATTTATTGTCCCTACTAGCCATCACGAAGTGGCTAATTAGATGGTCCATTGCCACAGGTTTAGTCAAAATAAATGTGTTCAGTTTTCTTTGTATTTGAATGCTATATAATATAGAGCATATATATGATGACGAAATTCTTGTACCATATGCATGAAAAAATACACAAAATATTGATTATGTGCACACAAATTTTTCTCTTCAACTATATGTTGGACCAATACCTCTCAAGCATGAAAGGATTAACAAATTAATTCAACCAAAAAAAAAGGATTAACAAATTAATGTTGGACCAATTCTTGTACTCCAATTAGGACCGCCCAAGTTATTAAAAAATATGTTTATAGGCATACGTAAACTGCAACATGAATTAATTAATCAGGATTGATGAGCAAATATACCATTATCCCATAGGATTATCCCTTGTTTGTTCAATCTTACTTTATTGAAGGGTTTTTAGTACTTTTTATATTGAATACGTCATTTTTTTTTCTTATAAATTACTATTCTCTTCCGTTTAACTTTACTTGTTCTTTTAGGTTTTTTCATATTTATTAAGAAATTTATTAAAAATATAGATATTATTGAAAATTTAAAATTTTCTAAATGTAATAATTAATTAATTACTAATTATTTTTTAGAGCCAATCGGCGGAGAAACAAAAAGTCAATATAAGCACTTTTTAATACATTAATTAAATAAAAATTCTAAAATGGTAAGTTTTGATGAACAAAATTTTGAGGTTAGAAAGATAAGTATAACAAAATGGGGAGAGTGTAATTTAAGGGGAAAAAATGGGAGAAGACTAGGATGTGATGTGTTTGGTTTGTTGAATTTTGCCCACTTAATTGCCTTTATGGTTAATTGATTATGGTAAGCCATGTGCTAATTTGCTTTGAGGAGAAGTTTTTTTTTTTCTTTTCCTTTTTTGGGTGAAAATGTTTTTGGGAGGCAAACAAGAAAACCCTAATTTTAGATCTCAAAATTATAGGGCAAAAAGGTAGATGGAATTTGATTATATGGAGAAATATCTCTAATTTTATTAAGGTTTTTTTTGGTTGCCCACCGGTTCACCATAGTTTCGTCTTGGCTATATCCAGTTCGATTCGGGTCGTGCACCTGGCTTTGGCGGGAGAGTCTCCCAAAGGAAATTTTTTTTACATCCACTGGAGTTGAATCCCATACCTCGTGAATGTGGAGCAGGCCGCTTACCACATGAGCTAACTTCCCTTTGATATTATTAAGAGATTTTCTAATGTCTATTCATGAGCACACAATAAGGATACTAATTTTAGTAAATCTAATTATTATTTAATAATTTTAGTTTTTTAAAAAGGGTTCTTCAATTTAAGTTTAGAAAATAGTTTTGTAATAATTTTTAAAATCAACATTGTTATTACATGCATATGCATAAACACTTAGAAACACATTAGCTAGGCCATTTTATTAATCAAAAAAATCATTGTCCATTCTACATTTTGAAGAGTCGTCATTTGGCTTATAGTTTATTCTTTTTTTTTTGAAGTATGTATCGACATTAAGATACCAATTTAAGCTATTGTACATCTTATTCTATTATTATAGTACTAAAGTAGATAGGGAAAAAAAGGGTGAGTATCAATTGTTAACCTGTACAAAAATTACAAAAGTATTGGATTTTTAAAATGTCCATTTATAAAAAAAATGATTAGATTTGATTTTTTTACTATTTTTTTAGTTAGTTTCTAACTCGAATATTATTGTTACGTGTTTTTAAACACATTATAGAAAAATTGTTAACAAAATAGTTTGACATAGATGATATCCTATTTTAATCGGATAAGTTCTAATTGTTTAAATAGATGAAGTGTCAAATTGTAGAATTGATATTCCTATAAAAATTACTAGTGCCTATATCTTTTTAGTATGTGAAAAATTAAGTCTCACCCGTCAGTAATCACCATTTTTTTAATTAAAATGAGTTAATCCGCACCTACAAATTAATTTATATAATTGAATTTTTTTGTCAATTGGGTTACGAGTTTGAAATTCAATACAAAAGGTGGAATCCTCTTCACAAAAAATAAAATTGATATACGTCTTTTCAAATTAACAACATTTTTATGATAAGAAAATAGACATTAAAAACAAATTAAGAAAAATAGTCAATTTTTATGATTTTCATTGATTAATAAAAAAAAAAATATGATTTCATAAAAACAACATTTTTATGATAAGAAAATAGACATTGAGAACAGAAATTCAAACTCGCCATAATTTCAATCTAATACTTTATTAATTTGGTTAGGAAGCTTGGCATTAACACTTCTTTTTACAACGTTTTCAATGATGCAATACCGTACTTAAAGTTATTCATGCGAGAATGTCCATTGAATTATAAACACACTAGTCATTTGTGCTATGATTATATAGAAGTTTTCTTATATATATTTTTTATTCTTAATCTTACACTTTTACTCCGGCAATTTTTTATTATAATCAAGTTAATTTAAAGGGAAATAAATTTTAATTAATTATTTTAACAAATATATAAAAATTTAGAAATATCCCAAACCAAAAGCAAAGTTTTTTTTAAAGTTTGGCTTCCATGCAATTGCACCATGACAATACAATTTTCAAAAGAAAATTAGTGTTATTCCCGTACCTTATACGGGTATATTTTAAAATAATTTTATTTCTAACTTATTATTTAAATATCTATTCAAAATAAATTTTCACGATTGAATCTTATTTTCTTTAGTAATAAAAATTATAAAATTTTAATTTTTTTAGAAGAAAAGAGTGGATGGTAGTTTTCTTTAATAATAAAAATTATAAAATTTTAATTTGTTTAGAAGAAAAGAGTGGATGGTAGTTTTTGAGATAGTGGGGAAGTGGTTAAGGTAGAAGTGGATTAATATTGAGAAATAAAAAATTAAAAAATATTTCAAATTTGCCATGTGGCTCAAATTTTTAGAAAGACTTGGTTTTTACTTTATATTTATACTAGGGTAGATATTTTAAAAATGATCGAGCAATGGCGATTGAAAAATTAAGGGAGATGATGGAGGATGCTAGTAAAGTCGGGTGAGAATTGAGAAATATGCCAGGAACCTACATGGGCATATTTCATTGATACCCATTACCCACAAAGGCAATAATAATAAATATAAGAAAAATTGTTAAGAAAGAAAAAAAAAAGATAATTATTGACAGAGTATGGAGGAAAAGGAAAATGACACAAATTTTGTTAAAAAAAACTAATGAATATTACAAATTTTATGTCATTATGCAGTTAGTGACTTAGTGTATAGTGTATAGGCTGTGCATAAGCTAACACTGAAATCCAACAAATTGAAATGCTCATTTGCATGCCTCTTTTTAATTTCATAGTGCAAACTCCTTATAGTAAGAGAAACAAAATTGAAGTGTGCCGAGAGACGAACATTAACAAGTAATATGGATCAAAGGGAGTTTGGCTCACGTGTGTTAAGTGACCTGTTCCACCTTCAGGTGTGTTGGGAGAGCAGATCCCACCCAAAATAAAAGGGCCCTCGCGAGACTCGAACTCCAGACGTAGACGTTTGATGGAGCAAAGCTCTCCGCTGAACTGGAGTGACAATGACCAAAAAAAAAAAAGGTTCAACTCCAGCGAATAGTAAAATATTTTCTTTTGGAGACTTACCCAACAAAGCTAAGTGCGTGACATGGGTTAAGCTGAACCGTCTAGACATAGCCAAAATGAAGTTTTGGCAAACAAAAAAAACTAAATAATATCATTCATACTAATTAAAAATATTGACACATCAACTAAAATAAATAATAGGTTGATCCACGTATATATGTTAATAAATCTCATTTTTAACCAATCGTCTACTCCCTCCGTTTAGAAAAACTTGTCATTTTAACTTGATTTTCTTGTTCAACAAAATCTATCATCTGAGATATTTTAACCTATTTTTCCCATAATATCACCTATCCGCTAGACGGGTGAGACTTGACTATCATCTATTGATTATGAAATTCAACTATTTCACACATATCAATTCGCTACTTCACTTATTGTAAATTGTAATCAAAGTTCACTTGACAAGTTAAAAACATTGTTAGAGCTATAAAGTTCATAGTAGTGATTGCTGAAGCAATACATAACCCTTTTTTTTTTTGGGTAACCCAATGTTACAGTTGGGCCAATTGGCAACACATCAAGACCACACTTTACCATATCAAGTTTTTGTGTACGAATCTCAATTAACCACAATTTGAGTTGCACATTGTCTATTTAAAAGTCCTGATACATTATTTTTGAGACAATTGCTGCTCACAAAACAACTTCATCTTCTACAGTCCATTTCCATAAATACTACATTTGCCAAGCCAATACACTTGAACAATATCACTTCATGAACTCAAGCAAAGTCCAGAAGTAGTCAATGTAAACTGCTTTAAACTGGGTGAAACCAACCGACTTACCGAGTTGTTTGTACTCCTCTTCAGTCCTGTGCTTACCCTTGGCCCGGTAAATGGTCATAACAAAGAGGTCACCTTCTAGGAGAGCCCTCGTCCTATGGCTTTCGTCTGTTTGCTCGGGCAAGACTGGCTCGCACACTATCAGTTTGCCACCTGTAGGAAGGGCGTCGTGGCAGGTTTTCATTATCTGCTTCACTTCATTATCCGTCCATGTCGTTAAAATCCACTGCCCGAATCATAACAAGGTTGATAAATGAAAGTTCAGGTATGAATGAAATTTAAAGTGAAGAAGATACTAAATTCCAGATTGCATAGCTGTAATTGTTAACATAAATGAAAGTTCAGCTACTTAGCATGTGAGGTAGGGTATCGATGATCAAATGAACCTTACCTAACAATATAATTCAAGTACAGCCAGTCAGCCACATTTATAATTTCTGTATGATAATTCAGATCCACATTTTTTTGGGTGTCATAGAAGAAGATAGAAACAGCCAAACAGGTTGGTAGAGAATATCATATTTGCACACATGACATGACACATGTATGTCAACCTTTCCAAGGAATCTTTAGTTGCGAAGCTAGTAGTAAGGAAGATATAATTAAAAATTGAAGTGCAAATATCACTGATATCAAAGTAGCTAGGTGCTAAGGTGGGTTTTAAAATGGGATCGCCAGTTCTTGATCCAGAAATTGAGAGGCATAAACAACAAAATAATTTATTAAAAGGCTTATTCAACTTTACAGCCACAATCATCAAGAGACCTATAAAGCTCAACGGACAAGTATGAGTTTTAAAGGTAGGTATCTGTCACTAAGCGGTTTAGAAAAGGTACAATGGAGCACAGAAAGCAAAGTCACTTCCATGTCCAAGAAATAATGATAGCGACATAAAACTAACATAGCATAAATATTTCAGTTTCTTCTTTAAGTGCCTAAAATAAGCTATAAATGGCTGTTAAGAAATCACAGAGGTACTCAAACCTATCATTTTCGGAATTGAAAGGATATATAACAAAGTTATCAAAGCTTAAAAGAGTCACCTTCATGAAGATAGCATCACCATGAGGAATTGATTTGAACATGTCACCACCCACATGGGTTATGCCTAAAACAAGCAAGAAACAGAACAATCAAACTCATTTCTGGCTTCATTTTACATGAATCCATAGTTCAAGCAAATGTATCATAGTATGGCCAACCAAGTAATCCATAGATTCATACTAAATTAGTGTATCTGTCTACTGCAGTATCCTCAATTACCGAAAAGAAAAGGCAACATTCATGCAACCAGATTAATTTCTCCAATTATTTTTTTTACCAACCTGCCAAACTGGTGGAAAAATAAGGCACAACTCATGTTTTACACTTTCAAGCCACACAAACAAGCTAAAAAATCATGTGATGTGATCATGGAAACTCAGTAAGTATGGATTTTGATGATAGATGATGCAGGCAAAGTTAAAACAAGCATTCAACACCTCACCAGGAATCTGAGGAGCTTTGCCTACAGCCTCAGGCAAATCAAAGTTAATCGCCTCCTTGATACCACTATGCTTTTGCAAAATCATCTTCAAGCAATCCCCAGCGCTCCCACCAACATCAACAAGCGTCCCAACCCCGTCAAATCCATCATAACCACTCCCAAGCACAGCCCTCATGAAGGGAACCGAAACCCCCGCCATTGCACTTTGCATTAGCTCATTCATCCCATCATCTTTCCCATAGTAAGAGTAAGCTGGCTCCCCATTGGCCTTTGTGAAGGGCTCAGTAGAGGGATCGAGCACCGCTGTGTGCACAAGAGGCCAAGCCTTCATCAGTGCGTCTTGGTGGTGCTGGAGCACATAAGCACCATAGGATAGTCCATCCCCATCTGTCACCAATGTCTTTCCTACCTCAGTCAACGAGTACCTGCACACAAGGAAAATTTATTCTTATTCCAAGACTGCCAAATTATCCCCAAACATTCAGCACTAGGATATTTGCACAGGAGTTTTAGTGCTTTACTACAGATAGATTCGATCTGAATCTTAGAAAGTCAAGATTTGAAAAGCAAACAAGGATATAGAGAGCCAGAATCTTTTTCCCTCTGAAAATTTATAAAAATATTCGAACCGAACCGAACATCTACTGTTCGCGATATGAGCTTCGGAAAATCATCCTGAATGTCAATCAGTGGAAACTGAACGAGCAGATGTGGCTCTCGAGATTAAGCAGAGAAATCAGCGAAACAGTACACGGAGTGTTGTGAAACCGAAGGAAGAACGAAAATCAGGACCAGTTACTGAGCAATCGATTAGGTTGCTTTTGGAACTAAAAACAAAATTGGAAGTCAGAATCTGAGCACTGATTGCTGAGAAACGAATTGCACAAACGAAATTCGAGAAAGAGCAACTACAACGGAAAATCACGGGAGATAGGAAAGGAATTTGCCTGCGCTCGATGGTGGAGGCATTGGTGCTAGGACACAGATGCTCGTCGAAGACTCCATAGCTGGATAGCATGCGTAGAACACGCTGGAGGTTTTCGGGATCGGCGGTAGCGCCGCCGGGGGGAACGATGCGAGAGAGGATCTGGTCCGCCGTGAGGGGAGCGTTGGCGCCGTCGCTCCAGATGGCGTCGGCGACGTTGAGGCGGACGGCGGCGTTGAGTGCCATGGGGACGCTGATCATGTTGGCCAGCTCCAAGATTGCCAGCCTTGCCTTGTTTCTCTCGTCGGAGGTCTCGTCTGCCGTAGGGGCGGTGGCGCGCGCGGCGGAGACGGCGGTGGCGCCATAATCTTGGTCTGGAGGCAACGGCATCGATGATCGATCCTCTCTCAGTCGCTCTCTATTTTCTATAAACGAGTATGATTGGCGGTGTAGTACAATTTTGAAGTGCGATGGAGACTTTTGTGGGGAGTCGGTGAACTTGTGTCAGTTTTTTCTCCAAGGCCAAATCTATTTTTTTTTTTTTATCCGGTAAGATTTAGGATAGCCCAAGTACCACTTGAATTAGCCTAGAGCACCCTTGAACGGGTGAGAACTGATACAGTTTTAGAGAAATTAAAGTTTTTTGGTTTCGTCATCGGTGGGTGTCGAACCTGTGACCTCGGGATTCTTCCCCCAAGGCCCAACCGGCTCGACTGGGCTCCTCACCCAAGGCCAAATCTATTTGGCACCACCCTACCAAAGCCCCACCTATAATTTAGGGTCCGTTTGGCGTTACTCTCTCCGTCCCTTTCTGTTTGTCCGGTATTTCATTTCGGGTGTCTCTAAATATTTGTCGTACTATTTTCCTAGAATTTGTTAGATTTTGTAGTAGCGAGAGCTTAATTTTTCGTAGAATCCGCTAGACTTTGCATCCTCCTATTTTTCAAGGGGACATCTTTTTCGCTAATTTTTTTAGCGGTGGGAGTTGGGAGATTACCGAACGGAGCCTTAAACTCTCCCAAATCTCTTTCTCAAATCTAAAAATTTCACTCATTATTCTGGGATTTACGCCTTGAACGTATTTCTCATCAATTTTTGTTCAAATTTAATGAGTAATTATGTTTATTTGAAAGTGGTAGGATTTAAGTAGATTTTGTTTGATCTTATTATAATTAGTTAAAATCTTGTCATGTTTTAGGTTTTGTTGTTTACTTTGATATGAAATTAGGATTTAGGTATAATTCAAGTTTTTAAATGAGTTGAGAAACGAATTTTCCGACAATGGTTGATCGGGTCGTTAACGCGTGTTCGTGATGCTTTAGACGATCCCAATTGTTATGGTTGAGTTCGCTTCATCTGCTACAACCAAGATAGCCTTGGTCGTTGCAACTAAGCACGTCTCAGCCATAACGGTTGGTTACTCTTTGTTCTTTGCTTCGATATTCTTTAAAATGTGAAATCTACATAAGAGGTGCTTTGAACTTGGAAATAAGGCATCCAATGAATTTATCAAAGCCTTTTCTCAATCTATCACCTTACAAGTGGGCATCCTCTACAAAGTCATAGAGCTTTGGAAGTTGTCGTACAACCCAAGTGTAGTTTTTTTCTCCCTCATGGGCAAAAAAAATGCATTCGTCAAAGTATAGTTCTTCCATGAGAATGTGAAACCGATAATTTCCAAAAAGGACGAGTTGTACTAGCATGGAATTGCACTCGTAAAACCATAAATTAAAAAAGGGACAAGTGTAACTAAAATCGTCGATATTTTAACATTATTTACTTGTTTGTGTTGTAGGTGGAGTCCAACAATAAAACATAGGGAAATGCTTGGGGAGAGATATCAAATCAAGACTATCAAAAAACACATTCATGATCTCGTTCGTTTTCTCGTCTTCCAAATGTCTCACAAAGTGTTTATCCTCCTAAGCTTTATGGAAGGATTCTTGGGCTACCATTCCGCCTTCCATTTGTTCCCTCTTTACATCATACCGCACATTGTACACTTGCCTCTTGCCGGTGTAGTTTAAAAGAAATTCATTCAATGCACATGCAACTTGGTTAGTTGCATAGTTGTTTCGTGTCATCATCTTCAACACATCTTTCTTCTTTTGTGTGAGTCTTCCAACCATTGGGTGGCCATACAAATTGGATTCAATCTTATGGTTGTGAATTGCATATACAAATACAACATAAATCTTTCATGCTCCTTCGGGCTACTGTTGACACTTCAATCTAAATCGACAAGCACATTTCTTATTTTGAGTACACCTTTTGCGAATTAGCTTGTCTACGCTTTTCGACGGGGTGTGTGCACCCTCTCTCGCTCTCTCACACACACACAAAGGAGCCATGTCTTTCCAAGATGAGTCATATCCGACTTTCTATCCTGACCTATTATTTTGCACATGTTATTTTGAATACCGACCTCTTTAACATAGGAAGTGGCCTCCTCCCATGTATCAAATGTTGCATGTATCGGTGGTAAACAAATGTAAATAATCTTCTGACACTTCCTTTGGGACCTCCTTTGTATGATTTGAAAATTGTGGATGATTGCTTAGAGGTGGAAATCCAAACATGTTCGATGTACATTATACTTGCTCCACCGACAGTGGTGCATGAGGTTGGAATCTGTACATGTTCGAGCTAGATTGGACTTGCTCCATTGGCAATGGTACATGATGTGGGAATCTAAACATGTTGGTGTAGATTGTACTTACTATGCTTGCACTGGTACAAACCTCTAGAATCCGAACATGATCGATGTAGAACGTAATTGGCTTGATTGAAATGGTACATAAGTTGAGGATCCGACAACTGATATACTCTGTATGTGAGTTGGGAATTTGAACGTGGTTGTTGTGACTGACACATTTTAATACTTACTCTCATCACTCATTTGAAGGTCATTTAACCCAATATATATACCTTATTGACTTAAAAAATTACAAAAACATTATGTTAAGGGGAAAATAAAATTGGTTGATACGACAACCACGACACTTGCCATAACGATAGAAGTGAGTTTTGTCGTTACGATAGAACACACTTCTACCCCGTTATGGCAACTGTCATTTGTCATGTATTAGGGATATTTGGATTTTTTATGGGTTGTTTTGAGAGTGAAGCCTACTTCTCGTTGAGGACTTGATGAGAGTTTATATTGAAGGTCCCATCATGAAAAGTAGAACTAAAAAGATTCAACAAGGAATGTCGATGGTCTTGAAAGGATACGTAAACTAACCCAAGAGAGGTGGATAACGATGCTTAGATTATTATTTTTTTTGATCAAAGGGAAAGCATAATACTGTGTTAATTAAGTAAAAACGTTTTGGCCACTTGGAAGGGAAATCGGACTTTGTTTCACTTCTCCCCTACAAGATCTTTTCACCCAAAAACTACTTTTAAGTTTTAACACTAACCTTCTCTACTTTTTGCGTTTTTCGAGACATAAAAATTGACTTTTCACCAAAAAACCCCTTTTCATCTATAAGTGAAACACACCCGCGATCACAAAACTACATGAGTTATACATTAATTTGTACTAGTTTTTGACATTATTATATTTTTTAAAACAAAATATTTGTTATGAATACATGTATACACATGCAATACTACAAGTTACCCTTAGTTTTTCACCTCTTGCTTGTATACATAGATGATTTAACATGTAATATTGTATAGTGTATGATTGGAGGTAACTTGTACAAGGTGAATTATTCACCTTCTTCACCTCCTTATTTCCATGCATAAATCATGGAGATTCACCTAAGTTTTACCCCACCTTTGGCCTATAAATATGGCCATCCTCCATTGTAAAACTTGCACCAAAGTAGAGTAAGAAATACACTCTCTAAAGTTCTTACTCTCCCTCCCTCTCTTCTAATGATCTAAAAGTCCTCATAAAGTTTGTTTAAGTGTTTTTCCAAAAGTTAAAGTGATCTTGCTTTCATAAATCTTTTCATAACACGTTATCAGCACGAGTCTCTAATTACCAATTGAGCTTCACTAAGCACCAAGGTACAAACTCTATCTCATTCTAATCTTAATCATACAAGAAGTTTATTTCCTAAAAACCGTTTTGAGGAGTATGCTCTGTAGTTGCCCGATTTGGGATCTTCTACATCAGAAACTCGTTTTTCTTTCTAGATTTAAAACGATTTCTTACCAAAAATAAATTATGCTTTTGGATATGTACAAGATACAAACAAAACATTAGATTTGCTTACCTCTTTTGAAGTTTAAACCGATTTCTCCTTCGAAAATCTTCAACTTCACCACTTGGATTGGAAGTAGGTTTTAACCAAAATGATTAAGAGCATGATGTTGGTAATCACAATAAGAATAAGGCAAACGAAAAGCTCAATAATAAATCTCCTATTACCAGCCCTAAGACGACGCATAATCTTGTCGTCGGCCATGGAGAATGTCGAAAGAAAATTTGGTAAAGGTGGTCGAATATGGAAGTGGAGGAAGGAGATAAGGTCGGAAGTGAAAAAGTGAAAAGGGGGATGAAGAGAATCGGACTTTAAGGACTTCAGACTTTGGACTTAAAGGACCTCGGACTTTGGACTTAAAGGACCTCGAACTCTAAGGACTTTAAAACTTTAAAATTTCCGCTATATAAGTTTCTTTCATTTCATATGATCTCTTACTTTTGTCTTACGTTATTGTCTATGCATATATCTATATTGATTACTTCTCTGACTCACGCAATCTTTCTTTATGCATTCCGAATATATCATCTACATGCATATATTTATTATTTGATATGACATATCCTTCAATCGTCTTAGACACGACTCATGCATTATATTATTGATTATGTTAACCTTTAATTTGCATATCTTTATATGTAGCAACTATGGCAAACATTGCTAAGAGGGAGTTTGACATCCTTGACCTGTCGGGCCAGAAATACCTCGAATGGAGGGTAGATGCCATGGCTCACCTCAAGGCAAATGGCCTTGAGGAAACAATTGTGGCAAACAATAATGCCACCCCACAGGAAAAGGCGAAAGCCATTGTGTTCCTCCGCCACCACATTCATGAGAGTCTCAAAACTGAGTACTTATTTGTGGAGGATCCTATAGAATTGTGGGAGAGCCTGAATGAGCGCTATGCTCATCAAAATGAAGTTTTGCTCCCACAAGTAACACATGAGTGGAACACTATAAGGTTCCAAGACTTTAAGTCCATCACTGAGTACAACAGTGCTATCCACAGGATCACTTCTCAATTGAGACTATGTGGTAAAATGATCACTCAGGAAGAGATGTTGGAGAAAACTTTCTCCACTATGCATGCTTCAAACATATTATTGCAACAACAATATAGATTAAGAAATTTCAAAAGATATTCTGACTTGTTGAAAGTATTGTTGGTTGTTGAAAAGAATAATGAGCTCCTAATAAAAAACCACAACCTAAGGCCTACTGGCTCAACAGCTGCCCCAGAAGCAAATGCTATGAACAAAGCGTTCCATGATAGGAACGACAATGAACGTGGGCAGCAATCACGCCGTAACAATGGGCGTGGACGAGGTCGTGGTAACTATGGGAGTCGTGGTGGTCGTGGTGGCCATGGACGTGGCCGAGTCTACAACAAAAGCCACGATAATCACCGTGAGAACCAAGGCTACAAAGGGGGTGTGAAGCAACAGGTCCAGACGGGTCCATCAAGATCCTCCCAGAAATCCAAATCAGCATGCTACAGATGTGGCGTGACTGGTCACTGGTCAAAGGTATGCCGCACAGCTCCACACCTAGTGAAGCTGTACCAAGCTGAAAAGAATAAAGAAAAGGCTACCGAGACCAACTACATCGATAACAAAGATGTGGATAGGTCACCTGTGACTAGTCTGGATGTCAATGACTTCCTCAACTTTGAGAATGATGATGGCTATGCCTTAGGGGCTTAAATGAAAAGCACAAACCCCTAAATATCTCTACTATCTCCCATGTTATTGTATAATATTTGCAATGTATTTTTTATATCTCATGTTTTAATTTCTCTCTCGTAGGACTTTGTATAATAGATCTTTGTATAATAGAACTTGTATAATATGTTTATCCTTGTATAATATATGAAGCTTTTATTAATGCCTTAATTCTCCTTTTTCTTTATATTGATAGAAAACATGGACTTACCTAAAGTGAAACCCGATGGGAAGGAGCAATGTCTTTTGGACAGTGCGACAACACACACCATCTTGAGGAGTAAAGAACACTTTACTCAATTAAGAGCCTTTGAAGGCAATGTCACTACAATATCCGGTGTGTCAAAACTCATCGAAGGCTCTGGAAGAGCTGTCATTCTACTCCCAAAGGGAACAAAGCTAGTAATAAATGACGCACTATATTCGAGTAAATCTCGAAGAAATTTGCTAAGCTTTAAAGATGTGCGTCTAAATGGGTTTCATATGGAAACCATGAATGAAAATGGGAAAGAATACTTGTGCATCATAAAACATGAATTTGGCCATAAACAGATTCTCGAAAGGATGCCAACGCAAACCTCCAGATTATATCATACATACATTTATCCGTTTGAGGTCAATGCAATGTTTAACAAAAGGTCATATGACCAAGCTACATTCACATTATGGCATGACCGATTGGGTCATCCAGGGGCAGTAATGATGCACAAAATCATAAAGAGCTCACTTGGAAATACATTAAAGAACATTAAGGTTCTTCCGTCCAATGATTTTAATTGCACTGCTTGCTCACTTGGAAAGCTAATTATCAGGCCTTCTAAAAACAAGATTGCAAGTGAAAATCCTGCATTCTTAGAAAGAATCCAAGGAGATATATGTGGGCCAATTGCTCCACCATGTGGACCATTCCGATACTTTATGGTGCTAATTGATGCATCTACACGTTGGTCACATGTAAGCCTACTATCAACAAGAAATGTTGCATTTGCTAAACTCCTTGCCCAAATAATCCGATTGAGGGCCAGGCTCGATAATGCAGGAGAATTTACATCTCAAACATTCAATGACTATTGTATGTCAATTGGGCTTGATATAGAGCATCCAGTGGCTCATGTTCACACACAAAATGGTCTTGCTGAATCATTGATAAAGCGATTGCAATTAATTGCCAGACCATTATTGATGAAATCAAAATTACCACCATCGGCATGGGGACATGCAATATTACATGCAGCAACCTTAATTCGATTAAGGCCAAGTGCAAACCATGAACATTCCCCTATGCAACTTGTGTCTGGTAAGGAGCCAAATATTTCACATCTAAAAATTTTTGGATGTGCCGTTTATGTCCCTATTGCTCCACCTCAACGCACAAAGATGGGACCCCAAAGGAGATTGGGAATTTATGTTGGTTTTGAGTCTCCCTCGATAATCAAATATCTTGAACCAACAACTGGTGATTTATTTACAGTTAGATTTGCTAATTGCCATTTTGATGAAAATACATTCCCAGCCTTAGGGGGAGAAAAGAAAAATGGGGACCACATGTGAAAGAAATCACATGGAATGCAACTGCATTATCCCATCTTGATCCAAGAACAAAAATGTGTGAACAAGAAGTACAACGGATCATTCATTTGCAAAATGTAGCAAATCAGTTACCAGATGCATTTACTGATACATAGAAGGTAACTAAATCACATATACCTGCAGCAAATGCTCCAGCAAGAATTGAAATAGCCAATGGATTGCCAGATGCATCCATCGCAAGCGAGTCTACAACACGCCGAAAGCGTGGTAGACCATTAAGCTCAAAAGATTTGAAACCGAGAAAGGCAAGAAGCCAAAAGGGTATAGCAGGAGAAGCCACAATGGATCATGAGAATGATGGTGAAGGCAAAGATATTGAAAATGAGAATACCTCAACAGAGGATGATATTCTAGACAAGAATAATGATATCGACAACTTTGAGATTTCCATAAACTATGTGTCAACAGGCACGCAATGGAATCGAAAAGATGTAATTGTCGATGATGTATTTGCCTACTCAGTGGCTAGTAATATTGTAATTGAAGATGATGATTTTGAGCCAAAATCGGTCGATGAATGTCGACGAAGAAATGATTGGCCAAAATGGAAAGAGGCTATTCAGGCAGAACGAAAATCGCTTGAAAAGCGAGAGGTCTTTGGACCAGTAGTTCATACACCAAATGGTGTGAAACCAGTCGGCTATAAATGGGTCTTTGTACATAAAAGAAATGAGAAAAACGAAATTGTAAGGTATAAAGCAAGGCTTGTAGCACAAGGTTTTTCTCAGATCCATGGAATGATTATGAAGAAACATACTCTCCGGTAGTTGATGCAACTACATTGAGATTCCTAATTGGCATGACTGTCTTTGAAAGGTTACAAATGCGCCTCATGGATGTCGTGACCGCATATTTATATGGATCACTTGATACAGACATCTACATGAGAGTCCCCGAAGGACTCAAGCTGCCTGAGGCCAATAATTGTGGACCTCGAGAAATGTTTTCCATAAAATTGAGGAGGTCATTGTATGGACTAAAACAATCTGGACGAATGTGGTACAATCGCCTCAGAGAATACCTCATGAAAGAGGGATACAAGAACGACACCGTTTGTCCATGTGTTTTCATCAAGCGATCCGAAAAGGGATTCGCTATTATCGCAGTTTATGTTGACGATTTAAACATCATCGGAACTCCAAATGAGCTTCAAGATACTGCGAAATATTTGATGAAAGAATTCGAGATGAAAGATCTCGGACAAACGAAGCTTTGTCTTGGCTTACAAATTGAGCACTTAAGGGATGGAATCTTTATCCATCAGTCTAATTACACTGAGAAAGTTCTTAAAAGATTTTACATGGACAAAGCACACCCTTTGAGCTCTCCAATGGAAGTTCGATCCCTCAATGTAGAAAAGGATCAATTTCGTCCCCGAGAAGAGGACGAAGAGGTTCTTGGTCCTGAGGTACCATATTTAAGTGCAATTGGTGCTTTAATGTACTTAACTAACAATACGAGGCCAGATATTGCTTTTGCAGTAAATTTGTTGTCCAGGTATAGCAATGCACCCACAAGGAGACATTGGAACGGTATCAAACATATATTCCGCTATCTCCGAGGAACACATGATCTTGAGTTGTATTATCGTAATCAAAGGGATGCGACCTTAACTGGATATGCAGATGCAGGGTACTTGTCTGACCCACACAAAGCCAAATCGCAAAATGGCTATGTGTTCACATATGGAGGCACTGCCATCTCTTGGAGATCAACAAAGCAGACTGTAACTGCCACATCATCAAACCAAGCAGAATTAATTGCTTTATATGAGGCAGGAAGAGAATGCGTGTCCCTTCGAGCAATGATTCAATTCATCCAGAAAGAAAGTGGAATGAAGCCAATCACTGATGATCCAACAATATTATATGAGGACAACTCAGCATGCGTTGCTCAGATGAAGAAGGGCTACATCAAAGGAGACCGCACAAAGCACATATCTCCAAAATTCTTCTCCACTCGTGAATTGGAAGAAGCTGGTGAAGTGGACATCCAACAAATTCGGTCAAATGACAACTTGGTTGACTTGTTCACAAAGTCTTTAATCCCCAAGAAATTTGGAGAACTGGTATCCAGAATTGGAATGTGCAGACTTCGAGACATATGTTGAAGTCAGGGGGAGTATCATACGCGCTGCACTCTTTTTCCCTTCGATCAAGTTTTTATCCCACTGGGTTTTGCTTGACAAGGTTTTTAATGAGGCAGCATCAAGGCGTACAAATGGGATCAATGGTTGCACTCTTTTTTCCTTCGTTCAGGTTTTTTATCCCACTAGGTTTTTCCTGACAAGGTTTTTAATGAGGCAACATCTACGCATATCCCACAACATCAAAGAAGGTGAATATTCAAGGGGGAGTGTTATGAATACATGTATACACATGCAATGCTACAAGTTACTCTTAGTTTTTCACCTCTTGCTTGTATACATAGATGATTTAACATGTAATATTGTATAGTGTATGATTGGAGGTAACTTGTACAAGGTGAATTATTCACCTTCTTCACCTCCTTATTTCCATGCATAAATCATGGAGATTCACCTAAGTTTTACCCCACCTTTGGCCTATAAATATGGTCATCCTCCATTGTAAAACTTGCACTAAAGTAGAGTAAGAAATACACTCTCTAAAGTTCTTACTCTCCCTCCCTCTCTTCTAATGATCTAAAAGTCCTCATAAAATTTATTTAAGTGTTTTTTCACAAGTTAAAGTGATCTTGCTTTCATAAGCGTTTCCCTTCATTGAGGTCGAGTGTTCGATTCTCAGTGGAGGAGAAATGAACTTGTTGGGAGAGCAGATCCTACCCAAAATAAAGGGGCCTTCGCGAGACTCGAACTCCAGACGTAAGCGTTTGATGGAGCAAAGCTCTCCGCTGAACTGGAGTGGCAATGACCAAAATAAATAAATAAATCTTTTAATAACAATATTATATTTTTTTAAACTTGTCTAAAAGAAAAGGGATTGCAATCTTCCGTATGAAGGAAAGGGAGGGACATAAAAAATCCCACAAATATTCATTGAAAAAAAGGAAAAAGAAAGGCCTTTGAGAATTTCGTCGAAACGGAGAAAAATTGACTGGGAGACTTCAAAGGCAAGCGATTTTTCACACGCGAAGAGAGAGATAGGCGATTCGATCCCTCTCTTCGTAGCTCGTTGCGAATTCGTGCTCGATTGTTGATTCAATTTCAGGATAAGGGTTTTACGTGCACTCATTCTGATTGATCTCCATCTTCTGGTTTCATACATCTATCGTCGGTGTTTGTAGCGATGTTCAGGCTGTGGTACGCTGCTTATCCTGATATTTGGTTATCTGGCAATTATTATGCGATATAGGAATTCCTGTTTCTGTAATGGCTGTTCTTCGGCTTGGTTTGATATTGAAATTAATTATCTAGGGTTTCTATACTGTTGTGTTAATTTGGTTCCGTTCAAGTGTGATATGATCCGGGAATAATTACAATTGATTGGGCTAGACTAATTGATTACTTAATGGTGTGAGATTACTTGTGAGTTGATGAGTTCTTTGATGGCCAATTAGCACCTCAAGATTGGACCTTAAAAGTGATTCTGATTAGATGGAGTGGATCAATTGACATGTGAGTCTCGGATCTCTGGGTCATTTGGTGGAACTGGTATTCTGCCCAGTTCAATTGGTGGTTAGGATTTCAAAAGGATTTTATTGCATACAATTGGAAGGGGGTGGTAATTGTATTTGAGAAAGACAGTGACATCTTTTACAATGACAGCTTTAATCGCAGCTGTGTCTAATATTAAACCTTTTGGTTTATATTTAACGAGCTGGGGAGGGGATTTGTTGTATTATGATGATTTGGAGTTGTAGCACTTGTCTAGAGAAAATTTTGCTGAACCTATATGTCTCACTAGATTGTAATTGTTGTTGTTGTATTCTTATTATGTGTTTTGTTCTTGCCAGCTGTTTTATATTAATTAATCTGTAAGATGTCCTCACCGGCCCCCTATGTGATCTTCTTTTTCTGTATTTTTATAGTTGAAGCATAATGTACTTGAAAAAAAAAACTTAATTCTAAATGCTTCACTTGGGCGAAATGGTCAGTTATACTATAAGTGGATAGTATGTTTTTCAGTGCCTTGATCAAAGTGTCTTGTTTTAATTTAATATGGTGACGATTTTTTTTCCCTCCTGAGTATTAAATGGTTCCCTGGTATCAAATTTTTGAGAGGGTGAGTAGTGAATGAAGCAAGTCGTCTATGCTTATATATAACCAAAGTCGCTGGCTAGGCAGTAGCACGGCAAGTTCTCACATTGAAGAGAGATTCAATAAGCAGTTTTTTCCCTTATTGCATAATGCATGAGAATCTCAGTATACCATAATGACATCATGAGACTCATACAACCTTACTATCTGTATTAAACTTCATCCTTAGAAAGTTGATGCTTTATATGCATCCAGATTTTCTATATCTATTAAAGTATATCATTATACATTATTTCTTGAGTGATCATTTGATGAAACCTTGATCACTAATCACTGATTGCTTTCAGGGGTTCTCAAAACCAAGATCCACAAGCCCAAGCACCAAATGCCTCTGCACAGTCTTGGTATCCTCCATCTGTTGCTTCCCCTCTGAGTTCTTCGCGTCCTTCAACTGCTACCAGCAGTTCATCTAACAGCTATGGACAGAGACCTTCAGAAAGAGTACAAACTCCTTCCCATGTTTCTCCTTCTGAAGCTGCAGAAATTATTTCATCATTAAAGGACAAGAGGTAATGTTTTTTTGTATGTTAGCTATTCTGAACAGATGCTTTTTATGATTTTTTAAAGCTATGTTACTACTTTTGATTTAACCATCCCTTGGATAACATTTCAGAAAATGCCTTTAATGTTCAATGATCTAAGTTTATTGGTTCTCCCTGAAACATCTTTACATAATATTTTTAATGTGTCTATTAGCTGATAATGAATGCTTTGCTTTTAGTTTTTGTAATCTGCCTTGTCATAAATTACTTTCCAACTCCACTCATTGATTTGAGTTGGTAGGAGACTATGAAGATTGTTCAAGTTTTAAAACTGTACACCTGGATTGAAAAATCATGCCAAATTCATTTTTTAAAGTATCCAACCTTGTTTTATTTTGCACATATAAGCAATAGTTCATATTATTTTACATATTTCCTGGAAGCTATCTTTTTGTGAGGGTTCTGCATCCTATAGACTTGATAATCGCAAGAGGCATTGCTAGTGTCTGTTTTTCACTTCAGCTATAGCTAACCCATCTATCTTTTTCTGTTGAATGCATTTAGTGTTGAAGAGTTACAAAAGCTACTATCAGACACAGAGACCTACAACAGATTTTTGGCCTCTCTTGATCAAGTTAAAACTCAGAATCATGTGAGTCAGCTTGCAATAATTACTTTTATAGCTATATATTTTGATTAATTTTTAAGATTGCAAGGTCGTTTGATGTCATTCATATATGAATATCTGTTTTGTTAATGGCAATTTGCCAATCTTCCTTACTTTCTGGCTATATATAGGGTCAATTTAGAGGATAAAAATGCTCTATTGAGAGGGTTTCTTGGAAATTTCTTCCCCTTAAATCTTCTGGTCCAGTAGCACTCTAGGAAGGGTTTGGACTCACTGTTGAAAATAGGGGCCTGCTTATTTATATCACACCACCCAAAACAATTCTCAATTAAACTAGCATACACTTGAATTTTGTGGACGATCTCAAATTAATTTAGTAGTAATATAAGTTTGTCTAGCAATCTAACTGTAGTACATGTTTTCATTCAAGTCGGTTTTCTTTGATGCACAAATTTTGTAAATAATTTATGATTAAGTTGCTTTTACAGGACTAGTTTCCATTTTATCCTTATGTGCTTGAACCTATGCCTATGTTTTGGAATCATGTACGATTATTTGATTATTTTAATGTCTAAAAACTATTTGATTTCTTTTGTAGGTCAAGGGTGAACTGCAGAAGGAAACTATCCAGCTTGCAAGTAAGCTTCCGACTCTTTTTGGTCAAATTAATTTCAGTGGCTGTGAACTATTTCTATATGTGTAATTCATTGGCCATTCCTTATCACTTTTTTGATAGGAGAAAATTTGGAAAAGGAACCACAGATTATGGAGCTAAGAAATCAGGTTGGTGTAATGCTGCCTTTTTTATTTAGAGAATCTGAGAATTTATTAGTATGTAGGAGATGCACTTCTTTATATCTAATTATCTTGTTGTGACAACAGTGCAGAATTATCCGAACAACAGAGTTAGCTACTGCTCAGGAAAGGCTTAATGATTTGGAAAGGCAAAGAGATGAAATTTTAAGGTGCTATTCCCCCGTTCATCTTCTTCAGAGGTTGCAAGGTAATGATAATGTTGCTTCACTAGTGTTGATTGGAATCAAACTATTATTTTCTCCTTTTTGAGTTTTTGACCCTGTAGTGAGCACTTCCTCCTTATCTTGTGAGACATTTGTGCTTCATTGTCACAACTAAATCACTTCCTACTCTTCATTGTCACAACTACATCACTTCCTACTCTTCATTGTCACAACTACATCACTTCCTACTCGGCTACTCCTAGCATCTTTAAGAGCATACTGAACTAGAGAAGAAATTTGGATTTTAAATTCTGAGAAATCTTTTATTGATTATGCATACATATATAGGCCAAGTTTGGTGGATTAGAAAAATAGACTTTACTAAAGAGAGTTTTTTTTTTCTAAAATAAAATTAAGACTTCTTGATATGTGTTCTGAAAGTACTTTTTTCAAAATTATCATGCTTATCAATACCACAAAAAACTCATTATTTCAGAGAAGTATTCATCTCATCAAACACTATTTATTTCAGAAGAATACTTGCGAAAACAGTGTGTATCAATATCATTACCGAACAAACCCATATAGTAATTAGAATAGTTTGGCTCATATTACTCATTATTGAATAAAGTATGCATGCGGTTTATTTAGATTGCAATTTTTGATCATGCAGAGTCAATGAACAAGACAGATGAAGAGTCTGAAACCCTAAACCAGCAATTACTCGACAAGGAAATCGAGCTTGGGGCATTTGTGCAGAAATACAAGAAATTACGGATCATATATCATCGACGAGCACTCACCCACCTGGCGAGCAGATCATCTCCAATGGCTTGACAACCTGATCTACCATCAAAGGTATGCAGATGAAGGTGTTTTGATCTCTTTTGGGAAAAAAATTATTGAATTAGTGTGATGCCTTCATAGTTCAACCCCATGTGTATTTCTTTTGCAATTGGGTACTTTAGTAAAAAAAATGCTTGGTTATATGTTATTGGTGAACTCAAATAAAAGAGACTTGAAAGCAAGTGATCTGTATAATGTGTTTCATTTATTTCCCCATGTATTATTTTGTATGCATTTGGTGATTTGGCTTTCCGTTGATTAAATGAAGTACTTCTAGTCATTTTTATGCCCTTTTTTATGGTGGGCAAAACATGGATTGTGTGAAGGATGCAAGTCAAAGGAAATTAGTATTTGGCAAGGGTTTGTTTGGTATGGAATTTATATGCCACATCAGTATTTTTGTCAAATCAGCTGAAAATATCATACTTCCTAGACATGTCAAACACACCCTAAGAGTAAGAATGAGAATGGCAGAGAAGTGATGATCTCTTCGTTGGATCGAAGATTGTTCTTACTTGGTGCTGCTACCAACTTAAATTTAGAGCGTGTTTGGATCGTACCATTCAGGATTGAATGCAATTTGATGCAAAATAATGCATTAAATGGGACATCCAAACACGCCCTTAACCAGGGGTTTATTATAGTAAGTTCATGGGTAGAAATTTGTTTCAAATATCTTGTCTTGTTTGTTGGCAGAGGAACAGGTGCACAAAATGGAGAGAGCTTCTTTTATGCTAAAAGATTGGGCTATTTTTGTAAATTGACAAGTATTTTCTTGTTCCTCATTTCTTCTCCAACATGAATATGTTTTAAAACAATATATACTTGCTGATCCAAAACACACTTGTGTCATCCCAAATATTGCAAAGTTACAAAACAAGCTGATAACAACTTGTCAATTACCCAAACCACCACAAACTAATATGTGTTTCCAGAAGAACCATAAGTTTTACTTGCATCATCATCATTATCGGTATCGACACACATAGGAGTAGTGTAGTAGAAAGGGCTCAACAAGTACTTCACCATTCCCATATACTGAACATTAGCTTGTTTTAGCCAAACTCCCTTCTTCCCACCCCCAAAGTTTGTGGCCACATTGCAAGACGCGTCTGGGGACGACACGATCCTCACCAAACAGTTCCTTGGATCGAGCTCCTTCCCGTTCATGACCCTGTCGATTGTCATCTCGTAGTTGCCTTCTTCGTCTGTCTCATCGCTTCCATAGTACGAGACCCTCTTCCTCTGGTCTAAGCAAGTTACTGATACCCTGCTACCTGTCGAAACAAGTCATGTTGGATTAATCGTTTTCGGATTTTCGGATAAGTGAATGTATGGATGTCATGATTATAATTAGACATTAATACATCACCTACAATGTTGTTGATAAGTGAGAAATGAACTTAGGTTCGTAGATAAAGAAAAACTCTATAGTTAGATTTCATGAGATTCTGACTGTTCATAAGAATTCAGGGCTTGTTTGGTATTGAGTATGAAAAGAAAATATATCTGTCTATTTCTTAGTTTATGATCCATTGATCAAAATAATAATCATTACCCTCATCTCTCATTAAACATGCAGAATTTGAGCTAATTCTCTCCGTCTCTTTTCCTAAGATCAAAATGATAACACATATTTACATACCTTTGATTGGCTTGGCACCTTTAACCCAAGCATTCCAAGATTGAGTACAATCTTTTCCAAAAAAAAAAAAAAAAAGATTGAGTACAATCTTGGCACAAGATTTTGCCACCCACATGTATGACTTGTGTTTCATCGAACTCAGCCTTGACAACATAAATACTTCCGATTATCGCGAGCAAAACCGCCATAGCCATCGTGATCCTTGCCATGTTCTTGTTCTTGTTTTGAGATGAATGAATCTTGAAGAAGAGTAGTTCTTGTTTAGTTTAGTTCATAATAAATACGTATGAGGGTAGCAATTAGATGAGTGGAAGACCACTTTCCCAAGACGTGCTACCCATTACAATTCAACATCTATGTAACATTGTAACAAGAAATCATACTAAAAAAAAAAAATCCTTTCCATATTATTATATGTATGCTTCCTCTTCTAAACTTCCATGCTTGTCAATGCCGTTTCAACAATTAACTATTTTTTATACGTAAAATGAAAAGAAAATGATTCTAGTCTACTTAAATATGGATCATCATGCATCGAGCAAATTTCAATCTTTGCTTGTAGGGATGTTCAACGGGTCGGGTCGCCTGAACCCGCACTGATCCGACCTAGAATTTACAAGTTGCGGGTTGACCCACGACCTGACCAGCATGGTTCAGGCTGCAGGTCGGGTCGGGTCAATGGGAGAAAGAATGAAATAGCTCTATCCATGTGGTTGTGGATCACAAAATTTTGACTAATAAAAATAGTGACATCAAAGGACTAGCGTTACCAAACTAATAATATTATGGGGGTTCTAAATTCACAAAAAAGGGCTCATCAAAATTTATTAGTACTCTCTGTTTCATAAAAGATATTTTTCATTGTCATTAACCCAATAAGGTTCTTCTATAGTAGAATCCGGAGGATTAAGAATGGGGTACCCCTGTTCAAGAATGGGGTACTCCTGTTCAAGTGAAAGGGGCACGTCTAATAAATCCCCAAAAAAACTGAAATTCAAATATGTAATAATAATAATTGAATTTAGTTACAATGCACCAAAATTGATATACAAACTACTAAATTCATCTCAAAGACAATGTAGAAAAACCAATGAGCCTGAGGATATGCCGACGCCGGTTCATATAAGATATTTTTATAGTTCCTTTTTTTTTGTAGAATTATAGCCTTTTTTCTTGTTTTATAAAACTCGTTTTTTTTCCATTTCTTTCCAATTCTACTCTTATAGTAATATAACGAGTTAAAGAATATTTAACGAAGGTGACAAATTAATAAACAAGCAAGGAGAAACACATTCTCCAATCATCTTTCCAAAACATTTGTGTAATTTCTGTTTGCAACATAAACAAATGAGAATATATGAATATACACAATTCTGACCATGTGGGATGAATTCTACTGAATGAATACAAAGCAAACGAGAGATCAAAACCACAATGCCAATACTAGACATAACTTGATTCTTACTACTGATTCAGCTGTTAAAGCTAATGCCAATACTACACAAAAACTTACTTCTTGCTACTGATTCAAGTGTTAAGCTAATATATCCCTCTACATAACTGTACTAGATAACAAAGACATATGTAAATGACTAATGACACTATGTTGCCCTTTTCTTTCTTCATCGAAATCGGGTTCAGATCAAATTTGTCAGTACAAGCTCTTCAATTTTTCTGTTTCATAGCAGCTTTGCCTCCTTGAGAGCAGCCTCAAAGGCCTCTTCACTGTTCCACGACGGCACCTGAATATAAAGAGCAAGCAAGGATTGTTTACAAATGAATTCAGAAACCAAAAAAGAGTTCAGTTTTTTGTTTTTATCAAGTGGGTTTCATTCACAAGTTTAAGGAGATTCAAACAGAAAATAATACAGCTTGTACTCAGTTTGAGAATCAATTTACCTCAGCAACTTGCATTCCAAAATGCTGCTCAATTTTCCTCATCAGCTTGTAGTCAGAATCCATACAGAGCAAATTAAATACAGCTCCTGCATTGATGTCATAGGAGCTAAAAAGCTTAGAGAAAATTTACAAGATTTTATAACAAAAAACGAGCAAACGGATAATAACAAGCTTACCATTGCGACCAAAGCGCCCTGCTCGTCCCACTCTATGCAAGTAAACCTCGCAATCGGGTTCTGGGTCTGATTTGTAACCGGGGCGAGGATCATGTTTCATTGGAAGATCATAATTAACAACCAAATTGACCTGCAAAAAGATAATATTCGTTTTCAGACAAACTCTGAGGCATTTATACAACAATTTTTCCAACCTATGCCCCAAGATACTTGAAATGTAAAGAATTTGTTGAAATCTATAAATTTAGGGTTATTTAAAACTGTTTATACAAACCTGAGATTGATCAAAGCCTCTTGCAAGAAGATCAGTCGATATGAGGACCTGAGTAAGTCCGTCCTTAAACTCCTTCACTATCTTATCTCTGTCTTCTTGTGAGAGTGCACCTTGAATTGAAGTCACTTCATAGCCAAAATCCACAAGCGATTTATGTAGCATGGTCGCGCTGTTCCTTGTACGCACGAATATGATTGTTTGACCCACTTTCCGACCCAACTCTAAAATCTTGTCTTTGATTACAAGAATCTTTGTCAACTCATCAGGGCATTGTACTTTGAACTGCTTCACTGAAGCTAGTGACAATTCTTCTTTCTTCACAAAAAGTTGGTTATAGTCACCAATTGTTCTTGTAACAAAGTTCTTGACAGTTTCGCTAAACGTTGCAGAAAACAGCAAGACCTAAAATAAAATTTAAATCTTCAAATAACTCTGACTATTGAACTCTTCAATTTCACATCATCACCAAACTATATCATGTCGAAAATTTCATGTACAAAGTAAGAGAATAATTTGCATAGAAGACGAATGCAACCAACCTGGCAATTAGCCGCACTCCGCTTGATATCATTCATGATCTTTAATGAGTCATCTCTAAAGCCATCCTGCATTGATCAAATAACTAGATTTAATAAAAAGAATAATCTGGCCCATAACCTAACAAAATGCAACATCACTTTCATAGTTTCATCACAATCAACATAAGCATAAGATATGGCCAAGAAAAACTAACAATTTGCATTATTAGAATACAAAATGTGGTCCCAAAACTTGAAGCAAGACATATTTTCTGAGACAACCATTTAAATATAAAATCTCTTCATCCACATTACCTCATCAAGCATGTGATCAGCTTCATCAAAAACAAGAATCTTCATATAAACCAGAGACAATTTCTTGTATGACATCAATCTTTTGATAGTCCCTGGAGTTCCAATCACAACTTGGGATGTAATAGCTAGTCTTCTATTAATCGGAAGCCGATTTTCGTTAGCTCCTTCAGGAACAGCACGTTCCGCGCTAATACCAGTGTACTTCCCCATTTTCTTCACAACTTCCAAATTCTATCACACACAACAACATACCAAATTCCATTAACAAAAAAGATTTGATCTTTAAGTGCTGAAAGCTGAAAGCAAAACGTAATAACACTACCTGAATGACTAACTCTCTCGTAGGGCACATACACAGTGCCTGAGGAGCTTTCAGATTCGGATCAACACGGCTAAGCATGCCGAGAACAAAGCAGGTAGTTTTCCCCGAACCGTTGTGTGCTTGAGCAATCAGATTTTTGTTCGGAGGGCTCAGAATCATCGGCAACGTCACCGCTTGGATCTTACTCGGCCTCTCGAATCTCATCTCAGCGTACAATCCCTTCAACAACTCCGGCGACAAGTTCAAATCCTCGAACCTCTTCGCTGAGGTGTATAGCGTGTCACCGCTCGTAACCTAGCCGCCCCCAATTTCGTCACAAAAAAACCTAAAATCAATCTCCCATTCCAAACGAAATCAATGTATAGAAGCGAAATTGAGAGAGGATGTTCCACATACCGCCTGAATGCTGGACTCTTCGGGCTCGTCCAATTCCTTAGGAGCCTCCTTGATCGAGAGCGCGCCAATATCAAGTTCCGAAATTGATGATGACTGAGCTTCTTCTTCGTCTATGATCGCCATCGCCGGCGGCGGAGCTAGTTGCGGCGTGCTCGTTTGAATGACGACGGAATTCGGCATGATTTTTATATTCACCACTGTCGTAGTCTCCCGATGATGACTCATCGTCAATGGTGGCCTGCTGTCAGTAATTTTTTAGGTTTTTATAGTTACAGTCTCTCAGGAAAGATATTGTTGCGGTAAAAAGCGTAATATTTACGCAGATCCGTTAAATTGAAAAGATATATTTATGGGCCTCTTTTTTGGTCTATTGGGCCTATTTTTAACATTGGGCCTGTTTTTGAACAGGCCCAAATTCATTTAACTGATAAACAGCTCACAAGGAAGGAACAAGAGAATCAGGGCGGAACGACGGACTCGGGAGAAAGAAATCGAATTCAGAATTCTTCGCCGCCGGCGTATCATCTCTGTCTCGTCAAAGTCTACAATTTCGTCTCCAAAATTGATCGGTTTGAACTTGCCGTTCTCAATTGAATTTTGTTTCCTTAATGTCTTTATGTCAACCTTTGTTCATATATCTCAATTGAGAAAGATTAAATTTTCACTTGTTGTCTTGAGCATGTGGGTGTTTCCGAAAATGAATTATAGTGAATGTATATAATGGAGAAATTTAAAGAATTTAGTACTCTACTTTGTCATTAGTTTAGTGTTAAATCATCCAGAAATTGTCTGTTTCTCTCTCTTTACTGAACAGCTGCTTCAATTTATCTTATTTCAAACACAAGCTCAATGATGTTGTCCAAGGAGAAGATTAGATGGCCTTTTTGGGCAGTAGTATTAGGTTTCCTTGGCAGTTTAGAATGCCCATCAAGTTTTGCCCATCATCCACTAAACATTTTTATGTAGGACACAAAGAATGCCATAGCTAAAGCTTAGATGAACTGATAGGATGCTAACTTAGCTTGCAATTTATTTGCTGAATAAATTTCTATTACAAGATACAAACTTGAGTCACTTAATCCTCTTTTTATTCTTATATTTTGGAGTTTCAGTGTATGTATAGTATAATTAGTGTACATTGGGTACTTAATTGAAGTAAAGCATGCTGCTTTAAACTTAGATTGAATTTGGAAGTACTGATATTTTCTGTTAAAAAAGTTCAATTCGTGCTCTGTTCGAGTTTCTGTTGTCTTATGACACATACTGTTTCTCCACTTCTGTTATCAGATTGCCAATTTTGACATATTGCAAGCAATTTCCCTAAGATGAATGAAGAAACTTTAGTTGATGCGGGTTTCTCTCTCTTCTCAAAGAAGAAGACTTCTAAAACTGAGCAGGTCTTGCCAGCTGCCAGCCATGAACTTGAGACTGAGAGCCAGGATAACCACCTTCAGATCGAAAAACAAACAGATTCTGCATTGCCATCTTCCTCCTTTGCAGATCTGGGCCTTGCTGAATGGGCCATAACTACTTGTTCTGAGCTTGGCATGAAGAAACCAAAACCTGTACAGCAACATTGCATTCCGAAGATTCTTTCGGGATGTGATGTATTGGGGATAGCTCAGACTGGAACTGGAAAAACGGCTGCTTTTGCCCTTCCTATCCTTCATCGTTTGGCTGAAAATCCCTATGGGGCTTTTGCCCTTGTTATCACCCCAACTCGTGAATTGGCATATCAATTGGCTGAGCAATTTCGTGCTCTTGGATCCTGCTTGCACGTACGTGTTGCAGTTGTAGTTGGAGGAATGGATAAGATCACTCAGGCAACAACGCTGATGCGAAAACCGCATATAGTTGTTGCTACTCCAGGAAGAATTAAGGTGTTACTTGAAGAGAATCCAGATATACCATCTGTGTTATCCAGGACTAAGGTACATTCATGGAGTTTTGGATGTTTTTTTTTTTTTTTCTGATTTATCTTTTCTTCATATACATTTTTAAAAAAAATTCTTGCATCTTGTAGTTCCTTGTATTGGATGAAGCAGATAGGGTTTTGGATGTTGGGTTTGAGGAGGAACTGAGGGTGATCTTTAAATGCCTGCCTAAGAGCCGACAAACATTACTATTTTCTGCAACAATGACCCCTGACTTGAAAACACTGCTCGAGCTTTCTGTGAATAAGGCATATTTTTTTGAGGCATATGAAGGGTTGAAAACGGTAGACTCCTTGACACAGAAGTATCTATTCATTCCTAGGAATGTGAAGGATGTGTATCTTCACTTTGTTTTATCGAAGTTGGAAGATTTGGGTGTTCGCTCAGCAATTATATTCGTCTCCAAATGCAGGTATTATCTACTATTAGATTCGCAAAATGCTTCATCTATTATTTGTTTTGATCATGTTCCTTCTGTTTTTATTGACTGATGTAATGTGTTATACAACCTTGTATGTTATTTTGAAGGATGCTTAAATTTGATTTTGAACAAATATTATATTGGCTTTTCTATGTTAACTCAGATTTAAAATAGAAATTGATTGCGTTCAAGTTTGTCATATAAGTAAATGGCACATTCCTGGATTTCTTGAAAAAGTGATGTTGTCTTGGTTCCTCTTTCATATCCATATCAAGTTGGCTTTGACTACAATCATGAAACATTAACGGCTATTTTCTTCTTTCTTTTGGTGAGCAGAACATGTCACCTCTTGAACTTGTTACTCGAACAACTTGATCAAGATATAGCAGCACTACATTCGTACAAGTCTCAATCTGATAGGCTCTCTGCTCTACATCGCTTCAAATCTGGACAAGTTCCTATATTGCTGGCAACTGATGTTGCCAGTCGTGGTCTGGATATTCCCACTGTTGATCTTGTTATTAATTATGACATACCAAGGTATATCTTTGCTATATTATGTTTAACTGATTCATTGTAGCTACCCCAAAAGGGCTTCTAATTTGTTATTTGATGTGGTAGGGATCCTACGGACTATGTTCATCGTGTGGGGCGTACTGCAAGAGCTGGCAGAGGTGGCTTGGCTCTGTCTATGATTACCCAGGTCAATTCAATTCAATTCAATCCAAACTTGCCTTTCCTCCTATATTGCTGGATAATTCTTCTGACTGATGAATTCACATTATTATTATACAGAATGATGTGGATCTTATTCATGGCATAGAAGCTGAGCTTGGGAAGAAGCTTGAAGAGTTTGAATGTAAAGAGAATGAAGCCCTGGCTAATATAACAAAGGTGAGAGAGCTGAATTGGTGATGATGGTATTCATTATATCCTCAGCTGAATTGCTGAACTTGTGGATTGATTTTTCAGGTTTACAAGGCGAGGCGAGTCGTGACTATGAAGATGCTTGATGATGGGTTTGAGGATAAGGTGAAAGAGCGTCAGGAACAGAAGCTGAAGATGTTAGCAGAAAAGGGATTATTGAAGAAGAAGAACAAAAAACGGAAGAGAGTTAAAGGTCCTGAAAAAGGAGGAGATTGAACTGAAAAAATTTCCTATTTTGGAATGGTCCAACACTAGTTTTGCTCATTTTTGGTCTCTGTTTTTTTTTAGTTTAGTTTAGTTTAAAAGAAGAACAATTTTCTCCATCAATATATAAACTCTTATTATGCTGTTACTGGGTTTCTGATTTTGTGTAATGTATATATCCCTCATAACTCATAATAAAAACAAATTTTCCCCAATTTGGCAATAAAAAAGTATTATAATTACTTAATTAGGATACTTATAAATTGTTTTAATAAATGATTAATTGAAAAAATTCTCTCTTTGTCTGATTCGTTTTTCCGTTGGAGGGAGAAACGAAGGTTCCAAAAGTTTTGAGCTTTATAGCAGGGCTCAAGCGCTGCATTTCTGTCAAATTCGAAACCCAGAAGTAACAACGGAAGAAACCCAAGAGCGATCAATCGCATTCGTAGCAGGAGAGTTTGCAATTCCCAAAGGTTAGTGAAAATCCTTCATATGAAATCAAGGCCTCTGCTTTGTTCATCTTTAAAACCCTAGATTCTCGATTGAAGCTGGGTTTTAAACCTTCGACCTAAATTTGGAGCTGTTCATGAATTTGTGAAATATAAAGTAATTATACGTTTTATCTTAGCTTTGACTCTTATGTTTACCTCTCCCCAGTATCAACATTTGGAGCTGTTCTTGACATGGTGACAGATAGGTCCGTCACCTTCTCCCTATATCCAAAAACAAAGACACGCTATATTTCCATCTTCACACAAATCTCAAGCCAATTGAATGTTGTCTTCTTCCAGGATTAGCACGGCTTGTTTGCTCGTGGTACTCTCTCAAGTATACAGGTATTTTAGCTTTGATCCTACTAGTTTAACAATATTTGCGTCCTAATGCATATTTGTAGAGACATCTGATCCTTGCTTTAGGGCGTTTTTTGCAGGCCCGGTTTGATTTTCTTATTCTTGCTTGCTTTGGACATCAGCAGCCACTGGTTACAAATGTACAGGTATTATCCACATAAGTTTCATATTCAAGCTAACTTAAACTTACTGTTATTTGAGTTCATTAATTCATCATCTAAGATTCTAACAATGATATAACACCACGGTTTGATTTCAGTACTTTTTTATCGGGCAAGGCTAGTCACAAAGACGTTAAGGACAGCACCAACTGGCTTTTCAAGGCGTATTATGGAAACCGGATCTTTATGGCTTACTGTTGTGTGGCATGTGAGGTAATTAGTTTGGTGCTAATGTAGAACAAATCTGATTATATGATTATATCAACTAATGTTTAAATGCTACAGGTTTTGTATGTAATCCTCTTTCTTCTCGCAAAGACCCAGAATGAAGATGTGATCAAAGTAAGATTAGATTGAAAAGATGAAACTTTTTTTGTTGCAACTCTAGGGCTTGTTTGGATCGCTTGGGATAATGCATTATCTTGCATTATAATGCAGGATTTAATGCAATCTTGCATTATCCCTTGCAATCCAAACAGGCCCTAGTGCTTTGAGAGGATTTAAAAATTTCTCATATTTGTTATCGCCTTCATGCGTAGGTGATCCTTACATCTGGGACTCAAAACTTGCTTCTTTGCCCTCTTTTGGCTTTGTCTCTATTTGGGTGGACCATTAAGCAAACAATCAATGTCATACAGGTGAATTGATTGCTTTACCTCCATTACATAACTGTAAACTGTAGACTATGATTTGATTTATTGCTAAGGGATTGTTTGTTTTTTTGTTCTGTGTGTGCTTTATGACATCAACAACAAAAAGCAGTAGCTTTCAACCGTTCACCTTTGATATAATGGGAGTGACACAGTCTAATTTGTAATGGGTGCTGGTGCTTTTTTTTTGTACTTGGTCTTGAGTTCTTGATGATGACGAACATTGTTCTTCAGTTCTTGATTTGTATAGCGGCTCAGTATTTGGAGGGAATGAGATTGTAAGATGACAACCTTGCTAGAATGATGGTGTTACTTGATAACTTGACTAACAACATCTCTAAGTGGTATCTGTTCTTTGTGTTTATTTCTCTTCATCAATGAATCTAGAAAAGGATAAGAGTAGGGGTGCTCGACAGCTTGGGTCGCCCGCTACCCGCACTGACCCGACCCGCAGGTAACGGGTTGGGCTGCTAGTCACTTTTTTTTGTGTTGCCGGTCGGGTCGGGATAAACCCGTCGGGTTGTGGGTCGACCCGCAAACCCACAACAACAATAACAACATCTACCCAGTTGGATCCCGGTATTCTGAAACGCGATTTGGGGGTCGAGATTTTGCCCCTAGTGTAAATCGGGAGGGTATACAAGATGGCCCAAACCAAACGAAAAGGAAAAGGCAAAGACTAAAAAGGGGTTGAAACGAAAAAGTATAAAGTATGCAGGAAATCGGAAAACGAGGAAAGAAACTGAAAGGGAATAATAGGGTAAGAAATTCTTGAACCGGAAAATGCAGAAAACCGCAAGACCTACAACTTTTTTTAAAAAATATTATACTATTCCATTAAATGGTAAAAGTTGCAATATATTACTTGCGAATTGTGGGTCGGGTCGACCCATTAAACACTCTTACTTGTGGTGGGTCATTTAGACTTGCCTTTATGTGTGTCAAACGGGTCGATCCCAATCCTATCTGCAAAAACCGCAACTCGGGTAAATAATATTTATTTGTGGGCCAACAAGTTAACTCGCAGCCCGCAAGTCGGGTTTTGGGTCGGGTTGGGTGGACCCATTGATCTCATGGAGTGAAGAAGCAAAACCCATCAGCTTACATGGATCAAACTTGCACAAAGTGCTCACTTAAACATTAGTTCAAACATAATTTCCAACGCATTGTTTTCCAAACATAAAGTGTTATGTTACTTATGTATTCCAAACACGTAACAATATATGTAAGAAACCTCATTGTATTTGTTGTTTGGTTATATGACATTTGTTATCTTTGAAGAATCATGCCATATATCGCATTGTATTCCAAACATAATTTCCAACGCTGCCTTTATTCACTCTTTGGGCACAGCAATTATGCAAGAAACCTCTTCTTTTCTTTATTTTGTTGGTCCAATCCAAGACTAAACTTTTTACATTCATAACGTGTTGGTAGTGGGTCATATTCATGTAGTAGTATGGGACCCACGCCTCTTTCCATTTTAACTTTCAATACACCTTATTTAAAATAAAATGATTATGATCGGTTCGGTAACTGGGTGTTTATCGGTGATGAAGTTTATAGTGTTGACGGTGTTAAAATTTGATGTTGAAATTAGATGTTGGATATGTGTGCTGCATTTCAGCTTATTTTTTAGATAAATTAGGGGTATTTAATAGAAGCTTATTTATAAGTGCTTGTATTTTTAGGTATATTACCAAAAAACATATAATATTAACAAAATAATAACAATAAATTAAAAATAAAACAACCTAAATCCTAAAAAAAATTCGATAAACTACTTTGACAAACTCATTAAGTTAGGAAAATGTTGATTTTTTTTAAGATCGATAAACTTTCATAAATTTAATATTATCGAACACATACAACAAAGTTTATTTTTATCGATAAACATAAATAAATTTCTTAGCTAGTTTATGAGGTTGCCAAACACATCCTATGTAAAATAATGCACATAGAAAGGACAAATTCGTCATTACCCAATAAATTTCACATTTCCCTTTACCGTATAAAGAGCCCCACAGAAAGCAGTGCTCTGCTTTTCTCCTCTCTAAAATGGTGGGAGAGAGTCAGAGTCGTGTGTTCTTGCTGCCTTGATCTCCGCCACCTGAAACTCAAAAGAAAGAGAGAAGAACAAAAAAGCACAATCCAAAATAATTCGAATTAAAGAAAGCAATTCTCGTTGTTCCGCGATTTCCTCGGCGTTGTTCTGGACGACATGGCTCCGGTTATGGCGGTGAGGCTGCTCAGCTTCGCCGCTTTAGTGGCGGCGGCGTACGGCGGCGTTGATCGCCCCGCAAGCCTTTTAACTCTCGAGCGAGCATTTCCGGTGAACGAGAAAGTTGGAATCGAAGTTCTCAGGGCTCGTGATAGAGTTCGCCACTCTCGAATCTTGCAAGGTGTCGGCGGCGTGGTGGATTTCTCCGTTGGCGGTACCTCTGATCCCTATCTAGTCGGGTAAAGCTACGAGCTTTGATTTTTGCTTTTCAGATTTCTACTTTCGAATTCAAATTTGATGATTTTTTTTTGAATTTCTTTCATTTCGATTGAATTCTGGCTGAATTTGAATTTGACAAGAGTCTCAAAACCAGTAATCCAGACTAATTCTAGAATCTTCTGGGGGTTAGGGTTTAGGTTAATTGGTGTTGTTTGTGTAAATTTCAGGCTTTACTTTACGAGAGTGAAACTTGGGACGCCTCCAAGGGAATACAATGTGCAGATTGATACAGGAAGTGATATATTGTGGGTTACTTGCAACTCTTGTAGTGACTGTCCGCATACCAGTGGACTTGGAGTAGGTTCATTGAAGCTTATCCTTTAGCTTTGTTTGAGGGTTTTGGTTATAGTTTTTGATGAGGGTTGATTGTTCTTTTGGTGGCAGATTGATCTTGATTTCTATGATACTTCTGGATCATCAACTGCTGCATCAGTTTCTTGTTCAGACCCGATATGTAGCTCCATCAATCAGATAGCATCTTCTACTTGCTCATCGGATACGAATCGGTGTAGCTACACATTTCAATATGGAGATGGAAGTGGAACATCTGGGTTTTATGTGTCTGATCTGCTCTACTTTGACATGATCTTGGGAGATGCTGATGTCGTTAACTCTTCGGCTTCCATTATTTTCGGGTAAGATATTGTGATGCCTAGAATATGCTTTATGTTAATTGGTGTTGCTGACTACCTTGCCTCATATGCTCTTAGTCTTCCTGTTGGTTTCATGTCGTTGAGGAACCCCCCGGAGGGTTCCAGGACTCTTATTTTGGACGATGCCAGGGGCATCTCCTTTCCTCGTTTTGTAACTGTCTGATTGTGCCCGAGTGCCTGTCTACCAAAAAAAAAAATATGTTTTATGTGAATTTATTTTTTTGTTTGTAAAGGATTGCTTGAATATGCAATGATGACTAGGATTTCCTAGAACCTTTAGGTATAGTTGGGAGGAATAGAGCTTTTATATCTAGAACCATATGATTATTTTATTGATAATCAAGAACACTCTAGGAGTATCTGAAGTTGGTTACAATTCACCTAATATGCTTTTTAGTTATTCTAGCTTTTCCCCTGGAGTGAACTTCATTGTATTTGCTGAGGTCAGGTGTAGCACATACCAGTCTGGAGACTTGACTAGCTCAGAGAGAGCAATTGATGGAATATTTGGTTTTGGTCAGCAAAGTTTATCCGTCATTTCACAATTATCATCTCGAGGAGTAACACCAAAAGTGTTCTCCCATTGCCTGAAAGGAGGAGATAGCAATGGTGGAGGGAATGGTGGAGGAATACTGGTTCTTGGTGAGATCTTGGATCAGAATATCGTCTATAGCCCACTTGTTCCATCACAGTATGTATTTGATCAAATACTTTAGTTTTCTGTTTTGGCTGATCTATTGCTGTTTTAGACATGTGATCTCAACTTTTGGCACCTTTGTTCCATATGAAACCTGATTTTCTAATTGATCAATTAACAAATGTCTTACTAGTCTTAATAATTCTCTCAAGTTATATAATCCGTCTGTTATGCAATTTACACATTTTCATGGAGTTCTTTTCAAACCTTAATTGACAACAGGAATGCTTTATACTTCATGTCTCTTCTCAGTAGCCGCTTCCTTTGCAATTCATCTTTCTTTAAACTGTACAAATCCCTACTTTCCCCATCCAAAAAGAAATTGGTGAAATATGAGAAGAAAATAAAAATCAGTTGGATTTTGAATTGAATGGGCTCAAAGAGTTGTGGCTTCCCTTCACTTCTTATGTAAAGTTATATATCCCTGTGGCTTGACTACTTCTGATCTTCAATAAATTTCAGGCCTCATTATAATCTTGATCTGCAGAGCATTGCTGTGAATGGGCAGTTATTGCCAATTGACCCAGCAGCGTTTGCAACATCTAGCAACCGAGGCACAATTGTTGACTCTGGAACAACATTAGCATATTTGGTTGAAGAAGCATTTGATCCTTTTGTTACTGCTGTAAGTACACTTTTATAAAGTCTTTTACCCAATAATTTATACTCCAGTGCGTCTTTAGACTTGTAAGAAGTAAGATTGAATCTTTGTTATTTTACATATGCAGATAACTAACACAGTTTTGCAAAATGTGAAACCGGTTGTTTCAAAAGGAATTCAATGTTACTTGGTCACTACGACGAGGTTGGTTATTACTATAACACATCCTATTTCTGGTTACTTTGTTTTTATGCTTTGACCTTTTGAGACTTTGTTCACATTATAGCTCCATTAATGACTTCAATATCCTATAGCAGCATAAGTGATTTGTTTCCTCCTGTGAGTTTGAACTTTGCTGGAAGTGCGTCCATGATCTTAAGACCAGAAGACTACCTTGTACATATGGGCTTTCTTGTGAGTTCTATAACTTCTCTACCAACATACTTAATCATTGTTACATTCCAATGACTCTGCCGTGCTGATGTCTTATGGATTTTAACCATTACAGGATGGCGCTGCAATGTGGTGCATGGGGTTTCAGAAAGTTCAAGGTCAAGGAGTTACTATTCTAGGAGGTTAGCCATCAACCTATCTTTTGCTTCTCAATTCTTTGGATTCATTAAAATTTATTATTCTAGTCAGAATTATTTACTCTTTAGTAGGTGTAGATGAATTGCTCTATTTTGTTTAGCCCAATTGTTTCGAAGATACAACTTGAAATGTTTCCCAAAACAGAAACTGTACTTTAAATGTCCTAATCTTGCTAAACCATTTCCTCATGTGATAATTCAATGTAGACGTTCTTCGAAGTCTTTTGATCTAATCCTAACCCATTGTTGTATCTCAGACCTTGTTCTCAAAGATAAAATTTTCGTCTATGATCTCACTCATCAGAGAATCGGATGGGCTAACTATGATTGTAAGTTCCATGAAACTATATCCTCAATTTTTTTTCCTTCTCAGTTCACCTACAATCATTTACAATCTTAAATGTCATCAAAATTTGTCTCTCTCTCTCTCTCTCTCTCAGGTTCATCGTCGGTCAATGTCTCCATAAAATTTGGCCGGGATGATTATGTGAATGCGGGTCAGCTCAGTTTGAACTCCTCTCCAAGAACCACAAACTTTGGGCTGATCTCACTAGCTGGAGTCTTGCAGGCTATTGTTACTACACAGATTTTGCTCCATTTTCTTCCATAGCTCCATGCCTTAGTTTTTATATTTTTTGTATTGTTGTTCTCCATAGCTTTCTTCTACCTTTGCCTTGTCAGCGTTTATTTGTTTTGGTCGACGAGGCGTTTGTTCAACGGCGGATGTGTGATGGGTTCGAGAAATTGGCTGATTGAAAGGCTTCTTCTCAGGGATTGGCTTGGCAGAAGGAAGTCTTAACCCATGTTCCAAATCAATAGAAGTGTAAATTATCTCTTCTGTAACCATTATAGTTGGAAGGGGTTGTAGAGTAGAGTTACATTGTTTACCTAGCAATGATAAGTGTCTATAATCTTATTTGTAACTTTTTAACTTGAGAAGTATTTTGTGTTTAGTTCTTCTTTGCAGAGAAATCTCGCAGAAGAAGCTGCATTTAGAAGTTTAATGATGGGCTAATGGGCATCTCCGGTTCAATGAAAAGTTTAACTTAAACAGCATATCCAGTTTAAAAATGGAACCCAAACTTATTGAAATCTAGATTTTTATTCAACTTTGGGTTTACAATTTTTAACTGGTTGTTGGAGAAAAAATAGATGTTTGAAAATTTTATTATATTTTTTTATGGCAAGGACTATGAAGTAGGTAAATTGACTGTATTGATTGAATCAATCTAATTGCAAAATGGATGGTTATAAATCAACCTAAGGCTCAATATGGGTTGGTTTAAACCGAAATATTAAACAGAACCGAAGCTGATACCATTCGGTTTGGTTTTTGGTTTAAAAATTTTCCAAAATTTTATTCGGGTCGGTTTCGGTTTGATTAAATTTTGGTTTGGTTTAAATTTTTTGAAGAATAACCTTCTATCCATCTTAATCCGATAAAATCAAACCGAATCAATTTAAACCAAATTTCGATTTTCTATTCTACACCGAAATTCAAATCAAATTAATTGATTGAAGATTATTACAATTTTTATACAATTATTCTATTTTTGTAAGCATCAAATAGAATTCCTAGACAAAATCATACATTTCGTCATAATTATTTTTGTAAACTAGAAAAGTTCTAACTATTAGATATTTTTGCTTCATTGAAATAAAAATAGCACAATAATTTTATATATAAAAAAAAAAAAAAACCAAACCCATGCCGGTTTAGCTAAATTTTGTCCTGTAATAATATTCCGAGTCAGCTAAATCTTACTTCACAAATTCTCCCTCCTTCACCGAGACACTGACCGTCGACTCTTAACCCTAACCTTCCGTCTATCGATAATGGCGAGAGACAGCAAGAGAGAAAAATCATCGTCGTCGAAGAGCAAGCGGCACAAAGACAGATATGAATCCGAATCAGAGTCTTTGTCTGGATCCGAATCGGACTCGGACAGAGGCTCACGCAGACGTAGAAGTGAGAGAGAAAAGAGCAGTCGCCGCAGCCGGAGCCGCCGGGATCGGAGCTCTACTCCTGAATCATCCAGTGAAAGCGAGGATGAGCGGCTGAGGAAGAGTAAGAAGAGGAATAAGGAGATCACAGAAGAGCAGATTAATGAATATATGGCTAAGAAGGCCGAGAAGAAGGTAATTTGTTAGTTTTATTGGATTTTGTTTTGGTTTTCGACATCAAGTGGATGATAACACGATTGTTGTTTGCAGGCAATGAGTGCAGCGAAGAAATTGAAGACTCAGAATATATCAGGATATTCAAATGATTCTAATCCGTTTGGGGATTCAAGTCTCAACGAGAAGTATGTTGTCTTGTCTAGAAACTCAAAGTCGTATGCTTTTCAGCTATATTGCACTTCAATTCTGCAATTATTGTTGCCCTGATTTTGTGTATAGAGTATAGACTTAGATTTACCAGAGGCTTATTATAGGGTTTTGAGCTGGAGTAGAAAGTATACAACTTGACATTTTATGTTGTCGCATGAGCTAGTTCACTTAATCTCCCGAGTTTTGGTATACTTTTGTTTTGATAGTAATACATGTTCATTTGAATGGCCATGTGAAGTAGAAGTTGGCTGTTGGGTTTGGCTCAGTAATGAAAATTGATGCTCACTAATGTACAAAAATTTAAGATTTTTAATGATTGTAGCCATACTTAAAGCCTGGCGCTATGGCTTCTTGTTTTAGGTTTGTGTGGCGTAAAAAGATCGAACGTGATGTGTCTCATGGTGTACCATTGGATGAGTTCACTTTAAAGGCTGAGAAGAGGAGGCAGAAGGAAAGAATGGTATGTGATTCTGAACTCTAAACATGCGAACCTGTTGTTAATATGCGTGTTATCGGCAGTATCATTATTCTTTTTTTTTTTTTTTTGCTTCCTTTAACATCTTATGGATGTAAGAAAGTAGTTGCCATTAGCTCATTACACTTGTTTTACTGCATCTGATAATCAATAGCTGCAGCTAATGCTATAACAATAATGGAGTCGTTGATAATTATAGCATGATGGCAATTGCCAGACTAAAATAAGCAATCTGGCATTTGCAAAAGCAGGGCTAATGAATCTGCAGTTCTGCACACAATTCCTGAGATTTAGAGTTCATTCTGGATGGGAAATCCTGATTGATGTAATTTGTAATGAACCTTTCATAGATTAAAAAGACAACTGTGTGGCTAATCTACGGGTCTTTAGGGTAGATAAGTTAGTTGTCTATTTCATCAAACACCTCACTGAGTAGACTATGAACATGACTTTAGCAAGCATCTAAGATAATTTGGTTCATCACAAAATCTCCAAGATGACTACTTTTTGTACTACATCTTCATACAGTATGGACACAGCTTAATGCTATCTTTCTTTTCAGGCAGAGATTGAAAAGGTTAAGAAAAGGAGGGAGCAAAGAGCTCTTGAAAAGGCACAACATGAGGAAGAGATGGTTAGTTTCTTTAGATATAAATTTAAAAGTTCTGCTGGTTTGCTTGTGAATTGTGATGTGTTTTGTTTCTTTAGATTGCAGTGTGATGTGTTCTATTAAAACATTTATTTCAATTCAGGCACTTCTGGCAAGGGAACGGGCTCGAGCTGAAGCGGATGACTTTGAAAAGAAAGAAGAGGAGGTATGAAATGGAGATTGCTCACTTACTATGTCTATAAGTACAACTTGATATTTCCCTCAGTTATTGACAATTCAATATTGCTTTCATGCAGTTCCATTTCTCTCAAAGCAAATTTAGGTCACGTATCAGATTACGTGAAGGACGTACGAAGCCCATTGATGTTCTTACAACCTATCTTGAAGACTCAGATGAATTTTTTGAATTAGATGAACCTTATGTAGTTTTTAAGGTGACTTCACAGTTTCCACTTTCCTGTCACCTTTCTGCCATTCTTTCTTTTATAAATTACTATGCTTTCTGATGCATTGGATTTTTTGAGTGAGATGAATGACTTCTAGTCTTCTGGGACTTATCCCTTCCTCTTATCACTTTCCAAGCTGACAACCTTTTTTTAATCATGTAGCAGTAGATTTATGTGCTTTCTTCTTATACTGCAGGGATTAACTGTCAGCGAAATGGAGAGTCTTCGCGAGGACATAAAAATGCACCTTGACTTAGATAGGGAAACACCAACCCATGTAGAATATTGGGAGGTAATTTCCTTTTTCTTCAATCAGCAGTAATTGAACTGTGTCTTTGTCTCTGCTGTATGGATATTCGGTATGAATGTATAATGTTAAGGGAGCTCTTGAGTTTGGTGGATTTCTTTAGGAGATCATGATCTTTTTTACAATGTCATTGTGCATATTAGTTTAGTAAATGCTCTTGGAAATGCCATAGCTGAGGATTAGTATGCTGGCTATTTGAGTTTTGGTATTCCATTTGAAATTTATCTATTAGTATCAGATAATGTTCAAGTTATAAATTGATACTTTGCATGGGCAAGTTTTTGAAGGAATCTTTTAAGGTCATTTATAAGTGGCCTGCTACAACTTCGCTGATTAGGAGAAAATAAATTGTGACAAATTGATGCCCGTGTTAACTCTCAATAAATTTTTCCTTAACATGGGTGATTGCATGAATTTTCAGGCACTTTTGGTGGTTTGTGATTGGGAGCTGGCTGAAGTAAGAAGAAAGGATGCAATTGACCGAGCTAGAGTACGTGGGGAACAGCCTCCTGCTGAGGTAGTTGCTGAAGCTCGAGGTATCCATTCGAGTGTTGAAACAGATGTTAGAAAATTGCTGGAAGGGAAAAGTCATGAAGAACTGGTAACCCTGCAATCCCAAATTGAATCTGATATGCGTTCTGGTAGTGCTAAGGTGGTTGAATATTGGGAGGCCGTTCTTAAACGGCTTCACATATATAAGGCAAAGGTATGATGCAATTTGAGTTTTCGGTATTTTATCTTCTTTTTTTTTTTAAATTTATTTGTTTCTTGAGATGCAAGTATAAAACTCAAAATTCTCCTCAAATGCAGGCGTGTCTGAAGGAAATCCATGCCAAGATGCTGAGAAAGCATCTGCAGCGTCTTGAACGGCCTCTTGAAGATACAGACAAATTGGAGGAGTCAGAGCCTAATGATGAAGAAGACATCATGCAGGAAATTGAGGGTAAGAAGTTTGTGATATGTTTAGATAATTTCTGAATATGTACCTGTTTCTTTAGACTGGTTTCTGAAGTACATTTATTTTAGCAGAGCCTGAAGAAGCGTTCTCCCCAGTCCCCATCACTACTGAAGACGCTTATGATGAAATTGAGGAAGACGCTGAGGCTGGCTCATTTTCACCACAGCTTTTACATGGTGATGATACTGAAGAAGCTATTGATCCCGAAGAAGACAAAGCTAATCTTGTAAGATTCACTCTAGTATTGTGTTTGGATTAAACTAGATAATTCATGTATGCATTGCATCTGGTGTATTCCAAACACACCCTTAAACGCACAACTTCTTTAGGCAAATGAGTCATTATAAATTCTCTTTTCTATGTATTTGCAGCAACAAAAGCGTTTGGCAGTCTTGGAAGAACAAAGGCGACTTCAAGAAGCAATGGCCTCTTCAGCCAGAGCGCCTCCACCCATGGACGACTTTGAAAAGAGGGCCAAGAAGGCAATGGGAGCCACAGAAGAAGGTGACGCAGTATTCGGCTCTGGTGCAGAAATCAACCTTGATTCTCAAGTATATTGGTGGCACGACAAGTATCGCCCAAGAAAGCCCAAGTACTTCAACCGTGTTCATACCGGTTACGAATGGAACAAATACAACCAAACGCATTATGACCACGACAACCCACCTCCCAAAATTGTTCAAGGATACAAATTCAACATCTTCTATCCAGATTTGGTGGATAAAACAAAAGCCCCTGTTTACTCCATTGAGAGAGATGGAGATAGTGCAGAAACTTGCATCATTAGGTTTCATGCTGGCCCACCCTATGAAGACATTGTAAGTTCAAAAAAAAATCTCAAATTTTTTTGCTGTTTTTTTTTCTAGGTTGATAAGTAACTTTCATGTCTGTTTGGTCTTGTGCAGGCGTTTAAAATTGTCAACAAAGAATGGGAGTACTCACACAAGAAAGGGTTTAAGTGCACTTTTGAACGAGGAATACTGCATGTTTACTTCAACTTCAAGCGTTACCGTTACAGGCGATAGAAAATGTGTGTAGTCTTGTAGATGATTATGAGCACCAAGAAAACAATGGAGAGCTATGTTCAATCCTTGAAGGTTTAGCTTCTCTGATCCTAAATAGTCAGCATTTTCATGGTAGCTTGATGTGATTTGTAAGATATCTTTTCCATGGCATGAGATATCATTTTATTGATAACTGACTTTATACATGTGGTTTTTTTTTAATCACCATGAACAGATTTTGTTGAGAGATGTGCAAGGATGATGACAATGTAACGTTTACGCTTTGGAGGAATTTTTTGTCCATATTTCAATACAAGTATGATGTAAATTAGGGCTGTCCTAAGTTTCAGTTCAAGTTTTTGATTAACGAGGTATGAAGTACTGTGTTAGTTTCCATAGTATATTATCATAACTTTTAGGGTTCGTTTGGTACTATACCTTTGGGACGAGGAATCGGGTAAGGAATTACTCAAATTAATGTTTGTTTATCAATGTGGTTGGAAATCACCATTTCACATCCCAAATGTTTCTTACATTTCAAACCTTGATAATAAGGTGGGTATGAGTCATACCTATTCTGCTATTCATTCTCATTCCAAACTCATTCCCCATTTCAACCGATTCCTACTATTGTACTACCAGCCAAGTTACTTTTTCATCGATTTAATTTATGGTGCCCCTAATTTCAGTTTCAAGTGGTTTCTATATACTAATGCCCACAAATTTACATGATTAATCAAGTAGCACTTCAATAATTAGCAAGGCACCCATCATTTTCTCAACACAAATGGGCCTATGGCTGGCTGGCCCTACAATAATACTACTTTTCAAAAGTAATTTAAATAAGTATCAGCATGGACCGCATGGTCTAAAGAGTTACTCCCTCCGTCCCCCGAAAGTTTGTCTAAAAGGACAACTTTCACATGGATTAAAAAATGGGTAGAAAAGATGAAGTAGCCAATAGAGTGAAGGGAGATATTGTGATTGTGATGGGTAAAAGTGGGAAGAAAGAAAAAAAGAAAGGAAAAGACTAAAATGGGTTTGAAGGGATAGATTTTTTGTTAGATAATGAGAGGTAAGAGATGAGATAGGATGAGGGTAATATTGTAAGAAAAATTGATATAAAAGGAAAGTTGAAAAGGTGGACAAACTTTACGGTACACCCAAAGAGGAATACAAGACAAACTTTCGGGGACAAAGGGAGTAAAATACTAGAGAGTGTCGTTTCTCTTTAGACTAAAAAAATCGAGTTAAAATACTTCATTTTGAAAAAGTACCAACCCAAAACTTCTAAAGTTGTAGAGAGAATATCTTCCAAATCTTTTGCCACGAATAAAATCCTTGCGCATATACGGGATATCAACGCGGATCCTCTGGTCCGCATATGTAGTCCACATATTTATATTTAAAGCTACGTGGACCAATTAGAAAAGTGGACCACTAATGTGGACTATACAAATGGACCAGACGATCCGCGTTGACGTGATATGCCCAACATCAAACTTATACTTCGTATAACAAGATAAGAAAGCCCAATTATTGGTTGAACATGTAGTTATTTGTAGGGATGCTCAACAGGTCAAGTCAACCCTTGATTTGCAAAAAAATAAAATTTGAACGGGTCGACCCGTTTGACTACAATCGGGTCAAAAAATAAATCTTTTTACCCACAAACCCATAAAGCGTTTTTTATTAAAAAAAATTATATATATTAATAAAATTATAAACGGTTTTTCTATCCTATGCCCTAAGGGCATAGGTTAATAGTACTAGTTATAGAAACTAAAACCCTATATGGAAATTAATAAACCCTAAGAAAATAATCAAAATAATTCCAAATAATAAAATTCAACAAATCATTTCCATTTTAAGGTTCTTAACCTATGCCCTAAAGGCATAGGTTAGAAAAATCGAATTATAAAAAAGATTATTTTACAAAATATTGCGAGTTACGGGTCGACCTGTGACTTGCAACCCGCAAAATTAAAAAACCGACCCACACGAGTCGCGAGTCAACCTGCAACCCGCAATTTACAGGTCGGTTCAGTGCGGATCGCGAGCGACCCAACCCATTTAACATCCCTAGTTATTAACAATGTATTGAACCAATGGAAGAGTTTAGATGAAATTTGAGCTTCACGATGGTGTGTTTAAGTTGTGAGTGAAAGGGTAATTAGATTGATAAGATGTAAGATTAGACAAGTGATACATTCTTGTAGTTGTAGCCTTTTGTCTATACTTTTGGTAGTAGTCACGATTACTACACTGATCATAGTGGGGCCAAAATAAAATATCTCCAAAGAAAGAGCGTCCCAAACTACGTACCAAAGGTCCATTAGTCTAGCCCACCAATCCCACCATCAACCCATCATTAACTTAGCTAAAAACAAAGAAAGGCAAAAGTTTTTCTCCATTAACACAAAATTTAATAAATATGCACATTCGCATTTGTATTTTTTATTAAGAAAAGAATTCTAAAAAAAACGATTCGATGTACCAGTTTTAGTAGATCGAGAGGTTAAAACAATTGATAGTAAAACAAGTTGAAAAGAGAGAACAAATGCATAAATTTTAAAAAAGCGAGAGAAAATCCTAATAAACAGACAAAGTAGGTCAGAAAGAGCTAAGCACTATATTAAAAAGTATGTCGACTTTATCCTGATAGTGTATAAAGGACTATTGTTGTCCCCACCTAAATAAGAGATTTTCGAAAGCTATAATTTGACCACGACCTCAACTAAACACAACTAAAACTCAATTCGAATCAACTCCTACTTGTTGAAAGGCATCTATTAAACTTATACGTGAATAGAATGGAAAACTATTGAACTTATTTACTCGTGCACGACTTTAGTCTATTGAATCATAAATATAGATAAATTTAAATTGAGTTATATCATGTAATATGAAAATATGCTCTTTTAGATAATTAATTATTCACTTTTATGTGTTGGAATCCAACGTTGAAATTACATGACCAAATACCACTAATATATAAGAAAAATATAAAACTCTATTTATTGGAACTTAAGCTTTTGTAATAGAAAATAAATACCAATCTTATGTATTTGAACTAGTTTAAATTCCTCACACATCAAATGCCTAACCACGGCCATCTAAATTCAACAATATACTATTCAATAAATTCATCGAGATTTAATATTTCATTTTCAAATTATTACCATTTTCTTGAACGTAAAAATAAAATTTCAGAAGGACAATTTGCAAACGAGTCCGTGACTCTGCCAATTGAAAGCTATAATTTGGCAGAAATGAACCCTCGAAACACTCTCCCCCCGAAACCTCATCTTTGCCCCCAATTCAGAAACCCTAAATCTGAAAATCTAGCCACCTCTAATGGATTTCGAAACTCAATCCCTACGATGGTGGTCCTATTTGGCCTCCTTCTTGACCTCTGGAAATCTATTGAAAGCGATTCTCCAAAAAAACCCAAATTGTTCGATGGAGCGACGGTTCAAGGAAGGACGAATTTGACGTTCACCGGTAGAAAGAAAGCGGCTTGTGACCGGATGATGTCTGTAATACTTTGCTATCAAAGAAGGGATAAAAAAAAGGGGCTAGCTTTGGGTGAGCAACGCTCATTGTGGAGGCTAGGGTTAGCATACTTACGATACAGTGAGGGACGAATTGGGGAAGGGAAAACGCTGCGGCCTGGTAGAGCGTGCTCTCAGCGGATTCTCTGGGAGAATCTGATAGGGATTTTGAAGAAAACTGCTTCCTCCAGTCTTGTGGAGGAGCCTCGAGGGATGCTAGGGATGATGACTCCTTCCAGGTCGTTTCTCGTCCCTATTCATGCCTTTAGATATGCTACTATTTTGTTGAGTAATTTGAACACTTTGTTTGCCTATAAATATGTGAATTGCAATCTTGCCTGGTACACCACTCTCACTACTGATATTCCCCTGATTTACCTTCTTGATGAAACGTGCTATACTGCCTTTCTTTGGAATCCTTCCCTTCATTGTGCCCATATGGAGAAAAACAAAAGAAACATGTCCTTTAAACAGGTACCATGTTTTGATTCCTCCTTCTCTAAAGAACATGATCTTAATGATCAATTGAATGAACAATCTGAACCTATGCCTACCATGGTCCAAGAGACCTTAAAGGGTGGCACTAGTTCTAATCCTTTTGAGGCAGGTCCCTCGGAATCTAAGAAAGATAAGGGTAGAACCAAAGAGAAAATGGATATGAACGCCTTTCTAGGGCAACTCTCGGGTGTTAGAGAAAATATTAATCATCTTAAAGAAACATCTCTCTTTGCTTTTGTTCTTGGTGAGGCTATTGAAGTGAGGCAGAAATTAAGTTTGGATTGGCAACTCAAGGGAGAACTTTGTGGTTTGATCATGATATTCTATCTAGGAACCATGAATTTGATGTACTGCAGCATATATCAGCCTAACTTGGAAAAGCTTAATGAATGTTCTTTCTCTTATTGCTTGTTAATTAGGAGAAATGAGAAAAATCTTTTATGTAAGGAAGAAACAATACCAGGTGGAAGAATAGAATGTAGTGACAGTAGGGCCTTGATCTTGATTAAGGCCAAAATGAAGACAAGATTATATACCGCATACACTAGGACATGTGTTTTGCATAATCTGTACATTAGACTTATGTATAAGATGAATTGCTGTAGTCACTTGCAATACAAATGGTTAAACTACTTGATATTCATTGTACACTTTTGCTTGCTTAAGATCAATAAATATTGTGTATATTGGTGTGCTAACTGTTGTATATTTCATATGAGAAACTGTATGATCCAGGAACCACAAGAAATCAAAACAGAATGGCAAAGGAGGGCTTCTATGGAGGTCAACAAACAAGTTAAAGACACCAGGATACTATACCAATTCAGAGGGAAAAATGTAATTATTACAACTGGGTAACGTTTGTGGCACTGCTGGTGGTGTCAAGGCCCACTCCTTAATTGTATACAAGGATTTGGAGAAAAATATAATAGACTGAAACTCTACTCTAAGACAATTAGAGGTCAAAAACTGATTGTATTTAATTTGGTGCAAATGAAATGTGTATGGTTCGATAGATACGATAGGAAACAATATAATTATTTGGATGATCATATTATTTCGGGTGTGACTAGTATTTGCTTTGCTAAAATCACAAGTGTAATTTCTATTACCGTATCAGGATATTCCGTAAACAAGGTGTCTCTCCTTGGAACGATGAATCTAGTAGAATCCAATTTATATTGTTTGGAAATTGAAACAGGGTGGGTCAATCAAATATCAAGTTATCATGAAAATAGGATTCTGGAATTGTAGGGGGATAGTGAGAAAATCGTTTTGGCCGGAACTCGACTCCTTCTGTAAGATCCAAAGAATTCATATTATGGCAATAGCGGAAACGAAAACGAAAACACTTCCAAGTGATCAGGTTTGGAGACGTGCGGGGTTTGACAATGTTGTATGGTCTCCGGCCTCTGGTCGGGCAGGAGGAATAGCCATTTTTTGGAAGACACATCAGCTCATCAATGAGGAAATTACAGTTATCGCACAAGAACCAAGGTATGTTATCTTAAAATACTATCACTTAGTTACTAAATGTACGATAGCCCTATGCTTTACCTATGCTCCCCCCAGTGTCGGGGATAAAGAAGAGTTTTGGAGCCAGTTAACAGTAACAATACAAAATTTAAACCTTCCTACTCTTATGATAGGGGATCTCAATGAAATACAAGAACCTAACGAAAAAAAAGGGGGCGTATATCCTGAACCCCGACGATTTGAGAGATTACTAAACTTTAAAAACGATTGTCTTCTAGAAGACATTCCGACTACTGGGAATGCCTTCACTTGGAGAAAGAATAAGACTGAAATCGACAACATCTATGAAAAATTAGATAGAGTTCTAGTAAGCAATAGTATCATACAATGGTTTCCGAACATTAGCGCCAAAAACCATGCCTTCACTAGCTCAGATCATTGCAAAGTGACGGTGGAACTAAGCAATGATGAAACAATCAAAGCACAACCGTTTAAAGTGGAAAAAATGTGGATGTATAGAAAAGACTTTAGAAACGTGGTTAAGCAAGCTTGGAGAGTACAATTCCAAGGCTCAAATATGTTCCAACTGACTAAGAAAACACAATTATTTAAGCAACATGCCAAAAAAATGGAATAAACATACTTTGGGTAATACTTTCGAGCAATTGAAAGAGATCGAAGAACAATTGGTTGAACTCCAAAAAATTATCCTAATCTCACCTCAACCGAGTGCTATCCAAAAACAACTCAGACTATTGAACAAAAAAGAATGCATCCTAAAGTTCCATAAGACATATTGGAAACAAAGAGCTAAAACAAAACATATCAAACTCTCGGATGCTAACACAGGATACTTCCATAAAATTGCAAGTGGTAAACGTAATAGGAAAGTAATTAAGGAAATCATCACATCTGAAGGTACACAAATTCTAGGCATAGATAATATTAGAGATGAAATAAGGAATGACTTCAAAAAAAGATACACTAAACAACCAACTTATCTAAACAATGCAAATGACTATCTAAATTTAATAACCAAAGAAATAACGGCAGAAGATAACACCATGTTAACAAGCGTCGTTACTAATGAAGAAATAAAGAAGACGGTAATGAGCTTGGGCTCAGACAAATCACCAGGACCGGATGGAATGACTGCAGAATTCTACAAGAGATATTGGGATATTGTAGGGCCAACGATAATCAAAGCCGTTAAAAGTTTCTTCCATTCGGGAAAGATCCTTAGACAAATTAACCATACATTTATAACTCTCATATCTAAAATAGAAAATCCTAAATCAACTAATCATTATCGGCCAATAAGCCTATGCTCCACTATATACAAAATCATCTCTAAAATCATAACAGAAAGGATTAAAAAAGTAATTAGTAAAATTATATATCCCCTTCAGGGAGCGTTCATAGCAAACCGAGCCATTCAAGATAACATCCTAATAGCCCATGAAATATTTCACTCATTTAGAAGCACAAAAAACAAAGAGGGTTGGATTGCAATTAAACTTGATATGGAAAAGGCTTATGATCGAGTAGATTGGAAATACTTATTAGACGTGATGTATAGGTTTGGTTTCGATAGGAAATTTATTGGTTGGATTCGGGAATGTATATGCACGGTGTCTCTTTCGGTACTTGTTAACAATGGACCCACGGAACCATTTACCCCGGAACGAGGACTCAGACAGGGCGACCCCTTATCACCATTCTTATTTGTCATTGCTTCGGAAATCCTCTCAAGAAAATTACAATTAACTAGCGAACTCGATAAAAATTCAATTGGATTCCCAATTGCCCGAGGTGGGACTCACATTCCCTTTTTAGCCTTTGCAGATGATATCATAATTTTCGCGAAAGCATCTCAAGGATCATGTGTCAAAGTAAAAACCATTATTGATGAATTTTGTAGAATTTCGGGTCAAAAAGTTAATTATAACAAATCAGCCTTTCAAACCTCCAAAAACATGAATAACCAACAAAAAAATATAGCACAACAAGCTCTTGGGATTGCAACAATGACGAATCTGGAAAAATACCTAGGTTGCCCAATTATAAATGGTAAAGTTAATAAGGACACCTTTAAAGACTCCATTGGAAATGCTCAAAAACAACTCACCAAATGGAAAGCAAATTCGCTCTCTCAAGAAGGCAGAACAACGTTGATAAGAGCCAACCTAGCCACAAAGCCTAACTTTGTAATGCAGAGTTTTATGTTACCTTCCTATGCCCATACGGAAATGGATAAGATTAACAGGGGATTCTTCTGGAATAAAGATAGAAATTATAAACCATTAGTGGGATGGGATAAGATCTGCAAACCTAAAGAGGTAGGAGGACTAGGAATTAGGAAAACCGAACATATGAACAAAGCATTACAAATGAAATTGCTTTGGAAAATTATTGCAGAACCAAATAATATGTGGGTTAAGATAATTTCACAAAAATACCTTAAGAATCATAACTTGTTTTCGTACAAGCTAAAAGCAAACACCTCATGGCAATGGAAAAAACTTATGCACCTAAGAGAAGACTTCTATAAAGGTCTTATATGGCAAATTGGGGATGGGAAAACGGTCAAATTCTGGAAAGACAATTGGCAATTAGGAGGCCCGCTTCATCATCATGCAAAGAATCCAACAAGTATAGACGAAACAACAACGGTAGATAAGTGGAATTCTAATGACCGTAGTTGGAAAATAGATGAACTAAAACAAATCCTCCCCAATAAAATTGTTGAGCAAATCCAAAACACCCCAATCCCGGACAACTATATCCAAGATAGACTATATTGGGCTCCAAGCAAAAATGGTTGGTTCTCCACCTCGTCTGCAATAGAATTAATTACAAACATAGAAAGACATACACCGAATATAAATAATTGGTTGTGGAAACTGGATATATACCCAAAAGTTAAAAACTTCCTTTGGAAAGTTGATAATAATGGACTTCCTACAAAGGCTAGACTTCGTGACAAACAAGTTATTACACCGGGAGGCTGTGCTTTGTGCGATTGTACCAATGAAGACATAAACCACCTACTTACAAAATGTCCGTATATGATCTATATAACGAACAAAGTAAACACAAACATTGCAAATTCTATTAAAGGATATGACTCCCAAAACAAAGCACCTAGAACAATTCTAAGTGAAATCTACCAACTTCTCGGGAAAAAAGACTTCACATGCCTGGCGGTTGTTTGGTGGAGCATTTGGCATCAACGTAACAAGTTGATTTTTCAACAAGATCAATGTGAAGGAATAGCAGATTTGACAACGTATATAAGAAACCAAATTGCAGAATGGGAAAAAGCGTCGAAATGGACGGAGGATGAAGAAAATATCCTAGCATCTCACTCAAGGAGAAGAAACAAAGAAGCACGAGCTCAAAGGAAGTGGAAAAAACCTAAACCAGGCTATATAAAAATAAACTTTGATGCATCTAAACTATCTAATGGCAATACATTTGGAGGAATTGTACTTAGAAACCACTTTGGCCAGGTGATGGATATTGTGACGACTAGTTTTGGAAAGGTGTCTGTATTAAAGGCTGAAGCTCTGGCTCTTCGAGAAGCTATTAGGCAAGTGAACAACAGAACCCTAGGAAAAGTGGAAATTGAAGGGGATAATCTCCAGGTCATTAACGCGATTAAAGGGAATAACCATTGCCCTTGGTAGATCGAGCTCATAATCGCTGATATCCTTGTTTCCATTTATGAAAAACAAGGTATCTCGATTAATCATATTTTTAGGGAATGTAACGTTGTGGCCGACAAAATTGCTAAATTGGGTCACAGTCTCCCCTTTGAGTGTGTCAAGACTCACCCAGAACTTCTTGTTCTCATCCGAAAGGATGCTCTAGGGCGCCCTCCATGAAGAAGAGCACCCTAATCCTTACCTAATCAAAAAAAAGAAGCTATAATTTGGCAGAGAAACCCTCGCCCCCTAAAAACTCCCTTTAACAAAATGTCGCCGCCATGAACTTTGCCCCAAACTCCTCTTCTTCTACAATCTCCCCATGAAACCTCCAAATTACCCACCGTACAGATGATTTTCTCCTATTTATTAGCCATCAAATTGATTTACACTTTGGTTTGGTACAAATTAAACCATTTTTGATTCATATATATGGCGAGTGTCTTTGGAGGGTTGGAGGGTGCGTCATGCTCCGACGTTTCCGCTCTTCCCTCTCTAGTCTAATCGTTGTGGTGCTCGGGAATCTTGGGTTTATTGAGTGAAAGCTCATGTTGTGAAAAAAGAACCCCTGAAACTCTCCAAAGAATCAGTAAACCACCATCTAGGTCGAGGAGACCAGAGATGATGGTGGTGCAATGAAAATCTCAATTTTAGGTTAAGAAGTCATTTTTTCCAATTGATAGGCTCAGACAACTATTAATGCGTGGCTGAGAAAGCCTTGCTCTTACCAATTCATGGCTCAAGAAGAGAGATGTCCATTTGAAATGATCTCGTTTGCTCCGAATCAAGGGAGTTGTCCTTCAATTTGTAATTTGAAGCCATAGAAGAATAGATCTCAAAACTCCAATCCCTTTGATCTTCCGACTCTCAGAGATCGCGGTTGGTTTTCCCGTCAGATTGATCACCCGCCCTCATCCTCCCGACCTGTTTCGCCCACCCTCCATTGTCGCCGGATTGATTGCCCGGCCTGCCGTCGCCCAAGCCTCCGTCTTTGGCGTCGTTGACTTGATATTATAAAACAAAAATACACTTGGGCCTCAAGCAGATAAAATAAAGAAAAGGAAAAAAGAGGAAAAAGTCGCATGGTGCTTGGGCTGCAAGTCGAATTTTTTTGCGCTTGGGCTGCAAGTCGAATTTTTTTGCGCTTGGGCCGCAAGTCATTTTAATGTTATATTTTTATTTAAATAAATTAAGTCCTTGCTAGGCAAGGCATGTTTGTTTTCTTTTATTGCAGGTTTGTTTGAGGCTTAATTGAAGTACTCTTTCCGAGGAATTGGAGCTGAGTTTGGCATTGGACCGAGTTGTGTTGGGTAAAGTCGCATGGTGCTCTGGGGCTTCTGAAGATCCTCCATCTCGGTGGAGGGAACGTCAGATGTCCATTTTGCACGCCCAAATGGGGTCGACATGCCTGTGGCGCTATTTTTATAGTGCTTTACTCACCCCGATCCCAAACTCTTCTTAGTTCTTATTTTGCGGAATCTTGTACTTGTTTATAGTTTTTCCTGCATACGTTGACTTTCTTAGCCGTTCACGGCTGCCGTTTTCTAACGGCCTCTCGAATTACCAAGTCTGTTTGGTATCCGAATTCTTACCTTATCAAAAAAAAGAAAGAAAAAGAAAGCTATAATTTGGCAATTTGGACCCTTCTTTATAAACACGTGTTTGTTTTTTGGTCCATCATAATCGTTTTATTAATACCAAAATTTCCGATTGTACGCACAATCTTCCCATATTTTTTTCTTGAAAATTATATTTTAAATCTCTTAAATTACGTGTATTTTTTATATTTTACATTTTTCAAAGTATATAAAAAAAATTCTATCCAAAATTCTATTTTATACCAAAATTAGAATAAGATAATTGATTGATACAAAATCTTGATTTTATTATAATATTTTTTTTGAATTTTTCTAGAAAAATATTTTACCCAACCCAGCGATATCTTGACCTAGAATTTTTTTTACATTAAACAACATTAAGTTTGTTTTCTTTTCTTTTTAAAACTCTCTCAATAACTAAGAAATTGGAACAAACCCCTTATTCAAAAAAAAAAAAAAATAGATGGTGATTTATACCCAACTCCAACCCACCAAGGGTCCCAGTAGGTGGAGTCCCATATCAAGGGATTTGGGAGCAGCTATCGAATAGATGGTGATTTAGCTAACCGATTAGCGAGTTGGGAGTCTAAGGGGCGACGTACCTCTCGACTCTTAAAACACCTCATAATTTGAATTAGGGTTTTAAGACTCTCTATGTATACTATTAAAACGACTCATAATTATACACTTTGAAATCTTGTTCTTTTGCATTCTAATAAAATCAATTTTTCTTTTCCGTGACATAATGAACCATGTAAATCTATAAATCTGGAGTAATTGTTTTTTAAACAAATCACAATTACTTGTAGGGTGTAGGGCTTGCTTACTTTGGAGTTTACAATTATTTTTGGCGGTTTGTTTGCGCACTCCCAAATTTGTGTTGCACATTTCCATATGTGTGGGTTCAGAACTAGCACACAAAAAACCGGATTTTGGAGCAACCAGTGAATTCAGAACCCATACAAAAATTAACATCCGGTTCGGTAAAAACTCAAGCAAAATATCGGATTTTATGCACATAGCAGTATTATATATACAACTATTATGAACAGTTTTTGGATCTGTACAACTTAAACCCAGTTTTTAGAAAAATAAATACGCAAATGCTTAACCCACACATATTGGAGTGTGCATCATAACAAAAGATTGCATAAAATTTGGCCGTTATTTTTTGAATCATGGTGTATAGACCAAACAGAAGTTAAATAACAAATCATATGAGGTATTTGGCCATTGCAATGAGAAGGTAAATTAGAACTCGTGACTACGAGATTATAAGATGTCATACTTAACCGTCCAAGTTGGGAAAAGTTTGCATTGTATAAAAATAAAACTCGTCATAAAAACAATATTTTATTGTATGTTTTTTTTTAATCTGAAAATATTCTATTGTATGTGAAATACAATCTATTGATGGATGTGTTACTGTGTTAGCCTGTTAGGAGTATTATTTTTGCTCGAAAGTTGTATTATTATTCAAAACCTGAGTTTGGTTTAAATGAAACGAAGTCTTATGTTAAAGCGAACTCTTATCGTGAAATAACTGCATTTTTTCTAATTTATAATGCACTTTTCTATTTCGGGGTGCACTTTTTCGGGTTTGCACTTTTCATACTTTGTATTGCATTTTTCGTACTTTTTGTAGTGCATTTTTTCGGATTACACTTTTTGTATTTTGCAATGCACTTTTGTATGAAAAGTGTACTACGAACTAGGAAGTGCATTCTTTTCACGTTTTAAGATAAAAGTTTGTTTCATTTAAACCAAACTCTTCAAAACCTAACTAGTATTAGTTTGCTTGTTAAGAATTTTTTAATTGTAGATTAGTGAATTTTAGGGGAAAAAATTAAAAAGAAAAGAATTCATTAGTAGAGAAAATAAACTAAATCTAATCGTTAAATTATATTTGGATGGTTGAGATTTAGCCAAATTTATCGATAGAGTTGTTATTAAGCTCTACCGTAACTGAACGATTTGCAAACGAAATGTGCTCCAATAGAGTTGCAATTTAACTCTAATGGTAGAATTAGAAAGATAGCAACCGTTCAATAAAATATTAATAGTTAAAATGAGATTTTTCTCAAATCAATTCTATTTTTAAATATTTTTTCATTAATTATTTTTATAGGGTTCACCAAATTATTATAGAACTTTAGAAGTTCACCATATAATTTATCAAACCGATTTGTAAATATGATGGGTAAATTAAGATTTAGAAAATGTGAGATTTTTTTCAAAGTAAATGTAAGTTTTTGGATAGGTGTGTCATGTGTGGGAAATCACAATAAACTATACTCCCTCTATTAGGTCTATTTGGTCTTTTAGACTCAAATATTTGTCCAATTCTATATAGCCCCTTAGCCATTTTGCCCCAAACTTTACATATTTATTCTCAACTAAATGAAATGAGAAATGTAAAGTGTATTACATGCAATAATTAGATTGGAACTTGTAAAAAATGAGAGTTAATAAATAAGGGTATTTTGGGAGTATTAATATGTTTATATATTGCTCAAAAGCCAATTAGACTTAGACAAATGAAGTATTTCTCCGTCCCAATATTTTTTTTTTTGTGATTAGGTAAGGATTAGGGCGCACTCCACTATGGAGGGCGTCCTAGAGCATCCTTTCGGATGAGAACGTTAAGTTCTGGGTGAGTCTTAATCAACTCGTGAGGGAGACTATGGCCCAATTTAGCAATTTTATCGGCCACAGCATTACAGTCCCTCGGGACATGATTAATAGTGATACCATGCGAACCATAAATGGACACAAGGATGTCGGAGATTATAAGTTCAATCTCCCATGGGCATTTCTTAATTTCTTTGATCGCATTAATTACTTGGAGATTATCTCCCTCGATTTCTACATTCTTCATTCGCCTTCTCTTTACTTCTCGTATGGCCTCCCTAAGAGCTAATGCTTCAGCCTGGAGCGCTGACACATTGCCAAATTTGCAAGCTTTTAGATCCACCAGTCGACCCAAGTGGTCCCTAATTACCATTCCTCTCGTTGCTTGTTTATTGGATAATCTAGATGCTTCAAAGTTGATCTTAATGTAATCTTGTTTAGGTTTTCTCCATCTTCTACTTGTTTTATTTCGGTGTTTCCTTTTGCATGTCTGTCCTCTAATATTTTCCTCATCTTCCGTCCATTGTTTTGCCTTATTCCAATCAACGATTTGAGTTCGAATATACGTTGTCAAATCCAAAATACCGTTTGATTGGTCTTGTTGAAACGGCAGTTTGTTGCGTTGATGCCAGACGCTCCACCAAATTGTTGCCATTTCTGTGAATTCTTGTTTTCCAAGTATTTGTTTAAGTTCACTTAGTATTAGTTTAGGGGTTTTGTTGTCGGAGTCAAAATCCCTAATCACTCTAGCCGTGTTGTGGTTTATTTTATTGGTTATGTGTATCATATATGGACATTTTGTCAGGATGTGAGTTGTATCTTCGTCAGAGCAGTCACATAGTATACATCCTCCTGGGGTAACCACTTGTTTTTCTCTTAGGCGCGCTTTTGTTGGGAGGCCATTATTGTCGATTTTCCATAGGAAATTTTTAACTTTCGGGTATGTATCCAACTTCCATATCCAATTGTTTAGGCTCATATTTTGATTTGTTCTATTAGTTATGAGTTCTACAACCGAGGCTGTGGAAAACCACCCATTCTTGCTGGGCGCCCAATATAGGCGATCTTGTATGTAATTGTCCGGAATTGGTATTGATTGTATTTGTTCGACTATATCATCTGGTAACTCCTGCCTTAATTTGTCTATCTTCCAAGTTTTATTGTTGGATATCCATTCAGCCACTTTTGAATTTTCATCAATATTTGTCGGATTCTTAGCATGGTTATATAGCGGGCCTTCATGTAACCATCTATCATTCCAAAACTTGATCGTGTTACCATCTCCCATTTGCCATATTAGTCCTTTGTAAAAATCTTCTCTTAGTTGGATTAGTTTCTTCCATTGCCAGGACGCGTTTTGTTTTGGCCTGTAGGTGAAGAGACTATCGTTTTTTAGATACTTTTGCGTCACAATTCTAACCCAGATATTATTAGGCTCCGCTAGAATTTTCCATAGTAGTTTCATTTGTAGAGCCTTGTTCATGTGTTCCGTTTTCCTTATTCCTAGTCCTCCCATGTCTTTCGGTTTGCATACTTTATCCCACCCCACCAATGGTTTGTATTGTCTATCCTTATTCCATAAAAAACTTCTATTAATTCTATCCATTTCCATGTGTATGGAGTTAGGTAGCATGAAGTTTTGCATGACGTAATTAGGTTTTGTAGCGAGGTTTGCTCGGATCAGGGTCGTTCGCCCCTCAAGGGAGAGCGAGTTAGCTTTCCATTTGGTAAGTTGATTATGGGTCTTTCCTATCGTATCCTTGAAGGTATCTTTATTCACTTTACCATTGATCATTGGACAACCGAGGTATTTTTCAATATTTGTCATTGTTGGAATTCCTAATGTTTGATGTACAATGTCTTTCTGTTGGGTACTCATGTTTTTAGATGTTTGAAAAGCGGATTTATTGTAGTTTACTTTTTGGCCCGAAATCCTACAAAATTCATCGATAATAGTTTTAACTTTGTTACACGATCCTTGTGATGCTTTAGCGAAAATAATGATGTCATCAGCAAATGCTAAAAACGGGATTCGGGCCCCTCCCCGGGATATTGGGAATCCAATCGAGCTCTTATCAGTTTCACTCGTTATTTGTAATTTTCGTGCTAAGATTTCCGCTGCAATTACAAAGAGAAAAGGTGATAGAGGATCACCCTGTCTTAGTCCTCTTTCAGGCGTGAACGGTGTTGTGGGTCCATTATTGACCAAGATCGACAATGACAATGTGCATATGCATTCCCGGATCCATCCAATAAATTTTTTATCAAAACCAAATTTTTCTAACACTTTTAACAGATATTCCCAATCCACCCGATCATATGCCTTCTCCATGTCAAGTTTGATAGCTACCCATCCATCTTTATTTTTGCAATTTCTGAATGAATGAAGTATCTCATGGGCAATCAATACATTGTCTTGGATTGCTCTATTGGCTACAAACGCTCCCTGCAAAGGGTGTGTGATTTTGCCTATTACTTTCTTCAATCTTTCCGTTATAATTTTGGAAATGATCTTATAGATAGTTGAACATAGGCTAATCGGTCTATAATGGTTTGTCGAGTTTGGGTTTTCTATTTTCGGTATAAGGGTTATGAAAGTATGGTTAATTTGCTTTAGGATCTTACCTGAATGGAAGAAGCTTTTTACTGCCTTGATAACCATAGGTCCCACGATATCCCAGTATCTCTTATAGAATTCTGCTGTCATACCATCCGGTCCTAGAGATTTGTCAGACCCAAGATTCCTTACCGTGTTTTTAATTTCTTCATTTGTGAGTGGTTCTATTAACATCATGTTATCTTCATTCGTTACTTCTTTTGAAATAAGGTTCATGTAATCACTTTCATTACTTGAGTGTGTTGGTTCTTTCGTATATCTCTTCTTAAAGTCTTTCCTGATTTCCTCTCGGATATTTTCTATTCCAATAATTTGTGTGCCTTCAGCTGTCCTAATTTCTTTCAGAATTTTCCTATTCCTCTTTCCGCTAGCAATCTTGTGGAAGTATCCTGTGTTTGCATCGGTCATCTTAATGTGTTTCGTTTTTGCTCTCTGCTTCCAGTATGTTTTGTGGTAGTTTAGGAGGCACTCTTTCTTCTTCAGAAGTCTGCATTGTTTTTGTATAATACTTGGTTGCGAACAAACTAATATGCTTTTTTGTAATTCAAGGAGATTAACCTCGATTTCTTTTAATAGTTCAAAAATGTTTCCTAGGGTAGTTTTACTCCATCTCTTCGCATGTTGTTTTAAAAGTTGTGTTTTTTTAACCAACTGGAACATGTTTGACCCTTGGACTTGCACCCTCCAAGCCTGTTTTACAATGTTTCGGAAATCTTTTCTGTACATCCATAGTTTTTTCATTTTGAAAGGTTGTGCTTTAACCATTTCATCATTGCATATTTCCACCGAGATTTTACAATGATCAGAGCTGGTGAATGCATGATTACTAGTGCAAATATTAGGAAACCATTGGATGATTCTATTACTAACAAGCACTCTATCTAGTTTTTCGTAGATATTTTCGATTTCTGTCTTATTTTGCCTCCAAGTGAAAGCATTCCCGGTAAATGGAATATCTTCTAAAAGGCAGTCATTTTTAAAATTTATTAATCTTTCAAATCTATGTTGTTCCGGGTGTGAGCCCCCTTTCTTTTCGTTAGGCCCTTGGATTTCATTAAGGTCACCAATTAGGATAATTGGGAGCTCTATATTTTGTAGGGTCTCTGTAAGTTCCATCCAAAAAGCATCCTTCTCCCTCGCATTAGGAGGGGCGTAAACAAAGCAAATAGCACACGAAGTTTTAGTGATCACATGATAATACTTTAAAATAATGTACCTTGGTGTTTGGCATAGTAGTGTTAATTCCTCGTTGATGAGTTGATGCGCTTTTCAGAAGACTCCGATGCCCCCGGCACGCCCGGTCACAGGAGACCAAATGACATTATCAAATCCAGCACGTCTCCAAACCTGATCATTCGGTAGGGTATCCGTTTTTGTTTCAGCTATTGCAATAATTTGTATTTTTTGGATTTTGCAGAACGAGTCTAGTTCTGTCCAAAAAGATTTCCTACCTATCCCCCTACTATTCCAAAATCCAATCTTCATAATAATTAATTGATTGATGTATGAGATATTCTAACACAGTGTTTTATTTTTGTCAGCGTTGACACATGGATTTCGAACGTTTTACTTGTATCCTACATCTAAACCTGTTTTCAACAACACACTGGACTGGGTTCAATAACACAACTATCACATAAACCTGTTTTAGTCCCAATTTTCTACTTAACCATGACCTGTACCACCGGTTATTCTTCCCTCCACCATCTTGAGACTCTATAAAGTTCACATTACAAGTTGCGTTTCTTTAATATATAACAGTCCTTATACACAAACCACTAGATAAACTATCACATCTACAAAGATTAATAATCCTGATGTTTTCTTGAGTTTTTTGCAGCTTGTTGGAGCTGATCCACCAATTCTTCTTTTGTTTCCATTCTTTAATGAGTTTGACTTTCTTCCACTTGATTTGCCTCCAGTTTTCTTTATTCATCTTTCCCCACTTACACTTGTTCTTTACTTTATTCCATATTGCTGCACAAACCTGTTCAAACATATTTCTCAACCTCGGATAATGATGCTGCTTCCAACACTTTGTTACATAATCATCAGTATTTTCCTTTGTTTGTTTTCCTTTCAAATAAGACAAATTAAGATTACTTAGGCTTGCATCAGCATTAGTAATATTCCATATCTCACCAAACCAATAATAAGAGCAGATGCAAAAGGAATAATCATTCAAGCTTATCTTAATAATATTCAGCATATTACACTTCACCAGGTTCATACAAGACAAGATAGGGATATTGTACAAACCGCCAGGGTAGCCAGCTCCAGGGAGCCAGAAACACCAAAAAGGGGGCAGTGGTTTAAACAACATTTTTTCCCAATGTGCCTCCAATAAGCACACCATAAGCCACCAGTCAACACCACTTACAACAGATACTACCCAGTCACATACAAAAGGCATCCAACAGCTTAAGGAAACCATAATAAAGATAGCATAATCTTCACTGCCATCAACATGCAGGAAGTAGCAAGAGGTTAATAAGGCAGCAATCATGATCACATCTAGGAAGACATTCATATCCATCCTTGGTTTAGCTTTGCTCTTTTCTTTCTTAGATCCCGAGGGACCAGCCTCATGAGGCTTAGGAGGAATGCCACCCTTAAAGGCCACTTGGGCCATGGTAGGCAGGTTTTCAGAGGTTTCAAACACCGAATCAGACTTACTTTGTTCTTTAGAGAAGGAGGGATCAGAAAGTAGTACCTTTTTGAAGGATTTCTTTCCTTTATTCTTCTCCATTGGAGCCAGAGAGCAGTATCGGGTTATGATAGGGTTGTAGTTGTAAGCAAAAGAGGTGAAACAAGAAAGGAGATCTTGAAAGTAAGTAGTGAGGATTTCATAAGGGGAACTATCCAAATATATATAGGCCATCATGAGATATATCCCAATTTTCAGTTTAACATAGTAATTCATAGAATCAAAGTAGGAAAGGTACAACCTGTTCATCGTAGACCTCTGCACCGTCATTCTCGTCCGATTCCAACGCCAAGAAAGAGAATTCGCCATCATTCCATTAGAAATATCAGCCCCGAAAATGCGCTGAGGGAAAGAGCCCCAAAATCTCACCGACACGTCCATCGCGAGCCGCACATCCCTGTACCGTAACCCAACTAACCCTAATCTCCACATGGACCTCATCTCTCTCCCAATAAGACCCTTTTTCTTACCCCTTCTCCAGATTCTTATACACATAGACCACCATCGTGCTCCACGCTTCGAGAAAGAGAACTCGATCCATATTTCCGCATCCCCGTTTGTCACGTCAGCGGCGGAAAAAGCGGGATTTCTTGGAGCAATTTGCCAGCAAGATTGCCGAAGATCACGTAGGCTTTCATAATAGCATACAATCGTAGAGAAAACGGCAAAAAATCGAACGATTTGGTCAAGATCTTTGATCTTAGGGTTTCGGATTTGGGGGTATTCGATGGGGGTCCGGGAGAGAGAGAGTTTAGGAGTGATTTCTCCGTCCCAATATGTTTGTCCATAAAGCATAAATGCACAAAAGTTAAGAAAATAAAGTAAAAAAAAATAACCAATAGGAGTGAGAAAGACTGTGATTAGATAATATGGACATAAATAATATTAAATGAAAGTAATATTGTAAGAAAAATATAGATATAAAAAAAATTGTACACATATTTTGAGACAATAGGAGAAAAAAAAGTGGACAAATAACATGAGACGGTTTGAATAATGCATTTTTTTTTTGTTTTTGTAAATGAACGGAAAGTATCATGAAAAAAACTCATTTTTCCGTTTCCAATATAAGAACAAAAAAATTCTGTTGAAAACCATCGTTTTTTGACCCGTCTCTCTCCCTCCTTTCGCCTCTCAATTCGCGCCGCTCCAATGGAAGCCCTCTCCGCAACCGCGCCGCCACACAATCTCGCTCTCCTCCGCGCCAATCCCGGCCTTCTCTCCGCCGTCTCCCGCTCCTCCACCTCATCCGGCGACAGATTCCGCCGCCGCCTCGCCGTCATGCCGTCTCCGTCCAAATCGAGGCTCGACGTCTCCTGCTTCTCCACCCCATCCTCAGCCGCCGCCGCCGCCGCCTCAATCGTAGTGGAGGAGGACAATCAGAAGACGAATTTGGCTCCGATTGTCGCCTCTCCTCCTCCTCCTCCTCTCAAGCGCGTCTATGCAGAATCGTTGCAATACGAGAGTGGATTCCTCGGCGCTGTGCCGGAGAGGACCGGCGAGCCTGTTTCCGAATCGTACCTGACGGATATCTTGTCTTCGAAGGTCTATGATGTTGCAATTGAGACGCCATTGCAGCTGGCTCCCAAGCTTTCTGAGAGGTTGGGAGTTAAAGTCTGGTTGAAGAGAGATGACTTGCAACCTGTGAGTTTTCCTCTTCCTCTATTAAAGTTAATTTTATTGATTGCCGTGGTTTAGTTTTTGAGCTTCTTTGTTAGATTCCAGGTGATTTGTGGTGTTGTTAGCTTGCCAATGACGGTTTTAAGTCAGAGAAATTGACTTCCATTGTGATGTCAGTTGCAAGTTTTTTGAACAAAATTTCTTTTGATCCTTGACTTCATCGTGGAGCTCATGTATTTTTATGTGTTGACCTGTTTTGAAAGTCATGTAAAAAAAATGAGCTGTTGACTGCTTCAACTGGTTTTTGAATTTTTTATCTTCATTGTTGCAGGTATTTTCCTTCAAGATACGGGGAGCTTACAATATGATGGCAAAGCTTGACAAGGAGGGGCAATTAGATAAAGGTGTGATCTGCTCATCAGCTGGCAACCATGCTCAAGGTGTGGCATTAGCTGCAAAAAAACTTGGTTGCAGTGCAGTGATTGTAATGCCAGTTACCACGCCTGAAATCAAGGTTTGTTCGATTCTGTTCCTATCGATAGTTGCTTGTTTAATTGTTGCTTCATATTTATTTCGTAGAACTTCGCTGTCAGTTGGTTTTTAATTCCATGCTGTATGTGCTTTTGAGACATTATTTGTGCTGCATCATTCAGTGGAAAGCAGTTCAGAACTTGGGTGGTACTGTTGTTCTCCATGGAGATTCGTATGATGAAGCGCAGTCCCATGCTTGGATGTTGGCCGAAAAGGAAGGGCGAAAATTCATACCTCCATTTGATCATCCACATGTCATTGCGGGTCAGGGTACATGTGGGATGGAAATCTCCCTCCAAATGGGCCAAATGGCCCACGTTAAAGGTCATCTACATGCAATCTTTGTCCCTGTTGGTGGTGGTGGACTGATTGCTGGGATTGCTGCCTATGTGAAGAAAGTTTCACCTGAGGTCTGATCTTTAGCACTGACAGATTTGTATTGCTTCTGTTCAAATTTCCATTGGGATCAAACAAAGCAATTTATTTCAATTCTTATAATTTTTTTCACCATATTTATCCTCAAGTTGGAATTTTTTTCTAGGGATGAAAATATACCTTTCAGCAGTCATGTTACTGAAGCTACTGCCTTTTTAGTTCTTTCAGTGTTGAGGGGGGAGGGTGGGCTTTATATCTTTTCACATTTTGGCTGTTCTTGTGCCTTTACAATTTTGGTCGTGATTTTTGTATTCCCTTTTTATTGACAGGTTAAAGTCATTGGTGTGGAGCCTTATGATGCCAATGCAATGGCTCTATCTCTGCATCATGGTCAGAGAGTCATGTTGAACCAAGTGGGTGGTTTTGCAGATGGTGTTGCTGTCAAAACAGTTGGAGAAGAGACTTTTCGCATGTGTAGGGAATTGGTAGACGGTGTAGTTCTCGTCAGCCGTGATGCTATTTGTGCTTCAATAAAGGTGATCTAAATCTATCCATGTGTTGCTCTTGGTTTTGTGTGTTCTATTGCTACCAATGATAGATCCTTTCCCCTGCTGTGTTTTTTTGGGGATAATCTGTTTTTGTGTAATTAAGGGTGGAGTTGATGGCAATATAATTTTGGTAGTTAAGTGTTTACTCCTTTTCCAATGAGCTTGAAAAGGACTCTTAAATTCTACCAAGAAGCCGTCGTCATCCTCATAACATCTCATCTTATTTGTTCATCTCTTTATTCTTCAATTTTATTGCGCTAAAAGAACTTTTTTTCTGAACTAAGGGTGCTTTGTGTAGTATTTCTCTGCTTTTTGAGGAGTACTAGTCCTGAAAGGCCATTACTTCTGGAGTTTAGGTTCTGGAAGATTAAAATTCTCTGAAACTAGTCTCTACTAGAAACCCTCTATATATTCTTGCCTGATACTGGAGTATACTATGAAGAAGTGAGCTAAAAGAGCTCAGAAACCTTAACTGGTACAATTAATAATGAAAAAAAGAGCACCTGAAGAATATGCAATTGTCTTGAAGAAGTAAGAAGTACAAATATGAAGATATTTTTTTTTCATTAACGGTATTCGTCTTCTAACACACACCAACTATGATCGTCTAGAAACTCTCTACATAAAATTCAAGATAATTTATAATCCTACTTTACTTTTGGCTTCATCATAGTGTTGATGATCAAGTATTAATTCTTCTTTTCTTCTGTTGTTCATCCCTTCCAATTAATAATTATAAAAAGAACACCTGAAGAATATGTTATAGTCTTGAAGAAGTAAGAAGTATAAATATGAAGATTTTTTTTTTCATAATGGCATTCGTCTTCTAACACGCATCAGCTATGATAATCTTAAAACACTCTACCAAAAATCCAAGATAATACATAATTCTACTTTACTTTTGGCTTCATCACAGTGTTGATGATCAAGTATTAATTCTTCTCTTCTTCTGTTGTTCAGCTCTTCCAATTTTCTATATCTTGCTCAACAAGCTAATATATAATCCTACTTTACTGTGGGATGAGCTGATATTGCTCCATTTTAAGCATAAATATTTAACATATCATGCACTTCTCTTAGTTAACATACTTCATTTGAATCATTTCATATGATCTGCTTATACATGGATATTTATGAACTTAATGGAAGTGAGTCCTACCTTATGCAAGTTATTACTGCTTCTTAATGTAATTTATAGTTATCTTTTTGTATTCTCAATCTCTCACCACTGTAGCTTGATCATATTATGGTCTTGATTTTGGTGCTTAGTATATGTAGATTTGTATGGACAAGATAAATTGTTTTTCAACTCATTTTCATTCCTAAAGCATCATATTCATTGATCAGGACATGTTTGAGGAGAAAAGGAACATATTGGAACCAGCTGGTGCTCTTGCTTTAGCTGGTGCTGAAGCCTACTGTAGGTACTATGGCCTAAAGGATGAAAATGTTGTGGCAATAACTAGTGGGGCAAACATGAACTTTGATAGGCTGAGATTGGTAACGGAACTTGCTGATGTTGGTCGTAAGCGGGAAGCACTGCTTGCTACCTTTTTGGAAGAGAAGCCTGGGACCTTCAAGGAATACTGTGAACTGGTAAATACTTATATAGTGGCCATTCTTTTTGACCTTTTTTCTGTATTGTTAATAGTGTTGATTTGATAATTCTTTTGGTTTTTTAGGTGGGGCCTATGAATATTACGGAATTTAAGTACAGATATAATTCCTTCAAAGATGAGGCTTTAGTTCTTTACAGGTAAGCTTGTATTCTTGCAATTTGTGATGGTTTTGGCTTTTCTTCTTTCTAATTTTGTCTTTTCTTCTGTTCTTTGTATTTTTGTGCAGTGTTGGCCTTCACACCGCTTCTGAACTTGCGGCAATGAAGTTGCGAATGGAATATGCTAACCTTAGAACTCTTGATCTTACAAGTAATGATTTGGTCAAAGATCACCTGCGGCATTTGGTAAACATATTTCTCTATGAAACCTCCTGATCATTATTATTAATGTTGAATGCCACTGAATGCCATTGATCTTGCATTTAATACTGGAAGTTTTATCGTCTGAAAGAATTGAGTGCAAGTTCTTTTCAGTTTCTTTTTCCCTTCAGAGCAAGTTTGGCTCTTTTTTTTTTTATCATAAACTATTTTGTACACAAATGAGAAAGCAAACAAACTGCCTTAAATTCTAAACTCTTAACTAAATACAACACAATGGCAATTGAATCAAACATCACTAGAGCTGGAATTTAGTATCATTCCTTTCTTACTTCTTTGATTCCACTCATTATTTTTTCTCTCTTATTGAAGATGGGGAGTCCATCAAATGTTCAAAATGAACTTCTGTGTCGGTTTATCTTCCCAGAAAGACCAGGTACTCTGATGAAGTTTTTGGACACGTTCAGTCCACGGTGGAATATTAGCTTATTCCATTACCGGTCACAGGTAAGCTTACCAAATCTAAATTAATATTTAGCAGTTTGCTCAAAACCATTGTTCATTATAATATTCTTATTAGATCCTTTAGGGTGTGTTTGGATTGCCCAAGATAATTTATATATACTGGACTTTTTAAAGGCGTTATAACTAATAATAACTTCTCACCAAATGAACCATAGCCTAAATTCATATCCTTTAAGACATTATGAAGGTGATGTAGCCTTTTTTCTCCTTTTATTAGGGAGAAACTGGTGCAAACGTATTGGTTGGTATCCAAGTTCCGCCATCTGAGATGCACGTATTCCGCCATCATGCTGATAACCTTGGATACGAATACGTCATTGAGTCTGACAACGAAGTATACCATATACTAATGCAGTAACAATAATCAGTAATAAGCTGATTATTGAGTTCTGACGGTCGGAGCCCCTTAAAAAAGGTACTTTCCTAGCTAAAATCTTCTTCTGTCATGATCTAGCATTCGGGTTCTCGTCATTTATCACTTATTAGTATCGCCGCCCCAAAATCTATAGAGATGTGTCGTTTTTAGGCTATGGTAGATGATAAAAAGTGGTGGTCAATTGGTCTTATGATCCCTCGCCTGTAATCTTAATTTAAGAATGTTTTTTTTTTCTATAAGTAGCATTTGATGATTTCTGATGTTGTTATCCTGTCTGTGAATTATGAGCTTGTGCTTGAACTCTATCTTGAATTGTGCCCAATATTTGCCTGCATTAAAAGCCCAGTTGGATGAGTATGGTAGTCATTAATAATCTTTTAATGGGTGAATTGAATTTGAGTTATGGGTGAAGAGTTAGGTGACTGTTATCCATGAATTCTCAAGTTGAATGGTTGGTTTTAAAGATATGGTGATTAAGTATAGTTTAAATTTAATTGGTGCATTCACTTTGACCTTCTGAATTATTTGGTACCGTTCTGAGTTGTCTGGATAAATAAACAAGATTGACATGCAAGTATAGAAGCCATTTTTATGCTCAAGTCAACTAATTGAGAGTGAGTTATATCAGTTATTAAATCTGTATACATTGATTTTGCCCCTGGCTTAAGGACAATGTAGATCATCTAGTACTCTAATTAATAAATTTCTTTGAAACTATAGGCTCGGCGCAGTTTAAAATAGGCGAGCTCGAACACGAGCTTGGTTCGAGCTCAAAATCTTGTTTGAGCTTAGTTAATTTAAATGTTCACTGAGTTCGAGCTTAGCTTGCGAGCCTCTCATTCATTTAGTTTCTTTGTGAAACAATTTTGTGAATTGTTCACTCACTTGATCATTTATACAAGTAAATTAAATTAAAAATTAAACTAAATAGTTTGACAAAGACCGTTAAAAACTATGCACTTTTACTTCAACTATATATAAGAGCTTATTTATGAATGTATAATCTAGTTTGTTATAAACATATAATCGAGCTTATTCATGAACAAACGACCGAGTTTACTTGTGTTTAAGCTCGGTTTTGAGCCTTAAAATTGTGCTCAAACTTTGCTCATGTACATATTAAATCGAACACGAACAAGATTTAACCGTGTGAAACACTGAATTGCTTACGACCGACTCTGTTTATTTACGGCCCTATCCTTATGGCACATTATAAATTGTTATTTTTAAGTAAAAATTCAATAAAAAAGGGGCCCAATTAGCCCACGGTTGGTAATGCAATCAGAGTGTGTGGCTGAAGTTGCAGGTGAGGTTGTTTGTATCAGAACATGACATTGACACTGAAATGGAGAACGTTTCCAATCACATGTGATACGTTAAATATGATGGATCCAAATATCCAATCCAAGGAATAGCATCTTTATCATTCCAAATTATCATCAGATTCTTGAATTTGGTATTTTGTTAGATATTCTTATTTGCTTTTTCTTCAACATTCTGACTGTCATCGCCACTGGTTACTTTCATTTAACAACAAAATCCAAAATCGCCATTCTTTTTAAAGTCTATCCGATTAATGATAGAATGTTTTAAAGTTTGGGGGTAAATACGAGTATAAATTTGTGGGTGATATATTCTTTTATGGCACCAAATTTGGATTGATGGAATGTTTTAAAAATAACAACGACTTTATGGATGACAATTATATACTCCCTCCGTTAAGGTAAACTAGTTGAATCCCCGTGATACTCACGGGATAATTCTACTAATTATACAATATTTTGATATTAATATAAAATTTAAAGCACTTTTGTATAATATCGTAATAAAATTATGTAATTTATAAAAAAATCTTTAAGATCGTGCTTCATATTTTACCAACATATAGAATGTAATTTATAAAATTAAACTTTAATGTGCCCCATAATTTTATCAACATATAGATAAAAAAAATATATACTCGAAGCCTAAGTCTTGTTAAAAGATAAAAAAAAGTATTATACATAAAATTAATATAAAAATATTAGATGAAGTTATTATCAACATATAGATAAAAAATTATATACTTCGATCGCAAATCTTGTTATAAGAGATAAAAAAATATCTATAAAAAATATCAACATATAGATCAAGTTATTATATTTTAAAAAATTAGATATATAGAAAGAAGGATACAAGTAATTGTAATATTTATTTATTCAAAAATATAGCATTATTTTATTAAGGAATGCCACGTAGCGCAATTTTTTCAACAGACATGGTTTCCGCTTTATAATGTACTAGGGTAGATTTGTCATTCTAAGTTAATTTTTTTATTGAATAAAAATTGTCATTTGACATCTTATTCCATTGTATTCTCTGATTTATTCGTATCTTATTTAGAATTCAACAGAGCGATAGTTCTTCGAAAGACTTGAACCACGAGTGGTGATGGTGGTTGGTTCATCTTTAAGGCATGCGAGAAGGCATAAAGAATCGGCCCACCTTTCCATATCGAGGACCAGCTCAATTTGATTTAGGTAACTTGAATTTGGAATTTGATTACTCTAAATAGGTCTTAAGTCTTAGATTCCTTTATTTAAAAAAAAAAGGATTTGAATCCAAATAGTTGGAAAAAACTTGGGTTTTCAAGAATTATACTGTTGAGCTAGGTAGGTACAAAAACAAATTGTCACTTGTAAAGGAATAATGTAAGATGAAAAATGTAAGCCGTCCATGAAATGACACTTGTAACTTACATTTTCACATGAAATGATACTTGTAATTTCTTTTTTCACATGATCACATTTTATGAAATAACTTGATAATGACTCAATATTAGATACGAACCCAATCTAACGTATGTAATTGCCACCTTTACCTAGCTACAAATTTAATATAAACAAAAGTTGATAATCATCTATATATGCATATGATAGCTTCACTTTGGATCTTGCTCAATGAGTCAATGATATCATATAATATAGTTTGGACAATATTTCTTTGTTTTGTCAAATTAAATATATTTTTAAAAGGAAAGACAACACTCTACTTTCTCTCAAGAAATGATGTTATTATAATAAAAAAAAGACTAAGTAGTCATTAAACGAAGAATAGTCTGACCTCTAATATCATCAAAGTATCAAAAATTATAAGAAAAATCTCATCGGGAGAGACATATAATACATGGATATCTATATTAAAACTAAAATTAAAAGCATAAGAAGTAAGACAATCCGCTGCTCGGTTTACCTCGCAATAGACATGTCAGACTTGGACAAGTCAGTTCTTTCTTAAAAAGTCTTGGCAACTAGTGATCGACCAGGTTATAAAGGAGATGGATATTCTTCAAAGTCGTTTCCAGAAGATTAACGATCATTTTAGAGTCGGACTCAATCACCACTTGTCAAATTAAATACTCCATATTGTATGATTGGGCTTAAAAAGTTTAATGACTTTTTATAATTAAATGGTTGGTAGGTATTTAGGTAGAAAATCTTTATGAATTATGAAATAAAAATAATGGCATATTGGCATGGCAAACGTATACAATCGGATGATATATTTGTGATTTCCTAAACTTCCACATATAGCAGTATTAAATAGCATGGTCCATGGAGTAATTAAGATTGAAGTTATCAATTCGAAGTGTGCCACCTAGTGTTAAATAGAGCCCCAAATAGCAAGGTAAGGTGGGGGTGTTTTAAGAATATTCGATTCGGCATATAATTCGATCTTTAAAAATTTAAATATAGCGGAATATTATTTAAATTCAATCTGATCTGAGAAAATTAGTGGTATTACTAAATAATTGGTGAATTAGATATAAATTACATTATTTACCCTTTAAATATTCGAGGATATAATACTATATATATATTTCATGCAATAAAAAAAGTTTAATAGTCTAAGTGGTTTTGTATACTTCTACTTTAAAGTAATATCCTTTTTTTAAATTTATTTTTAAAATATTTAATTCCGTAAATAAAATTAAAAATATATAAATCCCAAATATGTATTTGATAATCTTTTTTTTTTCTTTCTTTTATGCTGGGATTATTCACATCATTTTTTAGGTGAATTATTTAGAATTTAAATACAAAAAATTATAAATATAAATATTCGAATATCCAGATCGAATATCCAGGTATATCAGGATCGGATACAAATATGATTTAAGTAAAAAAAATATCGGATTATTGTGAGCAAGAATCTCACCCCGTTTTACTAGTACATTTTATGAAAGAAAAAAAATGCCTAATTACGTTGAATCGTTCTTACCATTAGATGTCGACAACCAATTATTTTGGCTAAATGACTATGCTTATATTTTAACTTAAGACATAATGACACATGGATTGGTACATATTCTTTAATGTGATTTTATAATCATAACCATTTGTCTGATTATGTGACTTCTTGTTGGTAAGAATGACAACTATGTTAAATAACATAAAACAAATAGCCTATATCATATGTGAAGTAAAAGTACACCTTTTCTATTGGGACACTTATTTGTATAACTCTTCTAGGAAGTACTAGTAACTTTTTATTTATCATATAATTGGGATTAGAGAAGTGATTAGTGTTGTTATTCCAATTGGTAGTAGGGTCTACTTAGTGGATATTGATCTACTTCTACAAGATTTATTTGGCTCACCAGCTAGTTCGATCAATTAACATCATTCTACATTCAAATCAGATACTTTATGATCCTATTTTAAGAGAGACTCTAACAATATTAACCTTTTCATATATGTTGTTAGAAAAATTCGAATCCGAATTTCTTATGGTAATGTTATAAAAAACGTTAGGTGAACCCTAGCATCTAGCTAGGTGGCCTAAATGAGCACCTAAACGGATTAGATGGTTTTTTGAACGGACAGAAAGGCTAGGCGGACTAGGACCTTCCAATGCCAGTGCTTATGGGGCACATCCTCTTGCTCGTTAGCTGATACAGTACCTTTAAGATGGACATCGCCCCTATATCAATTTGGTATATTTTAACTAAATTCAGTTATTATCACGCGATTGAATTTCAGTTTTTCTTGGATCTAATCGGTCGCATTCTCCTCATCATGATATGGGTGCTTCTATTTTGGCTCCCGGATTTTACTTGTGTTTGATTATATTGGACGATGATAATGATGAAGAATATTTAAGGAGTATAATTGAGTATTAGTAATTGTACAAGATAGTTGAGAGTGAAGAAGAGAGTTGCACATAAACAGCTCATTGTCTTCGTCTTCCAGCCAAAGTTTCATAGCCATGTGGACTTGAAGATCTTACCTTCCACCCACTCTAATTCTTCCACGTCTATTTATTTATTTATTTATGTATTGTATATTTATGAAAATTCTATTCTCTTTCATTTATTTATATGAATTCTAATTTGATACCTTTTATTCGAACGAAATTTGCTATGTAATATCCTTTGGTGCTTAGAGTTATATGGACGTTTGCTATGTGGATCTAAGACTTAGGTTTAGGGTCATAACTATCCCTTTTTTATATTTTTATAATCGATCTTAAATCTTTATATTTTTATAATCGATCTTAAATTTTTAGTAAAGAAAGATGCAGTAAATTGGCTGAAAAATGCTGCACACAAAATGGGCAAATGACACACTCTGATAACCCATAAATGTCCATCACTTGCCTCACAAATCTCACATGTATTAGCATTGTTAAATTCTTTTTATTTTCATCAATACACAATTAATCTAAGTAGTGAAATAATGTTAGATTTGTTAAATATTCAAATCCTTTTAACGTGTATGGAAAAAACTGATATTGGAAGAGTTTTATGAAACCATAAAGTTACCCATAACGGATATAGAGCGGTGCTGATCGATTGAATCTAATCCACGAAACAATTTGGAAACAACACTTCCCGTCCGAGTTGCATGTGCATGCCGCCAACGTTCGTCCTGAGTTAAAACAATCCTCTATTTTAAGGGGGTTGTTTAGAAGATTGTTTATAAATTCAAATTGGGATAGTTTAGTAATGAATTTGGGTGTTTTAAATTTTTTTTTATCCAATTTGGGTGTTTTAATTTAAGGGTGATGAATACATCGATGAATTTGAATTTAACCAGTTTGGACTAAAGAGGGCATCAATAGAAAAAGTCAAAACATCAGGAATACCAAGAAGTATAGTATTTTTTTTTTGAAAAAAAAAAAAAAAGACAAAAACTAAGAGGTACGTAAAGAAATTTCCAAAAAAATAATAGGAGTGAGATTGAAAAATTTATTTGATTTAGAGATATAACATGCATTGTTTATATAAAATTCAACCAAAATTTGTTGGAATATAGTTTTTTTTTACATTTTTTTAACGAGAGACTCACATGTGTGAATTGCAAAATTTCCTTGGATAACCAACAAATCAAATCTTCTACTCCCTAATATACTCTCATACGACGTGATTGGGTGATGAATTTCCAAATTACATTAAAAAACTTAATTATTAGTAAAATATTTAAAAAAATTTACTAACCAATTAAAACAAGGAAGTATAAGAGGAAATATGATTAGGGAGTAGAAAAATCGGACCGTATAACCTAGCCTCTTGTATTATGTTTTTTTATTGGGTAATAATTAGGAGACCCTCCTTAAAGAGGACATCCTAGAGTATCATTTCGGATGAGAACCTAAAATTTTGGGTGACTATGAATATGTAAAGTGGGAAGTGAGTGGCCTAATTTCGCAATTTTATCGGCCATTGCGTTAAGCTCCCTAATCACACGAGAAATATCCACAACGTCAAAACTTTTTAATGAAACCAGGATGTCTGCTATTATCAATTCAATTTTCTAAGGACATGTTCCAATACCGTTTATTGCGTTTATGACCGTAATATTGTCACCTTTTATTTCGATTATTTGTAATCCCATTTGTCTTGCTTTCTAAATTACATGTCAAAGTGTTAATGTTTCTGCTTGTAGTATCGAGATACATCCATATTTAGTTGCCTCTAGACCTATGATGCGTGCGGTATTATCTCTGATCACAAAACCCGATAGATGCATTGTCATCCACGTACTTTGATCCATCAAAATTAATTTCATGGAAACCTTGCGGAGGTCTTCTCGAATTCTTCTATTTTGCTCCCCTTCTGGTTCTAGGTCTTTCCTTTTCACTCTCTTCTTACACTTCTTCCTTCCATTGTTTTGCTTTGTTCCAATTTTCAATTTGGTGTCGGATATAATGTGATAAGTCCGGTAAAAATTCATTAAGTGCTGGCTGAAACACTAATTTATTTCTTTGGTGTCAAATACACCACTATATAGTAGTTAATTCTGTAAATTCTCTAATTCTCATCTATTATTTTAGGTCACTGATAATACTAAAAGGTGTTTTCTTCTTGGTATCATAGATTTGTAAAGTTTGTTCCGTCTTGTTCAACCATTTTGTACAAGCTTAAGCTGATGGTTAAAGCATTTAGTTACCATGGAGTTGAATAAAAATTCTATCGGTAGATTCGGTTAAATCTCAATCATCTATATATAAATTAATGGCCAGATTTAATTTGTCCAAACCTACTAATTATTTTTTCTTTTTAATTTAGAACGGATTTTAAACTTAACAATCGTTATGGTTCAAATATTCGTCTTAAATTACAAAATATCTACCAATTCAAATCGATATAATTAGTATTTTTGTGACTAACGTGTGGTCGGAGACTAAGGCTCCTTCCAAATTTATGTCAATTAAGAAGGGAAAGTGAATTAAAAATATATGTCCCGATTCATACAATTTTTTAAAATATATTTCAAGTCACAATGAATCTCTCATTTTGAGTTTAAGGTTATTTTTGATTCTAAAATACTCTACTTACAAACTCAACTACTTTTTTTTAACTAGAAAATTTGATATTCCCCCCTCTCCATATAAATTTAGAGTAGATGAAAGTATGGAACAATATCTCATTCTCAAATAAAAAGTGGTCTCCTAAAATCATCAATGAGACAAGCTATTTTGGAAGTTTTATTTATAGACGATCGACTACAAAATAATTAAAAATTATCACATTAGATTAATTAATAAGTGATAATATTCATGATCATTTCACGAGTTCGAATTTTCTCCCTCGTTATAATTAATAGTGAAGTGATTATCAGCAAATAAAAAAAATCATAAATATCAATTATCAGTTGGTCTAGCCGGATGACACTCTAAGTTTTTTTAAATATTTGTTACTAGTGGCGTATATAGAAAGACTAAATTAGGGTTAATTTTGACCAATTGAATCAGACAAGAGATTAAAAAAATCATAAATAGTGAAATGTACAAAAAAATTGAAAACTAAATGACATAAATACAAGATACCCAAAATAAAATACTATTTTTTTATAATTTTCTCTAGCATTTTTCCAAAACAAAATGGCGCTTAAATTTGTAAACAAAACCCTAAATCACATGATTTTATGTAAAAACTTTTTAGTACAGTATAAAACTTACCCGATTATATGTGTGATTTTTTTAACAGTTTTTTTATCGTGTGTCTACGTGTACATATTAAAAATTCTAATTTTGGTAAATTTGGCGCTTAAATTTGTAAACAAAACCCTAAATCACTTGATTTTATGTAAAAACTTTTTAGTACAGTATAAAATTTACCCGATTATATGTGTGATTTTTTTAACAGTTTTTTTTTATTGTGTGTCTACGTGTACATATTAAGAATTCTAATTTTGATAAATTTGGATATTATTTGTTAAATTTTTTTTAAAAGGTTCATTGACTTTAATTTAAGAAATAATTTTAAAATAATTTATAAAATAAAAAAAAAAAAGAAAAAGAAAAAAGAAAAAACTTATGGTGTGTCGTAGACCCGTAAAGGCATGTGCTGTTTCAGTCTTCTCTTCCTCTCTCCCCGCCTCTCCCCATATATAAACTCCGCATTCACTCACGAGAACTCCCCCCCCCCCCACCCCCCCCCCCCCACACCATAGCAGTTTCGAATTTTGCTCCTTCAATGGCGACGAAGGGCTTCCTCCTCTACCTCCTCTCTGGATTCTCTGCTGCTCTCCTACTGGCTCTCTTCTTCAACAACAACAACAACAACATCCATCAATCGTCTTCTCTAACCTCCAATCTCCATCTCTCTTCCAGCGAGAAAGTTTGGCCTGTAAATCTCAATCTCTTCATCTCTTGTTGCATGTTATCTGTTTCCGATTGATTGCACTAATCGCTGTATTTCCGGATTGCGTGTTTGCTTTTGAATCGATTATGCGAATTTGGTGAGCAGAAGTTGGAGTTCAGTTGGAGGATTGTCCTCGCGACGTTAATCGGATTTCTCGGATCGGCTTTCGGAACCGTAGGCGGTGTTGGCGGTGGCGGGATCTTCGTCCCTATGCTTACTCTGATTGTCGGATTCGACACCAAATCTGCCGCCGCGCTCTCCAAATGTATCGCGAAATCTCTCCTTTTTTTCAGGACTGAATTATGAGGGAAGAAGAAAACCTAATGTTCTGTTGTTTTTCTGGTTGTTTAGGTATGATAATGGCGGCTTCTGCAGCGTCAGTTTGGTACAACTTGAGAGTCCTGCATCCGACAAAGGATTCCCCGATTTTGGACTACGATTTGGCGCTGTTATTCCAGCCCATGCTTCTGCTCGGAATCACCATTGGAGTGTCCCTCAGCGTCGTCTTCCCTTACTGGCTCATTACGATTCTCATCATAATTCTCTTCATAGGTTTGTGAAATTAGGAGAATTTCAGTAAAAGTATTGAATTTTGTTTGGCTTAGTTTGGAGTTAGGTGGTATTCTGTGTGGTTTAAGCCTTTCAATAATGATTTTCTGTTTGCCTGACAGTTTGGTGGACTGTTTGGTTTTGTTAGCTCTTTGAGAAATCTCTGATTTCTGTGGACCCTAATGGGGTTTTCAGAGTGCTTATTATACAGTCTGGCTATGGATTGGTTTTTTATTGGTGTACTGTGTTGTTTCTAGGTACTTCATCAAGGTCATTTTGCAAGGGTATTGCAATGTGGAACGAGGAGAGTATTTTGAAGGTTTGATTTAACTATTTACTATATAGTTACTGACTTACTGTGCTTTGAACATCAGTCTGTGCTTGAAAAATGTTCTCACAATCAGAAAAAATTCTTTTCCAATAGAAAGAAATGACTCAGCAGCGGGAAACTATGGTCAATTCTCGTGGCGAACGTAAGTGATCATCAGATACTTGGATCTCTGAATTTCTTTCACTCTACCAAGGCGGGAAAATGAATTGATATTGGTGATTTTCTGCACTTTTCAGTTCTAATTGATACGGAATACGAACCCTTGAGTCCAAGAGAAGAAAGAACACCCATGGTTAGTAGGATTTCTAACCCAACTCCAATCTCTCTTGTTATACAATTTTATACACCTGCTGAGCTTAATAATTTTGTGGTTGTGATTCAGCAAATTATCCGTTCGAATCTCAAGTGGAAAAGAATGCTTGTTCTTGTTATTGTTTGGGTTTGTTTCCTCCTCCTCCAAATCCTCAAGGCAAGTAGCTAATTTGATCTCAAAGCCTCATTCTACCCTTTATGAACTTCTATGTTCTAATTTAACCACTTCTCAAAACTTTTACATTACAGAACGACACAACTGCCTGTGGAGCATGGTATTGGGTACTCAACACCCTCCAGGTACAAACTACTAGACAACTCAAACTTCCAATTTCAATTCATAGAGAGATTCTCACACTTCTAACACATTTTATATCTTGTAGTTTCCTATAGCTTTCGGGGTGTTTGGCTTTGAGGCCATTAAGTTGTACAAAGAATGCAAGAAAAGAAAGGCTGCAGGCAACCCTGAGACTGTTTGTGAGGCTTCAATAGAGTGGACTCCGGTTCACCTCGGGCTCTGTGCACTCTGTGGCATGCTTGGTGGCACAGTCGGTGGTCTATTGGGATCCGGTGGTGGGTTCATTCTTGGTCCATTGCTGTTGGAAATCGGTGTCATTCCCCAGGTATGAACATTTCCTTTTTTTGGTATGAACATTTCCTTAGTTTATTGTGTTGATTATTTAATTAGCCTATGTTGGATCTTGTGTTAGTTAATGAGAACAATATGGTCAGCCCGAGATCTCGATAGTCTGAAAAAATAACTGCACTACGTGAGTTGTAGATTTGACTCTGATCCCATCTCATGCTAGTGATTAACTGATTATACACTCTTATAAGTATAGTTACTTACAGCGCACTCAAAGACTAAACACCATTATATGATTCTTTATTTAATTAGCTTCATTTTCATGTGCAACTACCCTATCTTTTAATATGTCAGTAGATTGAGCCCTTTCTCCCTCCCCTTTTCACCTTTACTTGCACGGCATTCAAGCTTACAAAACAACAGAAATGATCATTACTGAAAGTGATACCATATGATTGCATATTTGCATTGTATATTGAACATTGTTGCACAAATGGCATATCGACTTCTTTTGTTTATCCTCAATTTCTTCTCTTTCGTTAATCCAGGTTGCAAGCGCGACAGCAACATTTGTGATGCTTTTCTCATCCTCCTTATCAGTAGTGGAGTTCTACTTACTCAAAAGGTTCCCAATCCCATATGGTAAGGCCTTAAGTACACAATTACTCCGAACCTGCATTACTTTATGTTACGTTACCCAGAAACTCTAATAGGACAGCATTTCTCGTTTCCATTGTGTCTGAAACTCAGAAACTCCATAACTTCATCCTGAACCATGTAATTACCCTCTTATTGTGATATCGGTTCTTCATTTTCTTTGCAGCATTGTACCTCATGGCGGTTTCAATCCTAGCCGGCTTCTGGGGACAGTTCTTTGTAAGGAAACTGGTTGCTTTCCTAAAAAGAGCTTCAATCATTGTCTTCATACTCTCTGCTGTGATCTTTGCTAGCGCGGTTACTATGGGTAATGCTTCCTCTCTTCATACATTGTTTTTTTCCCCTTTGTTTCATTGATTTTATCCGCTATATTTTTAACCTTTACCCGAATTCACTTTCGTTGCAGGGATCGTTGGGACCGAAAAGAGCATCAAGATGATAGAGAACAAGGACTTCATGGGATTCTTGGACTTCTGCTCGAACCAGTGAAAAATTCGCCCCTCGATTTCGATAGCCTAGCTAGAACTGCAGATTAGTAACAAACCAAGAACTCAAAAGGCACTTCAAAAGGAGAGCAAATATATATATGCTTTGCAGCTTTGATTTTCAGTTCAAAAATACAAGCTTGTTGGTCAACGCCTTGTTGACTGACCAGGATAAAGCATGGGAATCCCATTGATATATCTCATTCTTCACCAATTTCTGCACATTCTTAGTATTCTTCCTAGCTGAATTTCAATTACATGATACCTATATCAATTTTGGTGAATATAGTTATTATTGTCACATAGTTGTATTTTAAGTCTATCTTGACTTCAGATCTTGCTTGTGCGGGATTATACTGGTGTGATGATGTTCACCAATTTGTGCACATTCTTAGTATTCTTCCTAGCACAGGTTGTATTTTTCTTTCTATTATTATTTGAAATTTTGGATATAATATTATAATAATGCCAGCTTTTGGAAGGTTAATTATGGAATGGTGGTTAAGAAGTGTAATTAGTATTTTATTGCGTGCTTAGCCACGAGATTTTGGGGTTGACAAATGGGTTTTTAAATGACGAAATGTAGTCAAATTTTGGATTCACAATTTATTGAGCCCTGAAAATGTGCTTACAACCTTGAATTATTGACACTACTTGTGAGTTGTGTGGCTCGCTAGCTTGCCATCAAGATCTGAATCGAGTGGTAACAAATGTGACCAAATACGAATAAATTGTCAACATGCAAGACATTTTGAGAGTTTTAATTCCAACACAATGTGTTATTTTATGTTACATTTGCATGTAAGTTTGTTAAAATTTTGTTTTGGCTCTACGATTTTCACCTTGGTCTAGACAAAATATGAGTTTTTTTTTTTTCATTTCAACTACATATTTATTTCAACTCCCATTTCAACTCTAATAAACGGACCCTTAATTTTTAATCTCTATAGTTCATGACTTCATGGATCACTTGTATTTAGGGATCCATTCGTCAAATAAGTATTTATCGATGTTGAAGCTTATGTTGTTAACGGTGTTAAAGATTATAGTGTTGATGTTGAAAGTATGTGCTGAAATTAGGTGTTGTAATATTTTATAGAGTTTATCTATTTAGCGATCATAGAAGCTTATGCTGCTAACGAACCGATCATCTATTTAGTGAATTTCACATTCAGTCCACCTATGGAGTTTATTTCACGTGGAGATGTTCATTAAAATTTGATTTTACAACCATTAAATTAACTAAAAACGGTTCAAAAAATTCCAACTATCACAATGGAGTTATTCATCAACTCTATGAAATTTCATTCCTTGTTTGGTGTTATAATATTTTATGTTGTAACTTAAAACGATCTTTAAATTCTTCAATCGAAACTGTAAATTGCATAAATTACACAATTCAAAAGGCAAAATCATTAAATAAGTGTGTAATGAGTTTGGTGCAAATGAAACGAACTCTTATCCTAAAACGTGAAACGAATGCACTTTTTCCAGTTTATAGTGCACTTTTAATACAAAAGTGCATTGAAAAATACAAAAAGTGCAATCCGAAAAAGTGCAACACAAATAGTACCAAAAGTGCACTACAAAGTACGAAAAGTGCAAATACGAAAAAGTGCACTCCGAAGTAGGAAAAGTGCAATACGAATTAGAAAAAGTGCACTCGTTTCAGGATAAGAGTTCGTTTCATTTGAACCAAACTCAGTGTTTATTTAGTTAAATACGAGAAGTATAATTCCAAAAAAATTTAATTCACGCGTGTATTTTATTAACATTTTGGAATTTTTCAACTTCATGTGCATTCATTTAACAACCAAACAAGCACAACATAGTATCAAAATGACCAGAGTTAGAATATCGAATTGGATAAATATTTAGTTATTACCAGAATTGAAAGCTCTAGGACTAAGATCAAACTTCTCTTAAATTTTATTTTTCTATATAAAAATGAACTCTCCTTTAACCAATAACCCATATTCACCTAACTCATGAACAACATAAAAACAAAAACGATGTCCAATTTTGTTCCCATTTTCTTTGATGAATGGATCCAAGTGGGATATACCATATGTCCATATAAGTGTCTTATCAAGGAGCTAGGAAATTTCCAAGAAACTACTTGAGATAATTGATGTCAAAATCGAACAAGGCAAATAGGTTTATTCAATGTAGTTGAGAGCTCACATGCTAGAGAATGTACAATTGTGTGGGCTACACATGCCAATTTGCCATGACTTGATTGGTATGTCTCTTGGAATCCTCCTAAGCACTAAATTATTGGTTTTTGCCATTTATGTGCAACTACTTTGTATTTCCCAATCAATTATTTTGTATCCATGTTACATGTATAATGTATATTTTTTCAAAGAAAAATTACATTTAACCACCTTTTATTTTACACTTGCTGTAATTAACCACCCTTTATATTTTTATTTACACTTAATCACCCCTTATTTGTAATTATGTGCATTTAACCACTCATTTTAACGAAAAACGTCATTTTATCCGTTAAGTAAAGTAAATTACGTTATTTTCTTTCTTTTTAAAATTTATTTACGATAAATAAATAAAGAAAAAACCATAATTGACACTTTGAAGTTCCAATACGCCGATTTTTGCAACCCTGACATAATTTCCTCCATAATAATTTCTTCCCTCCTTCCAATGGCGAAGAAGAACCACGACTTCGCCGATGCAAAGACCATGGGTTTTGGATCTGATTCTGCCATTTTGGCGACTTTGAGCGTCCCTTGGAGTCGATCGTGTCTAAGTTGATGTACGACGACTCGAGATTCAAAATGTTGAGATTTAGGCCGAAATCCAATGATAATGACATTCCAAGCTCAATTTATTCCTAAATTCTTTTATTTATTGTAAAATAAAATTAAAAAAGAAGGGCAAAAACATAATTTACTTTGCTTAATGTAGAAAATAACGCTTTTCCTCAAAATGGATGGTTAAATGCACATATTTACAAATAAGTGGTGGTTAATTGCAACAAGTGTAAAATAAATGGTGGTTAAATGCAATTTTCCTTTTTCGAAATACGCTTTACACAATATCGACAACAACGACTAGCAATTCAAATTTAAAACCTTCGAATTGAAAAATCAATTTCTTTTTTACGAGGGACCCACCTTTGGTGGTAAATCCCGGGTCCGTGAACTAGTCGACAAAGCGCAAGAATCAGGTAAACTGGCTTGCACCGACCGGATCGACTTAGTGGTAGGAAGAATGGTAAGGTTTGGTTTTTCACCCAAGTGTAAGGTCGAAGGCAAGGATTAAACCTGTGACCTTCCAACATTCCCATATCTCTTACCACTAAGCCACCCTTTGTGGGGCAGAATTGAAAAATCAATGAAAGCTCAAGTCCTGCTACAAATATTTTAGGTTGTTTTTACTTCATTCCGATGTTAATTTTAAATTTTGTGTGATGGTTCGATCACTAGTTACCCATTATTTCCCACATTAAATTGTAGTTGGGTTTGGATATTTTGAACAATAGATTTGTATTTGATGGCCTAAATAATTAGTTGAGGAATATTACCCTATTATTTCAGTTCGGATATTCTACTTCACTTCTGTGCTTCAACTAACACTCCACCTTTTACTCATTGTCGTTAAGTGGCATTTTTTTCATCCGCTATAATAATTTAGGTTGGCTTTGTTTATTTTAGGGAGTTAATTTTTCATTATCATTTTTTGTTGCATTTTTTAAAGATCATCCGCTATGACCTAATGTTTGCCTTGTAATGAGTTAGTAGCTCATTGTATATATAAAAACTAACTAACACTCTTACCTTTTCTTTTGCTTTACCCAAATATTTTAAGTTTTTTTTTACTTATTTTTCGCATGTCCAAATATATTACATTTTTCGAGCAATGAATTGAGTCTCTTAGCGGGTCTCTTTTATTTGGGTCTCTTATTGTTTGACTTCTTTGTTAGTTTTGCCTCCATCTTTGGAGCTCCAAAAAGATCTAGAACTCAAAGTTATTATCAACAAAGATGCCCTTGTGTGGCATACATTCTGTTATTGACGTATCATAATTCCTTCGCTACTAAAAAAACACTTTGATAGCACATCAAAGCCATATATGACTATACAAGATTCTACATTGAACGTATTGGTATTTTTAGTCAATAAATAATTAAATATGGTTCGATCAAGATTTGTGTCTTTGTAATGTTTTGATAGATGATATCTACCCGTATTTACGTGGGATTGACCCGAGTTTGACAGATCAAAATTGGCTAGCAAGTATTGAAATCATGATGAAAAAATTAAGAGCCAAATAAAGAACCCTGAAAAAAGGCTAGCCCACCTTCTATTCTATCCAACAAATGACAAAGTAACCCATAATGCAAAAGAAGCAAAAAAAATGTCATTCAAGGTAAGAACAAAAGACTTGAAGAAGAAACAAAAGTAGACGCGCTTGGAAAGGCTGCTGTTGCGGTTGCAGATTTAGCCACCTCTATTACTGCTGTGGTTAATCTTTTACTTGTTGGTAAATGTCCTGCGGCTTTGGGTGAGTTTATTGCTAGTGCCCCTCTTACGCCTTTACTCAAGCCTGGGGGTGGGGTTCGGCCCATTGCTGTTGGTACGGTATGGAGGAGAGTTGTCTCTAAGGTTGCAGCTGTCACTGCTGGTAAGGAGGTTGGTAAGTATTTGGAGGATTTTCAGTTCGGGGTAGGTGTACCTAATGGCAGTGAGGCTATCCTTCATGCTGTCAATAGGTTGGTTGAGGCCAAGGGCGATGCAAACAACATGTCTATGCTTTTGGTTGATTTTAGTAATGCCTTTAACCTGTTGGACCGGAGTGCGATGCTTAGAGAGGTCCGAAGTCATTGTCCTTCACTTTCTCCTTGGGTTGAATTTTGTTATGCGCGTCTAGCGAGACTGTATTATGATGATTCTATTTTGTTATCTTCTCAAGGGGTTCAACAAGGTGACCCTCTAGGGCCTTTGCTTTTTGCACTTACCTTACACCCTCTTGTCCATCTGATCAACGATAAGTGCAACTTGGATTTCATGGCTTGGTACCTAGATAACGGCACCATTATTGGAGACACTGCTTTGGTGTCGGACGCCTTGCATTTGATCACTACTGAAGGACCGACATTGGGTTTGCATCTGAATGTTGAGAAATCTGAAATCTTTTGGCCGAACCCAGATCCGAGGAGCTACGACCATGTGCTTTTCCCTCCTAGTATATCTCACCCGTTGGATGGAGTCAAGCTTCTTGGTGGACCTGTCAGCTTAGACACTGATTTTTGCAGTCGTTTGATCGGAGACAGGGTTACCAAAACTATTAGTTTGATGGAGGCTGTTGCTGGACTTAATGACCCCCATTCGGGGCTTCTTCTTCTCCGTAGTTGTGTTGGTGTAGGCCGATTGTACTTTTCTCTTCGGACTTGTCCCCCACAAATGCTTGGGTCTGCTCCTCTCACCTTCGACAATGCCTTAAGGAAGGTTCTGGAAGAGATCATTGTGGCTGGAGGTGCTGGTTTTGGTGATTGGCAATGGCGTTGTGCCACCCTACCCTTTCGACTTGGTGGTTTTGGGGTGTATACAACTCATGATGCTTCTACTTATGCTTTTATTGCTTCGCGAATGCAGTCACTTGAGCTACAGAATAGATTGCTTCGGCTTTGTAATACCTTGGATATTGGGCCTGCTTGTGATTTAGCCTTGAACAACTTTCGGGATTTGTGCAACTTCGATCCTCTTGTTCTCTGCCGTGATGTACCAGCCCCCCCTTTTATGAAAAAATTGGCTACAGTGTACTTCGATACAGTAGAGAAGAATTTGGTGAGTTTGTACAGGCCGAGTGATAGGGAAAAGGCTATCCTCGTTAGCAATAGGTCAGCACACTCTTTGGACTTCTTGAGAACCCTCCCAATTGAAGGGTTAGGACAGACGATACACCCTAAACAATTCAGATGTGTTTTGTGTTATCGCCTTGCTATTCCTATGTATCCTGCTGGTTTTACTTGCCCTTGTTGCTCTTCTAAAATCATGGATTGTTTTGGTGATCATGTTGTCCACTGTGGGAATGACATTGGTCTTAAGTTTCGCCATAACCTAGTCCGAGATGTTTTGGGTGACATCTGTACTCAGGCTGGCGTAGTTGTGCAAAAGGAGGTACCTCTTGGATTTTTGTCTGAGGAAGGTAGGGATCTTCGACCTGCAAATCTTCTGGTTTACTCTTGGGACAGAGGTAGGAACGTCTGCTTGGATGTCACATGTGTCTCTCCTTTCACGGGGGCTGGGGTTGATGCTTTTGTTCATGGAGCTGCTGTTTCTAATGCTGTTATCCGGAAGAAGAGAAAGTATGAATTGAAGTGCACAGATAATGGATATGGCTTTATTGCTTTTGCCTTCTCGACTTTTGGAGAGCTAGGAAGCGATGCCCTTGAGTTTTTGTCACGGGTCACACGCGCTGCTCATAGTAACACGGCTAACGCTAATATTCGTTCTTTTATTTTTCAGCGCTTGTGCTTTGCCTTGAATAAGAGTGTCGGAGCCCAGTTAGTTGCTAGGCTCCCATCCAACTTTGTGTAATTTCACATTCAATATTAAAGTTTTGATAGTTGATAAACATACGGAAATTGCTAAAGAATTTCTGTTTCTCCCAATCACAAAATGAAAACAAGAGATTTGATATACCAACACCATTCTAGAAACAATTGATCCATAAGCAATAGCAATTTCATTTAAAAAAAAAAATCAAGATAAGAGCCAGCCCTTTCATAATAGTAACAACACTGACCCAATTCAATCCCAGATTTTCTCAAGATTGGGGAAAATATAATAAAATGTAATACCCACCAAAAATGTTTTGATATGAACAATTATAAAAAGGGTATCTACCATATAAATGATCAAGAACACTACTGGAATAACCTTGGTTTGCCCAAATCTACTTGTTAACAGAACTGTGTTGCAGAGTCCTTCTACCACACAGTAATAACAACAGAAAACAGACCTAAGTTTTGCATTTTATATTAAAAAAAATCATACCAAACCTTATCAAAAGTGTCAACTGAACAGATATAAGACTATGTTTTGCATTTGATAAAACTAAATTGATACCAGAAGTTTAAAAAAAAAAACAGAAACAGCCGACTGCGTCTTTGCATCATTCCCAGTCTACTTATAGAGGGTTTGCACTTTGCAAGAGCTTATTGACAAATTTTCTCGACTCTAATCATGCTAGGCAAATATATATCCAAAATGAAAAAAGAATATAGAGCAATAGTAAATTAATTACTCAAGCATTTCCTTACTTAAACCCTAATGCTAATCATGATTAATTGCTACAATAGCAAGGAAATTGATGCATCAAAACAGATATACCCAAGAGAACAATACCATACTAAACGATCATATTATTCGAATACCCTTTTTGTTTAAACTTCAAATACCTTTTATTTGCAAAAGCTTAACTGCTATAATCAAGTTCAACTCTACTTCCCATAATCTGCAACTTACCTGTAAATAGATTTATCCATTGATGGCCTCAGTGCCTCACAGTGAAGGGTTTCTCCGATTAAGACTTGTCAGTCCCTTCATTTGATAACATAGACCAGCAAAATATTTTAACATACCACTTGAAACTGGATTTTCTACACAAATGAATGTAAAGCATTCAAGTAAAAAAACAAGTGTAATGTTTAAGAGAGACGGAAAATTAATTTCTCAAATCACCACTGATAATTGAAATCACAAAATATACATACATTGAGATACAACCTATATGCAGCAAGTCATGTTTCATAGAATTCAATGCCAATATCAATATCTACACAACCAAGTCATTGTCTGTAAGACAAATGTAGGAGTTGATAAGACATAAGCCTTCATCTTCTGCAATTGTATGAAACCAAACAAATTAGTTATGATCTATGTATCCTACAAAAAATAAATGATACGTAACAGATTATTTACCTAGCTGCAAAAACCAAATCAAGATCAAATGGTTTCAGCAAAGTAAGGGGCTAGATGCTGGATGAACAAATACCAGTTAGGCACATCTAACTTACTTACAGCAATAGACATGGTTACCAACTCTGTGTACAGCTACTTTGAGACATATCTTCTCTTCTGCTTACTTAATTCACTGGGGATGATGGATACAGAATCCAGACAGAGTCCACCTTTAGAATGAGTGCAATCTATTTGCTTCATTGAAAATCTCACTTCAGTTGCAGGTTCAACATTGGAAACAATGAATTCTCCAACATCGTATTCAATCCAAAGCCCGCGTTTTTTGTGGTGCCCATTCATATCATCTTTTTCAGGCTCATCCAAACAGAAATCTGTAGATGCTTGCTGACCATCTGAAGTGGTCAGCTCAAATCGAACTGGCTTTATATCCCAACCATGTGTGTGCTCAAAGTTACAAATGCGCCGTCCTAGTCTTTTAGTAAACCTTCCAAGGTGTAGCCTGAAGGAGACTGTATATATGCCAGGAGGCAGTGGAAATTTCACGGTTCCAGCAACTTCAAACCACCATATTTGCTGCAAATAAGCTACAACCTGGAACCTGTAGATCAAAGAAGAATGAAATAACCATCTCTCCACTTTTAAAGACAATAATTCAGGTAAATCATTGGTGACAAGGAAAGGGCAAGGTCAACAATGACACAAGCACAGGTGGAACAACACTTTTAACTGGATAACATGAGACTTTAGGAAATAAAGATTTTAGTTATTCCACTCTCTGCAGCAAAATTTAACTTTGAACCTTGACAAATAATAAGTCCCCAATTTAATTCTAGTCAAACTAGATATAAAAATATAGAAGGATGCTCCCAAATATTTAATTACTACAACATTTCACCTTATTCAAATACATAGTTGTCACCATCATCTATTCCAGTATACCCGCTCAAAAAATTCAGATTATATGATGAAAAAGGATATGTTAAGAGCACCCAATTAAAATACAAGGTATAATATGCTAATTGTGAAAAGTGTTGACATATACAGCCATTAGCGCAAACCAAATAAAAATCAATAATCAGGTAACCTTTGCTAAAGTCACCTGTAATGAAAGCAATAAAGCTTGATTTTGTTTTTAATATGGAGAATTAGAGACTAGCCCTGACCATTCTTTTCCAAAACCAAGCAATGTAAACTAAACAACCAACTCTAGTTTCCAGCAAATGATTTCCATATATTACAACACTAATTGTGCTTTAATGCTTCTGAGCTCAATTTTCCACGTCCATAAACTTCCCCCAGTTACAATCATCCTTAATACAGCAACTTTCACACAGAAAGCATTAGCCTAGCTCCTAAACGTGAGTTTGTTAGCATAGCATTATGTCAGAAATCAGAAGTCAAAGCATGAATCCGAATGTCTTATGAGAAGAAAATAAGCAAACTCAGGAGAAGAACACACCACATCTAATAACATCTAACATGGATATTTTCTTTGATCAGAACAGGACGGGCAATCAGAAACCAGTAGTCAACAATGGATTATACCTAGATTCTTCATCGGGAATCCAATTCCAATACCTCCGATCCTCAATCCCCGTGATCGCCATGGCCTTCGCGGAGATCGACATACACACCTTGCTCGTCACCTTATCAACCCACACCAGCTGCAAACACCAAAACCAAAATCCCCAAGCTCAAGTCAGTAAAAGCCCTAACAAATCCAAACAATCTCAAAACAGGAGCACAAAAGTCCCATACCTTGTTGCCATCGTCGAACGGAACAGGATAAGAGAGAAGCGCGAAGATATCCTTCTTGGACATTTTCTGGTACCTCTCGGTCGGCATTAAGTCGAGAAGATCCTGGTAGTTTAGAGGCAACTTCTTCTCCCAAACGGAATCAGATGAAGCGGCGCCACGGAAGGCGCGATTAAGCCTGGCGAGGTTGCAAATCTCCGGCGGGGTGAGGTAGAGGAAGACGCAGGTGACACAATCCTGCGGTATGTCGCCAAGCCCCGGGCCGCTGCCGTTCTCGTCGCTCTCAGACAAGCCCGAGAGCGATGCCCCCATGCGATTTCCTCTCTCTCTCTCTCCTCAAATTGCCCTAAAATTGGATAGCGAAAGGGGTAGATTACTAGATTGAATCAACTGGAGAACAAAGGCTATATAGTGATCATCTCTAGCTAGAAGATGATAGGAATTTGTTGAAATTGGTTCTAGGATAGTTGGAACAATGGAACCGCCATTGATGAAATTCGAAGGTTTTTTCGTTTGTGTGTGGTAGATAGGAAGGGGGATTTTTCGAGCCGGTCAAAGAGAGAGAGAGTGGAGAGCAAGAAGGGAAGGTAGGGGGGTTTTGTTAGAACGGGACACGTGTGGATGTGTTATTGGTCCACGTGGAGGGAGTGACGCGTGCGGGGAGACGGTAGTGACTGTGACTCCAACGGGGCAGTTAGTTTACGCGGAAAGAGACGGTAACGGTGTCTGTTATTGTGGGGTCCGCCTGGGCCAGGGCCGTGTAGTGGGTCCCAGACGTGACTTTTCCAGTACGCAAATGTTTTGTAATAAAAATAGAAATAAAAAAATGTGATAACACGCACGGTGGGACTCGAACCCACAATCGCTTGATTAGAAGTCAAGCGCCTTATCCATTAGGCCACGCGCGCTTTTGGTTTACTGAAGAAGGTAAAATTATAAAAATTACTACATTTTAAAAATGTGAATGATAAATTCGAGATTCAGTGGGCTTTTTTTAGTTTGCAAAATATGAATTACATGGTTTTTTAAAAGGATTTTCTACGTGTTCTAGCACGTATATAGGAAGGGATTGTATAGGTGATGAAAAAATCATACAAATGGTTCAAAATTGCCAATAAAAGTAGGGTTAAAAAGCCTAAACAATGTAGAATAATAATACCAATGGGAATCTCTAAACCAGTTGATTTTTGTCTCAATAGTTTTGCAACGAGTAGAGCTAGAGTAAACTTAATGCAAAGAGGAAAATGTCATTTCATTTCAAAGTGAAACACATTCTTGGCCCTTTTGGTAATTTATGAAGTTCATTATTTTACCAAATCACTCAATTTTTAGATATGAAAAACAATATGTTATCCACTTGTTCGTGGTATGGATGTGTACACTCCATCCACCCCCAGACCCTGCTGGCTCAGGATTACATTGGGTAGATGATGATGATGATAAACAAAATATAACTTACTCGAACAAGAAAAGACAGCCTATAAGAGTGAGGTTCTGTTCGACAATGGGTAGTTGATATGTAGTTGATATTTTGCAAAAAAAACAAAAACATGAGCATTGGGGAGGTGCTTTATCTAGTTGATATAAGTTGGGAGTAGTTGATATTTTCAGCATATTGCTTAACGGAGCCTTACTTTGATCAAATTCAACCAAGTAAAAACGCAACAACAACAACATTAACCTATTACAGTTCCTCTGGGGGGTCAAAATGAGAGCATCCCTTGCGTTTAGGGCTAAAAGCAAGGGGGTACGCCCAAAAGACTCGACGGAAAAAACAAGATACGAAAACAAAACGAAATTAGCAATTTCAAATCACCATACTCAACATTTAACCAAAACCTAGATAAGCTAATCCGAGAAGCCAGATTGCAATCTCTTTTGCTAATTAGCATCATCTACAACATACCATATAGCAACAAAGTTCCAAGTGTAATTCAAGAGCAATGGTGGGTCCAAAAACAGTAAAAGCATATGATATAACATGACAAACCAAGAAGTTGGGATAAAAGCACAAGCTGGAGTTGTGAATATAGTAGATATACATCTTCTCAGCAAAGGAAGAAACCTAGGAAACTATATTCAGAATTTTCTGACAAATCCCCTCACACTATATAATTTTACCATTTTCCATTGTAACTGCTCTGATGGTATATAACCAGTGCTAAATCCTGAACAAGTTGCAACTCACAGTGACATTGGTCTGTTTAGCTGTCTGGGTTTTGATTTGCTCCAATGTTATAAGCCTCCCCTCAGAAACCTACAATTTTAGTAAATTGAATGTTAAAAGTAATATGATTCCTCTTTTGCATTTATTAAAAGATATAATATTTGAGTGTTAAGCTCTGATTATCATAAGCCACTTTTTCCATAAGCAAGTGTAACTCAAGCTTACCCATTAATCAAGTGGACGAGACAGATTGCAATGTAGCTTTGCCTTTGCTTTCCACATCATCTTTGAAGAAGTCTTGAAGAGCAAGTGCATTTATTTTGTTTGATTTCAGGCTCTTCAATGCCTCGGCAGTTGCACGAGCCCCAGCTACAGTTGTGATCACAGGAACCTTATAAGCAAGAGCCATTCTTCTCAAATTCCTCCCATCAATCTGATCAAGTGCATCACCAGAGCTTGTTATGACCATCAACTGAATCTGCCCATTGGCAACCATATCAGCTGGGTGGGGCCTACCCTCATGCATCTTCAAAACCCTCTGCACCGGGATACCTTCCAACTCCAAGACACGAGCTGTCCCGGAAGTGGACACTAAGTTGAACCCAAGATCCAAAAAGGCGCGTGCAAGTGCAGGAAGATGAGGTTTGGTCAAGTCATTCAAGCTGAGGAAAACGGTGCCAGAAAGTGGTAGCTTTTGCCCAGCGGCGATTTGTGACATGGCGAATGCTAGGGCAAAATCGTAGTCAATTGACATGACTTCACCAGTGCTGTGCATTTCCGGACCCAGCAGAACGTCGCATCCCGGGAATTTCTCAAACGGGAGAACGGCTTCTTTAAATGACACGTGTTTTGGGATAACCTCCTTTGTAAAGTCAAGATCTTGGAGAGATTTCCCTGACATGACTAATGAAGCGTACTTGGCCAATGGGTGACCAATAGCCTTTGATACAAAGGGCACTGTACGTGAAGCACGAGGATTGGCTTCAAGCAAGAAGACGTCCCCAGAAGCTGAAATTGCATACTGACAGTTCATGAGGCCACATACGTTTAATCTCTTTGCCAATTTTAAGGTCCAGTTCCTTATTGTTTCAAGGCATGATTGAGGAACGGTTTTGGTTGGCAATGAGCAAGCTGAGTCACCAGAATGAACTCCAGCCTGCTCGATGTGCTCCATTATTCCACCAATCACCACATTACCGTAAGAATCAGCCAAAGCATCAACATCAATCTCAATAGCATCAGATAAATACCTGTCGATTAAAACAGGGCGTTCTGGGTCTACTTGAACAGCGTTTTCCAGATATTTCACAAGCTTTTCATCATTATATACTATCTCCATAGCTCTGCCTCCCAAGACATAAGATGGCCTGACAACAACTGGGTAACCTATATCCGCTGCAATTGCAAGTGCGTCGGTTTCACTCCTAGCAATACCCCCTTTAGGCTGAACGATCTTCAACTCATCCAAGATGGCATTAAACCGTTTCCTATCCTCAGCAGCATCAATGGAGTCAGGCGACGTACCCCAGATACGAACGGGCCCAGCACCACTGGCACTGATAGGCTTGTGCTCATCTAAATATTGCTGAATTGGTAAAGAGAGCTTCAAGGGGGTTTGGCCACCAAACTGCACAATAATTCCATCAGGTCTCTCCAGGTCAATGATATTTAGAACATCTTCGACAGTGAGAGGTTCAAAATAGAGCCTGTCACTTGTGTCATAATCTGTAGACACGGTTTCAGGATTGCTGTTCATCATGATTGTCTCGTACCCTGCACTCTGCAAATAATAAACAAAGGAGAAATTATTGTTTCAGTAACAATATCCATAAGATCACCACACCGACTGTATCATTGAATCAAATATATAAAGAACATTGGGAGTCTTAATGTGTAACAGCATAAAGGGTACAGATATAGACACTAGGTATCAGAATATTTGCATCAATGTCATACACAAGCAATGTCAACATACTGCACAGTATTTTCATTAGACTGAGCAGTTATCTGATTTCTCTCCCAATCATTAGCAAAGAAGTGTATTAGGCGAAAATATTTGTTTATTCTAATGAGATGGTGCACTTTTCACTATAACAATAGAGGCTTCACAAGAAACTCTATTACTAATAAACTAAGCTCTAGATACAAACCTGAAGGGCAAATGACGTGTGGCAGCAGCAATAGTCGAACTCAATCCCTTGACCAATCCGATTTGGTCCTCCACCCAAGATCAAAACCTTTTTCCTTTGGGTAGGAAACGACTCACATTCAAAATCATAAGATGAATACATGTAAGGAGTATTAGCCTCGAATTCTGCAGCACAGGTATCGACCCGCTTATATGCCGGGACGACACCCAAGGACAGCCTCACAGACCTAACTTCACTCTCTGAGGATTTAGTGGCAAAAGCTATTTGCTTATCACTGAAACCTCTTTTTTTCACTTCATAGAAGTCGTCCTTTGTTAAGTCAGACAAACTGCGGGATAACAGATATTGTTCAACATCAACGAGTTCTTTGAGTTGAGTAAGGAACCACTTATCTATGTAGCTTAGCTCAAAGATCTCATCCACCTTCATTCCTCTTTTCATTGCAGCATAGATTGCAGGCATACGATCTGGAGTAGGAACACGAATGTGGTACTTCAACTGATCCCAATCCCAATCCAACTGCTTAATCTTCGCACACCCCCACCCAAAGTAACCAAGTTCCAATGATCTAACTGCTTTCTGGAAAGACTCCTGAAAATTACGACCCATTGCCATGGCCTCACCAACAGATTTCATCTGAGTAGTCAATATTGGCTCCGATCCTGGGAACTTCTCAAAGGCAAATCGAGGAATCTGCAAATTCCATAAGAAAAAAAGTTATACAGAGAACTAAAAACTGAATGCAAAGTTTAAACCGTAAAACACATTGCTACGAGATGCATCAAATATAGATTATTATTTCTAATTTAAGTTCAGACTATCATTCTGTAGAAAAGTTCACTATTACTTGTTTCATTCTATTCCTAAAATGGAAAAGTGCAAATTGAAGCATAGTAAATAAGATATTTACAAGTCTTAATTCTGATATTCGCCCAAGGGCCCGAACACAATCACTACTAGGCTACAAGAATGAAGTGCAGCAGAAAGAGTTCAATACTTGTATTTGCCAAAGCTAAATATTTATAAGCACAAACCTTTGTCACCACATAATCTATAGAGGGCTCAAAACTAGCTGGTGTCTTCCTTGTAATATCATTTGGAATCTGATCCAAAGAATATCCGACCGATAGTTTAGCAGCCATCTTTGCAATAGGGAATCCAGTGGCCTTTGAAGCCAGTGCCGAGGACCTAGACACCCTCGGATTCATCTCAATAACCATCACCTCTCCATCTTCAGGATTAACCGCAAACTGCACATTCGAACCACCACATTCCACACCAATCTCCCTTATAATCGCAATCGAGTAGTCTCTCAGCCTCTGGTATTCCTTATCAGTCAAGGTCTGAGCAGGGGCAACAGTGATCGAATCCCCAGTGTGCACCCCCATGGGATCAATGTTCTCAATGGAACAGATTATAACCACATTGTCAGCCAAATCCCTCATAACCTCAAGCTCATACTCCTTCCACCCCAGCAAAGACTTCTCCACCAGCACTTGAGTAGTCAAGCTAGCAGCCAAACCCGAATTGCAAATCGCCTCGAACTCCTCCTTGTTATAGGCAATCCCACCACCCGTTCCTCCAAGCGTAAAAGCCGGCCTTATAATCAACGGAAACTCCCCAATTGTATTAGCAATCTCAATACACTCTTCCAAAGTAGTACCAATCCCAGAAGGAGGAGTCTTAACACCAATCTTCTTCATTGCTTTCTTGAACAAATCCCTGTCCTCCGCCTTCTTGATAGCATCCAATTTCGCCCCAATCAACTCAATCCCAAATCTCTCCAAAACCCCTCTTTCCGCCAACGCAACCGCTAAGTTCAAAGCAGTCTGCCCTCCCATGGTGGGAAGCAGCGCATCCGGCCTCTCCTTCTCCAGGATCTGTTCGACGAATTCCGGGGTCAAGGGCGCAATGTAGGTCCTGTCAGCAAGGTCAGGATCAGTCATGATAGTAGCCGGATTCGAATTCACCAGCACAACCTCATAGCCTTCCTCTTTCAAGGCCTTGACAGCCTGAGTACCAGAGTAATCAAACTCACAAGCTTGCCCAATCACAATCGGCCCAGCGCCTAGAATCATTATCTTCTTCAAATCAGTCCTTTTACCAGTAGTCTTCGTACTTCCATCAATGGCGGCTGGCTTGGAGAACCCCTGTTCGCTCCGAATTGAATTGGCCCGTGCCTGCGATTTCGGTAGGCGTAATTGGAGGTGGAAAGGGGACGAATTCGAGCTCGGAGCCCGCTTTGAGAGGAAGGCGATGGATTGGCATGTGGATTTGGACATGCATGGCTTGTTTGGGGCTGGAAGCGAGGGGGCGACAATTCGATCAAGCAATTGGCTGCAATGGTGGACGCAATAAGCCATCTTTGCTGCAAATTGAGTAGTAAAAGATAGAAAGATGAGATTGGTGATTGAAGAGATTGGTACTAGGGTTTGGGGGGCGGGATGGAGGCTGTGGGGTTTATGAGGTTCTTCCGTTAAGACAAAGAAGACAAGACAAAGCAGCCAAAAGTTGCGTTTGGAAGTGGAGGTTTTACGCAGGAGTACTATTAATGGTAATGGTGTTTGTTTGTTTTCTTTTAAAAAAAAAACCTTTTTTCCTTTGGTCACAAATCAGTGAAATCACCTTTAAAAAAGCTACGCCTTTTTCATACTAATTTAGGCTATCTCTAACTCTTTTTCCAAACCTGTTGTAAATTGTGAATTTGAAGAATTTTACCCTTTTTTTTACCCCTACATTTTTCCTATCCAATTCTCTATAACGGAGGATCCTTCAAAAGATTGAAGTTTTTTCCTATATTTAAAGAATTTTCCAAATTTATTTAGAGAATGTATTAATTAAAAGTGTATACATGAAAACTTGTGATTGGCCATATGAACTTTTATAAAAAAAAACTATATATAAATAAAACTAATAAATATAAGATTCTCTAAAATGAAGAAACTGTTGGAGTTAAATTATCCTACTCTATAATCTAATTATTAAATTATATCATTTTAATAATGTTAATGATAGCCTTGCAGAACGCGAATTCAATTTCAATGGATAGGAGCTCGATGTATGATAACAACTTAGATAGTAGTGGTGGTTGGAGTGATGAAATTTATGATGGGGTCAACACATTTATGAATTTTGCGTTGACAAATGTAAGTGGAAATGAAATTCATTGTCCATTTTATACATGTGCTAATCAGTGGTATCTAGTTCCAAAAACCGTTCGAGACCACTTATGCAGAAAAGGCTTCACAAAAAACTATTTGAATTGGATTTGTCATGGAGAGCCTTATTTTGAATCCTATCCGAGCTCTATTCCAATAAGAATGAATGAAATTGTTCATTATTAAAAGTGGATTCAAATTAGAAATGTATTTTTAATGGTTTAGGATGCACTTTTGAAGCTTTACAATGCATCGTAATAGTGTCATTTGAAAATACATTTTTAATATTTTACGATGCATTTTTGCTTACCACATATTTGCATAAAACATTCATTCTGCATGAGATTCAAACTCAAAAAAATTAATGAAAGTTTTTTTTTCAATTCATCAAGATAATTTTAAGCAACAACAATGTAATTAAATCGACAATCAAATATATTGGTTGAGCTCATCATGAGAGCACACAACTTCGGCCATAGACGGATCTGGGGGAGGGCATAGGTGGGCCAGTGCCCTCCCTTCACTCATGAATTTTTTTTTTATATGGGTACTAGTAGGCTAAAGGTATAAGCAAAATACAATTTGTTTTTTGGTAAATTCCAGCCCGTTTTGGTTCTTCTTTCAACCTAATTACTTTGAATTTGTAATTTAATTTGATATTTTAGGGTTTTGTGACTTTTGTTGGTAATTTGATATATTTTGTGTTTTTAATTTGAATTTACTATGTTAATTAGGTTAAATTTTTCCTACCAAAAAAAATTAGGTTAAATTTAACTACTAATTTGATATGATAGCCCGGTTTTAGGATTAATTAAAACTTTGTTGTTGTTCACGAATTCACGATCGAGAGTTCGAGACCATTGTTGTCCACTAGCCTCATTTTGGGATTAAAAACTATCAAGATTCAAGTGGGATGTGGGTTGATTTTGAATTTTTGGTAAATTATTTGTTTTTTGTCTTGCCTTTTGGCTCGCCCGGTTCGATCGGACGGACACCGCTCTATGTCCGGACCGGGTACTTCGTAGCCCCATTTTTGGGGGAGACCTTGGACAACACTTAAGAGGTATAGCACCACTTCACCACTAAACCAACTTAGTATTGGTTTTTTTTGGTAAATTATTAATTATGTCCCTCCTTCAATTTAGTTTTGCGTCACTGACTTCGGGAATCTGAAACATTTACGAAAAGACAACAAAGGTGGACATTTCTTATTTTATAAGAATTGATCTTTTTAACGTTAACTTTAGCACGTGCACGTCTTCTATAAGAAGCCACAAACTAACATCAAGCGACAAACTAAGCAAACCAACAAAAGAGACATATAGCACAACAATGCATACAATACACAAAGCCCGAACTTCTATTTGTTTACCAAATACGTCTTCTATTGGCATGGAATCGCCATAGAGAGGTATTAGATCGAACAAGGGTTAATGACCAAAAAAAATATAAAATAAATGCAACACAACAACAATCAAACATAATGATAAGCTGGAAAAATGAAAATTTGTCGTTTCATTTATACCATTGTCAATGTCAATTGTCAAGTACCCTTCAAGGCTTCAATATGGATTTGTTCATATGCAAACTATTACATTAAAAAACGTGAATGATAAATCCGAGACTAGTGGTACTATTGGGTTCTTTTCAGTTTAACAAATATAAAATATATGTAGTTTTTCTAAGAGATTTTCTACGTGTCCTAGCACGTATAAAGGAATGGATTGTATAGGTTACGAGAAAACCATACAAATACTTCAAAATTGCCAATAAAAGTAGGGTTATAGTAGTTATCCAGATGAAATTACACATACAACGAACGAGTCAAAACTCAAAAGACACCCAACAAACATGACCAAAAAACAAACGATACCCAACAAAATTAGCCCACAAATATAAGTTCAAAATTGGTATCAAGCTGAAATCCCATCAGAATTTCATTATTGCAAAATGCCAGATTACCAAATACATAAGATCTGAGATTTATTTTACATCTATACCCTTTATAGTTCCAAATTTCCAATAACGTGGGGAAAAAAATGAGGGAATCATGGGTCATCATCAGCCATGACCACAGCTAATGGGCGACTTAAAAAGCCTAAACAATGTGGTATAATAATAATACCAATGGGAATCTCTAAACCAGTTTGATTTGTCTCAAAAGAGTTTGGCAACGAGTAGAGCTAGAGCAAACTTAATGCAAAGAGGGGAAAAAAACACCTGGAAGATGTGCTTATTATTGGACTTAATCTTCGAGCTCGATGATTTTAATTACGGATGAGTCGCCGACTTTCTGGCAAACGACAACCCGGTCGTGTTGCTTTAGTATGCCAGATGTCTTGCCGTAATCAACAGCAGCCTTCAAGACGGACTCGTTTGTTGCGTTTGAAGACTCGGCCTGCGTAGAAATATTGTAAGGCGCTGATTAATGCAAAGTCATAGTAAACACGCGAGATCTTCATAGACAGTTGTTATTTTTTTAAAAAGAACTCAATTTGTAGTTGATTGATATAAATCATTTTATATTAGAAGAGTAAAGCAGAAAGCAAAGACAAAATATAATGCAGCATTTGAACCATTTTTTTTATAGCACATAAAACTTAGAAAGGCATTCCATGTCATTTTCATAACAAAAAAAAAGAAAGAAATGATGGCCGAAAACAAAAGAAATGAAGAAATGAGTTCAGAAATGCGTCTGAAACTTACAGGATGTCGAGGGTCAGCAAGCATGGGGAATAATCCTCGGACTATCAATGATTGCCTTGCCTGAATGATTTGAAAAATGTAAAGGTTATGAATTTGTAGAGCTCATTTTAGATCACAAGCAGCAAGCACAATGTGCAAAGGCAGATCAAGTAAAAGGCAAAGTATTGTCAGAGTATGCAAGACATGAACATAGAATACATATGGTCAAGTAAAAAGGTTTAAGCACTATGACCCACTTTCCTACATTCACCAATTCAACATATCAGCATTATGCTAATCCCATTGAATACAAAAAATCTCTTTTCATTTCGGGATAATTATGCTGCCTATAAGAACGTCATTGAGGTTACCATCTTTGGTGGAAGGGGCTGCAATTAGTTGGTTTAGAGCAAGATGACTTTTAGAAACCAAAATCAATACCGTTCAACATGAAAGTAAGGGAAAAATCAAAGCAATGTACATCAGGGATCTCGATTCACTGCCTTCCACATCAAATCCTAAAAGAACCATTCGGGATTTTGCCATAAAATAAAAGAGGCAGTCTTTTGACTGAAATATATCATGGCAGTAACAGCACAGCAAATTCTAGTATCAATATGAGAAAGAGGGAATGAGGTCCTGTATAGTTCTGTTGGTATGTAATTTTGTGGACTAAATTTTATTTCTTTTTTCAAAGTTCTTTTAGGGTTTACTCTTCTTATATTAGAGTAATAATTAGTAACTCTACCAGTAGGGTAACTCCAGATCCAAAACCGAGAAAGAGATAATGCAAATGCAAACATATGAACGGAAAGGTGTTTTGTAAGAAAGTAGATATGCCAAAGTAAAGGCAAATTAACTTGCACACTCGGTAATACTTGAGAAGTTAATATTCTCTAAGAAAACATATACACGTCACTGATTCACAAGCAAACCACATACCTCAAAGGCTCCAGTAAAGTTCCACTTGAGTTGATTTGTTTTAAGCTGAGGTACCACCACTGAAAGAACAGGCACTGTTGGCCTGTACTTGGCAATCAACCTGCACACAAGAACTTAAACCACTTACTATGAAATATAAGCCTATTAAATTAGGATCTGTATTCAAAATATTTAGGGCAAAGCAAAAAAACAATAAAAAGGTTCACAGAAGGAAGCCAAAGGACAAGCAAAGTAAACACGTTCGTAAAGAAATGTAACATGTTAAAGGTGGGTGATGGTGTAACCCAACTGTCCAAGATATCTGACAAGACATGGTTCAACTCCAAAACTCCTACTAATAAAAAAGAATTTTCAAAAACAACTGTGAAATGGGGAAGAGGGGTTCCTTCTACTCCATACATTCCCATAGGTCCACTATTCAATAGACAACTGAAAGTATATCGTAAGACCAAACTTCAATCCAATATGATCCTTGTTTTCAAACAGTTCAAGAAGATTCATTTATTTATCATCTCTTTGTCATCTCTTGATACTCTTCAAATTTTCTATTTCTTCCGTTTATCTTTTGCTCAAAAACAAGTAGGAAGTAAGATGGCATGGGTCAATTTTAACAAACTATCTATTATAAGCAATTAAAAGTACAATTCGGCTGATATCAGCACTTGTATCCCAACAAATGTCGGATTGTTATCTTAAAAGAACAAAATGAATGTTACACTAAATAGAGAGCGCAAAACCTTCATAACAAGAAGAAGCTACAAAACAAAAGACAATATGGACTTTCTGATTTAATTCTGCACCGGGGAAAAAAAGAAGCAACACAATTGAAGTCTTTGTATTCTTAGTTCTTCTAAATTTATTTTCTTCTTGTGGGACTTGTATGTCTTATACAAATAATAATCTAAAAGCAACATACCTTGCAGCCCTCCCAGAGGAAGTGAAGCATATTATGAGAGATGCCTTGACTGTTATAGCAGAACTGACCTAGACAATAGAAGAGTCATGATATTTAAAACAGCATCCAAAGTAGGGAAAAACATATTGACAAAATCAAAAATAGATCGCAGAAAGATAGTATTACTGCAGAAGATGCAATAGATTCTAGATCACTCATTGGGTCTTCAGCATATTTCAAAATTTTCCTAAAGTACACATCTTGATGGAACACTTTTTCAGCCTGCATTACACATAACAAAGACAGTTTAAACATATGCATTAGATAGTCATCTGCAAGAATTTAGTATATTTACTTAAAAATAAAGGAAAAAGGGATCAAAACTTACTTGAATCCAACATAAAATAAAAATAAAAACTTTTGGAATTCTGGAAAACATTGAAGAGCTGCAATGAACTTACCTCTGCACAAATTTTACGAACAATAGATACTGTTTCCTCAGGGTACAATCCCCTGAAGGTTTCGGCACCAAGAAGAATTGCATCGCTTCCTGAAAATCCATTCACAGAAACAAAATGGAGAGCTCGTTAGGCTTCGCTCATGTTATGTTCCCATATTTGACACTCTCCAAGTATAAATCTATATCATGAAACTATGGAAGAATAAGGACGAAAGAACATTGAAATAGCATGCGAAACAAGCAAGGATTTTGCATTAGAAAGCCAAGTAGTTAGGTAGAAAAAGGCTACTGACCATCCAAGATAGCATTTGCAACATCAGTGGCCTCAGCTCGAGTAGGTCTGAGATTATTAGTCATGCTGTCCACAACACGAGTGACAATAGCTGGCTTGCCAGCTACATTACACTTGTGCAGAGCGTATTTTTGGAATAAAAACACCTTTCAAAAAAAGCATAAAGAAATATCAGAAAAAAAAACATAAAACTTTGGCAATGGCGTGAAGATGAATAAGATACAGACAAATTTAATGTCCCATATAACCATGACACTCTTATTTTCATTGACTATATATACCTTCTCTGGAGGAAGATCTATGCCCAAGTTTCCACGAGAAAGAATGATCCCATCTGCTGCTTCCAGAATTTCATCAAAATGGGTTAAACCCTGAAAGAAAGAATGCCATTTTCTTCAAATAATCTACAAAAATGTAACATGTCTCCTCCAAATCAACAATCAATAACCAAATCATGCACTTGCCTCTTGATTCTCAATTTTTGCCAGGATGTGAGTCTGACCAAGGTCACCTAGTGAAGATAGAAATTCACGAGCCTACAAAAACGGAAATACAGAGGTATTGCTTTAATGTATAGAAAATAGGATTGCAATAGACCACAGGGAATGAACTTTAGAAGTTAAACAAATCAGGATTTTCCCCTACTTGGCGGACATCTTCTGCATGCCGAGTATATGAGAGTGAAAGAAAGTCAATCTTGTTCTGCAAGCCCCATGTTTTTATGTCCTGAGGAGAATGTGGCATAAAAAAAGGATTACAAAACTTAACACTGGTCACTCACCAAAACATGCATGTCATCACGATGGGAAGTATTAAGCAAGTTATCATGTAAGAAAATATATATTTATTAATTACTTTATAAGTTAATTATTCCTAGGAATGCATAAGAAGTAAAATCATTATAATCTAAGGTGAAATCAAGAGTCAAGAGAGAGTTGCTTGCATTATAGGAACATACACTTTCAGACACTTGCAGACATCAATCTGCAGATACCAAGTAACCTTTTGGCAAATGATGGAACAGCGTGCAAATTGCCTCATAAGCCACAGCACTTCCTTTCTAACTTCTATTATTTACATCAAATTTCTTTGGCACATTGCAGAAAATAGTTTCTCTAATACATTATTCACTAGGAAAAAACAAAAAAATATCATACAAAATGAGGTGGAATTAGCAAATTCATCATATCTATTACAATCAATCCTATTAAAAATGCCTATGGATTGCCAGCATAAAGTTCTTTTTTTAGTGCCAAATGTCTCAAGCAATTAGTCTCTCTCTCACATAAAAACATGAGCGTAAAAAAACCTGAGTAAAATGTAGAAATAAATGAGCACAACATCCATTACAAAATTCAAAACTAGGATATTAGAGAGTTAACTAAATATCTATTACCTTTTTATCTTTCTCTGAGAGAGTGGGTAGATCAATACGAACTTGAGATGCATGCAATGTGAACAATGCACCATCTAACGTTGCAGAATTCTTAATCAGACAAACTACATCATCTCCTTTTACCTCAGTAACCTGCAAAGGAACAATTGAAACTTGAAAGTATCAGTCAAATCCAAGCAAATATGCTCAAAAAACTCATAAAGTTCAAGAACTCTACATTGATATAATATGGATGTGCACAAGTAGAATGTAGTATACTAGTATGTCATTGCCGTAGCATGCAATTATCTTTCTCTTACCTCCAACCAAACAGAGGTTGTTTCGCTTCCTGTGAATAGATATTTACCCATAAAGATTGTGTCTCCTTTCTTAACAACCTGAAAAAGTATCCAATAAAACGTTAAACTCTAGAAACTATACAGCTTTAGCAATATAGAAAACATGGATCTCAACTGGAGTAGATCGCTCTGCAAAAATTGTGTATCTACATCACATCTTAACTTTCAAAAGGGAAAAAAAAATTCAGCCATGAATCTCAGTATGCTTTTGAGTGCATAGCTAAATTAGGGATGTTTTACATGTGCTTTTAAGAATATGAGATAAGCATGCAAATTGGGTTAACGTGGCAAAGAAATCCCAAATAATTTTATGCAACCTAAGTGAATCTAATTACATTGGAAAAATGATGTGACATTCACTACAGAAAATTTTCACCATGAACAGCGCAAATACAAACTTATGCATAAGCATGGGCGAATCAACTAACATAAATGCTAACCATCCAACTTGTGCTTCCTGGTAAATAACACATTGTGCCATTGTGGAGTTTCATCTTTTTACTTTTGGGGGGAGTGTGTGGAGTTTGATGGTGTAGTAATCCTGACCTTTGAAAGTCCGTTATAGTTGATAGGGAGTGATTTTGAAGAAGCTTCGGCTCCCTTGTCTGGTATGAGACTGACGAAATCATTTTCCTTAAGTGTGATAGCTTCATTGCTTCTGTTTACCACTTGCAACTCAGGACCAAGAGTATCGAGCATGACCTGACAGTTGAGAACAAATTTGAGCAACACACTGATACAATTACTTTTGTTTTTATTCCAAATATGCAATATTGTTAGCTCCAGTGTCACAAGAAGACAATCATTTCCCATTTTGTTTGCAAAAGATTTAAATATGAATTCTTCTTTGAATCTGGTAATATAATGTTAGTTGCAACTAAAACTGGAGAAGTTTAGAACAATAACTTCTCTCACTTAGTTATTTTACAGCTGAAATAATTAGATCATTAAATGATTAAAATGGCATGCTAATCACTACAACCAGCCTATGAGCCTATTTAATGTTCCTTTCACTGTGAACTGTGAAGACACCACGTTAAGATGAACAACTGAGATAGTATCTTTGTATGATATAAACCTTAGCATCGTCAATTCATAATCAAATTTTATCTTTCGATGGGATACTATTTCATCCTGATTCGATTAAGGAGCTAGTGATTCAATTACAATAAAGAAGACTGTAGCTATATGAACATAGTTGGCTACTTCATCGCCTAATTTGTTATCAAATAGAAGTCGTAATCCTTTGCTAGTTTAAGCAGGTGCGGGACACTGCGAGGTGGGTAGTTTATCTGGGGCAATCTCCGTCTTTTTAGCTTATGTAGTGTAGTGGTCGGCCTTCCTACACGCACGCGCTCGCAAGAAGGTTCGTTCGAGAGGCCCGGTCCGCTTGGGGCCCTTCCGCTCTCCAGGGAGGGAGGAAAGAACCATGCTTTCAAAAAAGTGGCCCCTTCTTCCCTTCCTTCCCTAATGAAGGAATTGAGCATCAAACTCCACAAAAATTACTTCAGAAAACCTAATTTAAATAAATTACATACAGCACATAGCTTCCTTGTGCTCTTAACAGCAATCCTCAAGTTGTCCAGAGTCTTCTGATGTGCTTCAACGTCATCCCAAGAAAAGTCAAATCTAGCCACTGCAGAATCATGGTAAATCTTACACATATAAGCTACTGCCAAATCACAATCACCAAAAGCTAAGCCTAATTATAAAGCAGACCAAAACATAAACCGCTTGCTCGAATTAATCCGAAAGAGAATCATCTGTAGTTACTAATTACATACGATAATCTAATAGCAATTAACAAAATGAAATGCTCACCAGTCATCCCGGCTTTGAGCAATCTAGATAAAACTTCAACGGATTGAGACTGAGGCCCCAAGGTCCCCACGATCTTCGACATGGCGGAGAAGAAACTCTGCAAGTAGAATCGCAAATCCTTAGGTTAACGCACCGCTTATATAAGATTAAAATGAAACTAAAATCGATAATCGAGATATATCGATCCAAAATCGAAAGCAGGATTTCATAAGAACCGAAAGATGAGATGCGATCAGAATAAGGACAAATCGTAGAAGTTATGAAAGGAGAAAGGAACTTACGGCTTTGGATGGCTCCAGAATCGAAGCCATTCGAATTGGCTCTTCGAGAAGAAGGTGGTGTGAAGGCATCTTGCTAGAAGATCTGTGCGCTAGGTTGAATCAAAATCGAGCAGGAATGGGAAATTTGAAGACGATGAAGAAGAAAGAGAAGGCCTACGATTTGGAAGAGAATAGAAGGAAAAGTTGGCTTGGTGAAGACTGCACCATGTGTACGGGATTCGTTTATTAATATAACAGAAAATGCAAAAATATCTTCCACTTTTTGTAACTAATTTTCTTTACAGGAAACTGGTGGCCTAATAGCTTTCACTTTCATTTTTTGTGCATGCCAATTTGGCAAGTCAAATTTAGCTAACTTTTAGATAGAAGAGTACTGAAATGTACATACGAAGATATGTTGTAAATAGACAAAGTATACTAAATAAAATAGATTTTTTTAATATATATTCATGGACATATAATAAAAATACCAATTTCAACAAGTATTGATATTGCTTGTTACTATTTATTCATGGATTTTTTACTATTTATTAATGTGTGTTATAGGTACACATTAATCGGATCAAACAAAAAAGTTTACATAAAAAATGTGTGAGGCCATGTTTAGACTATAGATGGTAGGAATTAGACATGTCAAAACTTGATTTGACCCGAAAAACTGATCCGACCCACCCGAAATTTTTTGAGTTGAAACATGACCTGGAAATCAATGGGTCAAGAGTAACCCGAACCCGGTCGACCGGGAAAAAACTGGGTTGGGTCACCAACCTGTTGGGTTGACCCGACCAACCCGATAAAGTATTTATTTCAATTAACAATTAAATATTTTATTATAAAATTTTTATAAAATTATTATTTTATTATTATTAAATAATATTTAATACGGAGTATAATATAATATTAATTATTTTAATAAACATAAAAAATAAAGGTTATCAAAATTGATGATGGTGACCCGTTGGATTAACTCGAACCCCTACCAAACCCATAACAACCCGTCCCGATTAAACCCGTGAATTTAACGACCCGACAACCCGATACCTGTTTTGACCCGAACCCGATTAACCCAAACCCAAATCCGACCCATTTGACAAGTCCAGTAGGAATTGATAGGAATTTTAGGGAGAAAAATTATGGAAAACGTTTTTTTCTATTGTTAAATAACAGAGTATTATGACAAATTGACAATAGGGCTGATCCAAGTGGTAAGTAACGAGATCTTGCATAAGCAGCTTGACGTTGGTCTGCTTATGCAAGGTCTCAAGCGAGACATCTTGAATGTTAGGAAAAAAAACTTACTGAAAGACTCACAAACCAAAGCTATATACGTGTCTAAGGTTGGATTTGAACATGATCGTAGCAAGTTGGATTTGAACATGATCGTAGCAAGGGAGCTTAAGTTAACCTTAAAAAGATCAATTCTTATAAAATAAGAAATTTCTTATATTGATTTCTAATAGGCCAATAATGTGAATATTTATAAAATAAGAAATTTACACCTTATTAGCCTACTAGAAAACAATTCTTAGTAAAATAAGAAATTTACACTAGAAATCAATATATGAAAAGACAACAAAAGTGTAAATTAACCTTAAAAAGATCAATAAGGTGTAAATTTCTTATTTTACTAGAAAACCTTAAATTCACATTATTGGCCTACTAGAAATCAATATATGAAAAGACAACAAAGGTGTAAATTTCTTATATTGATTTCTAGTAGGCCAATAATGTGAATTTTCTCTTTTAAAAAATTCAATATCAATCTGTATTATTTTGAATTTGATACCTCTACATTTTCAATTACCTATCTTAAGAATATGATCAAAGAAAATAATTATTTTTGATTTGCACTACACCTGATTAAACATATATCCAAAAGATACTAAAAAGAAAACTAAAATAATATTTTCCAACCAGAGTCACAACATCCATAAAAGACAAATGAGACACATAAATATTTCAACAAAATAACTAAGTCAAGCTAATGGAATTTCAAGGGCTTGTTTGGATTGCATATTATTATAATTCAAGATTTTATATTCTTATATTATAATACCGATTTTTGCATTATAATGTGTATCCAAACAAGTTCATGGTCTCAGAACACCCCTTTGCCAAGGTTGGGTGTCAACTATATCAATAACGAATTTTCTAATCTATGCCCTTAGGACATAAGATAATCATATTGTTTTAGAAAGATTTGATATTTTTATTTATTTAGAGATTTAAATCTTTTTTACAACGGGTTTTCCTTTGTAGGGTTTAGTTTCTAAAATCGGGAAGCTTATGGGCATAGATTAGAAAGACCGTATCAAGAATAATGAAAGGATAGAATTTAGGAAATATTTTATGTATTCCTTATGGCCCAAATGGCTGAATTTATACACATATGTACAATCTTATCAATAGATAAGATCGTAAAAGATATACAAATATAAGGAAATAAATATATCATGTACAAAATAATATATCTTCCAATACCCTCACTCAAGTTGGAGTATGAGGATCAACGATACTTTACTTGAAAGATAGAAAACTGAATTGAGATCGTGCTAGATTCTTGGTGAAGAGATCGACTAGTTGTTAAGTAGTAGAATTATGAAACATGCGAATTTTGCCATTGCGAACAAGATCTCGAACGAAATGACAATCAATCTCAATGTGCTTCGTCCGTTAATGAAAGACAAGAATGGAAGAGTTATGCAGTGCAACCTGACTATCACACCCGAAAGCTTTCATTATATTTTAAATATTTTTAGGGTTCCTACGGGTGATGAATTTCGAACTATTGGAAATTCCCTTTCCATAATTTTGCTAAAAAATTATTGTTCTAGGCAATTAGTTTTGTTTTAGGTTCCTAAGGGAGCTTAACAGGTTGAGAAAATGTCACATAGTTTGGGTGTATACCGCCGGTAAAATAATATCTCATGTTATATTTATGCTTATTGATTGTAAAGCTTGCGCTTAGAGCTATACCATGGAAAATTATATTAAAAATAAGAAATTTATCAAAAACATTATTTCATTGCACATACCGTGAACAAAAGATTGTGTGTCAAAACCAAAGGTGAACCCAAAGCTAGCTAGTTCTCCGCGAACAACATGACATGATTTCCACACGTAAAAATGTTTTTATATGCAATTGAGCAATTGTTCTATCTCCAATGTATGCAATTAATCGTACCCAACCATCCTTGGAAATCCATGGAACTCTAATGCGTGAGATTAGTCGCCTCAAATACTCGTTGCTAAATTATGATTCTATAAAAATAAAACAAATATTCTCTTACGATGACTTTTCTTAAAAAAAATATTACTTTTTGGGTGTGTTTCATTTATAAATTAAAATGAAATTTTGAGTTAAATATTATTTATTTATTTTAATAAATGCAAAATATTGATATTAGAGTGTTTCAAAATATAATTAGGAAAAAAAAATTGACGTTAAATTAAAATAATTCCTTCATTTTTTATGTAAAAAAAGGAAAAAAAAGAACGGAAAAAAAGGAGCAACGGGACCCACTACCTTCACCCCCCTCGCCCGTTTCACATAACTCATCCAGTTTATCATTTAACGGAACCGTAATAAGCCGTGACGGTGGCTTCCACAGAAGCTTACGTTTCCCAGTTCCCAATCTTCAAATTAACAGTCCTCCCAAACGATCCCCCCCTCTCCTCTAACGTCCGTCTCTTTCACGTCGTCTCCTCCTCCTAACCCTAACGCCTAAACCTCCCATGGCTTCTTGCGACGACGACTTCTCTCTCATCGGAGACGATGACGACCACCACCATCACCACCATCACAACCACCTCTCCACTTCTCACCACCACCACCACCATCAGTCATTCACTCACCACGGATACCTCCAGAAGTCAGGCCACATCCTCCCCACGCAAGCGTCTCAGGCGGTCACCGTAATCGCCCCCTCCGGAGGCAGAGGATCTAGTCCGAACAAGGTCGGCGCCGGATCTGGGGACAGCGAGGCGGTAGATTACGCTACCGGGAATGGAGCGTTCTGTTCCAATCCTTTCTCCTCCGACAACGATCCGACTCCATTCGAGGACGATTCGACTCCCAACAGGGCTGGGATTGACAACTCACCGAACGAGAAGAGGAAGGAGCGGGACGATTTCAGCGACGGTGGCACTTCGAGCAGCTACAAGAAGTCGAAATCGCTTTCCGCAGGCGGATTGCTCGTCTCCGGCGGAGGTGGATCGGTGGGTGGCAGCGGCGAGTATAGGAAGGATAGGGAGGAGTGGAGCGATTCGGCGATCGAGTGCTTGCTAGAGGCATACACGGAGAAGTATACTCAGCTGAACAGAGGGAATCTGAGGGGAAGAGATTGGGAGGAAGTGGCGGCGATTGTGAGTGAAAGGTGCGAAAATCAGACGAAGACGGTGGAGCAATGCAAGAACAAGGTGGATAATTTGAAGAAGAGGTATAAATTGGAGAGGCACAGGATGAGCAGCGGAGGGATTTCTACCAGCCATTGGCCGTGGTTCAAGAGAATGGAGGCCATTGTTGGGAACACTGTGCCAGGGAAGGCGACTTCTGAAGATGATAAACCGGCGGTATTAGCTGGTAATGTTGGAAGACAGCAGAAGAGGTAGTGATTATTTACTTCTTTAACAGATTGTTTTACAGAAAAAATGCCTTTGCTTTTTACATTCTGCTTGCTTGCTTGGTGAATGCTGGGAAATTTTTATCTATTGATGCCATTGCCCAGTGCTTGCTTTACAGTTGTTTATAGTTTAAACATTCATGTACTAGATTTAAATGTAGTGCATGATTGTCTTGAAATTAAAGCATTTTTGTATTTCTTTCTCCTTGATCTTTTGTGCCATTGAATTTCTAATTTCTTCTGCTAGGGAATTATGAGGTGAGCATATGATTAGTGTCTTTGAACTGAAAGTTTTGAAATGCATCTGAGCAGATATATACCGACACCTGCTTCACTTGTTCAGATCAATAGCATGAAGTCCAGGTCCTTGGCTAATCCGAGATGGCAGAGGGTTGTTTTTAAGATCAGTGGTGCCGCCTTAGCTTCAGTCAGTCCTGACAATATTGACCCAAAGGTTAGTCTACATCTTATGAGTTTTGGGCTTAATCAAGTATCATTATTGTTACCCTTTTTCAGTATCATTGATTGCTGTTGATCTCTGTGTGTGGCCTTGGCAATTGTTCTTTGCTCCATGGCTGGCTACCCTTGTCCTCCCCCTAGGGTTCTAAGTTTCACAAACTGTTTCAGAGTTCATTAGATCACCAAACACTCTGAGGTGCAATCTGTGATGACTAATGTAATATATTGTTAGTTTGTTACCAACTACATGAAGCAAATACTGAAGATTAGATACAAGAAAATGCAGCAATAACAGTAAAAGAGAATGATAGAAAAGCATACCTGCGACTCTACTTTCTTGTCCACTTAACCGCAAGCAATTTATAAGCGAAGTGTTTTGATATATTTGGATCTATAATGTTTAAAGGCAAATGATGAATTCAATGGTCCAAACCTTGGAGCTTTTGTTGGATATATAAGTAAAATCTACTTGGAGTGGAGATGGACAAAGAGAAGAGGACGATTGGAGGAACAAGAAGCTGAAGGTTAAATATGGTTTTATTTTGGTTTGGACCAGCTGCACTTTTTGGGGTTTCCTAATTGAGTTCTGATTTCTGAATTGCCTGGTTCAATTTGAATTTTATATTTGTACTCATAAAGTTTGTTTAAAAATTAAGTAAATTTAATTTTGCATTATTTGTTCAAAACAGTATTTATTAATTATTAAGATTCTTAGGATAAAGATATCATTCACAATTCCCATAACTAGTCATATGTAATCTCCCTCTGAACATGTCATATGTAATATCCCTAAGTAGTACATCTTGCATTCCCCACGAAGTTATATTGTTGCATACCATACTTTACACATTGGGTGTATTTGAAATAGGTAAAGGTGGTTTCAACTATTGCTGATCTCTGAGGCATATGAATATATCTTCTCTTTATTACTGTCAGGTGGCTATGCTTATTGCTAGAGAGGTTGCTGTTGCTTCCCGCCTTGGGGTACAGGTATACAGTGTATAGTGATCTTATTTTTTTGCTACCTAGGCTTCATTTGGCGTAAACTTCATATGCAGTTTAAGGACCTTATAAAGCCCCTTTTTTTCAATAAATGGATTGTAAGTAACAGCGTTTTCCTTATCTTAAGGTGGCAATTGTTGTTGGTGGTCGAAACTTTTTTTGTGGGAACACATGGGTCAATGCAACTGGAGCAGACAGGTCCACGACATACCAAATTGGGTAATGGAGCAATTAATTTGGACTGAAATGGAAGAATTCTCATATTGCCTTTCCTTCATCTTGTAATCTCTTATGATACTTGGTCATAGATTAGTAAGTATATTATAGTGTGTATTTTTACCACACTTCTCATATAGTGATTGCAAAAGCGATTCTCATATAATACTTGGAGGCATATAGAGTTTTGAATGATTACAATAAAACAGGACCATATATACAATGCTAAAGTCTAGGCACTTGGGTAAAATACCAGCCCACATCTGATCACAGTCAAATTTGATGTATTCTTGAATATTATTAAATTAGCGGACTGGAAAATTAGAATTCTTTGCACAAATGTGTTCCTTATTATCAAATATGAATGGAATAATATTTGGATGTGAATATCTGTGTAATGCATGAGTTGGATGGATGGATGAATACCCTTTCTGAAACTATCTATTTTTCACTTTGAATTAACTGTTGTTCTAGGCAATCGTATGCTTGTAAGAGCTTGTAGTTATTTATGCCCTAATTTGTCTTTTCTGACCAAATTTACCAGCATGATGGCAACCTTGATGAATTCCATACTGATCCAGTCAGCACTGGAGAAGATGAGTATTCAAACACGCATCCAAACTGCATTTGCTCTGCCTGAAATTGGTGAGGTGTACAATAGACAACGAGCCATTCGTCATCTTGAAAAAGGAAGAGTAGTGATTTTTGGTGGAGTTGGTGCTGGCGCAGGCAATCCTCTTTTCTCCACCGACACAGCAGCAGCTCTTAGAGCTACTGAAAGTACGCTTCTATAAAATCCCAACTATAGATTGCATGATAATCTTGTTGTTTTATTGTCCATGACCTTTTGTTTCTAGTTTCTAAACCTCTCCATGATATGGATGAATTGATTTTGAAATGTTTTACGTTTCCTATAATTATTCGAATAATTAATACAACATATTAGCTTGGTGTGAAAATTATTATAAAGTTGTTTCTAGAAATTTTGCCTTGGGTTTTAAAACAAAAACTCGAGTAAATCAATATCAATAAGAAGGTTTTTTTTTGTTATTCTTTCTAACAAAAGTTTTACATGTCTTCCCAGTTCATGCCAATGCAGTCCTTAAAGGAACCAATGTTGACGGTGTATATGACTGTAACTCAAGTGATGGTAACATCACATTTGAGCACATTTCCTTCAGAGACTTGCCTTCTAGAGGCGCAACCTCCATGGACATGATGGCCTTAACATTTTGTGAAGAAAATAACATTCCTGGTTAGTTTACTGCACATTGTTCCTACCATATATTATAGCTGTAAAATGTTTGCCTTTTTGCTGCTCTAGTTGGATACAATTGAATTTGTATTTGCTTGTAAACACACTTGTAGTTGTGGTTTTCAATCTTCTGGAGCCCGGGAACATATCAAGAGCGCTCTGTGGAGAGCAAGTAGGAACATTGATTGATCAAACCGGGATGGTAAATTGACATTGTTTTCTCATCATCATCACTTATTATTAAGCATTCAATTTCACCTATATCCTGCTGCTGTTGCCGCATCAGTCAATTTAAGCTCGGATGTCTCTTCAGCACAGAAGCATAGTATCAGTATGCCTTTTTTCTAATGTTAACAGTGTACGCGGTCTTGTACTATGCCTGAGAACAAGTAAGTAACCTTATATACAAAGAACAGCTAATTAATTGTGTGAGCGACTGAAATAGCGGTTCAGGAAGCAAGATCTGCTTGCTAACCTTTTACTGTAAATTCATGGTTGTATCATATATTTATAGCTAGTAGCAAGAGCCAGAGTTGCTATGATCATATGATTTAAGTTTAGCCTCTGCTTGACTTAGTTATTTGTAATGGAGGAGAGGCAGCTCATGGCGAAATTAGGTTTCTTTGGATTTTTTTTAAATGATCTAATTAGCATCAATGGTGGTGTTAGTAGAGGACTCATGTTACGTCCTCTTGTGTTGTTGTACATGTATTTGAAATTGGATGCCCTTTATGCAATTGGGTTCATCGTGTGATTATATATGTATAATCTGAATTGTCAGATCAGCTGAATTTTTCAATTGTGTTTTAACAATGACCTTACAAGTTAGAAGCATTTTTCCGGGTGAGATTATTGAGATCTCATTTGTCAATCATAGTATCAACTGTAAATCTTCCTGAAAACATGGAAAATTCTTCATTGATCAAAATTAGTGAATGTCGAAATAATGGCTTATATTATGTGATGAATGATTGAATTCCCTTTTGATATTGATTAAATTGCTCCACATTGGATGGCCTGGTAGGAGGTATGGGGTATGTTGAAAGGTCTCGGGTTCGATTCTTCTATCTGCCCCTTCACCTGGGAGGAAAACCAAGTTTATTTGTTCTTCCTTCCACTAGGTCGAACTGATTGGCGCAAGTCGATTACTTAATTTGTGGTCCTTGTCAGTTGGGTCATAAATTCGAAAGTTTCCACCGAAAGTGGTTTTTTTTTGTTAAAAAAAGGGCGCAAGTCGATTGTTTTTGTTTTCATGTATAAAATGTGTTAATTTTTTTAGAAGGGAACAACAACAATAACAACTCTACCCAGTATAGCCCACCGGAGCGGAGTTTTGGGAGTCTGGATGTACACACCACTTCCGAACAAGTTGAGGGGATGTTTCCCGGTATCCAGTATAGCCCGCCGGAGCAGAGTTTTGGGAGTCTGGATGTACACACCGCTTACGAACAAGTCGAGGAGGTGTTTCAGTAGCCTATGTGTTAATGTCACTTGAATGTGGACAACCTATGTGGATAACTTGTAGGGGTTGATTCTTTTGAGGATCAGTTCTCTGAATTTCCCCAAAAGTATGAGGCATTGTCTGAAACCTGCATGCTCAAATATCAATGAAAATCACAATCCATGGAATCAGCATTCTATCTTGTGGCTTGAGCTGTAGTATCAGATCAGATGAGGGGTACCAAGTACGAACAACTGGTATAAATGATGCATTGCATTATTTACATATGATTGTAGGTCTGTGTAAGAGGTAGCAATGGAAGGGTTGGATTATAGGCTCAAGACTTGAGATGTCTCAAGTGGTATGAATTTTCATGTCATGTTAAGTCAGTCAAATCAGTTTAAATGGGTTCATCTTTGTTTCCGGATTTGGGTCCATTTGGTTTTGGTTTATTGGGGTTTCGGACATTTTGGGTTCTTCTATGGATATGCATATTCAAGTCTATAGGGTTTTGGGTAGTTTGCTGGTTTAGTAAATTTTCAATCAAGGGTTTGTTCCATATATCAAGCTCGAGTTGAAACTGAATGTGTAGCTGAAGCTAGAAGTAAATCTAAATTTGTGACCTTAATTTTTCTTAAGAGGTAAATTGGCTTTTTATGAATTTTTAAATTTATTGAATGGATAAAAAAATAAGTTAAACTTCAAAAGTATTTCCAACACAATAACTATACAGTATTTCCAACACTGGTAGGAGTCATGGTGTATGCACTAGAGCTGTCAAAAGTTGACCCGACCTGTAAATTCGACTTGAACTGTTTGAAAATTTTAGGGTCAAGATCCGAAACTCGAAATCTGTTGAATTGACCAATTTAATATATTTATAAAAAGTATAAAATTTATAATATATTTTACTTTTTTTTTTTTTTTTTTGAAATATCATTGTCAATATCAATTAAAAATATCCTTGCCTATAGATATTTCTAATATTATACTTAAGGGATTAATTACACAAAGTTGGATGGGAGCCTAGCAACTAACTGGGCTCCGACACCCTTATTCAGGGCAAAGCACAAACGCTGAAAAATAAAGGAACGAATATTAACGTTAGCCGTGTTACTATGAGCAGCCCGTGTGACCCTAGACAAAAACTCAAGGGCATCGCTCCCTAACTCTCCAAAAGTAGAGAAGGCAAAAGCAATAAAACCATATCCGTTCTCTGTGCACTTTAATTCATACTTCCTCTTCTTTCGGACAACAGCATTAGAAACAGCAGTTCCATGAACAAAACCAACAACACCATCCCTCGCGAAAGGAGAGACACATGTAACATCTAAGCAGACGTTCCTCCCTCTATCCCAAGAGTAAACCAGAAGATCTGCAGGTCGAAGATCTCTACCTTCCTCGGACAAAAATCCAAGAGCTACCTCCTTTTGCACAACTACACCAGCCTGAGTACAAATATCACCCAACACGTCCCGGACTAGGTTATGATGAAATTTAAGACCAATGTCATTCCCACAGTGGACAGCATGATCGCCAAAACAATCTATGATTTTAGAAGAGCAACAAGGACAAGTAAAACCAGCGGGATACATAGGAATAGTAAGGCGATAGCACAAAACACATCTGAATTGTTTAGGGTGCATCGTCTGTCCTAACCCTTCAATTGGGAGGGTTCTCAAGAAGTCCAAAGAGTGTGCTGACCTGTTACTAATAAGGATAGCCTTTTCCCTATCACTCGGATTGTACAAACTCACCAAATTCTTCTCTACTGTATCAAAGTACACTGCAGCCAATTTTTTCATAAAAGGGGGGGCTGGTACATCACGGCAGAGAACAAGAGGATCGAAGTTGCACACATCCCGAAAGTTGTTCAAGGCTAAATCACAAGCAGGCCCAATATCCAAGGTATCACAATGACGAAGCAATCTGTTTTGGAGCTCAAGAGACTGCAGTCGTGAAGCAACAAAAGCATATATAGAAGCATCATGAGCGGTATACACCCCGAAACCACCAAGCCGAAAGGTAGGGTGGCACAACGCCATTGCCAATCACCAAAACCAGCACCCCCAGCCACAATGATCTCCTCAAGAACCTTCCTTAAGGCATTGTCGAAGGTGAGAGGGGCAGACCCGAGCATTTGTGGGGGACAAGTCCGAAGAGAAAAGTACAAACGACCTACACCCACACAACTACGAAGAAGAAGAAGCCCCGAATGGGGGTCATTAAGTCCAGCAACAGCCTCCATCAAACTAATAGTTTTGGAAACCCTATCTCCGATCAAACGACTGCAAAAATCAGGATCTAAGTTGACAGGTCCACCAAGAAGCTTGACTCCATCTAACGGGTGAGAAATACTAGGAGGGAAAAGCACATGGTCGTAACTCCTCGGATCTGGGTTTGGCCAAAAGATTTCAGATTTCTCAACATTCAGATGCAACCCCAATGCCGATCCTTCAGTAGTGATCAAATGCAAAGCTTATGTATTTTGCAAAAATAAAAATGTTTAGCTTATGGGTACTAACTTTTTTTAAGTCACATAAACGAGATTTTGTCAAACTTTATAACACACCTAACGATATTTTTATATTAATTCTTTTTAATGCGTGTTATACAGATGCACACACGAGGTTGTATATTTGAATTGTCTCTCCGGACCTTAACGAAATGTGATGTCTTAAAACACTAGTAAGATAAGAATGGGCGCCCCGGTCAGAGGTTTAGGGCGCCCCGGTTTTTACAGCGGTGGGCCCTACCGCTGCACATAGCAGCGGTAGGTTCTACCGCTTGCCTTTATTATTTTTTTTTAAATTAGGAGACAACGAGGTAGATTCCCGCGTGGGAATCTGCCTCTGCATGCAGAGGCAGCGACAGCGGTGGCCGCTGCCGCTGCATGCTCAGTTTGACTGGGTGGAGCGGAGCGTTGACATTAATGCCTTCGACTCCTTCCTCCTTTCAAATTGATCCGAGAGGCACTCTCCATTTGCACACAAATCTTCCTCACTCCCTCTCCATTTTCATCCATCAAAATTCCTCCGAGCTCTCCAATTTTTGCCCCAATTTTTTTGAAGGTAGTCTCAAATCTGATTCCAAAATTCGTTAATTCGATTCAATTGGTTCCAAAAATGAGGAGTTTATCGCTATCGGTATGTATGATTTTAATTTATTTTAATTGAATTATTATAAGTTATTAAGGTTAAAACTAACTTAATTTTTTTATTAGAATTTGTTTGGCTCGAAGTCATCTTCAAGTAGACGGCGGAATGAATCCCGACGAAATATTAACTTAAATGAGAGCGAGGCAACCTCGAGAGTTCGAGAGGAGGTTGAAGTCCCGCTTCCGGAAGCGACGACGAGCCAACCCGTCGCCAACGTCGCCCCCGTCGCCCCCGTGGAGGGTTTAGGTACGCAAAATATTAAATTTATTTTTATATTATGAATTAATTATTAGTTTTATGTATTAAGTAGTTTATAGGTTAATTACCGAGAGTTTGATCGATTAAGTAGTTTATATGATAGTAAATTTATATGTTAATTTATGTGGTAAAAATAATTAATTAACTTAATCAATGTATAATTTATAGACTAATGTATGTATAATTATTAGTGACTAAGTAGTTGTAGAAATTAATTATAAATTTTCATAATTTGAATAATTAATTTATTTATGGTGTAATTATTAGTATTTTTCATTAATTATGAGTTTAAATTAGGTTCATACATGTTAGTAAGTTAATTTATAAGTATTATAAACATAAGCGATTAAGTAGTTGTTGAGGGTGAATATGAATTTTTCTTAATGTGCATGGTTACTATATTTACGGATGAATTAGTAGTTTGATATATTAATTATATGCTTAAATGAGCATTATGCACGTTATTGGATTTTAGAGAAATATTGTAAAAAATGCATGCAGATGATATTTCAGCAATCGAAAGATTGCTGAATAGAAGTGGTTACATTTCCGGACCTCTATGTGGATCGTACCCAGCCCACATTTGCTAATACGGGTTATGGTGAAGCTGGTCCATTATTCGCTCATGGGCAATACGGGGCCGCTCATGGGCAATAAGAGGCGTATAATTACCAATTTCCCCTGCAATATCCAACACAAGAGGCGTATAATTACGGTAGTACGAGTTATATGCCATTCCAAGAAACGCAGTATGGTTGTAGTACGAGCTATATGCCACCGCCAGAGACGCAGTATGGTGGTACAAGCTATATGCCACCACAGGAGACGCACCATTATGGTAGTACGAGCCATATTACGCCACCAGAAGAACCGTCTACGTTGATGACGTTGTACACAAACCCGGCTCCTGCGTCGTACACAAACCCACCCCCTCCCATGCGCTACTCGGCTCCTCCGGAGCCCGATATCCCGGCCCATGATTATGAGGTCCCGCCTTATGAGGACCCTGGATTAGCGGCCCCGGTCCATCCGGTGGGCGGATATGGTGGCGGTCCAAGCGACACGTCCTTACTCACCCACTTTCATACGCATAGGGCACATTACATATGGGATCACCAACAGGTAAGAACGACCTATAATTTTAAAATTTATGATATTATTTATAATGTTCAAAACTTAATTTTTGTTGTAATGTGAACAGTGGGCAAAAAACCTTAAGGTGCAAGGTCGGTCCGAGGTGTTACACTTCTTGAAAACCTTAGCGGACAACCATTCAAACCAGGATTGGGTGACGCTTGTAAACCAAAGCGGCTTGAGTCATCTGAAGGATTGGAAGTTCCGGGAAATGGACAGAGCGCTGATTTTTGCATTCGTGGAAAGATGGCACCCGGAAACGAATAGTTTCCACTTTCCTTGGGGGGAGATTACCATCACCCTCCACGACGTCTCAAAGATACTAAACCTTCCATTGAATGGCGCTAAGGTTAAGAAAGGGCTTTTGAGTGATGAAGCTTTACGCCTGAGGATGGCGGAAATGCTAGGAGTTGAAGTTAGGGAGGTGAACAGGCAGACCTCAGGCGGTGGCATCAACACGGTGTTTGTGAGGGATAGGTTGACAGCCTTGGTGGCACAAGAAGCGGACCCACATTTGATCGCATCTCTTTACTTGTTGATGTTGCTTGGAAACACGTTGTTTTTGGACAAGTCTGATGGCGCTACCCAGCTACAGCTCTTGCATCTGGTACTAGACCATACGACGACATCTCATTATGCATGGGCAGCGGGTACATTGGCCTACTTGTACAGGCAGTTGGGTTGTGCAAGCCGCAGAGATGCTGCGGGTATTAGTGGGTGCATATACGTCCTACACGTGAGTATATCTAACCTTATATACACTTTAAATATATTGTAACGTTTTGTACACACATATAACATAACATATTTATATATTTCACAGACTTGGATTTGGAGGTACTTTCCGACCTTTAGAGGTCGGTTGAGCAGATCGTTGGGTGATGATCCGACCCCGTACCATTCAGATCGGAACCGACACAGCAATGATGAAGAATGTCTTGCCATACGACGTCAATTAGATGAGATCAAGATTGATCAGGTTATGTGGATGCCGTGGGGCTAGGGCCTTAACTTTTCCACCGGCGAGCTTGTGCTCTCTCGTTATCGTTGGGTACTCACCTACTTCGATGTGAGGGAGTTGTATATGCCGGACAGATGCTACAGGCAACTCGGTTACCACCAAAAGATTCCAGTGTTGGACGTCATTAGGCCAGAAACTGTAAAAAGAGAGACGAGATTGGGTCCAACCAAATATAAAGTCACTTTCAGAGACGAGGATGACCGTTGGGAATCCCGTTATCAATCCTTGGTGCCCGAGGGGGAGATGGCCATATTCCCTTATGCAACGGACAGAAACTATGTACCATGGCTTCAACCTCTGTCTCATCCATATCTTATGAGAGATCAACGTGCTCATCCACCGCCATTTCCCCGTGAGGTCGAACTTGTCCAGGTACCGTATTGAACCATATATGTTGTTCATTATTACCTATACTAATTTATTAATATTTAAATAATCATGTTTTTTGACGCAGCGCATGGCTTACTTGGAAGGGTACGTCCGAAGTTTCCGTCCATACGCTAGTGAAATGAGAGGTCCATATGCCACAGATTTTTTCTATGGTATTGACAGAGCAATTTTTGGAGAGTTGCCCCAAGCTGAACCGGACATGCGCCCATTTCCGCCACCCCCTCGTTACCAGCCTGGACGGCGTAGTGATGCCGGCTATTATAGATAGATGTTTTATGGATTACTTGTTTGGATGTGTTATTGACTTTTTATGTTTGGATATTTAGATGTTTTATGCATTATTAGTTTGGATTTTGTACTCCAATCTCACCAGTCTGCAATAGATGAAGTCGTGCCTCATACTCTGCTACGGTCGTTGAGCAAAATAGCTCACATGCTTTGTTTCCAAACCACTCCGCACTCCCCTCAGAAAACCCGTTCGCCAAAGCGTACGCCTTGCAATTCCGCTTGATATGCACCCAACACAAAAGGTGTTTGACGTTGGGAAACAAGACCGCAACGACGTTAACCTCGGCAATATCCCGATCTGTGACAATAACTTCTGGCATTTTCCCAACCATTTCGAACACCTCCCGCAACTGATATAACACCCATTCGTAGTGATCTTGGGTCTCTCTTGCCATAAATGCAAACCCAATACAAAAAGTATGTCCGGTGCAAGTAAATCCTACCATCTCACTCAAAGGCATGTTATACCTGAAATGTTAATTAATTTGAATAAGTTAACGTGTAAAACTTACATTTCAAGTAAAAATGCTTTTATTATAATTACTTACATGTTGGTTTTGTATGTCGCATCCATGATCACAACATACGGAAACAACTTCAGCAGATTCAACGACTTGGGATGGGCAAAGAAAAAGTCTATTATCTCGTTGCTTCCTTCCTCGACTCGATAATCAAGATAATAGCCATTTGACTTTAAGAAATGGAGTGAGAATTGAGTTACATTCATTGAGATCATCTCTTTCTTCAGTACATCGTGTCGAAAAGTGTACAACTGTCTCATCGAAGTTGTGATGTCCGGCCACTTTTCACGCAAGTATGTCATAACAAACTTCGGGGCACCATGTGAGAGGGTTAATATCCTTGCATCCTCCTTTTGCTCATCAGTTAAGCTGTCGGCAAAAGGATATCCCTCCAGACCAGTGGAAAGGTCGTGGTTGTGGCGACCGGATTTCACGCTTAGCCGCCAATGATGGGTCCTCCTGTCCCGTTGGCCAACCAATTCGAACGGGCAGCCCATCTTCCTGCTACGTGGTTTTTCCTTTAGATCATCACCAACTTGTAGGGTCGGCATATTAACACCGGATTTACCCTTCTTCTTTGGCTTGTATTCACCGGCCAACACACATGCTAAAAGGACCTTCATTTCCTATGAGTTCTTAATTGTCAACACCATGTTCAAATTACGTCCTACTTCTCAAGCCCATTTTAGCATATGATTCCGTTCCGACCACTCATTATCAGTCACAAAATAGGTAGAAAAATCGGGAAACTGGAAACAATTATGACAAATACTTCATTAATTAATTCGATTATAAACTCACAAATTCAACACAATATGAGAAATTAAAATGAAAATTTTGCACTAACACAACGAATTTAATAATTATAACAACTACTCCATCTGATCGAATTTAAATATCGTTCTAGGTAATTACACACAAATTAAGGAAAATAAAAGCAACTCTAAAAACTCCCTTTTTTACCCACAAAAGCTACTGCAATTAACTACTCATTAAATTTACTTTTACTTTTACGAATGGGCATCTTATAATTGAAGTTTTCATTGGCTAAAACAACCAATAAGTAATTAATACGATCAATTTATTCAACCTAAAACGACATCTAATTTCGATCGGAGGGAGTATAAAATATGATTAGTTATAACAACCCTAAAATATGATTGTTTATAATAAAATTAATAATTTATTAAATAATAGATTACATACCGTTTCTTCGTTTTTATGCAAAACCTCCTCATTCTCATGTGCACTATAAGGAATTCCTTCTAAACCGCCATATTGATTGTCGCTCGCATTCACCGAATTTGAACTAGAATAGCCATGTCCACCATAAGGAATTCCTTCTAAACCGCCATATTGATCGTCGTTCACATTCGCCGGATTTGAACTAAAATAGCCCTGCCCTTCATCAAATGGCCAATAACCCGACATTATTTTAGTAGAGGTGTTTTGGGGATGGATTTGGGGAGGATTTGAAGACGAAATTGGAGACGAATTTGAGAGGGCAAGGGAGCGGTATTTACCCGACATCTTCAACCTCGTCTCGCTCGCTATAAATAGCCGCGGTAGTTTTTTTTTACTGAGGGCAAGGCAGCGGCAGCGGTGGCCGCTGCCGCTGCCATAAAACGACAAAAAACATAATGGGCAGCGGTAGCGGCCACCGCTGCCGCTGCCTTTTATTCAATTTTTTTTTTAAATTTGGAGCGGTAGGGCACACCGCTGCTAAAAAGCCGGTACGCCCTACAACTCTGACCGGGGCGCTACAACTCGGCTAATAATAATACAGCAACACTTGCACCAAAAAATTACTATACTAGATAAGTGAATAGGACCAATACACATACAAAGCTTTCACAGAATCACAAACATGTTTTCATGCCGGCCATGTAGCTACTATACTATAGCAGAGTATTTTACACAGTATATGTGCTGTTTCTTCCATATTTCCCCTTTTTGTACTACAATCCCAAACAATTTTGTATTCTTTCCATTGCAAGTGTGTCAGTGTGTAAACTGCAAAGAGTATGTAAATTGTAAAACTACAATTTACTTCACTGAAAACACGAGAACAAGATGACAAACAAAAAAGAAAAGAAAATCACAATGGGTTACTAAATTAATCAACATTCAGCCTTGCCATATTCACACAACTATTGCACTGAGGTCATGCAAATTGAAAGCCAAGAAATAACTTAAAATCCAAAGACAGCAACAAATTACATTAACTTACATTAAACCCATCAAAATCACTTCCTACTGCATCATGATCAACACAAACAAGAACAAACAATCTTAAATTGCTCACCAAATCATCATCAATAGACGCCGACAACAGCGTCTTCAGTGGTAGCAAGAGAAGGCGAAAGAGAGTTACGCGACTCGTCATAGTCCTCACCCAAGGGAGACTGCTCAACCCTAATCTCCTCAATCATCTTAGTCACCTCCACCATTGTAGGCCTCTTCTCAGGCTGTGGCACCACACAAGCCATAGCCACATGAAGCATTGCAACCAACTCCTCTTCTATGTTCTTATACCTCAACAGCTCCTGATCAAACACTTCAGCAGTCCACTCGTCTCGAACCACGGACCGGACCCACTTGGGCAAATCAGCAGATTGCTCCTCCTCTTCAACAATCCTAGGGTAAGGTGCAGGAGAAGGGAATTGTGATGGGCATTTTCCTGTAAGAACTTCTAACAAGAGAACTCCGAAGCTGTAAACGTCGGCCTCTTGAGAGAGTCGTTTGGTTTCGGGTTGTTCAGGGGCTTTGTAGCCGCCTAATCGAGTGATGGCGTGGACTGGATTCAGTAAAAGGGCTAATCCGAAGTCGGATATGCAAGCTACGCCGTTTTTGTCTAGGAGGATGTTGGAGGATTTGACATTGCCATGTGGGATCTTGGAGGAGTTGTACTCTGTGTGGATCCTAGCTAGGCCACGGGCCGAGCCCAAGATCAGGCTGATTCTTGTAGTCCAGTCTAGAGGAATTCTTCCTGGTCCTCTGTTCCCTGTGTTCAAGATCAGTTTAAAGTTCAAGATATCAAGCTACATTGCATAAAATTAGCTCTAATTTCAGTCATTTTACACAGAATCACAGAAGCAACAAGCCAGATCAGTTCAAATTCGAAGGTATTATTACACAAAAATAAAAGTTATGAATGAAATTTCAGTTAAAAATTCATGCAAATCAGTTTTAAAATCAAGATATCAAGGTACATTACACATAATTAGCTCTAATTTCAGTCATTTTAAGCAGAATCACAGGAGAAACAAGCCAGATCAGTTCAAATTTGAAGGTATCACACAAAAACACAAGTTATGATTGAAATTTCAGTTAAAAATTGATGCAGAATTCAAGATCAGTTTTAAAATCAAGATATCAAGGTACATTACACATAATTAGCTCTAATTTCAGTCATTTTAAGCAGAATCACAGAACAAACAAGCCAGATCAGTTCAAATTTGAAGGTATCACACAAAAACACAAGTTATGAATGAAATTTCAGTTAAAAACTCGTGCAGAATTCAAGATCAGTTTTAAAATCAAGATATCAAGGTACATTACACATAATTAGCTCCAATTTCAGTCAATTTAAGCAGAATCACAGAGAAAACAAGCCAGATCAGTTCAAATTTGAAGGTATCAAACAAAAACAGAAGTTATGAATAAAATTTCAGTTAAAAATTCATGAAGAAATGGTGTAATGGAGCACAAACCATGGAGAAGAGCATACAAGCTGCCATTGGGGAGATAGTCATAAACAAGAAGCTTCTCCTCCCTGGCATAGTAGTAAGCTCTGAGCCTCACAATATTCGGATGCTTCAACCGCCCAATCACATCCATGTACTGCTCAAACTCCTTCCTCCCACACGGATTCGCGTCTTTCAGCCTCTTCACCGCCACGGTGGCGCCGTCGTCGAGCACCGCCCTGTACACCGTCCCTAGACTCCCCTTCCCAAGCATCTCCGCCGACGCCTTCAGCAGATCTTCAAGTTCGAACTGCTTCTTCCTGTCGAAGAACACCAGCTTACTCTTATCCGTCGCGTTCGTGCTATCGCTCTCCGCTCCACCTCCGCCGCCGCCATTGTTTGCGAACACCTTGTTCTTGTCGCTGTTGTAACTGCTCCCGCTCCTCCTCTTCTCGCTCCCTTCGCCGTAGCTCCCATGGCTACCATCACCTCCAGCGCACCTCCTGCAACAGTAAACGGTGACGAACAGCAGAACGACGGTCGTGAGGACGGAATTCGTCACGATCAACGCCACGAGGATCCCGTGCCCGACTCCGCCTCCTCGCTTCGGAGTTTCCTTCACATTTCCATCACCGGAGGAGTTCGCAGGGAACGAGCTAGGGTTAGAAGGAACCGTCTGCGCAGCCGCGGAAGGGGGAAATCCGGAGAACGAGCAATCCGGAAGCGGCGAATCTCCGCACAAGCCTTCGTTTCCATCAAAACTCTCAAATCCGAACCGCTTGATCAGCGAATTGGGGACGGGGCCGAACAATTCGTTGTTCGAGAGGTTGAATTCGGCCAAACTCGTCGGTAGCGAGTCCGATAGCGACTCCGAGATCCGGCCGGAGAACGCGTTGTTATGGAGCCGGAGAGTGAGGAGCTTAGGCAGATTGGAGAGGCTTTTCGGGAGCGGACCGGCGAAGTTGTTGTCGGAGAGGTCGAGGCGGAGGAGCCGCCTGGAGGAGAAGTTCGCCACGTCGCCGGAGAAGTCGTTGTGCGAGAGGTAGACGAGCTTGAGGTTAGGGCAGGAGGCGAGGAGGTTGGAGACGGTGCCGTTGAGGCGGTTATGGGAGAGATCGAGGAATCGGAGCTGGTCGAGGGAGGAGAGGGAATCGATGGGGCCGCGGAGGGAGAGGGAGGGGAGGGAGAGGGCGGATACGCGGTGGTTGGAGGAGGGGAGGCAGGTAACGCCGAGCCAGGCGGCGGAGCAGGCGGAGGAGGAGGGGGAGGGGAGGGTCCAGTTGTGGAGGAGGAGGCCGTGGGGATCGGCGAGGGAGCGGAAGAGGAGGAGTGAAGCGGTGTCGTTTTGGGAGGAGGAGAGAGTGAGGGAGAGGAGGAGGAGGAGGAAGAGGAGAGGGGAGGGGGAAGCCATTGATGGAGGTGTGGAAGTTGGGGGAGAAAAGCAGGCGGGAATGAGGTTTAAAGAGAGAGATGATGACACGCACTCTTTACTCTTTTTTTTCACTTTTTTGTTTTTTCTTTTTCTTTTTGTGGGTGTGGGAAAATAATTGAATCGTCTCAGACGGGGCAAAAACCGTTTGTCTGTGAATAGTGCATGGAATAAATTAATATAAAATGAAAAAAAATGTTTTCGTTTGATTTTTTATTTTATTTTGTAAGAGGAGAGTGGTGTAAGGGCTAGATGTCAAAAGCTAACCCCGACTTATAAACCCGATTCGAATCGTCCGAAAATTTTAGGATTAAAATTCGAAAATTTGAACCATTATTATACATTTGGGTTGAAAACTGTTGGGTTGACCGATTTAGTATATTTATAAATTGTATAAAATTTATTTTAAAAAATATAATATATTTTATTATTAAATATATAAAAAATAATATATTATAATTAAATATTATTATTTAATTAAAAATCTATTTTAATAATCATAAAAAATTCTATGCTTTTTACCCGTTGGTCAACCCGATCCGCCCGAAAACCCGCATCTTTGTGACCCGGTTTAACCCGTGACCCGTAACGACCCGAACCCGAAATGACCGAACACAAATCCCCCGACCTGACCCGATTGACAGTTCTAGTTAGGACTTAGGAGTATGTATGAGTAGGTTTAAATCAAAATTTTAAGTTGAATCAATTAAATAGAAATTGATATTATCCGATTTGGTTTTTGGTTTAGGGAAATTTTAAATTTAGGTTTTAGTTTGATTTTATTTAAATTTCGGTTTGAAAAATTTTCAAATTTAGGTTTTGGTTTGATTTATTTAAATATTGGTTTGTTTGAATTTTCTAAAGGATAATTTTTTTATCTATCTCAAACCGATAAAACTGAAATCTAATTGAACCAGGTCAATTCGATTCGGTTTTTTATTCACATTAAACTAAATTCAATTTTGTTTTTATTGGTTCGGTTCAATTTTAAATGGATGCTCAACCTTAGTGTGGTCGTGGTGGTCACGGATATAGGGAACTTTTTTTATTTGTTAATCAAACTTTAAATACAACAACAACATTGACCCAGTGTAACTCTGCTTAAGAGAAATCTGAGGGGTCATGATGGGGGCACCCATGGCTTGATGCAGAGGGAGTGTGCCTTACGAGACTTCAAAGGGACCAACCAATCATCAGACAACAACACTCGAAGCCAAGGAAAACAACCCAAACACAAACAAAACAAAAAAACCACAAAACAACATTACAATCACAAAAACAAAAACGAAACACAAAGCCCAAACCACAAAGACCAGTGAAACCCTCTTCCTTGGTGACTAGGTATTTGCTACCCTGATCTTCTCCCTCTAACTATCTCTGCATGGAATAAATTAATATAAAATGAAAAAAATGTTTTCTTTTGATTTTTTTATTTTGTAAGAGGAGAGTGGTGTAAGATGGGGTGTCCAAACCCGGTTAACCTAGATTTCGGTGTATAGTTAAAATTATGAAACATAATCGAACCATGAATCTCGGTTAACCGTAGTTCGGTTAACCAATTTTTCGGTTCGGTTTTCTGGCTTAACCAATAGCCATTTATGTATTTTATTATTATAATAATACACTTAAAAGGCAAATAAAAATAATAATTTTGTACTAAAAAATATTATCCAACTCGGTTAGAACATTTCAATACAAACTAATTTTACATGTTTAGGACCGAGTATGTATAAGTAGGTTTAAATCAAAATTTTAAGTTGAATCGATCGAATATAAATTGATATTATTCGATTTGGTTTTTGGTTTAGGGAAATTTTAAGTTTAGGTTTTAGTTTGATTTTATTTAAATTTTGGTTTGGAAAATTTTCAAATTTAGGTTTTGGTTTGATTTATTTAAGTTTTGGTATGGTTTTAATTTTCTAAAGAATAATTTTTTATCCATCTCAAACCGATAAAACTGAAACCTAATTGAATCAGGTCAATTTGGTTCAATTTTTTATTCACATTAAACTAAATTCGATTTTGTTTTTATTGGTTCGGTTCGATTTAAATGGATGCTCAACCTTAGAGGGGTGGTGGCGGTCATGGATATAGGGAATTTTTTTATTTGTTAGTCAAACTTTAGATACAACAACAACATTGATCCAATGTAACTCCGCTTAAGAGGAATATGAGGGGTCATGATGGGGGCACCCCTGAGCTTGATGCAGAGGGGGTGCGCCTAAAAAGACTCGAAAGACCAACCAACCATCAGACCAACACTCGAAGCCAAGGATAACAACCCAAACACAAACAAAGCAAAAACCACAAAACCACATTACAACCACAAAAATAAAAACGAAACACAACGCCCAAACCACAAAGACCATTGAAACCGTCTTCCTTGACGATTAGGTGTTTGCTACCCCGATCTTCTCCCTCTAACTATCTCTAAATGTTGCTAGCTCTATTGAAATCCCCAAATGATTGATATCCTGCCTTATATTATCCTTCTAGCATCTCTTCGGTCGTCCCTACCTCTATGAACGTCTTCCAAAACAAGGCTCGCACACCTTCGAACTAGCTCCTCTGAGCCCCGCCTCTGCACATGCCCAAATCAATGAAGTCTCGATTCTCGCAGCTTATCCCCTATTATTGACCACCCCCACCTTGGTCCTCATTACTTCATTTTTTTTATCTTGTTCAGAATCGTGTGCACGCCTACACATCCATCTTAGCATCCTTATCTCGCCTACCATCAGCCCATGCTCTTGTGCCCTCATGGTAGGCCAACACTCTGCACCATAAAGAATAGCGGGCCTAATAAATGTTCTGTAGAACTTAATTACCCTTAAGCTTAAGTGGTACCTTCTTATCGCATAGAACTCTCGAAGTTGCCCTCCATTTTTGCCAACCTTTCTGAATATGATGTGTAATATCCTCGTCGATGTCCTCATCGCTCTGCATGACTGATCCCAAGTACCTAAAATTCTTCTTCTTCATGACGATTTCCCTCCTAAACGTGCTTCATCACTGGGACATGTACGTGGTTGAACTCCAAATATTTTTAAAAATGTATTTTAGATTTTGCATTTAGAATGTTTTTAAAGAGTTTATGTTTTTTCTATTTAGGATTTTAATTTCTAGATAGGATAGATATACTGTTTATCCAAAAGCGTGTAAAATTTCCTCCTTTCTTATATATAAGTTATTTTTCTTACTTATTTTCGATGTGGAATAGTTCATTTCTCTCAATATTAACATAAAAAAATAATACTTGAATACTTGATGATGCTTAGACCGTTGATCACAACTCATTCCATAATCAAGCCTATTTAATGAAACTTTAAAAGTTAGTTATTTTACACTTTCACTCCCAAACGTGGGATTATTTCATGCAATTTTTTTCCAAAAAATCACAAGCCATGAAGATAATTTGAACATTTATGATAAGTAATACGGTAATTCTTTACCCTTGCAAAAAATTTGAATTATAAAGAAGGGAAAATAGATGGTCACCTCTCGTCTTTAATTTTCTTTTTGGTTAACCAATGGGCATATGTTCCCTTTAGTTTAAATAAATGTTTCTTGATCTAAAGTTTGAATATGATTTAGGAATAAAAGTTAGAATTACATAATATGTTCGTTAAAAAAAGCGTATTGTTATGCCTTATGATCATGATAAATTATTGTGGGAAGGGCTACATTAATCATCATTAATTTTATTTTATATCCTAAAGTGTAAAACTACCCTACATATATATACTATTTTTTTACCCTAAAATCATAGATCCTAAACAGTTTTATATAGTAGTATGATACTCTTTGGATCTAATTCAATTAAGTGTGATGGTGCACCTTAAAAACCTAATTATAGTAATCATAGCTTTTGATTAACTATCCAACATATATTTTCTTAATAATTATAAGCATTTGATCATTGTGATTATTGTTTGTGGACTCGAATTTTGAGTGTACAAAATGATAAATAAGAACCAATTGCAATCTATAAAGTGATAATTTGTCTATACTTAGACTTAGAATTAGTAGCTCATTCTTTCCCTACGAGTGTGAAAACTTAAAATAGAAAAAGAAACCCCATAGTCAAGCTTAAGCACATGCATACAATTAACTTTGCAAAGTTAAAATCAATTTCGATGCATCAAAACTAGTCAACGGCAATGCGACAGGAGGTATAGTAATTAGGAACCATTTAGGACAAGTATTAGACATTGTGACAAAAAGTTTTGGGAAAGTATCGGTTGTGAAAGCTGAAGCGTTAGCCTTAAGGGAAGCAATTAGGCAGATAAAAAATAGAAATCTTGATCGGGTGGAAATTGAGGGGGATAATCTCCAAGTTATTAATGCGGTCAAAAAGAAAAACCATTGTCCGTGGGAGATTGAGCTTATAATCGCTGATATCCTTGTTTCCATTCATGTAAACCAAGACGTTGTGATTAATCATATTTCTAGGGATTGTAATGTTGTGGCTGATAAAGTTGTTAAGCTGAGCCACAGTCTCCCTGTTGAGTTCATTAAGACTCATCCAGAACTTCTAGTTCTCATCCGAAAGGATGCTCTAGGGCGCCCTCCGTAGGGAGAGCACCCTAATTCTTACCTAATCAAAAAAAAAAATAACTTTGCAAAGTAATGTATATTTGAATGACACGTCAGCAAAACAGATAGTTAAGAAACTATAAATTCATTTTAATCTATATTTGATTATAAAATTGCAATGGATACATTATTAATCATACTATGTTAATGGGACTCACGAGTCACGAGTCACGAGTCACGACTTGGTATAAAGAGGACACCAGTGTATTATATATAGGTTTAGGCTCAATCTAATTCGAACCATTATTATACATTTGTAACTTTTGTGACATTAATTCCTATATACTCATTACGTTGTTATGCTCTTATCTTATTTTTTGTGATTTTTTTATGTAAGTGTAATGAGTGTGCAATATGCGACGAATGACTGTGCTTTTTCACCTAACATAATTGTGAATTGTCATTTTATATGTTGTGCATTTTCACTTACACGACTATGCATCCTCTTATCTCATATATTGTGTGTGATTTTTTTCACGTGAATGTGTAATGAGTGTGCAATATATGAAGGATGATTGTATATATTCACTAAAAATAATTGTGCATTTTCACTTACAATGACCGTGCTTTTCACTTACCTCATCATATATGATTTTTTTCATGTGAGTATGTAATGAGTGTTCAATATGTGACAATAATTGTGTATTTTCACTTAATATGATTATACATTTTCACTTAAAATGATAGTACTTTCTTACTAAACACAGTTATATATGCTCTTATCTCTATGTGTATGATTTTTTTCACATGTAATACAATACACACTTGGTGAAAATGCCTTACACGATAACCTTAGATGAAACGCACAGTCACATATAACATTATGCACAATCATTTTCAAAATTCACAACACCAAGGTAAAAAAAATAACGAATGATTGAGATTCATTCTCGTTGATCTCCTATGGAACCATTCTCACATGAACCTCACCCAAAACTTATATATATTACACCTAACTTATACGAAGTATATAATTACTCAAAATAAAATTTAGGTGATTTGAGCTTGTTTGGTTGATACATAAATTTTTAAAAAGTTGAAATTCCAAGAAGTGTGATTGTTGATTGAAAAAACCATGATTTTTAACTTATATGAACGTTTCAATTTCTAAATTTTTATGAATCTAATTACCTAAGAGAGAGTGAAAAAAATTTCCTCGCGATTTTTTAGGAATTAGATTTAAATTTAACATAATTTTTAATTTCTATAAAGTACAAATTTTAGAAAATAACGATTTGTGAAATAAATTTATGAGAATTAGTATGTAATCATCTTTATTGTATTCTTGAAATAAGACAATACATAACACTAATTAAAATATGAAAATAATTAAGTACGTATTTTCTTAAACCTACAACTACATAAAAATTTACAAATTACAAAACTACTTGGCAATCTAACAAAAATGGCATAATTTTCTTATTCCCTTTATCTTATAATCCCCAAAGAAAATGATGGCATTTCCCTATGATATTCTATATAAAAAGTGGAAGAAGAAGATGAGTTAAATTATGGCTATTAATCATAAATCAAATATTACGTACCTTACTCAGCTCACGTAAGATACATGCAACTTGCAATTGATGAATGGTTATGTGTTTTCGTACCAGATCAAATACTCTGTCTCATTATTTTATCTCAAAATTGTGTCTCATAAATTTGGTTGGACCAAAAACTAATAAATAGATTATTAGGTAATTTTTTGAAATTGAAAAAAATTAATGATTTGGCTTATATAATTACACGCTCCAATTAGATTTAAGGGACACAATTTTGGGACTTAATAATGAGACAAAGGATTTAAACCGGATCTAGACTTGGATATAGAACATGGATTGTTTAACACATTATAATTTCAACTTCTCACAAATAACTTCAAATGTCGTTTAAGGCATTTATAAGGCTCATTATTATTGCTTTTAATATGAGGAGGTTCCATATTGAGTTCATTTTCACAATGTACGGACTTAAGCCATATTAATCGATCATTTACAGGCATGACCAAAACCAAGAGACGCTAACTTTAACCAACTTTAACTATTGACTAGTTAGCGATTGTTTAATTATTTTTCTCCTTCCGGACACTTTGATAGGGACACCACGAAAGCATGATACAAACAAGAAAATAGCGAACCATGTACGAAAAAAGAGTGATGCAAGAATGAAGTCTACATTGCACTAGTGTATTGTGAAGTGTTTTTTCATGTATATATGCAATACAAACACTATTACAAACAATATTACACTATAGGAAATAGAAGGGGGGAAAAAGCAAAAAGTGGGGATATTTGGTGGATTGTTTAGGCCTTTTTGAGCTTTTGCATGCACTTTTGTCCTATAAGTATAATTTGTATACTGATTTGCGTACTATTTTTTGCGAAGAAACATATTAATTATTACATTATTATAAATCTAATTCCGCTAACTCGCTAAGTTGATAACATATACATAACGGAATATCTGATACACATTTCTATTAATGTTCCGGTGTGGGTTAGATGGTTCAGCCGTTCAGGCACATAAAAAGGAGACTGTCAGATGCCCCGTCACGAGCTGACAATGACGTCTCCAACCTTTAAAGTTCATCTCTTTTCAGACAATTCTGGATCTGCCACTGCTTATAAGTAAAACAATGAACCAATGAGCTCAATAATGTAGACTTGATCTCTCCATATACAACATTATTTACATGACCGAAGACTCAACTAAAACAAAATTGTTTCAACTCAGCAACTCTCAACTGAGGCACGAGCACAACGCATCTCTAGCTAAATCGACTAATTGAGATGACCACTCTAATGAGCAATAAGTAACGAGCCGACAATGACATCTCCAACAACTAAGGTCCACCCCCTTTCAGACAATTTTAAATCCACCACTGCTTATAAGATAAAACAGTAAATCAACAAGCTCAATAATGGAGCTATAGACTTGATCTTTCCACATATAGCACTATTTACATAACCGGATCCATAACCCTAATGTAAATTTATAAGTGCCACTTGTTGTACTCCATTCATTGTTCTAAAAATCCTATCTAGGTTCCGTCTAGGCCCCGCCTAGGCGTTGGAATCACAGTCTGCCTAACCGTCTAACCCGTCTAGACCTCCGCCTAGGACCGTCTATGCAATCGTTCTGACCGTTTAAACGCTAGGCGGCCATCCCGCCTATGATCCGGCTACCGATTTTTAGAACATTGACTCCATCAAATGTTGTGTTACATAATGGACCACTAATTTTGCATTGTTTTAATTGGTTAGGTGGCCTGAGGTTGTATAATATACCTCAGGCTTCGCGTGTGCTCAAACAACATTATTATAAGTCCTCTTCACTGTTTGTATTGCCTGCCATCATTATTCACCGCAAAAAGCTTTCTTTTTCACCCCTATCATCATGTGAATTGTTCTAACACTACCCTACATTATTCTTCAACCATACAACTCAATTAAACACCAAACACTAGGAATTGAATAAGGTCAGTAAAAGACTCAAGTAATTTAGGATTTCTTATTGTTAATTCGTTGTCATTATTGTATTTTTTATCATCTTAATCCTAGTACGAGCCCGATATGGAATCGTATCGAACCCTTGTTGGTCAAGAGGTTGAGCGGAGTCCGAGGTGGACGCCAGACTCGAAAAACGTGTCTAAGAGAGAGGAAAAGAGGCTAAGGGAAATTAGGACAAATAATTCTTGGATAATTCTATTAAGAGACAATTCAAGAGTATTTAAAGCTAAGCTCTAACGGTTCAAAAAAGGCGTCATGGGAAAGAACCGTAAAGAAAATCCGAGAAGAGAGATAAACTCTAGTTTATAAAAAATTACATTATTAAATAAATTATAAAATTAAACAAATACTAATCTTTATATCGCTTTGACCTACGACGGTTCCGTTATGGTCTTGAATTAGTAACTTGAAGCGTATCAGATCCGATATTCATATATTATCCTTCGATGCAAGTTTTTCACGTAGTACCCTAGTTGGGTATAGCATATATACACCATATGGGATGGAAATTTGAGATTTCAAATTAATTAAAGGAGATATGATCACACAAATTTTATTGGTGAGTCAAACAAAATAACACATACAAGTAGACCGATCACAAGTAGACCTGTTAATCGAGACCGGCTGGACGAATTCGGATTCGATCGATTATTTCGGATTCGGTTTCATTACGACTCACAGATTAATCGAGTCAGGTTATTGCAGGTTTTCGGTCGGGTTAACCAGCGGGTCTAAAATATCGTTATTTTTATGATTATTAAAATAATTTTTAATTAAATAATAATTTTTAATCATAATACATTATTTGTTATGTATTTTAATAATGTAATATATTATAAGTTCTATAAATATAATAAACCAATCAACCCAACGGGCATCGGGTTTCAACCCAACGTGTTTCAGGTTTTTTCGAGTTCGGTTTATTTCAGGTTTCTAGTTCAATTTTTCGGATCTTTATCCTAAAATTATCAAACATTTTGAGTCGGATTTGCGAGTTAGGTTAACTTTTGACAGCTCTACTTACAAGACAATCGATATATGAACTGATCGGATTAACCTTGGAAATTATATTTCGTTATAATTAATATGATCGGCTATTCTAATAGACATTTTTTTATGGGTTGAGGCCCAGTTCGATACTTTGTGCCTACGTCTGGACCGGAGTTGGGTTGGACCCCGTTAGGGTTGTTGCTCCTCTCAAGACTCTCTACTGCATACACACCGCCAAAAAATCTCAAACTCGAGACCTCTGAACAAATACTTAAGCGACCTAGTGCCAATTACCAATAGACCAAGGTATTTGGTATTCTAATAGCCAATTTGCACATATTTATAATATATTTATTTATAATATTGCATTATATATGAGACCACTTTTATAAATAGATTATTACACAAAACACATTGACAAGAAAACAAAATGCACTATACATATATTTTGAAAAGTCTTTTGTGATCCACAACCCTGTTTAGAAGGATGGGTAGAGTTTTATCTTTATTATTTTGTGTCGTCTTACCCTATTTTTTGTACTACTTTTTTTGTCTCTTTGAAGATTTCATTTTCGTTTGGTAATACATACTTCACTATTTGCCGTTGAAATTATGGGACATATTAATTTGTAAAGTGTTATGAAATAATTATAAAAGCAAGACCACTTAATCTTTTGGAAAGACAATTTTTATGAGAATTTTTATATTATTAGAAGAGAGGGAGGGAGAGTAAGAACTTTAGAGAGTATATTTCTTACTCTACTTTGGTGCAAGTTTTACAATGGATGATGGTCATATTTATAGGCCAAGAGTGGGGTAAAACTTTGGTAAATCTTCATGATTTATGCATGGAAATAAGGAGGTGAAGAAGGTGAATAATTCACCTTGTACAAATTTTCCTCCATTATACACTTGTTCATACATAATATGTGTAATACATGTGTGTGTAAATAGATAGCTTGTAGTATGATAATTTGGACTTCATAAATTTGGACTTCATAACACTCCCCCTTGAATATTCACCTTCTTTTCATGGAGTAGGATATGGGTAGACGGTGCCTCATTAAAAACCTTGTCAGGAAAAACCCAGTGGGATAAAAACCTGAACGAAGGGAAAAAGAGTGCAACCATTGTTCCCATTGTACGCCTTGATGCTGCCTCATTAAAAACCTTGTCAAGCAAAACCCAGTGGGATAAAAAAAACTTGATCGAAGGGAAAAAGAGTGCAACGCGTATGATACTCCCCCTGACTTCAACATATGTCTCGAAGTCTGCACATTCCAATTCTGGATACCAGTTCTCCAAATTTCTTGGGGATTAAAGACTTTGTGAACAAGTCAGCCAAATTGTCATTTGATCGAATTTGTTGGATGTCCACTTCACCAACTTCTTCCAATTCACGAGTGGAGAAGAATTTTGGAGATATGTGCTTTGTTCGGTCTCCTTTGATGTAGCCCTTCTTCATCTGAGCAACGCATGCTGAGTTATCCTCATATAATATTGTTGGATCATCAGTCATTGGCTTCATTCCACTTTCTTTCTGGATGAATTGAATCATTGCTCGAAGGGACACACATTCTCTTCCTGCCTCATATAGTGCAATCAATTCTGCTTGATTTGATGATGTGGCAGTTACAGTCTGCTTTGTTGATCTCCAAGAGATGGCAGTGCCTCCGTATGTGAACACATAGCCATTTTGAGATTTGGCTTTGTGTGGGTCAGACAAGTACCCTACATCTGCATATCCAATTAAGGTCGCATCTTTTTGGTTACGATAATACAACCCAAGATCATGTGTGCCTCGGAGATAGCGGAATACATGTTTGATCCCGTTCCAATGCCTCCTTGTGGGTGCAGTGCTATACCTGGACAATAAATTTACTGCAAAAGCAATATCTGGTCTTGTATTGTTAGTTAAGTACATTAAAACACCAATTGCACTTAAATACGGTACCTCGGGACCAAGAACATCTTCGTCCTCTTCTCGGGGACGAAATTGATCCTTTTCTACATTGAGGGATCGAACTTCCATTGGAGAGCTCAAAGGGTGTGCTTTGTCCATGTAAAATCTTTTAAGAACCTTCTCAGTGTAATTAGACTGATGGATAAAGATTCCATCCCTTAAGTGCTCAATTTGTAAGCCAAGACAAAGCTTTGTTTGTCCGAGATCTTTCATCTCGAATTCTTTCATCAAATATTTCGCAGTATCTTGAAGTTCATTTGGAGTTCCGACGATGTTTAAATCGTCAACGTAAACTGCGATAATAGTGAATCCCTTTTCGGATCGCTTGATGAAAACACATGGACAAACGGTGTCGTTCTTGTATCCCTCTTTCATGAGGTATTCACTTAGGCGGTTGTACCACATTCGCCCAGATTGTTTTAGTCCATACAATGACCTCCTCAATTTTATGGAAAACATTTCTCGAGGTCCACAATTATTGGCTTCAGGCAGCTTGAGTCCTTCTGGGACTCTCATGTAGATGTCTGTATCAAGTGATCCATATAAATATACTGTAACGACATCCATGAGGCGCATTTGTAACCTTTCAAAGATAGTCAGGCCAATTAGGAATCTCAACGTAGTTGCATCAACTACCGGAGAGTATGTTTCTTCATAATCGATTCCATGGATCTGAGAAAAACCTTGTGCTACAAGCCTTGCTTTATATCTTACAATTTTGTTTTTCTCATTTCGTTTGCGCACGAAGACCCATTTATAGCCGACTGGTTTCACACCATTGGGTGTACGAACTACTGGTCCAAAGACCTCTCGCTTTTCAAGCGATTTTAGTTCTGCCTGAATAGCCTCTTTCCATTTGGGCCAATCGTTTCTTCGTCGACATTCATCGACCGATTTTGGCTCAAAATCATCATCTTCAATCACAATATTACTAGCCACTGAGTAGGCAAATACATCATCGACAATTACATCTTTTCGATTCCATTGTGTGCATGTGGACACATAGTTTATGGAAATCTCAAAATTGTCGATATCATTATTCTTGTCTAGAATATCACCCTCTATTGAGATATTCTCATTCTCAATATCTTTGCCTTTATCATCATTCTCATGATCCATTGTGGTTTCTTCTGCTATACCCTTTTGGCTTCTTGCCTTTCTTGGTTTTAAATCTTTTGAACCTAACGGTCTACCACGCTTTCGGCGTGTTGCAGACTCGCTTGTGATGGATGCATCTGGAAATCCATTGGGTATTTCAATTCTTGCTGAAGCATTTGTCGCAGGTACATGTGATTTAGTTACCTTCTTTGTATCAGTAAATGCATTTGGTAACTGATTTGCAACATTTTGCAAATGAATGATCCGTTGTACTTCTTGTTCACACATTTTTGTTCTTGGATCAAGATGGGATAATGCAGTTGCATTCCATGTGATTTCTTTCACATGTGGGTCCCCAATTTTTCTTTTCTCCCCCTAAGACTGGGAATGTATTTTCATCAAAATGGAAATCAGCCAATCTTGCTGTAAATAAATCACCAGCTGTTGGTTCAAGATATTTGATTATCGAGGGAGACTCAAAACCAGCATAAATTCCCAATCTCCTTTGGGGTCCCATCTTTGTGCGTTGAGGTGGGGTAATAGGGACATAAACTGCACATCCAAATATTTTTAGATGTGAAATATTTGGCTCCTTACCAGACACAAGTTGCATAGGGGAATGTTCATGGTTTGCACTTGGCCTTAATCGAATTAAGGTTGTTGCATGTAATATTGCATGTCCCCATGTCGATGGTGGTAATTTTGATTTCATCAATAATGGTCTGGCAATTAATTGCAATCGCTTTATCAATGATTCAGCGAGACCATTTTGTGTGTGAACATGAGCCACTGGATGCTCTATATCAAGCCCAATTGACATACAATAGTCATTGAATGTTTGAGATGTAAATTCTCCTGCATTATCGAGCCGGATTTTCTTTATTGTATAATCCGGAAATTGGGCCCTCAATCGAATTATTTGGGCAAAGAGTTTAGCAAATGCAACATTTCTTGTTGATAGTAGGCTTACATGTGACCAACGTGTAGATGCATCAATTAGCACCATAAAGTATCGGAATGGTCCACATGGTGGAGCAATTGGCCCACATATATCTCCTTGGATTCTTTCTAAGAATGCAGGATTCTCACTTGCAATCTTGTTTTTAGAAGGCCTGATAATTAGCTTTTCAAGTGAGCAAGCAGTGCAATTAAAATCACTGGACGGAAGAACCTTAATGTTCTTTAATGTATGTCCGAGTGAGCTCTTTATGATTTTGTGCATCATTACTGCTCCTGGATGGCCCAATCGGTCATGCCATAATGTGAATGCAGCTTGGTCATATGACCTTTTGTTAAACACTGCATTGACCTCAAACGGATAAATGTATGTATGATATAATCCAGAGGTTTGCGTTGGCATCCTTTCGAGAATCTATTTATGGCCAGATTCATGTTTTATGATGCACAAGTATTCTTTCCCATTTTCATTCATGGTTTCCATATGAAACCCATTTAGACGCACATCTTTAAAGCTTAGTAAATTTCTTTGAGATTTACTCGAATATAGTGCGTCATTTATTACTAGCTTCGTTCCCTTTGGGAGTAGAATGGCAGCTCTTCCAGAGCCTTCGATGAGTTTTGACACACCGGATATTGTAGTGACATTGCCTTCAAAGGCTCTTAATTGGGTAAAGTATTCTTTACTCCTCAAGATGGTGTGTGTTGTTGCACTGTCCAAAAGACATTGCTCCTTCCCATCGGGTTTCACTTTAGGTGAGTCCATGTTTTTCTATAAATATAAAGAGAAAGAGATTAAGACATCAATAAAAGCTTCATATATTATATAAGGATAATTCTATTACACAAGTTCTATTATACAAAGCCTATTACACAAATCCTTACGAAATAAAGGTTAAAGCATGGGATATAAAAGACATTGCAAGTATTATAAAATAGCATGAGAGATAGTAGAGATATTTAGGGGCTCGTGCTTTTCATTTAAGCCCCTAAGGCATAGCCATCATCATTCTCAAGGTTGAGAAAGTCATTAACATCCAAACTAGTCACTGGTGACCCATCCACATCGTTATTATCGATGTAGTTGGTCTCGGTAGCCCTTTCTTTATTCTTTTCAGCTTGGTATAGCTTCACTAGGTGTGGAACTGTGCGACATACCTTTGACCAGTGACCAGTCATGCCACATCTGTAGCATGTTGATTTGGATTTCTGGGAGGATCCTGATGGACCCGTCTGGACCTTTTGCCTCACATCCCCCTTGTAGCCATGGTTCTCACGGTGATTATCGTGGCTTTTGTTGTAGACTCGGCCACGCCCATGGCCACCGTGACCACCACGGCTACCACGGCTTCTATAGTTACCACGACCTCGTCCACGCCCATTGTTACGGCGTGATTGCTGCCCACGTTCATTGTCGTTCCTATCATGGAACGCTTTGTTCATAGCATTTGCTTCTGGGGCAGCTGTTGAGCCAGTAGGCCTTAGGTTGTGGTTTTTCATTAGGAGCTCATTATTCTTTTCAGCAACCAACAGTACTTTCAACAGGTCAGAATATCTTTTGAAATTTCTTTCTCTATATTGTTGTTGCAATAATATGTTTGAAGCATGCATAGTGGAGAAAGTTTTCTCCAACATTTCTTCCTGAGTGATCGTTTTACCACATAGTCTCAATTGAGAAGTGGTCCTGTGGATAGCACTGTTGTACTCAGTGATGTACTTAAAGTCCTGGAACCTTATAGTGTTCCACTCATGTGTTGCTTGTGGGAGCAAAACTTCATTTTGATGAGCAGAGCGCTCATTCAGACTCTCCCACAATTCTCTAGGATCCTCCACAAATAAGTACTCGGTTTTGAGACTCTCATGAATGTGGTGACGGAGGAACACAATGACTTTCGCCTTTTCCTGTGGGGTGGCACTATTGTTTGCCACAATTGTTTCCTCAAGGCCATTTGCCTTGAGGTGAGCCACGACATCTACCCTCTATTCGAGGTATTTATGGCCCGATAGGTCAAGGATATCAAACTCCCTTTTAGCGATGCTTGCCATTAGTTGCTACATATAAAGATATGCAAATGAAAAGCTCAATCAAAAATCTCCTAAGACCGGCTCTAAGACGACGCATAATCTCGTCGGCGGCCATGGAGAATGTCGAAAGAAAAATTTGGTAAAGGTGGTCGAATATGGAGGTGGAGGAAGGAGATAAGGTCGGAAGTGAAAAAGTGAAAAGGGGGATGAAGGGAATCGGACTTTAAGGACTTCGGACTTTGGACTTAAAGGACCTCGGACTCTAAGGACTTTAAGGACTTTAAAGATTTTAAAATTCCCGCTATATAATTTTCTTTCATTTCATATAATCTCTTACTTTTGTCTTACGATATTGTCTATGCCTATATCTATATTGATTACTTCTCTGACTCACGCAATCTTTCTTTATGCATTCTGAATATATCATCTACATGCATATATTTATTGTTTGATATGACATGTCCTTCAATCGTCCCATACACGACTCATGCATTATATTATTGATTATGTTAACCTTTAATTTGCTGTTATGAAGTCCAAATTTATGAAGTCCAAATTATCATACTACAAGCTATCTATTTACACACACATGTATTACACATATTATGTATGAACAAGTGTATAATGGAGGAAAATTTGTACAAGGTGAATTATTCACCTTCTTCACCTCCTTATTTCCATGCATAAATCATGGAGATTTACCAAAGTTTTACCCCACTATTGGCCTATAAATATGGCCATCATCCATTGTAAAACTTGCACCAAGAGTAAGAAATATACTCTCTAAAGTTCTTACTCTCCCTCCCTCTTTTCTAATGATATAAAAGTTCTCATAAAAGTTGTTTAAGTGCTCTTTCCAAAAGATTAAGTGGTCTTGCTTTTATAATCATTTCATAACACGTTATCAGCACGAGTCTCTAATTACCAATTGAGCTTCACTAATCACCAAGGTACAAATTCTATCTCTTTCTAATCTTAATCATACAACAAGTTTATTTCCTAAAACCGTTTTTGAGGAGTATGCTCTGTAGTTGCCCGGTTTGGGATCTTCTACATCAGAAACTCGTTTTCTTCCTAGATTTGAAACGATTTCTTACCAAAAAATAAAGCATGCTTTTGGATATGTAAAAGATACAAACAAATATTAGATTTGCTTACCTCTTTTGAAGTTTAAACCGACTTCACCTCCGAAAATCTCTACTTTCACCACTTGGATTGGAAGTAAGTTTTAACCAAAATAATTATGAGCATGATGTTGGTAATCACAATAAGAACAAGGTTTTTAATGAGGCAGCATCAAGGCGTACAATGGGATCAATGGTTGCACTCTTTTTCCCTTCGTTTAGGTTTTTATCCCACTGGGTTTTTCCTGACAAGGTTTTTAATGAGGCAACGTCTACCTATATCCTACTCCATGAAAAGAAGGTGAATTATTCACCTTCTTCACCTCCTTATTTCCATGCATAAATCATGGAGATTTACCAAAGATTTACCCCACTCTTGGCCTATAAATATGACCATCATCCATTGTAAAACTTGCACCAAAAGTAGAGTAAGAAATACACTTTCTAAAGTTCTTACTCTCCCTCCCTCTCTTCTGATGATATAAAAGTTATCATAAAATTTATTTAAGTGTTCTTTCCAAAAGATAAAGTGGTCTTGCTTTTATAATCATTTCATAACATAAAGTACATAAAATTCAATTCCTCGATTGAAAGTGACATATTTATCGGTAGAGGTGCCAAACAATTTAGATCCAACTCAACATTGTCAAAGGTATCTAATCCTATAAATGAGAAATGTTCAACGATTTTAATTTTAATAAAATTGCTAAACATCGCCTATAATTTTTTTTAAAAAATTGGTGAATTTGTAAAAAAAAATTAGAGAATTAGAAAAATAAAAAAAAATAATATTCTCTGGTGAATTTTTATTTAACAGTTAGAATTTTTTACAATTGTTGTTTCGAATCTCACAGACAATATGAACCATTTCAACTAAACTAAGAATTGTGACAACTTTTCATTCCTAACAAATATATAACATATTTCTATGTTTTTCTAGTTTAAACTTCTTTTCCTTTTTGAAACTCTATTTTTTTTATTCCATTGGAGATATCCTAAATCTAATTACTACAAATTTAACAAGAAAATTTTCACCAAACAAAAAATAGGTAGACCACATGCAAAATGGAATAAGCAAAGCTACCTATGATTGCCCATAATTTGAGCTTAAAAGATCTACAACGAACCCTTTGGCAGCCATGTGCATTTAAAAGTTTTCGTGATGTTTCAAGACACTTCAAATTATGAGTCGATTGAGTTTCTAAATTCTAATAGTTACCACATGCAAAATGGGTGTTTTTTTAGGTCAAGGTTAAGACTAATTTCTTTTGATACTTTTAAGTTTTTGCCTTTTTTTTAGTGTTTAAGAAAAAAAACTTATTCTTTTTGGTATCCTGAAGTTTTGGTTTTTCCCGTTGACGCCCCTCTCCGGTTCAAATTAGTTAAATCCTACTAATTTAAGGGTGATGAACACAATGGTGAGCTTAAATTTAACTAATTTGAACCGAAGAGGGGCGTCAATAGGAAAAGCCAAAACCTCATGGGTACCAAAAGGAATAAGTTTTTTTCTTGGGCACAAAAAAAAAGATAAAAACTTAAAGGTATCAAAAAAAATTTCCCTATAAATAACTAGAGATGGATCAGATTGAAAGAAGGGGCACAATTTATTTGATAATATTAATATATTAAAAATTATCGACGAGTTTACTTAATTATTATCCGTAAATATAAGTGACAATTAATCTCGGGACACGCAAAAAACGATATTGATTATTTTTTATTTTTTCCTATTAGTTTGAACTTTTTACTAATTTAATTTTTTTAAATAAGAATAAAATAGCAATAGACAACTCATGTTACCTGATTTTTTTTTTAATAAAATAAAATTGGAGTCCACTTTGTAAAGGTAAATGGACAAGATGAAAAAGTGATAATAAGCATGGTAGGGCACAAAAGATGACACCCTTACCTACTAGAACTTTTCTTTTCTCATGTTTCACCTTTCTATTTCTTCCAAATTTAATTTGGAAGTTTATATATTTGATCAATGTTTTCTTTAATTTGTCTTACATAATTTGCAACTTTGTTTTTTTCCAACAAATAATCATGCTACTTTTTCAGGCCATTATTTGAAGATGTCATTAAAGTCTATATAAGTTGGGGCAAAATAAATATTAGCGACCACATGTTAATTTGGGTTAAGCTTTTTCTTACGTAAAAAAACAGGAAAATGTTTTGAAATTACTCATAGAGTTAATGAGAGTTTGATCCATAATGTACAAATGAATAAATTACTTTAATTTATTTTTCATTCAATTTTTTTTTCTAAAATTGATTATTTTGGGAGGTATTTTTATAAATCTGCCCATGATTTTTTTTTGTCAATAACGAAATAGTCCTAGGATAACTACATTCAAATCGACAAATCATATAAACTACGGTTTTTTTGTAATATGTTTTTAGGATATATTATAGAAAAATTAAATATAAATTTTTTATATTTTTTTTACTTTTTTAGTTTGTATAAGATTTATTATTCCTTTTTTAAGATTTAATTTTTAAATAAAATATTCTTATAATATTACGTAAAAAAAACCTTATAAACTAAAGAGTTTTGGTTCAAATGAAACGAACTCTTATCATGAAACGTGAAACGAATGCACTTTTCCTAGTTAGCAGTGCACTTTTCATACAAAAGTGCATTGCAAAATACAAAAAGTGCAATACGAAAAAATGTACTACAAAAAATACGAAAAGTGCACTACAAAGTACAAAAAGTGCAAATACGAAAAAGTGCACTGTGAAGTAGGAAAAATGCACTATAAACTAGGAAAAGTGCATTCGTTTCAAGATAAGAGTTTGTTTCATTTGAACCAAACTCATAAATTAAAACCCGTAATCTTTCATTGACCAGGGTAATTAAAGAGGGTAATTTTTAAAATTTTAATGTTTTCTTGCTAGTAAAAAAATAAGACTGAAAAAAATTACCATGGAAAAGAAAAATCAAAGAATGGGGAAATATATAAAAGCTTGCAAGGTGTAAAGGGAAAAAAGTGATAGCAAAGCACTGTGTTTTGCAGATTGAAGGCGAAATTGACGTTCAAGTTCATAATGCAAAAGTAAAGAAGAGATCTTCAAAAAGTACCGACACCGCTTTCTCACAATTTATTAACCCTATTTTGAGGGCAAAGATTTACATACAACAACAAACATTGAGAGATAAGGATGGTGGTGAGTCAATTCAATTGTTATATCAAACACCACCACATTGATTGATTAGTATGAATCCAAGGTCAAACTTAGGTTCAAGTTGGATTAATGTAACTAGGTATTATTTAGATTAGGTTATTGTATTGTATGAATTTAGTTGTATCTTTCATGAGAGTTGTCCAAATTTAACCTTTAAAATTGGTGGACTCGACAATATTAATGTTGTCGGAAAAATGTCTTTAGTTTTTATTTTGAGGTATGAGTTTGATGTAGCGGGGAGACTTGGTAGATCGAGAGATTGAGAAATTTGATAATCGAATAAGCTGGTATGTGAAAAAAAACAATGATCAACCAAAGATCGTAGAATGAAATCAAAATTAGAACAACATGAGGTGGATACTGTGTGGTGCGTTATGAGAAGAAAAAATGAGATGCTATGTGAGAAAAATGTACAAGACGAAGTCCTAAAGAACATCCGCAGAAACCTTATATTTAACCTCACACAGAGATCCTTCAAATATTTTATCATACTTTTTTTTCAGATTGGTTTTTATGAGTCAAACATTAAGGCCATTCTCAAGAAATTCTAAGTTTGCTCAATATTTATAAAATTGCATAAATTTTTCACAAAAAGTTTATCTATATGATATTGAATTGACAAACCAAGAATATACACGACCAAAGATCATGGAATGAAATTAAAACTGGAACGACATGTGGAGGAGGCTATATATTGTGTCATGAAAAGTGAAATCGAAATGTTAACGGGAAAAAGTATACATGATGAAGTCCCGGAGAATATTTACGAACACTTCGCATATTTAAACTCATACAAGAAGCCTTCAGACAACGATCATATCTTCACAAATTTTTGTAAAAAAAAAATGTTTTTTGTATGAAAAAAACGAAAGGTCGTATAAGATGGCAATGAAGTTTGGCGAAGTGGATACAAAGACAAAAACAAATTAGGAAACAAGCAAGAAGTACAAACAACTAAATAGTAAGACTAGTAAGACTAATGAACTCGGGATAAGTAATTGGAAAAAGTTTTTATGAGTCCATCACTAAGGCCATTCTCACGAAGTTATAATTTTCCTCAAATATTTAGAAATTTGCATAATTTTTTCGATCAATTGGGTAATTGAGTCAATAGTTAAGTGATTGTTTGCACGTCAAATTGTCAAATAAGGACTTAATTTTTGTATGAGTTGAGGGAGTTAGATATATTCATGGATCAAAAATATTAAATCAAACGAGTTTGTAGGAAAAATTGATAGATTAGGAAAAAAAAACTTACAAGATACTATAATATAGAAATATCTTAGTGACCTTTTTTGTGAGGGTTGACCTCCATTTACATTTTACTCACATGTATTTTTCCTTTCACTTTTTCACCCATAAATTATTCTATATAAGAAACTTTTCAACACAATCATGTCTCTAGTTGGCAAAAAACTGGTCTAATCGATCTAGCAAGATGAGACGTTACGTTTTTTTAAGTGTTTATACAGGGATTAGTGTTCGAATTTTTTTGGCGATTTATCAAAAAATGTTACGGTGGATTTTTCAACCAAGTGAAGAGGCAGTGGCAAAGACCGAACCTGTGACCTTCCAACATCTCTCGTGCTTCCTACAACTAGACGACCTAGTGGGGTTCAGTTACGGTGGAGTTTAACAAAAACACTATCGATAGATTTGGCTAAAACTCAACCATCCAGATATAATTTAATGGTCAGATTTAGTTTATTCTCTCTCTACATCTACTAATGATTTTCTTTTTTATTTTTCCCGAGTGTTCACTAATTTATAATAGAGTTTTAAAACTCTACCTATAGAGTTTCTAATAAACTCCACATGAACAAGACCGCAACTGCAATATGCCTCGGTCGTGTTTCCTCTGTTTGATACACCATAATTTTCCTTATAATTTTTCATATAGATACATTCATTATTGATTTATGATAAGTAAAGAAGTTGGGAATATTGTATTAAAAAGGTATCCAATTCCAAGTTAAAAACACAATGTGTATTCATCAATCATAAAAAAACACAAGAACAAATAAAAACACAATCATAAAAACACAATGTATATAACTGACTACTTTTTATTGAATCAATTACCAAACAAGTCAAATAAAAACACAATATGCCATTTATTGAGTTTTGACCACAAGAACAAATAAAAGGCCGGCCCAAATAAATGGGCCGTAAGAAGTTTCAGACCAAGCCCATATATTGGGTTAGTGGGCCGATAAGAGGTAACCAGTTCTTGGCCCATTAGATTCTGATTTTTATGTTTTTTTTCTCTCGTGACGAATTTGACTTTTGGTGTGTATTAATTATGACGTTTTTTGAGGTAAGGAAAAGGCTGAATGAATGCGACTCTTGATGAGGTGGGTCTTTAACTTTTGGCTTGAATGATTTATAGAAGATTTGCTAACCATAGAATATCCTGAAAATCTATTCATTGTCAAACCAAATTTGATTTTATGACCGAGGAATTCGGTTAAAAAGAGTTGTCATTTAGCACTATGTACAAAAAAACAAGATTAGATTTGTCATCTTCTTTTTGTCTACTTAGAGACCTGACTATAGTTTTGTCTGAAAATGATTTTTTAATAAATTTATATAACTTCTTTATTTCAAAATGTGTAAAAAAAAAAAATTAAATTATATGCATTTTAAAACATAAAATCAATACTTTCTAAGTAAAACTCTAACAAGGCCTTATTCTATGGATTTGTTCCCTAAGTCATGATTTTCTCAAATCCCATCTCTAGTGATAAGCGAATTCGTATATTATTTGTGACGAGCCTAATCTTTATCTTATCAAAATATATATATATATATATATATATATATATATATATATATATATATATAGTGAGGTTGTATTTATATTACTTAAATGGATATTAATTTTTGGAACAAAACTAGTAAACTAAAATGAAAAACAATATGGGATGTAGCAATGTAGGGAGTATTAGTTTTCATGAAGGATACGCTAATAATTTTAAATAACTATTCTTTTAGAGAAATCAATCATCCTAACACAATAAAAATCCACTGCTCTCACAATTCAAATCCTAAAAATCATTAACTCAAAGCTAGTTCACATCATCTACCAAACTAATTTTGTTAACAATGAGACTTTTCAGTCCTAAAATCCATTAACTCAAAGCTAGTTTACATCATCTATCAAACTAATCTCGTTAACAATGAGAATTTCCAGTTCATAGAGGACATACGAACTAAGATCTCCGAGTATGATTTGGAATAGTTGTCATGCTTCTTGTGGTGCATCTTGTACTTCAGGAACAAAAAAAATTATTTAATCATGACGACAATCAAGCCCAATTCAGCCTAAATAGCATATGCGCGTTCATTCGCAAACAAATGAATGATTGGAAAAATGTAAACACTACAAATCCGTTGGGCCCTACTAACGGAATAAAAAACCCAAAAAAGGGTGAAAGCTAAATGGGTAAAGGCCCGTCAAAATCAATTGAAACTCAACTTTGATGGTGCAGTGAATAATGATGGTGCCTCCTTGTTTGGATTCATCCTACGAGACTACCAAGGCTCACCAATTCACTCGGACGATGGATTGATTGGTCATTATCCTATTTTGATGCAAAAGCCATTGCACTTCGTCAGGAGATTCTCAAGGCCATCCGACGTGGTGTTCCCCATATTCAGATTAAAGGTGACAACTTGCGGCTTGTTAAAGTTGTGCTGGCTGATTGGATCTATCCTTGATAGATTGAGCTTATTCCAACAGATATTCAAAGTTTGATAGGCAACTTCCAGTGTTAGAGTCGTTCCCACATCTTTAGAAAAGTCAAATTTGTTGTGGACTACATCGCTGGATCGTTTCAATGTATCTCCTCCCTTCCGATTGCTTCTGATCCGATTCCGAAGAACCTCATCCTCAAGGAAGTTCTTGGGCAGTCCATCTCTCTCTGAAATGGAATAATTAAGCATATGCCCTAACTCTTCAAATTATAAATGAAATTTATAAGTTTTTTATAAAAATAAACTTATAAATCCATCAAATAAACAAATGAAAATTTCTAATCGAGTATCCATGATTATACCTACATAATTAATTACTGTTAATAATTTTAAAAAAGAGTTATTAAGAGAGTTTAGTGGAGGCCCACATGGGCAGAGGATTAATTTAGAGGTTAATTTCTTGCAATATACTGTATTTAAAGTTGCCTTGATTTTCACTCTAGCTTGCAGCTTTCTTTCACGCTTGCCCTTTTTTATTCTTACTTAACAATAATAAAGTATCAAATGGATAGAGAGTCAAAGATATTATTGTGGTCCTAATAACAAATCAAAACCTAAGTACCAAAGTTAAATAAGTATAATTAATTTAAACATAAGTTTTTGTGTGTCTGTGTCAATTTAAATACAAGTTTAAAAATAGTGTGAAGATAATACATCATTTATGCTTTTGCAGCGTGTTTAGCCTTTAGTAGATTTGCTTCAAAAGAAAAAAAGCCTTTAGTAGAAGTTATATATCTTTTTCTTTAACAGTGAAAAAGAAAACAAAATTAGGAACTAGTGAATTTGATGTTCTTGTAATTTCGCTTTTGGTATTATGATGCATATTACTTGAATTCCATCAGGATTTTAAATTAAAATATCACCTATGTGCCATCGAGTTTTATTTCATTTTGGTCTAAGACGGTCGAAACGAAAATTTCATGATACTACCTTGAAATCTTAACTATTTGATTAGATGCTTGAAGGTTGTGCTATCGAATTTTATAATATTAATGCATAGGCTAATAAGGTAATATTGTACATGTATTCACGTATTTATCAATTTATGCATGTTATGGCTCAACACTTCGCATTTGCTACATTGTCTCAAAAACTATACTTATACATTTTCCTAAGTCATATAGAATCCATTTACCTACAATTGGTGAAATTAAATGTACATCATGATGGTCTTTGTCTAGGCTATAAGATTGTCGTCTTCAATCTCAATGAAGGTCATTCCTTGACCGAGCACGTCTTTAACACCCTTTTAAAGCAATCACTTAAGGCATGATGATGTTTTGCTTACTTTTACATCCAATCCATCGATACTAGCCTATTAAATTAAAATTTTGGTCGCATATGATAAATTCATATAACAACACACCTTGATTGTTCTCTACACCATCAAAGTTTAGTTGAAATGGTGCTCTTTGGTTTCTTCCATTTGACATGTTTTCTTTCCTTCTCAAGATAAGTTGGGTTGTGGTGTTATCTTTTTTTAAATTCGGGGTTAGATTTGTCCAAGGCTTCCTAATCCTTCAGTTATTTCCTAATAAATTCAGGGTCTTGTTTCGGTGGAGTTATGTTAAGAACTCTAGAGATAGATTTACAAATCCTCTTACAAAAATAATAAACCTTATAAAAAATATAAAAATAAAAAAGATTTGGAGAGTGAAGGAATCAATCTCAACTCTTTATTTCATAACTAATGGTCAAGATGTATCAAACTCTAGATAGAGTAACTCCACCTTAGCTAAACCCATAAATTCACACATACTAAGTTATTACTACTATTTGTGTGCACTCTTGGGAGTGCGGTTGTTTCTCTTGTAACAATCGCGTAATGTAAGCCCTTGCACATTTCAAATACAAAAATCTAAACTTACTTAGGTGGTTTATTATTGATGAGGTTCAATTGTGAATCTCACATGGGAAGTTGGGAGTGAAAACAAGTTAGCATATAAGGTCATGGGTCACTCCTCTTATTACCAATTAGTTTTGGGATGAAACCCTATATGTTTGTATACTAGGCTTGGCAATTGGGCCCGTCTCCTCCGCAACAATTGGTATCAGAGTTGATGGTTCGGCTTAGGGACAAAGAGGGTCCACCGTTCGAGCTTGTGAGGGATTCACAAGTGAGGGGGAGATTGTTGGGATTCAATTGTGAATCCCACGTGAGAAGTTGGGAGTAAAAACAAGCTAGTATATAAAGTCTAGAGTCACTCCTCATATTACCAATTGGTTTTGGGATATATGGAACGCTATGTGCTTGTATACAAGGCTTGACAATTGGGCATGTCTCCCTCGTAACAAGAATTGTTGGGCCCGAGTCACCTACCTTGTTGGGCCACACGCACATATAGCTCCACAATAGTATGATAATTATCCGCTTTGGGCGTAGGCCGCACTGATTTGTTTTTGGGCTCCTTCCCAAAAGACCTCATACTATTGGAGTGTGCTTTTACTTTATAAGGAGCTCTTCACTTCCTTGTACTTTATAAGGAGCCACCATCCATCGCTAGTTGTGCCGCCGTTGGTCGATCACCAAGGAAAAAAAGGAGGGATGGTAATGATATCTTTTACCGGTAAATAAATCTTTCATAAATTTCTTAAAAATAGTTGTTGGTATATAAAAGTATTTATTTAAGGAGAATAAATATTATAAATGATATTACTAAGTTCATAAGTAAATAATTTATGTTGCATGTTCACTTGGAGAATTTATAATTTCCATAAAAATTATAAATGATCCTCTTAAGGAGTTCATAATATTATTCTTGTAGCATGCAAACTAAATTATTAAAAAGGAATATTTCTAAATAAATCTCATTCATATAAAAGGAATTATATGAATTAAATATAAGAAATGAAATAAAGAATTAATATATTTCATTCCGTTATCCAAACTCGATTATTAGGAAAATTCTTGGGAACGTTATCCGTCTATGACTTCGAATTGTTGTCAAGACAAGATTGAGGATAAAGCAAGTGGATATTCTCCTTGTAACCTTTTCAACACTTCGATTTTGTTAACTCTTCTATGTTGGAAACACACTTGTTTGCTAAAATAAATGAACATAGAATTTATTTATTTGCTTAGAAATAAAGATATATTGTTATTATTATTCGTACTACGCTAGTACTAAAATTTAGGTCCGATTGTTTGTGGTTTTGCTTGTTCGAATCACTTTTCGAGATTTGTTGTGGATTAAATTAGGACTAGGGATGCGGGTTTTGACCCTAACATCTCTCTTTAACATATCGATGGGTATGGCTAACCGCCCTCTCTTATCTCGATATTTGGATCATGATCTCGTATCCGCTTCTAGTTGAAGGAGGGATGTTGCGCCCTAGCTAGGTGTTGGAACTCCGTTTCCATTCGTGGACCAGGCTCTTTCATAGACCCCACACCTAAAAATCGTCAATAGAATGCACGTTTTATGACTTAATAAAGATAAATGTCTAGTGCACAATAATAAATGATTCCAGATGGATCGAGTACAACTTGGAAAGTCCATTCTTGCTCCCGACTTGTTGACGATCGTCTTTCCAATCTGAATGCTTATTCAAGCTTGTCTAGGAGGGCTTGGTACTTAAGCGCCTTCGGGTCACCTCCCCGATCCGGATCTCTGAATATGATGAGGTTTATCTTTCGAACTTATTCTTTTTATGTGGGACTTGAATTGTCTATCCCAACAATTATTTAGCATTTCTTTTTTTTAATTTAAATCAATTTGAAAATTTGGTCATTTCCGATTGTTTTAGGTTACAAACTTAACCCTAAGTTGTGTAACATCAACAAAAAAAATAGTAGTTTTATTCACCATTGAAAGAAAAAACAAGTGTGTGTCTTGGTAATTTTGTGGGGACTCTTATTGAAAGGTTATTTAATTTAATAAAAATTAAGAGAGTTAGGTGGCATCATATTTTAGAGCTAGTATATTACTCCCTCCGTCCCAATATGTATGGGGTTTTAACCTTATGCACACAAATTAAGAAAACCTTTACTTTTGTTTTAAAATAATATAATTATTTCTTTTTTTACTTAAAAAGTAAATTTTATTTACTTGAAAAATGTACCATCCTCATTTCTATTGGATTGAATTGATTAGAGTGACAATTACCAAGAAAAATAAGCATAGAAAAATTCAAACCCCCATATAATATGGGACAAGAAATTTGGATTAATACCCCATATATATTGGGACGGAGGGAGTATATATTGCGCCTTTTTCAAGGCCTTGTATGGGAAACCTCATTTCCAAGTCACGTAAAAGAAATGGTTTCTCTTTGCCGAAAATATAAAAATAATGACTTTAAAATAAAAACAGTAACAATCTTGAAATTCTTGAAAACTCACATGGCTAATCGGCTAACTATCGCTAATGAATAATCTACCTTTTCTAGACACACCTTTCATTAGCTTCATATCACGTAAACTCCATTTGCATATTTACTTTTTATGCTCAGGAAATCATATAATCATATAATCATTTACCGTTTCGGAAAAACTAGCTGCCGCCAAAAGCGCATGCTCGGTTGTTTAAGGCCTCATCATTTGTGCATGAAGCTTCTAATTTGAACTCCCGTGACGGCGGTTTGTCCCGGCCCTTTTCCTTTTAAAACTGGTCAGAACCAGTTTTCATCCGTTTGCGAGTGCTTTAGGCTAGTTCAAGTAGTAATCTGGTGGAAATAAGTGTTAAAATGAAAACTGGAAATTAATATATAAACCGTTGGATGAAATGAATGGAAGGCTAGGATTAAAAGGCGAGTAATGGGAAAAAGAGAACTCACGCACATGAGATAAATTTTTAAGGTGGCAATTTTATAATTAACAGTAAATAGAAACATCATTTAAGGGCCAAAAATAAGAAGCGCTTCTTCTTCTTCTTCCCCAAACTTGCGTCTCCTCCCCCAATTTGAAGGTGCTTGACTTCAGTTCGAAGATCCAAGGAGAGAACATCTGAATCGCTCGACATGGCATGGAAAACAAGGAGCAACAATATATTGTCATAATCCACTCTGACGAAGGTAAGAAAGCTACATCTCCTTCATATGTTTCAATTCTAGGGTTTATACGAAAAAAAGAAGAAGAAAACAAGCATAAAATTATAGTTTTCATAAAAATCTAAAGTTGTTTATAATTTCTACAAGTCGAATTAGGGTTCTTTGCTAGAAAATTTGTTTGCACTAGCTTCTCACTTGATTTTGAGTTTGATTCTTTTTGTTCTAGTTTTTTTTATTGATTTGGTGAATTTTTAATCTGTATGAAGCTTATTCTTAGGGAATATTAGGGATTTCAGTTGTAAATTCAATTGAGAAGACATTTAACAATGAAATAAGTATAGATGTTCACATACGTCAGATGTAGGTTCATATATTATGCTTTGAGGTTCATATATTATGTTTAAATATTCATATATAGTTATAATAAAAGTCGATAGGGTTGCGAGGGCTTAAGAGGTGAAGGGGTTTTACTAGTTCAACAATTTGATATATAAGAGTCTTAAGAGGGCTTGGCACGAGGACTCGATTGATTTTGATTAAGGTTTAGTAAGTTGGTTCTTGTACATATACTTTGTGACCTCCTCTCCCAATTGATTTAGTGATTACAAAGAAATTTTTACTAATCATAAGAAAATTTTGAAGTATGTACTTTAGTTTCTAGATTCAATCTAGGATTCATATAATGGTTAATAGTCTTTGTGAACGGTTGAGTTCATGTATTATGTTAGAATGTTCATAAATATTCCTCTAAGGTTCTTATAAAGCCATTTTAAAATGTTCATGTTCATACATTTGTTGCCCCTCTTGCTACTGATGTTAATGGTGTTTTTCTCTACTAATTACTATGATGTTAATTGTTGCAAAAATAACTAACTAGTTCAATTACTCCATCAACCTTGTAAGCATGAGACAAATTTCTACATACTTTTAACTTATATTGATGAATAACTAGCAACAAAGGAGGAATGTGGAATTTTTTTTAACAACAAACTACAGGTTCACAAAGTAATATTCTCAGATTCATATAAAACCTCATGAGGTTCATACAAATCGCAGTAAGTTTATGTAAAATCCAATTCAGTTCAGAAGCAGCTATCATCTCCTAGACATTTCATTGAACATGTTATATGCATTTCCAAACTCTTTCATAAAACATCATAGAAATCAAAAAAAAAAAAGTTTGGATCGACACAAACATCAAAATATGCTCGCTAATTGAAGGTGATAATCAATTTCAAAAAAACACATGTCAAATTCGTATGTAAAGTTACAAGCAATGTAAAAATAAGAATGCGAAAATGAAGTCCGAAAATAACCAAGCACATACCAGAATTTGAATCCAATAAAAAGAGAAGACGATGAATCAATGATTTAAGTGATTAACTAACAAGATTACAAGCAAGGATATGGATTCGATTCTAAATTTAAAAGCATTCAAAAAAAAAAAGCATAGTTATATCTATCTCGCATAGGGGGGACTGGAGAGGAAGACTAGACAAAATGATAAAATTGTCCCTTGGGTTTAAAAAATATGGGGAACTCTCCATTACATCTGAGTCCTCCATTACGCGAGATACAACAACCACAAAATATTTGCAGTTTTCATGATACGGGGCATATTCATATGATTCGATCTATATAAGATATCTGTCATTTAAGCTAATTTGTCCAAACTTTTTCAATTATACCCTTATTTAATTCAAAAAAATATAACATATCCCAATAAAACACCAATTAATATAGAGTAATTATAAAGATAATTTGGTCCAAGTTTTATATTTCTTAAAAATGTGTCATAAATTAAAATGATAAATATTGTGAACCATAAAGAATATTATATTAATAACTTATTTTTAATCATAATTTTAAACTATTTTATAATTTACTGAAAATAAACCTGGTTCAATATTCAACTTTGATCCGATAAGATGTTATACCTACCTCTTAATAATTACGGTATTACCTTATTAAAAAATAAACTTTTTGACCAAAAATGCTTGCCGCCATTGATGTGTGACATCAAACTTTTCCTGAATTATATTATAATGCTTTTCATTAATAAAATTTCCAATACCGACAATCAAATTCTTCCCTAAGATTGATTTTGAGTTTTTTTTTGAATAATGTACTTCCATAGTATTAATATCTTTGGTTTATTAAAAATTGAAGAGAAGAAGAAGGGGATCATAAATATTTTACGGCTGTCGACAAAGCTTTTACAGCTAATCACTCTAAAATTCGATGGTTTGACTGGTTTTTTGGCGCTTACGTTTTCAATTTTTATAGGCTTCAATTCATGGCATTTAAAAAAGGTCGAATTTGGGTTTACCATTTTGGCCCTCATCTTTCCCCCTTGGTTAATTTTGCTTAGTAAGGACAAGTCCAACAACTTTCTTATAATTTTCTCTAAAATGGAGAATTTAAAGTCAAATTCTCTAAAAAATATATGCATCAACTCTAACAGTTTCTTCATTTTAAAGAACTAAGTATTTATTATTTTTATTATATATTTATAAAATACAATAAAATTTAATGTGACCAATTACATGTTAACATGTATACATTTACATTTAATTCATTCTCCAAATGTATTTGGAGAATTCCCTAAATTTAGGGAAAACACATTACTTTTTCCCCTCTATCCCCATTTTGAAGAATGTGTTAGATAATTTGTTGGGCCAAAAATAGTTTAGCATTCTCCAAAAACACAAATATCAATGTATATGGGGAATCTCTTGGGGTTGCTCTAAGTCAGAAACAATGATGATTGATGTTAAGGCTATTTATTAATTGGGATTCGGGAGTATTGGTACTTTGGCAATCTATTAGTCGTCATGACGGAAGCTTTAAGAAGATCGAGGTTGAAAGCGACACTTGTTAATGTTGGTGTTTGAAGTCGCTCGTGGCAGTCGAGATGATTACTGATGGTAAGGCTATTTCTTTTGGATTTGGGAGTATCATGCCTTTGACAATCTGGTAGTCGTCATGATGTAAGCTCTAAGAGGATCGAGGTTGAACTCGACACTTGTCAATGTTAGTGTTTAAAGTTGCTTGTGAAAAGTCAAGATGATTATTGATGGTAAGGCTATTTCATTGGGATTTGGGAGCATTGTGCCTTTGACAATCTGTTATTCATCGCGAGATCGAGGTTGAAGGCGACACTTGTCAATGCTGGTGTTTGAAGTTGTCCGTGGAAAGTCATGACGAATATTCTAATGTGGCCTCATATAGTATGAAGACCGGGTAACTAAACCGTATTATTAAGATCTTTTTTTATCTTTACTTCGAAAATTAAAATTTTTTAAATTAATAATTTTTTATTTATTTAAAAACTTTCATTGCGCAAATGGCCTTCTCTGCCCAAGTCTCGAATCAAACAACCCCTCAAGATCTAGATAATCTCATTCGATTGGATGTTGTAGGGCAACCATCTTCTCATTGAGACCGATCCCCATAATTCCTTTCCTAAAAAATGTCACTTGACATCATACATTAAAGCCGACAAGTCCAAATATGATTAAAAGCCCACAAGTCCAAAAAGTGCCTTAAGGTTGGCGAAGTGGCAAGTAACAAAAGCTAGCCCAATCACGACATCATGGCAGACTAGCATTTCATATGAAAGTATCTCGGTATAAGATTGAACATCCTTTTCTCCTTGTTTTGAGATGCATCATTTCAATGACAAAGCTTTGTTTGGGTGTTAAATGGGTTACCATTTCGTATGAGATGTGATTTTTTATATTTTTTTGTAACGAATGCATTTTATAAGAGTTTAGTTGCACAATTTCGAGGAAAGAATGTTCATAATAGCCTTTATTTCAATGGTGTTGCAACTAGGATACCAACAAGGTAGTGATTTCTCATTACCCTTAGAGAAATTCCTAAGTAGGAATTTAAATAGACGACAAGAAAAAATAAAATATTAAACTCTGTGATGATCGTAAGTGAAGAAAATTAAACAAGAATAAGAACGGAGATTAAGTTCTAAATACGGAGAAGAATGAGGAAGAAAATCTATGAGTCGCCCAGTCTGCATTCCTTTTTTTATAAGGAATGGGATTAGGGGGCCACCTAACAAACAAGGGACTTTCCTAGGACATCCTGACGGATGATGTTCCTAATACTCGAATTACTGCAAGTGAGATGGAAGCGACACGGTGAAACGACCCATCAATATAGTCTGCCACAACATCGCACTTCCTGAAGACGTGAGACATACTCCAACTCTGAAAGTGGGCAAAGAAATAATGGATGTTGGACCGAATCAACTCAATCTCTCACGGACAGTGTCAATCCCCAAGCTTGACATTGACTAGCTGTAAATTATCACCCTCAATCTGAATATGAAAAACGCCACGTCGAGTGGCCTCAAGAATTTCCTAATGCATGGGCGATGACCTTATTCGAAAAGGATGAGTGAGCCAGCGTGTTGCACTTATTGGTGTTAGATTCTCTCAATTTTCAATTTTCTTTTTATTTATTCCTATTTAGTTCGTCGAAGCGAATTTGGAGGGTTTGGATATACGTACTATACCGAATGAGTTGAGGAGGTATTTTTAATAAAATTAAAGGCATGAATGCAAAAGGAAAAAGTGTATAACAAATTTATTTGTAACACCACATCTTTACATCGGGACGCTACTCGATAATAGACCTTTCCGTGTACTACTTAGGCTAGCTTGACAACAAGTTCACTCAGATCATGCAACTCGGACACGACAAGAAAACATAAATAAAACATCCATCTTACAATTAAAAAAACTAAATATTTGAAAACATGGAATGCAACCTAATTAAACATATTTCGAAAGTATTCTATGATCTCAATTTTGCAATCCCAAAATCCTCAAACGTACTCAAAACTATAAATCGAGTACTATAAACCTAACACTAAACGACTAATAACAAAACATAAAGTCTATCACCCAACACTAACAACCCTTCCTATGACACGTCACACTTGTCTCCATCACAACTTGACCGAGAATTCACCGTGGGTCCTAAGTGCATACCTGCAGCTGAAAAATAAGTCTCTGATGGGTCAGTTTCTATTCCAATTAGTCACACATACACATTTTTATGCGGTAATGCAACCCTTCCCCACCATTGCATTCTACGCGATAATGCAACCCTTCCATATCATTGCATTTTAATCCGACAATGCAACCCTTCCCCGTCATTGCATGTCAGTACACATCATAAACATAGAGAAAACATTTGAAACACTTCATATATGATGAAAACTCGTTAAAACATGGTTGAACACATATCACGTACAAGTTTCGTAAAACAAAGAATCAAGGACTAGTTCCCCAAAACCAATCCTACAAGCAAAATGTAACGTCTAAAATGAACTAAATAAAAACCGAGTAAGTCGAAAAAGACTTACCTCAAATGAAGAATTCCCACAAGTAGCAACAACTACGTAAATTGAGCAACGCGTAAACCTTGTAGGGGATTCAGACGACCTTTGTACCTTTGTAGTGACTGCTGTGCAACCAGAGAGTTTTTTTGATCCTATTTCGGCTTCGATCGTTGTTTGCGTTGAGTGTGCATTTGCCCCTCTAGGCTTGCGTGGCCTAGTGTTGTTCCTTTAGTCCATTTTGTTCGGCTGGTTCTTCGGCCAATGATGGGCTCCTTGTTTGGGCTTTAGCCCGTTGTGGGTAACTTCTTGTGTTTCCCTTTTGTTGGACTTTTGCAGGTATTGCTCAAGCCTGGTATGTACTTCTCCGTTATTAAGACTTGTGGTTGGTGTGGAGCGAGTCGATGGGCGAGGTCGTGGACGTTTCGAGGCTTCTGAAGGCCCTTCATTCCGGTAGTGGCAACGTTAGGGTTCCTTTTTCTTCACCAAAGTTGTCCTTTTTTTACCATCTTGTTGCGGCGTTATGCATCTTCTGCGTTGTAGTTTCCATACTTCCAAACACTTGTTAGTCCTTTTGTTCGGATTGTTGTATTTCCTTTGCTTGTTTGTCTTGCTTGCTTATTGTTGTCGGTTTCCGGCTGCCGTTTATTGATCTCTCGCTTTATCAAGCCTGTCTGATAACCGAATTCTTATCCACTCAAAAAAATGAGGTCTTACCCATCTACCTACCTAAAATCCGAAGGCAATGTTCCACATGGAGCGACCTAGTGGTAACAGACATAAAAGATGTTGGAAGGCCCTAGGTTCGATCATTTCCTCCGCTCTTTCACTCGGGTGAAAAACGGAGTCTTACTATTTATCTTGCCACTGATTCGAGCCGGTCGACGCAAGCCGGTTTATCTGGTTTATGGTTCTTATCAACTGAACCACGCGCCCGAAATTTACTACACGTGGATTTCTCGTCATTAAAAAATATCCCAGGCAATCCTCGAGTAGTTTAGGATTATGCGCTATTTGATAGAACTTATTGATACTAATTTATTTAAAATATATATATATATATATAAATATATCGTGTTCATATCAATTTTTTATAAGTTAAATTTGCCACCTTAAATTTTATCGTAGTATATAGCATGCGTATACCAAGTACATTATTTGGACATGGTAATACTTACCATATATATTTTCGGTTCAAATAACTTCTTATAATAAATTTTATTGGATATTTAATATATCAATATCCCTTGCTTTAGTTGCTTACATTTGCTCTTAAGAAAGTCGTAATTAGTTAATTATTTTAAAGCGTAAACAAATGGAGATCTATGAATATAAAATCGAGATTTCAATCGAAAAAGATATCAAATCACCATTGATTTCTTTAATTGAAAATCTATTTTGATATCATTATCAATATCAAATTCATTTAATTATTCAATGTCTTTCCTTCCATATCTCGAAATAAATTATATATTTATAAGATAAATTTCAGATTCCCATGATACTTATTTATCAATCAATATATACATATTCTTAAATCAGTAAAATAAAACCTAACACAATTTCGAGACCAGAGTTAGGGTTAAAAGGCATATTGAATAACTCAAACATATCATGTAATAAGCAATTTAAAATTTAAAAACATTATTTTACCATGATGGATCACAACGAGCAATGTAATTTTGCTTGGTATTTTGAAATTTGGAATAATTTGATATACTTATAATATAATGAGTACAATTTCTCGAGTTATGCATCACTCATTTACTTGTGATTACATAAACTAATAATAAATTACATTTACATTTTAACTAGGTCTGACAAATTACACATGATAATTAACTTATACGTTTAACCCACCTAAATAAATGAGTGAAAATCCAACTAAAGTGAGTGATTGATGGAGTGATTTTGTAACGGTTCGGCTATGGGTGAGAGTTTGTCATCAAAATATCCGACCCATCATCCACCAACCACCCAGCTCATTACTCGCTTACCCGAACCACCCACTTAATTCGTTTTAAACCCTAATGAATGATGGGTGAACGGATTATCGAATGACGGGTAGAACATTTTACAAGTAATGGGTAATTTAATAGGACATTTTTACTTACAATTTTGGGTGATGAAAATGCTCCACTCACTCATAACCATTGACCACCCTAATTTTAAAAACATATTTCGAACTTGTTTGGATTACCTCCTATTTTGCATTATAATATAAAATGTTACATTATAATACAGAATATAATACAAAATTTTGTATTATAATACATTAGGTGAGGTAATCCAAACAGGCCTTCATGAGATTTTAACCGCCCTTTTGGTCAAATCCACTTCACCTTGAATTCGTGCCACTATAGGTCAAACCCACTCAGTTTTCATTCATTGACTCATAAATAAATAAAAAAACAATAAAAATAAAATTAGAAGGGCATTTTTGGCATTATGAAAAGTGATATCCTCCCACTGTGTAGTAGTTTCCAACTTCTATAAACAGTTTGTCACTTTCTTCTTCCTCCCTCTCACCAAATTAGCATTGAACAGTGAAATCTTTGCCTTCTTTTGCCAAAATCTCAAACCTCAAAACAAAAAGAAAAAAGAGGAAAAAAAAAAACACACCAGGAAAGGGCGAAGAAGAAAACCCCCCAAACCCTTCAATTTCTTCTGGCGCCATTCGCACAGAGCTTTTTTTTTTTTCAAATTTCTGACACCAAAACAAATTCCGAAGCCGAAAGTTTCGTTCTTGACTGAAAAAAATGGAGCAAGGCGAAACGGCGGCGGTTCACGGCGGGCCACCGCCGGAGAACAACAATTACAACGGCCAGCACCACCAGCAAGTCGGCGTCGGCGGCTTGATGGCGCCTCCGCACCTCAGATTCGCCCCCTGTAGCGGCGACGGCGTCGACGGAGGCTCCGCCGCCGCCGGATTCGTTGGAAGCGGCGGCGGAGGTGGTGGTTTTGCTGGGGTTGCGGGGAGTGGAGGGTTTGTGTTTGGGGAGAGGCCGAAGAAGAAAATGGGGAGGCCGAGGAAATACGACGTCGTGGAGAGGAACGCGCTCGCCACCGTGCCGCCGCCGCCGGGGTTTAGTCTCACGCCTTCTTCTTCGTCTGATCTCTCAAAACGACGCCGTGGAAGGCCGCCGGGGTCTCGGAACCGGGAAAAACCCTCGCCTCTCGGTGAGCAATTTATTTTTAATTTTTTTAGTTTTGGGAAAAAATTTACACACAAATTGTTTTCACCATTTGGCCTTTCTGGCAAGCAATTAATTGTGTTTTTGACCCGGAGAAAAGACAATTTCTTTTCATATTTTTTCAAAATGAGTGAAAAGAAAAATCAAATCTTTATTTTTGTGTAAATAAATTGGCCTGATTTAACATTGCTTGCCCCTTTCATTTTCTTCAGCCTGTGAAATCTCACAATCTCAAACCTACCATCTCTCTTTTTGGTTGGTGAGGGAGGTTGGGAATCACTCATTTCTTTAAACCCAAATCTGACAAATTGTTTGATGTTGCTTTGAGGCCACCAAAAGCAAATTTGAGAATAACTCTATATCAGATTCATGGTATATTGGTATCACATCTCAAATGTACCTAAAAATTCCTTGATTATTCATGCATGGTATTAAATTGCTAGATCTTGTCAAACCAATTTACATCTGAAATCACTGAATTGCTTATCTGGGTGAATTGGATTTGTTTGATGAAGGTGGGTTGGTTCCTGGAGCACCAGGAGTGAGCTTCACTCCATATGTGACTACTGTGCAAACAGGAGAGGTAAGACAGAATTGAATAAAAAGTCAATGGTGGGTTGATTTTATTGTTAGGAAAAAAGAAAGGAAAAGATCTTGAGTGTCTGTTGTGGTACTTGTGATGATCTGGCGGTTTGGAAATTATGGGTTTTTCTTGATTTGGTTGTTGAGTTCTTATCAAATTTGTGTCGGCCCCGGCTTGCAGGATGTTTTGGCTAGGATTCTGTCTTTTTCATTGAGTGGTCCTCGAGGCGTATGCGTCCTTTCTGCAACTGGGACGGTCTCTAATGTCGTCATTAGGCAGCCGGGTAACCCTAGTGGTGCTACTTTCAGTTATGAGGTAAAGCAATCAGTCAATCACACAATCTGATTTCAGCGTTTGAATGTTAAGTTTAGGCTCAATACAATGTTGAATATGGTCCAATCGATAAACTACGTTTGAGTTCAATACAATGTTGAATATGGTCCAAACGATAAACTGCGTTTGAGTTCAATATAATGTTGTATATGGTCCAATCATAAGCTAAGTTTGAATTCAGTACAATGTCGAATATGGTCCAATCCATAAAATAGGCTTTTGGTTCAAGATGTGTATTTGGGATAGTGTATAGCTGAAAACTGAATCTTAGCTGTTTGGACAAGAATAGAATTCTGACTTCAAACTATTATGTAGTAGGTTATTGATGTGTCTAATGTCTGACTTTGTCCAAACATGTCATTGGTTATGCTGTGTATTCAATAGATTTAGGCAATATCCTTGAATGTGAAACTGTGACTTGTAGTATGCTAGTAGCAAAGATAGCATGTGAAATGTTAAGCATCATGTGATATATATATGTGCACTTGCCCATCAATGTTTTTTTTTTTTTTTTAATCAATTTTATGTTTTATGAAGTTAAGCAGTAAATGGGCTTTGTCATAAGTTGATGTGTCTGCAGATTTCTTTCCAAAATCAATTTTCACAAGGAATTCATTGTTTTGAATCATAGGGTTATCGAGTGCAGGTTACTAAACATATTTCTTGGAAAACCCTATGCTGTTTTTGGTACTCTCATAAATTACAATTTTTTTAAGTTTTGTTCCTAACTTCATTATTATTGATTATTTTTGTCGTATTTTTTTCGTGAAAAGATTAAAATACTTTCCACTGCCTCCTTTACCGGCGAAAAAGTTTTGGTTCACCTTCTTTTGGTTTCAGTACCAAGATGATCCTTGTGGGTCTTATTTCGACTTATGATACCAATCAATTATGAAGAAATGACCTTAGAAGATCTTGAGATATTAAGTGACCTTATGACCTTTGCTCTTCAACATATATGTCTATTTTTGTTGTGCATAGTTTTTTTTTTCTTGGTTATTTAAATACCACTTCAACATTGGTTAGATAACATCTACTTTTCATCCAAAAAACCTTAATTGTTATTGTTCTTGCTGTCTATAGCTGTTATATCCATGCATCAAGATGTTAACTTATTATATAAACCTCACTGTTTCAATGTATTTTTTTTCAAATGCAGGGTCGTTTTGAGATACTGAGTCTAATGGGTTCGTATGTAGCTAATGACAGCGGCGGTAGAAGCACAACAGGAGGTCTAAGTGTGTCATTAGCTGGTGCTGATGGTCGCGTCATTGGTGGTGCTGTTGCTGGTGTTCTTAGAGCTGCTACTCCTATTCAAGTAAGCCCGTCTTTTCCTCTACACCTCGTACTTAACCATATGCAATCTATAAATTTTTTTTTATCACAAATCCTTGCAATGTTCTATATTGGCAATTATAAAGAACCCATGTGCCCTTATCTACCAAATAAAACTATTCAAGACACTGACTTCATTTTGCCATATTGAATTGGTATTTTTCTATGTAGCCCTTGTTTTGATGCATAAAACATGTGGTATATGACATATATTATGCTATATAATGCCTACTCTAGAAAGTAGGCATTTGGATGTGGCTTGTAAATAATGTGTCTTATATTAAATACTAAAATTTTAATTCTTAGGGTGCGTTTGGATCACACCAAATAATGCATTAATGTAAGATTTTTTGATGCAAGATAATGCGTTATTTGGTGTGATCCAAACGCATCCTTGATGTCCGACAATGCATAAGTTCTTTATACAGCATGGCACCCAAACAAAAACCTAAGCTGATATTTTTTATCCAATGTAGATGGTAGTTGGAAGCTTTGTGACAGGTTCATTCAAGGTGAAGAGGAAGTACCAAAAGCGAGCTCACAACTACACAATCTCCCAAACCGGGCATGACGGCTCCATGATCCCGCCTTCCGCTGCCCCGCCTACATCCGCTCCTGGCACAGGTGTTCCCGCCACCATGACATCATCGCCCGCCATCAACTCCCAGTCACAATCCCAATCTCAATCCCAGTCCCATTCCCAATCCCAGTCTCAGGATGAAACAAGCGACGACTCAAGGAGCATGCAGAACCTGAACATGGAACCGTCTTCGTACATGATGGGGCCCGAGAGGAACGGACTAGGGCACGGACACGGGTTCGGTCAGAACACGTCTCCCGATATCAACGTCTTTCCGCCCAGTGAACATTGAAGGGAAGTTAGGCCTTTTAACCCTGCTACTTTGAGACATTTTTAGTACTACTACTATTAGTTTTTTACTAGTACTGCTGCTTATGATGATGGCCTAAGAAAGCAAAGCCTTTGTTTTGCTTGTTTTTTAGGGTTTATTTTGCAAGTTCAGTTGCTAAAAGGAGTTTTTTCTTACAATGCTGGGTTAGTTTTTATTTTGGTTATTTTCTATGTAGAAAGATTGTTAATTTCCTTTGGTACTTCTACTTGGACAGCTGATCTTATTTATCCTTGTTAACTACTATTCTATGATTAGTCAGTCCATATGAGCTTTTATGTGATCTGATGCAGATTGAGCAATTTTTTTTTTTGAATTTTGACATGCATTTTCATGCTTCTTGATAGAACTTATTTTTTGGGTTCCTATCAACTCTACCCCTAGAATTAAATTACAAATGGAGTGTGTTTATTAAGTTTATTTTTAATGGTAGAGATCTTGCAAACTCTATGCTAGGCTGTAAATGGTGTTCGACTCGGTTTGTAAATAAACTGAGTTTAAGCACAATTTTAAGGCTTGAAAAATAAATGAACTGAGCTTGAGCACAAGATAACCCTTGAAAAATAAATGAACTGAGCTTGAGCACAAGATAATCCGACTCGTTTGCTCATGAGCAAGTTCGATTACACACATAAAAAACTAGTTTATGTTGAATTATATAGTTTTGGTGGTGTTTATCAAACTACGTATTTTAAATTTTAGTTTTATTTGCTTGTATAATTGATCAAGTAAATGAGTTGTTCACGGTCTCTCGAACAAACTACATGAGAGGTTCGCGAGCAAGCTCGTGCTCGGTGAACATTTTAATGAACTAAACTCTAACAAGATTTTAAGCTCGAACTAAGCTCGTGTTCGAGCTCGACTCAACTCGGTTCGATGCTCGAAGCTCGAACTAAGCTCGCGTTCGAGCTCGACTCGGTCCGATGCTCGAACTAAGCTCGCGTTCGAGCTCGACTCGATTAACCCTACTCTAGGCCTCTATCCTTAAAGTTAACTTGTAACTTTACTTGAGCCGGTTTCGTTGAAGTGACATTAACTCTTAACTTTGATGACACCGACTTAGTTGACTACTCAGATGACACCTCTAAGTATTGTGTGTTGTTTGTACTAGGCTTGCTGAATACAAGTGTTTCATTTGTCGACTAGTGTGTTTTGTTTGTACTAGGCTTACCCAAGAATACGTGTACATCGTAGAACTTATCTCGTACTTCTCCTCGTAAACAGTTCTCTAGTTCGATTATAGGAACAAACAAACATGTACATAAGTTACCAACACCTAGATCATCATATGTTCTTTGAGCTTTGATTCCATGCAATTTTACATCGCAATTCCAATTTGTGATTGTTTAGAACTATAATAGTGCAATTTAAATCCATTAAATTGGACATCCAAACAAGACCTAAATTTCTATTTGAATCTTTAAATAAAGAAATCCCTGTTCACAGCCAAACCAATCCCTTACACTTTCTCGAGGAATTTTTAATTCGGTCAAGACTAGAAGTAACATGGGCACCTCGACAAACTCAATCACCTCCTTACAATATCAGTTTCACTAACAACAAACTCTAAATCAAATCATAATAAAACAAAGCAAATATTTAAAGTTAAACACCCCAAATTAATCCACATCATTACACCATAAGTACATTCATCAAGCAAAAAACCCCATTAACATACAAACACACAACGATTGCTCATATCCTTATTCAAATTCCACCAAATTCGATCCCAAAATCCCCAATTCAGACATTCAATTCAGGATTAACGGCAACCTCAACCCTAGCAACACCAGCTCGCTCCTCCGCCGCCTTCGCCACCTCCACCTCGCCGACAATCCTCTCAACCTCCGCCTCTGTCACATCACGCGGCTCGTCGACGAAATTCGGATCGCCGGAGTCGAGCGCGACGGGAGACTCGAGCTCGTTGGAGACGAAATCGTCGGGGCCTTCCCAGGTGAACTTGCCGCCATGGCCGGACTTCGGAGGCGGCTTGTGGACGGGGCCACGGCCGTCGACGGGGTGGCGGTCCATCCGGAGGACGCCTTTGTCGATTAGCTTCCTCTCGGCGTGCTTGAGCGTGTCGGGATCGTGAGTCCGGATCTCGACCTTCTCTAATCGCTTCTTTCCTTCCTCGTCGACGCTGATCGCTCGGAATGTCGCGCTCTCCTTCTTCGCGTCCGCGGTTCTCGCCATCCTTGATTGATTGATTGCTGAGTAGAATAAAACGAGTGTCGGATTGAGTAAAACGGTGTCGTTGAAGTGATCGTTTCCGGCGTTTGGTTTTTGGCTTGGAGAAGACGAAATGGAGCGAAGGCGGTTTATATAGAAAGTTGGAAGAGTGTAGTAGTAGTGTGTATGTAGAAGGTGCTGGAAACGGATTTGTTCGGCACGGGAAGTTTCTGGCACGTCGAGACGTTTCCACGTGTCTCTCAATTTTTTTTTTCCTTTTTTTGTTTGTAGATTTTGATCATTATTCATTTTTCAGGGTGAGGGCGAAGATTGAGTTAGACCGGGGTTCGGTTCCAGTGAAACGGAACAGAATCAGAAAAAATCGACGGTTCTGAAATTGAAACGAAACCGGGAGTTGGTTAGTCCCAGTTCTGGTTTTATATTCCTGGAATTAAAGAATCAATGGAACCGCCAGTTCCGACCTATTACAAAATAAAAAAAATAGTTGCTGTAAATGCAAAATCGCGATGTCGATGGATATGCAAAATCGCGTCCACAATTTCAAGACTGCAGTCGCGGTATTACATTTTCAGGGTTTTTTTTTTATTAAGGTCGGAATCGAAATCAGAACCAATTTCAGAACCGGAAACCAAACCGAGAAATCGTGAGTTAGCTGATTCCGGTTCCGAACTGGCCATACTACTAAAATTGAGCATAACATAATACTCCCAACATGAGTAGGTGTAACGTGAATCCAATCGTATTTTGTATTTCGTGATTAAACTCAATTGATAATTGACTCTGTTTGATTTAGGATAACATATGGAAACAAAAACGAAATAAATTTGGACCATTTTTAGTGTCATAATACATTTATATAAAAAAATCATCCAACAATTTGTACATTGTAAAAGTGAGATAGAAGCATTGTAAAAGTGAGATAGAAAGAAGTGATTTCACCATTTTGTTACCCATCCTCTTGACAGATGAATGATTGAGGTGGAGCAAGCCTTTTTTTACAATGGATAAGAGGTTATGTAAAATAAGTAGATTTTTTTGTCAATATATCATGATATCCGTTTACGTTTTTGTAAATCGCAATCAAACGAGACTTGGGAAAATAAATTGGCATCATAGAAAACGTCAATAAATTTGGGTTCAGAATTGGGACAAGTGCGGGTTGATCGTCGTTTGATTTGTGAAATGTAAAATGTTAACGATGGATCCAGAGTGACAGAGTCTTCTAGTTCGGGGAATAAGAGTGGAGCCTCGAGAAGCATGGATGAGAGAAGAAAGATCCTAGGCCCTTAGGAGTTGGGCTTTCATCTGTTGAGCTGGACCTTTTCATTTATTGGGCTCTTCTTAGCTAGCAAAGAATGCAAACTTGAAACCCGAGTCTCCACAATAAGACCACCACACCCGATTATTTCCAAACTCGGCTTACCCTCCCAGTTCCCACTTCACACAAACGCCACACCACAACCGCCTCTTCCCAAATCCCAATCCACCATTCTCGCCTCAAGCTCAACCAACCACCCCATCAATGGCTTCCACCGCCTCCATCGGAATCTCCAGGCTCCTCCCTCTCTCCTCTTCCACCACCACCGCCGCCGCCCTTTTCCCGGCCACCAGATCCCTCCATTCTAGAAAACTCTCCATCTCCTCCTTCTCCTCCGCCTTCATCCGCCCCCTCAAAGTCAAGCCCCTCCGCAACCACCTCTCCTCCTCCTTCTCCGCCGCCCCAATCTCCGCCTCCCTCTCCGTCGGATCGAAACTCCCCGACGCCACTCTCTCCTACTTCGACTCCGCCGGCGAGCTCCAGACCACCACCGTCTCCGACCTCACCAAATCGAAGAAATCCATCCTCTTCGCCGTCCCCGGCGCGTTCACCCCAACCTGCTCCCAGAAGCATCTCCCTGGATTCGTCGAGAAATCTAGCGAGCTCAAGGCGAAGGGCGTCGATGTCATCGCTTGCATCTCCGTCAACGACGCCTTTGTCATGAAGGCATGGAAGGAGAGCTTGAATGTCGGCGATGAGGTTTTGCTGCTCAGCGATGGGAATGGCGATTTCACTCGTGCGATTGGAGCGGAGCTTGACCTAAGCGATAAGCCGATCGGGCTCGGTGTTAGGTCGAGGAGGTACTCGATGCTCGTCGACGATGGCGTTGTGAAGGTGCTGAATATGGAAGAGGGAGGTGCTTTTACCTCCAGTGGTGCGGAAGACATTCTCAAGGTGCTTTGAGTAAAGAGTGCCTGTAAGGTGTTCGATGAAATGCCAATGTGAATGGCTTCGTTTTAGTTTTGTTTGGATTTGGATACTTTTAGTTGGAATAAAATCACTCTGAATGTTTCTTTTTTCATGTGCTTTGAGTAAATTGAGGATGAACTCTTTCTGATCACTATGAAGAATGGTACTTCTTCGATCTCAGTTTAGAATTCAATCACCTTTTCATGTCAATTGATGATGAATGCCAATTCTTTGTCTGGGTGCATTTTCATTCATGATATGTTTTATATGATATCACAGATGGAATGATTTTTGGATTGTTCTCTTATCAGCACAATTTGGAACTGAAACTGACATTGATGTGTGCAATAGCTAAATCTGTAAATGGAAGAGGGATTTTTTATAGTAAAACTTGTTATGGTTGATTAACAGTTTTTCAGCTTGCAAGGAACCTAGTCTTAAATCTGTTTGATCATCATCTGACCCAATTTATAGGAATTTGTATTTTATAGGAATTTGCATCAATGCAAAGTAGCATAATCAAGGTTGCATCTTAAGCATCTTAATATCTGCATCACTGTCTATGTGAATGTTGCAGAATGCAGCCTTGAGATTTGTGTAAAGGCATTGCAAGGCTCAAGTAACACTTTTGAGGCAAATATTTTTATAATATGAGATCCTTCTCCAAAATGATCAATGAAATCATACCGTATAGTATGAGAAATGGAAGACAAGAACGAACACATGTTCAAACCTTTGTAGTTAGATCTATGTTAAAACACAGTGCTGGATTGGTAGTTTCTTCTTGATGGAGTAGAATTGTCATTTTTTAAACTTAGTTTGATTTTATCTGCATACTTTTAGGATGTAATGCCATAGATCTCCATCTAAAGGGAAACTGTTGAGAAATAAATCTTTTAAAATACTCGTCTTATTGCCAATTGGTTTTAGGATGGAAACCATGGACTTGTGTGCTATACCCGTGCGCGCATGTGTGCTCTCAACCCAGCACGTCCCCGATATATCTACATGGTGTCTCCGATATTTCTTCAGAAACAGAATGAACAAAACGAAGGGGATATCCAATCAAATAGTTGATAATTGTTTGTATAAACTTATAGCTTCTAGAATTAGATCAGTATCACATAGAAGCGTTGATAATTGTTTGTATAAACTTATAGCTTCTAGAATTAGATCAGTATCACATAGAAGCTATGAGTTTGTTTGTACAAAGGGTTTGTACAAAGGTTGATGGAATTAAGATCATGCTTGAGGAATGAATGGCTTGGATGGACATGAAGTAAGCGGAGGAGATGATTATATATAGGATCGATTTTCTTGGAGAACAAGTTTGCTTGAAGAGCAAGTTATTGAATTGAAAAGGCGTTTAATTCGACCACAACTCACAAAGGCCGTTTATCAAAAAGTTAGAAAAAGTTAAAGAGACGTGGACGTGGCTGCGCACTTGGCGTATTGCTATTTTCATCTTCCACTCTTCTCCTCTCTACATAAACTTCTACACCTCTCTTTTCTCTCCACACACTCTCAATTCCTCCGCTCTCGAACTCTCAAAATCAGATCTAGATACTCATCCATGGCGACCATCGCTTACGTCAAGGCCAGGCAGATCTACGACAGTCGCGGCAATCCCACTGTTGAGGTTTCTCTCATTCTCTCATTCTCTTACGCCGATAATTTCCTTTTTTCGGTTTTTGCTGTTGAATGTGAAAAGCGTTTGGGGTTGCCGAAGCTTCAATTGTCGATTAGATTGATACTCGGACGTCGGAACGGAATTGTGTTTCGTTATTTAAAAGAAATTTTTGATTGAGTTTGAGTAATTTATGACTGACTCGTTTTTTCTCCTAATTCCGGGTTCATGATCCGTCGTTTTGAAGAATCAATGTCGATTTTGTGTTTTATGATTGATCGTCTTTGTTCTACATGTTATGATCAATCGATAGGCTGATGTGGGACTATCAGATGGGACTTTTGCAAGAGCTGCCGTGCCTAGTGGTGCATCCACTGGTAATCCACCTTGTGTATTATTTTAATCCACTGATAATCTCTGATTGTGATGCTTTTTTCAACAAATTTTTTTTTTTTTTTTTTTTGCAGGAGTTTATGAAGCTCTTGAGCTCAGGGATGGAGGGTCTGACTATCTTGGGAAGGGTGTTTTGAAGGTGAGGTTTGAAGTAATAGTACTTTTGATTTGATCTTCTTCCCTGAGGATTGTCTGTCTAATGATATATTTTGTTCATAATTGTAGGCTGTTAATAATGTGAATTCAGTCATTGGCCCAGCTTTGGTTGGCAAGGTGAGTAACTAATGATCTGGTGAAGTTTTCAGTAGTAGAACCTTGTATTAATTACTAGTAGAACTTGAGATTACTTGTTCATCCAAATGAGAGACTCTGCATTTGTAGTGTGTAGTGTTTTCTATTTGTGTAGTCCTTGTGGCATATGTAATTAATTTATTACTTGATCAAATTGTACAGGACCCAACTCAACAAACTGACATTGACAACTTCATGGTTCAAAAACTTGACGGAACTGTGAACGAGTGGGGTTGGTGCAAGCAAAAGGTATCTTATTTTACCCAATTTTCATGAACAATATGCATACTTGCTATCTGGGACAATGATAGCTCGATTTCAAAATAGTAATTTGCTATACTATGTGAACTAATTTTTAAGTTTTTCTTTTCATTCAATTGTAGCTTGGAGCAAATGCCATATTGGCGGTTTCTCTAGCTGTTTGCAAGGCTGGTTCCATGGTCAGGAAGGTTCCCTTGTACAAGGTACTCGCACTACCAACTTAATAGATGATTGTGTTCTTATTGCGTTTGCAAAGTACTATTATTTGCATGGATGTTGGGCCTGACTCATGAGCTGGGGACAAATGACCTTTTTATTTTCCATTTTGAACCTCTTGAATTTTACACCTAACATTGAAAGGATTGAATGCAGCACATTGCTGAGCTTGCTGGAAACAAGAAGTTGGTCTTGCCTGTCCCTGCCTTTAATGTCATTAACGGTGGATCACATGCAGGAAACAAGCTTGCTATGCAGTTGCATGTTTTTTCTGTTAACTGTGATTGTTTTGCTAGCATGATTATTTCACAAGTATTAACATATTTGTGCTTACAGGAATTCATGATCCTTCCTGTGGGAGCTTCCTCCTTCAAAGAGGCCATGAAGATGGGAAGTGAAGTATATCACCACTTGAAGGTAATTAAAATGACACTATGTGATTTATACTAAATACTAAGTGTTTTGTCTATATATCATTATCCATTTTCACAACTAATTTATTCAGACATATGTTACATAGTTTTACTAGCATGCCTATAATAAACTTTTTTAGTGGTATGAATATTTTACTAACACCAGAAGAAACTGGGCTACATCATCAGGAATTGCATCATTTAACTTTTGAATAGCCTTATCATCTCAACCGATTATAGTCAGGGGATCCTGGCAGTAACAGCTCTTAACTTATCTTTATGTTGATTGAAAACTTGCTGCTGCTGTGCTTATTTGGCAAATACAGTGTCATTAAGAAGAAATACGGTCAAGATGCAACAAATGTCGGTGATGAAGGTGGCTTTGCACCCAACATTCAGGTCAGCTATGTTCCATTGTTTGTCTGGCTGCAAAATTTCATTTTAGTGGCACTAAAGCATTCAAATTCTGCTATTTATTTCAGGAGAACAAGGAAGGTCTTGAATTGCTCAAGACAGCTATTGACAAAGCAGGCTACACTGGCAAAGTGAGTTTCTTGAAACACAGTTCTTATTTTTCTGCGACATCACTTTGCAGATTCATTATGTTAACTTGATATTGACCCCTTCCATCAGGTGGTGATTGGAATGGACGTTGCTGCATCTGAATTCTACAAGGAGGACAAGTCCTATGACTTGAACTTCAAAGAAGAGGCATGTTTTGATCACATTCATCGATTACTCTAGACGATATTGCTTAATCTAACTACTGCATTTGGGCAAGATTAAATTGCAACTATGGAAGTACTGAGTTGTTATTGTTCCTTCACTTATTTACAGAACAATAATGGATCACAAAGGATATCTGGTGAAGCCCTTAAAGATCTTTACAAGTCTTTTGTGTCTGAGTACCCAATTGTGTCCATTGAAGATCCATTTGACCAAGATGACTGGGAACACTATGCCAAGATGACCACAGAAACTGGGGAAAAAGTACAAATTGTGGGTGATGATCTCTTGGTCACAAACCCTAAGGTTTGCTGCATCTCCTTGCTTGATCTTATTACTCTATTTTTGCATCACAGATTAACTACATATCAATTCTAACATTTATTTATACCTCAGAGAGTTGAGAAGGCAATTAACTCAAAAGCCTGCAATGCCCTTCTCCTCAAGGTAAACCTATCTTATTTTTCTTCTTTTCTAGGGATTCAATTTTATAGTTTTGACAACAAAATTTGTACTTATTTCCATGCGAGCAGGTCAACCAAATTGGTTCTGTGACTGAGAGTATTGAAGCTGTGAGAATGTCTAAGCGTGCCGGATGGGGTGTTATGGCCAGCCACAGGAGGTAACTCATACAAATATTAATGCTCAAGTTCCCATGTAATTCTTTTCTTTTATGCAACTTTTTATGGTAACTAATTTGACCTTACCTCTGTACGAATCGAATGCAGTGGTGAGACTGAAGACACATTCATCGCTGATCTCTCCGTTGGTCTAGCCACGGTAATTTATAAGTCTTTGCCATTTTTTACTGACTTCTTTTCAACCAGAATATCTAAAAAAAGCTGCTTAAACTGATAATTGTATCATGTACATTTTCTAGGGTCAAATCAAGACTGGAGCCCCATGCAGGTCCGAGCGTCTAGCCAAGTACAACCAGGTTTGCATCCAAGCCAATATAATGTGTATATACACTAAGGGTGCGTTTGGATCACACCATTTGATGCATTATCTAAAATTCAGGATTTAATGCATTAAATGATGTGATCCAAACGCACCTTAAGGGCCTGTTTAGATCGCACATTATAATGCAAAACCATTATAATGCGCTTCTACCAAAAAAAAAAAAACCATTATAATGCGCGATCCAAACAGGCCCGTAATACTAGCCAATGTAAGGGTTCTAATGTTCGGGATTTTCTTTGTCGTAAAACCAGCTCTTGCGTATTGAAGAGGAGCTTGGATCAGATGCTGTGTATGCAGGAGCTAGCTTCCGCAAACCAGTTGAGCCTTACTAAGGTGAAGAGCTTTTCGAGTAAGGGCTTTCGCGAGGCATCACTAAAAAAAGGGTCCTCCTTTGTTGAATAAGATTGTTAGCTGAATAAAACTTATGCTGAAATTTTGTTTGTGAGAACTTTCAAGCCGAACAGTTTTGAGGTTTTTGGAGTCAAGGAGTGTATTAATCTCAGTTTTGTTTAAAGTAATTTTGAATGCATCTACAATAATCTGTCAAGTTCAGTTTCCTCCCTTCCCCATGAGCCATGGGATCAAATGTTTGACGAAATTTGATTGAACCATATTCAACCAATTTAGAATAGTGAATTTCGTTACACCGTGAGACTTGATTATGATAGAGTTCTTTTATGTTCATTCTATTACACATTCTAATTGCGATCAAAAAAAAATTACACATTCCTAAACCACATCCATCATAGATTGATTAAGAAGAGCAATTTGATTGCTGAAAATTGAGCTTAGACTAGATTTCTTCCACTTTTGACCCTAGAAAATAAATTATTTTCTATCACATTGGATAAGAAGATACCAAAAACTTTTAGTTTACTGAAAATTGATTACTGAAATTTTGATAAGAAGAACAATTTGATTACTGAAAATTGAGTTTTTATAAAATATAAGAGGAATACAAACGTATTATTTGTCTAGGAAATTATACATATGCTCAATGTGAAAACAGCTCATATTCAGTTACAAATCTTTTTTTTAGTAGGAAAAGATTCGGTATACCGGATAGGCACAATACTACCGAAAAGCCGTGAAAACGGCAGCCGGATAAACCGATAAACAAGACTAAAACGGCAGTCGAATTTTATTTTAATGGTAGGATTGGATTGTATTTTTAATGTTTGTTAATTGTATTTTTAATGTTTGTTAAGATTAATAACAAAAAAAAATTAAAAAGAAATCTGCAGGCTGTGGGGTTCGAACCCACGCGCACTTATGTGCAGAAGATCTTAAGTCTTCCCCCTTAACCACTCGGGCAAACCTGCTTGATGCCTCTTATTTCTTAAAACTTGTACATATACTTATAATGTTACTCCATTTGCGAATTAATTTAAAGTTCAACTCCATTTGCGAATTAATTTAAAGTTCAGCCTCGTGTAAGAATTAACAATAATGGAGCTAAACCAATAAAATATATTGAATATGTATCACAACCGTGATGTACCTCATCTATGACTATAATCATATTTTTTTTAGAATCTGTTCCTCCAGAAAAAAAAAAGCATATAATTCCTAATAAAAATTCCTCACTATATAAAAATGCAACAAATTATTTTCAAATAAGAATTCTTATTAGGTTAGAAAAATCTGATATACTTCTCTATACAACATATCACATTACCTAGTTATAATGTTGAGTGACATAAGTAAGTCTAATAAAAATATCAGAGATTGTTGAATTAAATTAAAAAAAAAAAAGTTGATTTTTTTTTTTATTATTACTATCAAGTTTGTTTACTTTAGTCCTTAGAGCCTTTCTTCTCCTCCTCCTTTTTCCAAGTTACATTCAAATATCTAACTAACATTACAACAATACAACACAGTTCTTCAATCAAACTAAATCCAACTAGAAGCACACTCCTTTTTAATACTAGTTCTTTCCAAAACCTTTCTAACTTCTGCAGCATCATCCCATTGCTGCAAATCAACATACATGTTATAAAGCAACACATAAGGAGCACAACTTTCTGGTTCAAGCTTCATTAACTCATCAGCAGCAACTCTGGCTAACTCAACATTGTTATGCAACCTGCAAGCATTCAAAAGTGCACCCCAAACAGTCTTATCCATCTTATCACAAGGCAAGCTATAAATCAAATCCATGGCCTCCTGCAACTGCCCAAACCGAGCAAACAAGTTCACAATCGCGGCAAAATGTTCAATCTTTGGTTCAATTCCGAAATCAGAAATCATGGATTCAAAATACTTTCTTCCTTCTTCCAGCAGCCCAGCATGAGCGCACGCATTTAAAACCGAAACGAATGTTATTTGCGTAGGGCTTACTTTCAGCTTCTTCATTGATTCAAAAATCTGCAATGCTTGTAACGCGTATCCATGGGATGCGTATGCGTCGATCATTGCATTCCAGGTGATGACATTTTTCTGGAATTTTGTCATTTCAAAGATTGTTTTCGCATCAGTTAATGCCCCACATCTTGAATACATTGTCACAAGGGCATTGTTTAGAGGCATATCTGGAATTACTGTTTTACTCACCATTTGATGGATTTGCATACCGAAATCCAAGGTCACAAGACTCGTCGAAACGCTAAGAATTGAGGAGAATGTGTGTCTATCAGGCTTTTCTCCTTCTTCTAGCATCTGCTTAAACAGATTGATTGCTCCTTCATAATTTCCATTACTCTCAAACCCTGCAATCATGGAATTCCATGAAACCACACTCTTTCTCGGCATTTTTTCAAAGTAATAAACAGCAAGTTCCAAGTTCCCCATTTGTGCATGACCAGAAACCATAGTGTTCCATGATATTACATCAGGATTCGGCATCCATGAAAAGATCTCTGAAGCTTTCTCCATATCCAGCCTCTGAATATAGCCTGCAAGCACAGTGTTCCAAGAGAAAACATCTCGTTCCGGCATTTCATCGAACAACTTCCTAGCGGAAACCATGTCTCCTGATCTCACATGACACATGATCATAGTATTCCATGACACCAGATTCCTCACAAACATTCTCTTCTCCCCACCCTTAAATGAGAAAACTGGAATCTGATCAAAAAGGCTTTGAGCTTCATTAATCCTTCCTTGTTTACCATACCCAGCAATTAAAGTATTATAAGCATGAACCAAATCCTCATTCCCACCATTACATTCTTCAGCAACAGTGCAGAGGATCTTCCCAGCCTTGTCTAACTCGCCATTTCGAATCAAACCTGATACCAACGCTCTCAACGAAACGCTATCTTTAAAAGGCATTGTCTTGAACCATTCAATTGCACTCACTACATCACCATTCTGTAAGAACCCAGTGATCATGGCATTCCAAGACACACCATCCTGTTTAGGCATAGCACGAAAGAGGCCAATCGCTACATCCATCCTTCCGATTTTCGCATATCCACTCATAATCGTGTTCCATGAAACCAAATCCCTCTCCAGCATTCGATCAAACAAGCTTCGACCCTCCTCCACAAATTGAACCCCACACCCATGGCAGGAAACATAGCCTGAGATCATAAGATTCCATGAAACAACATCTCTATCTCTCTCAGGCATTTCGTCGAACAGGTTTCGTGCAATTGAGATCTCCCGCCTTTTCACATACCCACTTATCATTGAGTTCCATGTCAAACTGTTTCTTTCAGGCATTTCGTTGAACACTTGGCGGGCTTCATCTAGCTGGCCCACGCGAATGAAATTTGATATTCTGGTGTTCCAAGCTCGAAGATTTGAACTTGTAATGGAGCAAGCTCTGGACGAATAGGTGGAGATTGTAGCAAAGAATATGTTGTTAAATTGGCTCAAAGCTCTGATTCGTTGAACAATGAAGCAATTCATCTATCATTTGAATTGCTCTTAGTGGGAATCGTTTGAATTCTGCTTTCTTCTCATCTATTGTGGAGATTGCAGATTGGATTTATGGTAACATAAAGGCCAGGAATCGTTGGAGCTCAGTTTTTCCTAATCTCTGTCTCTGTGTGTCTCTGTTCAAGCAAATTTTGTTCTTTTGGAACAATTTATATAGGCCTTATTCTACTTTTTATTCGAAAGTATTTACCTTTTTGTAATAAAATGCTTTCATTTAACTCGAAATATGTAAATATATTTACACGTTTTAAAAAAAACAAAAAAAATATTTTTGGATAAGACTTAAGCGAAACAAATTTTAGGCACATGGACATGCTGAATATTGTTGAAATGAGATGATGTATACTGTGATTTTATTTTAAAATAACCTGTAATAATATCAAGTATTTATTTATAATTAATAATAAAATAAATTTTAAAAAAGTCAATATATATAAAGATCTTTTTTTTGTTTTTGTAAGATTTTTTTAGGATAGCCCAAGTACTATTGGACTAGCCTAGAGTACTCGTAAATGAATAAGAATTAGTTTACTAACCAATTCTAAGAAAGAGATGCTCGAACCTGAGACCTCTTGCACATTGGCAAGAGGCTCAACCGTTGAGCCATGAGCAGTTGCTCTAAAGATCTAGTTTTATTAGAGTTGGCATAAAAACTCTATAAATAGAATTTGAACAATTTTGAGTGTTAAATGAATAATGAACGACCACCATTTCGAAGACTCTACTATTTTTTCTTTGTTGAATCTACTCACCTATTTCTAGAATGCTCATATCTTAAAGAAACAGTGAAACATGTTAACATAGATATCCTAAAGACCATAAACCGCATCGGAAGCACCTATAGAATTTTTTCACATACCCTGAACCAAATCAGAAATGAGTTAAATAAAAACCAATTAATAGAATTAATGACAACATGGTGGTGCATATGACACATAAGAAATCAAACAATTGTTAACCAACAAGGAAGCAACATAATAACCAAATATGAAGACTATGTGAAACAACAGATTCAAAATTGGCAAAGAACAAAGAATTTTGAAGTAGAGGAAGATGATAAAGCAAATTATCAACATAGTGCAGTCAAAAAAAGACGACGTCGAAACAAGGATACTAAATGGTCAAAACCATCACATGGTGTAATCAAGATTAACTTTGACAGATCAAAACGAAAAAGTGGCATGACAACCACAAAATATGTCATGAGAAAAAGACAAGGACAACTAATACATTTAGATGCCCAAAAAAATCAAGAATGGAGCACAATCCAAGCGGAAATGATGAGACTTTATCTTGCAGTAAAGGAAGCGAGGAAATAAGTTTTTTCGAAAATTGAAATTAAAGGAGATAAGATCACTGTAATTAAAAGCAATCCAAGGGGATAAACTTGCCCTTGGCCAATCGAAATGCAAATTACAAACACTCGTCTTAACCTGCTCTTTTTCGAAGACGTTAAACTTAATCATGTTCCTCAGCACGGAAACTTGGTTGTTGATGCAGTGGTAAGATTGATAGATTCTACCACCTGTGAACAAATTAGAATCAATCTAGAGTTTCGAGCTCTCATCCGAAAGGATGTAATAAGATAATTTTATCATCCTAAATAGATTTAGTTTGTTCTCTCCGTATTTACTAATAATTTTTTCTTGGGAAATTCCGCGTGGTGACCCTGAAGTTTTGCAAATTCCGCGTGGTACAAAAGATTTTTCGGAATTCCGCATGGTGATCTCGAGGTTTTGCAAATTCCGTGTGGTAGCCTCCAATTATTATAAAAGCTAAAAGTATTTAAAATTTAACCCTATTTTCTTACTTAATTGCATAAAATCACCTTTACTTTATTTATTTTTATAAAAACTACCTAATTTTAAAGTTTGGTTCAAATGAAACAAATTCTTATCCTGAAACGAATGCACTTTTCCTAGTTTATAGTGCACTTTTTCTATTTCGGAGTACACTTTTTCGCATTTGCACTTTTCATACTTTGTAGTGCACTTTTCTTATTTTTTGTAGTGCACTTTTTCATATTGCACTTTTTCTATTTTTTAATGCACTTTTTTTATAAAAAGAAAAAAAGTGCACTACTAACTATGAAAAGTGTATTCGTTTTACGTTTTAGGATAAGAGTTTGTTTCATATGAACCAAACCCCCTAATTTTATTACTTTTAGAAAAAAAATTTAAAAAACTTAAAATTTACAAATAAATAATGACACTACATATTATTAATTAAATAAATCACCACGTTTTCATTGTTTTTTAAATTAACCATTTAGAATTTCTATCACCATTTTTTATATCCAATTTCTATCGCCATTTTCATACATAATATTTAATTCTCTTTTATTAAATTCCTCTTTATCTATTTATATGCAAAATAGTTTATAAAATCAAATTTACAATTAAATATTTATAAAATTATTTTTATATAATATTTTATTTTATTTCTTATTTATCTATTTTTTCTTATTTTTTCTTTTACATCCATGAATTTACTTTTGAGTGTAAATTTATTTCTTCTAAGTATTATTGTGGTATTTCTAATCTAAAAAACAATCTCATTTTTCTAAAAAAATATATTTATGAATATCCTATTTATAATAAAAAAATCAAATTTAAGTCCTAGCCATGTTTGAAAAGGTTGATTTTTTTTATAAAATTTCATGGGCTTTTGATAATATAAAAACGTGATAGAAATTCTAAAAGGTTGATTTAAAAAAAAGGGGTGATTTTTTTTAATAATAATATGTAGTGTCATTATTTATTTCTATATTTTTAATTTTTAATTTTTAATTTTTTTTCTAAAAGTAATAAAATTAGGTAGTTTTTATAAAAAAAATATAAAGTAAAGGTGATTTTATACAATTAAGTAAGAAAATAGGGCTAAATTTTAAATACTTTTAGCTTTTATAAAAATTTGAGGCTATCATACGGAATTTGCAAAACCTCAAGGTCACCATGCAGAATACTGAAAAACCTTGTGTACCACATGGAATTTGCAAAACTTTGGGGTCACCACACAAAATTTTAGTTTTTTCGTTAAGATTTATTAATTTACAATAAAATTTTAGAACTTCACCTGTAGAGTTTTGAATAAATTTCACCGTAATAAGACCGTCCTTTATGGTCTAATTTTAATGTAAAAAAATGTGTCAATTTTAATAAATGACAAGTTTGGTGATGTGCTAAATGTTCAACGATTTTATTTTTTTAGATTTGACTCATACTTCTTTATTCATAATACAGACAATGGCACATTGTATGTTTTTATTAGCACATGTTTGGCATATGCAAAATATGTGCTAGGCCAAAATCCCAAACACCACTTATGGTTAATATTTTCACTCAACCAATTACAAGTTACAACTACCAATTTCTAAATAAAGTTCTCTTGACAAGAACGGAAAAGAAAGTTCTAACACGACTGCTCTCCTTCTTACAACCAGAAAAAATAAAATAAAAACTCAACTAGTGTATAAAATAGAAAATAAATAATTTTAAAAATATGAAAAAAAATTATTTTTATATATAAAAAAATCTTTGAATACAGAGTATCTGGACTCGATTGTGGCGCGGCTCAGGGCGAAGAAATTATTTTTATACTGTAACTGCAATCTGTTATTACCAAAATTAAATCATAATTTTCCCACAGTATTAGCGAAAACCGAATCTACTATTTCCTCTCTCTCTTCGATAATCATCTTGGAGAGAAATCGGAATTCAGGAAAAGCAAGCATTTGAGCAGGAATCGTGGTTGTGATTTGATCGGGTGGAGTTTGAGTTTGGTGGAATCAATAGGAGAGGTGGAGATCTTTACTGTGTACATTAATGGCGGATTCGTAGGGTTTTGGAGCTCGTTGATTCCAGAAATTGCTCAGGTTTTTCTATGGAAATGCCGGGGAAGAGATCTAGCTATTCGTTGCTCAGCCAAGTCGAAGATCAGCCTGTAGCGAAGTATCCCGGAGGGAATTTGTACGAGTCGAACTCCGGCGAGAGAGGGAAGATGAAGAGCGAGAGGAGTTTGGATTGGGAGGCGGTTTCGGATCATCGGAACCGGATCGCGTCGATTGGACTTCAGAGGCAGAGTAGTGGGAGTAGCTTTGGCGAGAGCTCTCTCTCCGGAGATTATTACATGCCGTCTATCTCGGCTCCTACCAGCGATGACGGATTCAGCTATTTTCAGGATATTGGGGGAGGTCAAGGGGAGTTGAGGTACAGGGGAGCTGAAGGATCCGGTGGCGTGGGAGGCGGAGGCGGCGGTGGAGGATCTTCGTCGTCGAAGAGCTGGGCCCAGCAGACGGAGGAGAGTTACCAGTTGCAATTGGCTCTGGCTTTGAGACTCTCGTCGGAGGCGACCTGTGCTGATGACCCTAACTTTTTGGATCCTGTGCCTGACCAATCGGCGTCCCGGTCATCGTCTCTGGCGTCTGCAGATTCCGTTTCTCATCGTTTTTGGGTATGCCCCCCCCCCCCCCCCCCCCCCCCCCCCCCCCCCCCCCTTCAATGACGGCGATTGCATGCTTTGATGTGATTTATTTTAGGCTGTCTCAATTAAGGAAGAAATTAGGGTACGTAGGGTTTTGCTTGGTACATTAAATCACTAAACTTGACTGTTTCTGGAGTATGGAAGCAAATGAAGCCGAACGATGCTTGGAGTTATGGTTGATGACATGACTGACTGGATGGCATATTGATAGTGTTATGGTTGATGAAATGATGGATGGGATGGCATATATCACCGCTTCTTGGAGTTATGGTTCTATTTATAGTTAAATGTGTAGCATTTGTACATGATTTTTTTACTTTGCCCCCTAATTATTTTTGGTTACCTTGTTAATGTGGCTGTACAACCGGGTAATGAACTGACCCAACTACGAGAGGATATTGTCTGATTTGTTTTTAGTGCTGAACAATTGAAAAAGGCTTCACTTTGCTAGTTTTTTTATGGTTAATTTTTGTACATAAGAAAAGATTTTCTAGGAATACAGTTTGACTTATTCGAAGTTGTGATGAATGTCAAATGATTCAATGCAATTAGGGGTTTAATTCAGAGGTTTGTAATCCTTCACTAGGGTAACGGTTTTTATTATATGATTTAGCTGGAACTTGTTTTTTAGTTCACACATTATCTTGATGCAAATTAGGTTCTTTTGATTGAATTACATGTGAAGAATCCTTTTTTCTTTTTTTTTTCTGCATTGCACAGGTGAATGGCTGCTTATCATACTTTGACAAGGTTCCTGATGGGTTTTACCTAATTCATGGGATGGATCCATATATATGGACTGTATGCAATGACATACAGGACAATGGTCGAATGCCTTCAATTGAAACACTAAAGTCTGTTGATCCTAGAGAAGATTCTTCTGTTGAGGTGGTCTTGTTTGATCGACGTAGTGATTCCAGATTGAAGGAATTACAGAACCGGGTACACAGTATATCACGTAGTAGTATCACCACAGCAGAAGTAGTTGATCAGCTGGCAAAACTGGTGTGCAACTGCATGGGGTGAGTTATCTAGGATGTGTATTTACCTCAAGTATCATATCTGAATGACATTTCCTTTCCATAGATTTTGGGTTTCATTTATTAAAAATATTCTCTTCATTTTATTCAAGGGGTGCAGCTTTGACAGGAGAGGAAGAATTTGTTCCAAACTGGAAGAGGCATAGTGACAATCTTAAGGACTGCTTGGGATCTGTTGTGATTCCGGTTGGTAGTATACCTGTTGGTCTTTGTAGACACCGTGCCCTTCTTTTCAAGGTAAGAGTCTTCCCTGTCTTTCATACTCGTTCATCAATGCAATTAAATTTGCAACTCCAGTGCATTCTTTCTCAAATACATCACATTATCAATTTTGATAGTTGGAAAGCTCATACTCTAATCTATGGTTTTTGCTTCTAAAGTACACTTTGCTATGGAAATGTATCGCTTACTTTTGGTTCTCTGAATTGTTCAATAAAATATTTTTTATGGAAGTTGTGGCATTTTGTCTTCAGCTATATGTTGTGTATTTATAGTAGTATATGATCAAGGGGAACATAGTTTCTCTCTCATCTTGAAGTATGGAGTTTTGTCTTCATCTATTTTTTGTGTATTTATGATCACAGGGAACATGGTTCCTCTGATCTCGGATGTGTCATTGACATTGTAGATTAGTAGGGTTGTAAGCAGATCCTAATAAAGGATAAAATACTTACTTAGCATGGGTAGAAAGAATTCACTAACTTTGTTAACTTTGGCAGGTCCTTGCTGATACAATTGATTTACCTTGTCGAATTGTGAGAGGCTGCAAATATTGCTCTAGAGATGATGCTACATCTTGTCTAGTACGTTTTGGACTTGATAGGTAAGCTTAACAGTTTACTTCTTAAACTATCAAGTATCAACCATGTTAGCTAGTCTTTAGGAGATATCAGATATTGTGCTTGGATTATACTAGAAGACATTGCTTACTGAAACATAGATTATCATAATTCTTAATTGCTTACTTGCTATAATTGTTTTGGTGAGCCAAACGTGATGCTCTTGCTGTTATATCGTTTCATTACTTTCATATGTATTATTCAAAATAGTAAATACATTGCCTGTGTATTTGATGTTTAGTAGATAATTTTCTACGAGGTGAGCGACAAAATGCAAGGTTAAGATAATGCTTGGCTTGTTTTAGGATCCAAGGACTGGCTTCACTCTTGAATTTATATAGGTATTAGCATTAAGTTAAACAAGAGTGAGTTGTACAAGTCAGAATCTGTTTGCATCCCATTATATGTTCCGGAGATGCTTTCTAATATTACTATGCATCAAGTAATATTTGTACTATCTCTTAGACATGGTTTCTATATTAGTTCTGCATGGAAGGCTATATTTACTCTACTTGTGAGTTATTTTTCATCCGTTCTTCGAAGCTCACACTTGTTTAGGGCCGATCCAAGAATTCTCTTAATGGGCTTCCTTGCGAATTATTTAGATGTGTATCTGCTACATTGCGTTCCGGGTGGCTTAATGATGGGTAGTGGGTTTGAACAAATCATATACTTTTTTATTTTCTAAGAATTGGGTTCAACAAGCTTCCTTCTTTACAATGTGGATTTGCTTTTACTCTTTGATTTCTCTTATGTGATGTGCGTATGATTCAGGGAGCATCTGGTTGATTTGATTGGTAATCCAGGCTGCTTATGTGAGCCTGACTCTATGCTCAATGGTCCATCATCCATCTCAATTTCTTCACCATTGCGGCTTCCTCGATTTAAACAAGTTGAACCCAGTATTGATTTCAAAGCACTAGCCAGAGAGTACTTTTCTGATTGTCAGTCTCTTAATCTTGTATTTGAGGAGGCTTCCACAGGTGATTGATGTGATTCGTAGGATTTATGGCTAGAAAATCTGATTTAATTTCTTGCATATGTTTCTATGCATTTATTTTATATAATTTTTTTTTGTATATGAATCTGCGTTAAAAATGAAAAAGGAAGTCTGGTTTAATTATGGCGTGACATGCTATTTGCTTGGAGAAAAGGGATACAAGAAAAAAATGCCACCAAATGTCTAATTTATGACCGGAAATAGGTATACATTAAACAAAAGTACAACATAATAGCACATTTGCTGCAAGTTGCTATTGATGTAACTTTGTACATGATTGCTGGGATGGAAATTTTGCGAGTTCTAAGCTTCTATCCCTTTATTTGAGAAAGTTCCACTTGCAAGCATAAAGCATTAGAGTCTGAGAGTGACGAGCAAAGTTTTGAACACTATTGAAAAACTAGAGTACCCCATACATGTTACCTTTTTATTAATGTTTGATTTAAGATTTTAATAGTTCGTGTTCACAAGTGTTCTAAGACCAATCATTTGCCAAAGAATCTCCATTTAGATATCTTCTGCTGAAATTGTAATTGCTTGATAAATTTAATGATAACTTGATAGAGAGCACGATAATTATTTTTTTGTTGAAATGCTAGTTAAATGAGCAAGCGTAATGTTGTTAATGATGTGCTGAGGTTTACTTGAGTTGTTCTATTTATTTTAAGCATGAAATCAAGATTTGGGGTTGGAACATATACCAGACTATCTAATATTTGGTTTGTGATATTATATGTTGCCTTCTCTACTTATCAATAGTCATCATGGATTTAAAACATTATGTGTAGCTGTTAGTATTATATTAACAGTAAGCTTATTCATAAAAAGTGTAATATGTTACCTTTTAGGGGCTCTTGATTTGAAATTCATTTTTTCATGTAAATCACATGTCTACTTTAAAAAAAAGGCCACATTTCTGCCACATAGCTTAACTGGTCTTATGCATACTTGCTTCTTTTTGTTTATGTATCGTACTCGATTTAATGATAGCTATCATATCATATGGGCATTCAGGCATTCAGCTGCATTTATGGAAAGTTAATCAAGCTATGATTAATTTAGTTAGGTATTTTCCTTGTATGTTTTGCAATATGAGAGTCATGATTCCTTCTCTTGTAAATTTTGTTACAGGTGCTTTTGCTAAAGAAGGGGTGCCTCAGTTACAGCTGACATCAATAACCTCCCAAACAACAGCTCATGATAGAAAACCTGACTTGTTTGATTCTTCTGATAATTTACAAAATGTTATGCCGCCTAATGTTGCTACAAAGCCTGTACCTGTCACTGCAAATATGAGTATCCAACAATTTCTAGCATCCAGCAGCATGCAGATACTCGAGGGAAATGATCTACTTCTAAGTGATCCAATGAGGGACATCAACCTGCATCTTGAAGATTTAGTGATTCCATGGAGTGAAATTGATTTGAAAGAAAGGATTGGAGCAGGTTATCTGACCTCTTGTCTCATTCATGCTCAACTTTTTTTAGTAGTGTTTTCCCCATAATTTTGTCTCATTGTAATGTTCACAGTTTAACATCTTGCCCCAAAGGGTAGTTGTGGACTTTAAAGGAACTTAATCCTATCTGCTTGATGGTGAACTAACAGAAAATTCTTATCGTTAATGATTCTATGCTTGCAGGTTCCTTTGGAACTGTTCATCGTGCTGAATGGAATGGTTCGGTGAGTGTCTTTTCTTACTGATATGGAACTTATGGCATTTGAAACTTTAGCTGTTATTCTTGAAGGTATTGTGATGTTTTCTGTTTTTATGCTATTCATTATTATTGTAACCTGTTCGTGATTAGCGCTTTCCAAACAGTTCAACAGGATCAAATTAGCTTTAAGCTAATCATATCTACCCTGCTACAGCCATTTACTAGAACGATGACTATGTATGCTTTGGCTGCATTGTCCTGCTAAAGGATGTGCTATGACTTAGTATGATCATAGTACTGTATCTAAGGCAATGTGTTTATAACTGAGCTTGTAGAGTTCTTAGACAAAGGTATTATCAAAGCAGACATGCAAGGACTGGGACAAACCAGGTATTTGGGTTAATGGATTACTGACAAGGTGCCTGGGTAGTACATGTCTGTCCCGAAAAAGCAGTTGTGACTTGTGCACTAGTCTGATTCTGGTCACCCGATTAGTCAGTGGGTCATACCAGACAAAATAACTGCCAAAATTTTATACTAGAGGAGGGAGTGGAAGTGTAGCTTTTAAATTCTTCAAATCCAAGGGTAACTGTCAAGGACACAATTGATAATTCATGATGATAATCAATGATCTTTCAATTGTTTACTAATTTTTGCATCATTAATGTTGTTTTCTGTAATATTCTTATCATTTTTAATTGGTAAGGTTGGTAAAATCTTTGATCCAAAATTTTGTATATGGCTCCACCAGAAACAATCAGCAATTTAGGGTAATATAAAAGGAGTATGATTGTTTTTTTCTTCTGTAAATTGATCTATCACATGCTATATCCAATTTAGAAACTAAAGTTCTTTTGGGTAGCATTTATATTGTAAACAAAGGAGTTTCTGTTATAAGATAGTCTTCCATGTGCAGGAAGTTGCTGTGAAAATCTTAATGGAACAAGATTTCCATCCAGAACGTGTCAAGGAATTCTTAAGAGAGGTATGGCTTATTTTGGAATTCTCACTGTAGGATGAGCCGATGAGAAGCAAATTTTCATTGCCTTCACATCTATCATCGACACCTAATGATTTTCCTTAAAATTCTTAGGTGGCAATAATGAAAACCTTGCGGCATCCAAATATTGTTCTATTTATGGGCGCCGTTACCCAGCCGCCTAACTTGTCAATAGTGACAGAATATTTATCAAGGTTGGTGATGATTCTACCATCTCAGTCAGAGTTGCTTGATCTTACACCTATTTAAAAATTAAATTATCCTTCTAAACTATCGGTTTGGTTTCAACTACAGGGGTAGTTTATTCAGGCTCTTGCATAGAAGTGGTGCTAGGGAAGTGCTGGATGAGAGACGTCGACTAAGTATGGCTTATGATGTGGTAAGCATGTGACATATTTTGGAGGTTTCAGTTTTCTTCTTCTGACTCTTTAGTTCCATCATTATATTATAAATCAGCAAGCTGCTCTAATTTTTAAGTTTCATCGCTCTTCATTAGCTTTGATCAATCGATTTGTCACTTCCTCTGCAGGCGAAGGGAATGAACTATCTTCACAAGCGCAATCCCCCCATTGTTCATAGGGATCTCAAGTCTCCTAATCTGTTGGTGGACAAAAAATATACCGTGAAGGTAAAGTTCGAAGTGCTTAAAATATCTTTGACAAATTTTCTTTGTTCCAGTTTAGTATAGTTCTGTTTGTCTCATATTTTCTGGACACACTATTAAGCTTGAATACTGTGTTTAGTTTTTAACCTATCACTTGGTGGTTCTCTTCTTCAGGTCTGTGATTTTGGTCTATCTCGACTCAAGGCAAACACATTTTTGTCATCAAAAACAGCAGCTGGGACTGTAAGTGTAGAAAGATGATTAAATTTGATTCTTATTTTCTCAAGTACTAGTACTGACACAAGGAAATATCAGCCTGAGTGGATGGCTCCTGAAGTTCTCCGAGATGAACCATCAAATGAGAAATCAGATGTTTACAGCTTTGGTGTCATATTATGGGAAATTGCAACAATGCAACAACCATGGGGTAACTTGAATCCTGCACAGGTTAGTCTGTTTAGCTTGTTATACCTTCGTCTGCTCTATATAGACATTTCAGTTCAAATAAACTTTGAATGTCAAATATCAAGAAATACTTAGACATGCCCTGAGTACTAAAACAATCTGTGATTTCTGTGATGGCATTCCTCATGGTACAAGTCAGGAATTTCAAGTTTCTGTTTTAAAATTTTATAAACACAAGTTGAAAAACTAATCAAAATGAAGCTGGATATTCCTGCTTGTGTAAATACTCTGTCTGAGTTTGTGAGTTGTTTAATTTTTTTTTTTTTGACATTTTTCTTTCCTAATTTGGATTGTTGGGCTATTTCCTTTGCTACAGGTGGTGGCAGCAGTCGGCTTTAGGGGAAAAAGACTTGAGATTCCACGTGATGTGAATCCTCATGTCGCTTCCATAATTGAAGCATGCTGGATAACGTGAGTGGAAAGTTTGATGTTATTTCCTCAATTTGAGAATTTAATTAAAGACTGATAAATGATTTCTTATTTAAAGGACTCACTATAAATACTTTTTTTACAGAGAGCCATGGAAGCGCCCGTCTTTCGCAGCTATAATGGATTTGCTCAGGCCCCTTATTAAACCTCCTACTACTCAGCCAGCTCACGCTAATATGTAAACTCGTCACATATTAAGCATTGGTCTCATATACAGGTCTTACTCTTTGTATGCACATATGCAATGATCTTTCTTGGCCGTCTCCAAAATTCTGAACATTTCATTTCAGGTAATTATTCGGGGTCCAAATTGTACAATCCCTTATAACATATATGTTGGTTATACTATTTTTATGAACTTCTCATTTTGCTGCCTCCTTTTTTGCAGGGTAAATTGCTTATATTATTTTCACTTGTGACAGTGTCATTTTTCACATTGCTGACTCCAGAGGCGGTTCGAGGTTTCATGTAGGAGATGCCAAAGACTCATCATCAACCATTGGTAACAAAGTGTCCATGTCAGTTGATGCTATTTATTTTAGTCGCGACTTTCGGGTGGGGAACAAAGATGTATAAAAAAAAGAAGGAATTTCTTTCTATTTCTCTTCTTCCTTTTTTGCAAGTAAATTGCAAACACAACACAGGCTAGTTAATCGGAAGAATCTGGCATGAATTTGCAATATGGTCATGCTTCTGAATTTTCCTTTGCTTTTGTCAAATGTCCAACTTTGAGTGGACTATAGGAACTGGAAAATTAGGTCCATATGTGAAGACCATGGACCATTTATTGCTCTTCTTTTAGTGTAATATGAAAAGAAGGCTATTTTGCATTACAGCTTCTTCATGACGAAGATTTGTTCATCTCACTTTATATAGTCATGTACTTTTGTTTGATGACAGGATGCTTAGAAGAAAACTGAGATATGGATACACTATTTATTCAGTTTGTGCATGTAGATTGAATCCTTTTAGCCTGAAACTAAACCCATCTCATTCTTTTTTGGGTCAAAACTATAGTTACTAAACCCATCTTTTTAGATCATTCATTGCAAAGTGGTTTCAATAATATATAATATCTAGTGCTTACAAGAAGAAAAAGTGATCATTGATCTCTCAACATTATCCAAATGCCCTTGAACATGTCCGAAAAACAATGGAATTTTCTTTTGTCTCTAGACTTGTTTGATTGGTCAATTTCGTTCTATGTCCGGATCGGATATGTCAGAATATGCTGTTGTGTGACCCATTTAGGGAGTAGACCCGCTTATAAGTAAGACTCCATGCCATCAACAGGACTCAAACTGAATCCCATGCTCATAACACATGCTATGTAATACGACAATACTAAGTATTCGCGAAGTAGAAGCCAAACTTGTAGGATCAAGCTTAAATGCAGTCTATATGAAGTCCTAAGCTACCATTCTTGCGAAATCTTCTTTCTCAGGTCCCTCCTTTTTCAAGTATTTTATCAACAAGTTAAGATGGTACCAATTGGTTAATATTATATTCTTATCTAGTGTTACATCAACGACAAGTTGAGATGGCCGAGTTGGTCTAAGGCGCCAGATTAAGGTTCTGGTCCGAAAGGGCGTGGGTTCAAATCCCACTCTCAACACAAAATACTCATTTTTATTAATTTTTTTTTCCCCTTCAATTTTTCAGTCTTCATGAGCATACGAGTAATGGGTCTAGATAAGTGCATTTTTAAAAAACAAAAACAGGAGAAAATCTACTCATGTGAATTGGGAACACAACATCCTCTTAGATGGAAACTTCATATCAAAAGTGGCTGATCCTGGACTTGCAAAGTTAATAGACAAGGAGGAAAGCTTTGTGATGACTCAAATGAAGGCAACCCAAAAAGGATACTACTTAGTACTTACATTAGTGAATGCTTAAAGAAAGTTACATTCCAAATTCTTGAAAGAACATGATGATTCTTAACTAACATGCCTAAAGAAACTTCGCACAAAAGAAGATTATAACGCTACCCTTCACTCACCCATCACCAATCTAACAAAATGCACAAAAGTAGGCGATAAGGCGTGAGTCTAGTCCAAAAACAATAGGGGTACTAAAACACTTCATGTAAAACAGTCCTAAATAACTTAGCTAAATCTCTGGCCTTTGACAGATCCATTTGTTAAGTTCCATAATCTTTTGACGTTGCTCAACATTTTCCTCCAGAGTTTTCCTTAAATTGTCTTCCAAGCTCTGAATTTTCTCCTTCATGCTTTCTTCATTTCGCTTAGAATTGAGATACTCATGTTTTTCCTTGAACTGATCCCTTTCAAGTTCCATAATTTTTTCACATAGCGCAGCATTTGCTTCCCAACTTTTCTTTAAGTCGTCTTCTAAGCTCTGAATTAGCTTCGTTGCACAATGCAACTCCTGCTTCAATTCCTTCTTTTCTTCTTCAAGCTCTTCCAATTTGGCTTGAGAACCCGAATACGACGACAACAACTTCTTGTGCTTTTCAATCAGATTATTAGCATGGTACACTTGCTGGGGAAAAAGGGTAATAATGTAGAAGAAGTTAGAACAAGCACTTGCACATATATGATATTTCAGAAAGGTGTGACACTAGCTAGTTAACAATTTGTTCTAGTATCAAGGACAAAAGATACTCAATTTTGCATTAGCTGAAAACCTCTAAAAAAATTGAACTAACTAACAATTTAACATAGTTATATTAATGACAATTTTTTGAAGGACAAAAACATTTGAAAGCTGGTTTTGTTTTCACAATGTAATGATCTAGCAAAAATGCAGAATTGAGATATGGTTAAATGGTGCATTGGCTTACCAATGCAACAGATCTAGCAAACTCAGAACTGATCATCTCATCTGCAATGCTCCCAAGTGTTGACACACAATCACCATTTACAACAGCCTCTTTAAGCAAAACATTTGCTTCCTCCACAGTCAGGCTTGAAGCCAAGAAATTTGGTTTGCTTAATGCAGCTAGTTGATCAATAGCTGAAGATGATGGCAATGGCATAGACATTGAAGTCCTCCTCTTCTTAGAACATTGCCCCTTCCTCTTCCGATCCAGGACAACGCGGCCTTACACTTCTCTTCTTAGGCACACCTTCACTCTTGGAGTGCGTAGTTTCATCCTTTTGTTTTCGGATGCTCCTACTCGACCTTGCTTCGAAAGAAGTCTTGACTACAAAGACAACATTCATAGACCAAAAATCATTCAGTAGGACTCACTACAACAACATACAAAGCAAAATTACAACATCATCGCCTGGTAAAGTCCCGCTCCAGCAAGCACACTAGCACACAAGTCCATAGGGTTCCATATATCCTAAAACCAATTGACAATAGGAGAAATAACTCAACGATATATATACTAGGCAATTCATTCTTCAATGTCCCGACGTAAGATAGATAATGCACCAAAATGACAAAAGCTAATCGATTAAATCTCACATATTTCAGGATGAGGAAGGCTTAGTTCAGCCTTCTCGAGGTTCTCCGGCGATATGAGCTGATCATAACGCAATTTAATGTGTTCTTCTAACCTCAAGAAACAATCCTTGAAGTCCTTGAACTCGCTCGGAACACTATCCTTATCATCTCCTGTCCGGAGTTTCACACCAGCACCGAACCGAATTGGAAAGTCGAAATCGTATTCATCTCCTTTCTTCACCAAGAACCATTTGTTCTTCCAAGTTCCGACGTTTGAAGGATTGGATAAAATATCAAGATTAGGCGGGTAAACATAGAAAATTCCTCCCTTCTTTTTACTCATGTCAAACAAGTACTGCATCGCTTTAAAGCTCGGTTCTTTGCTCATCTTCCAGCACAAGATCCCGTAAGCCGAAAAGTAGCGCCACGAGTTCGGGCTGATCTGAGCTGGACAGAGCTCAGTCCAGCTCAGAAAGTCCCGAACGAAGGGCGGGATCGGAAGCCTGAACCCGGCGTTGAGCGACTCCTCGTGCACGACCAAGCTGTCTGGATACTCGGCCGATGAGACTCCGTCGACGACGGGGAGGCACAAGGTGACGCCTTTTGGCCATGGGTATAAGACCGCCATTCGGTTCAGGTCCTCGATTGTGAACTTGCTTGTATCGCCATCGAAGAAGGAGGAGGATGGACTGGGGATCAGGCGAGTCCCGGAAAACCGAGCTCCGGGGAGGGAGAAGGAAGACATGGTCTGTTGTATGAGAATAATGTGAAGGAGGAAGCTTTGTTATGAAGTTTTGTGTATGAAAGTTCAGAGTAGAAGGCAAGAGAAATGAACACTTTTTTTTTGTATTGTAATAATCTATTGTGCTTGTATTTAGGGTGTGTTAGTGTTTTCTATGTGTCTTGAAAAACGTAAAAAGTAAATGATAGTAGAAGTAGAATCAGAACAGAAATACTGTTTTGCATTGAAAATGAAAAATAGGTGTAAAGTGAGAAGTAAGGAGAATTATTAGATTTGAAAAATGAATGGCTAAGATTATAAGAGATAAAGTAGAATAGAGGTCAAATCGTAAATAATTTTAAGTTTTAATTTTAAATTTGTTTTATTTTATTTACTGGTGACCGTGTTTGTTCAGTTGAGGCCATTTATTTTTGTGTGCTCTCATTGTAGCCAACTCCATATTTGCCCCTTACTAAGCACAAACCAAAACTATACAGCAGTTCTAAAAATTCTCAATCTGATTAACAGATTATGAACAAATCCCTTCACTGACTCCCATTGCTAACTGCTAAACATGCCTTTACAAACTTCTATATAAAATGATACATTCTCATAAATCAACTTGACACAAAAGGAGAGAAATAACACAACCCTTCAGCCATATATCACTTAGCATTTATACACAAAGGATAGTGATCAGGGTGCTAAATAGCATTAACTTCTGTATCTAAACACACCCTCCATAGGTACTGAAAAACACCTAAATTGCTTAGCTAAATCTCTGGCCTTTGATACCATTTCAAGTTCCATGATCTTCTTACTCAGCTCAGCATTTTCCTCCCGAGTTCTCTTCAAGGTGTCTTCTAAGCTCTGAATTCGCTTCCTCTTGCATTCTACATCCTGCTCATAAATGAAATACCCTTGTTCCCTTATATCTCTTGCTTCTGACAGACCCTTTTCGAGCTCCATTACCTTTCGACGTTGCTCAACATTTTCCATCAGAATCTTCTTCAAGTTGTCTTCTAACCTCAGAATTTCCTTCTTTGCGCTTTCTTCGTTTCTCTTAGACTTGAGAAACTCCTCTTTTCCCTCCTCTTTTGCCTTTGACAGCTCCGTCTTAAGTTCCATAATCTTTCGACTTTGCTCAGCATTTTCCTCCTCAGTTTTCTTTAATCTGTCTTCTAAGCTCATAATTTCCTTCTTTGCGCTTTCTTCGCTTCGCTTAGACTTGAGAAACTCCTCTTTTCCCTTATCTTTTGTCTTTGACAGTTCCACTTTAAGTTCCATTATCTCTTGACATTGCTCAGCATTTTCCTCCTGAGCTTTCTTTATGTTTTCAGCATTTTCCTCCTCAACTTTCTTTAAGTTGCCAGCATTCTCCTCTTGAGTCTTCCTTAATTTCTCTTTTAAGCACTGAATCTCCGTCTTCGTGCTTTCTTCAATCCGCTTCTTTTCTTCTTCAAGTCCTTCCAATTTGGCATGAGAACCCAAATGCGATGACAGCAACTTCTCATGCTTTTCAATCATGTTATTAGCATGGTAAACTTGCTGGTACAAAAGGGTAATGCAGAAAAATTCAGCACAGGCACTTGCACATCAGGAAACAAAATGAAAAATTTGTAAGAACAAGAAGACGACGTTGTCTTACCAAGGCAACGGCTCTGGCAAGCTCAGCACTGGCCTGCTCATCAGTAAGACGCGTAAGTACAGACACGGCCTCAGCATTCACAGTAGCTCTTTTGAGCAATCCATTTGCTTCCTCCAAGGTCAAGCTTGATGCTAAGTAATCAGGAGAATCAGTAGCTATACTGCGTTCATCATTATGGAGTTGAGCTGAATCAAATCTCTTTTTAGTTGGCATTTCCTGTTCTTTTCGAAGAGGAGAACACGCCCCTAGAGTTCTCTTCATTGAAGCTCCTACAGAAGAATTAGGACTGTTTTGTTCACTGATGATGGACTTGATCGATCTTTGTTGAGGTTTCATGGCTGCAAAGACAAAATCAGTAAAAGTACATACAGCAATTTAGGCATAGTAGGGAAAAGGTAGACTTTAAAATCTCACATTGTCGAGGATGGGGAAGGCTTAGTCCATTCTCCCGAGCTCCGGGGAGGGAGAAGGAAGACATTGATCTGTATGAAGGAGTAAGCTTTGTTATGAAGTTTTGTGTATGAAAATTCAGAGTAGAAGAAGGCGAAAGAAAGTAACACTTTTTTGTATTGTAATAATTTAGGGTGTGTTTCATTAGATGATGTAAAGTACAGTAGTTTTTTTGGTGAAAATTAAATTTTGTTAAAAGTAGTTTTTGGATAGAAAGTAGTTTTGAGAATTAATTAAACATATTTCTAGTATCTTGGTTCATAATTGCTTGTATTTAGGGTGTGTTAGTGGTTTTATTTGTCTTGAAAAACTGTAAAAAGTAAATGAGATTTTAAAAAATATACTTTTTTGCATTGGAAATGAAAAATAGAGGTAGAGTAGAAAGTACTGTTTTGCATTGGAAATGAAGAATAGGTGTAAGGCCATATACAATGGTAGGGTTTTATTTAGAGTGTTTAACCATTATTATAATATTTTTTCTCCAATTTACATCACACAAGCACCCATTTATTTCTTTTCTACCTTTAATTTTTCATACCAAAATTATATATATGTCTTTATATTATCATTATATATGCTATTTAAATGTGAAAAATAATTATTTAATAACTTAAATAAATTATTATTCTCAAATAATATATAAATAAATTATATTAACTGTTAGATAGTATTGTACTTATTTTTAAATATTCAACACTATTATTTCATTTAATTAGAAAAAATAAAGTATTAACAACAAAATTTAGGATTAGTTTTCTATTAGTAAAACATGATTGACCAACAATCATATTAAACTTAATAATAACTATATTACGAAACACTAAATATCTCACATTACATTAATTAAATGCAATACACTAAAATGACACACAAATAAGAATAGATTACTTCTTAGAGAAATTACTTGGAAAAAAATTAAACACATGAATGGCTTTTTAATTTATTATGTTTTAAATTAATTATCCTATTGTTTATCTAAATTAAAAATATACAAAGTATATACAATATTGGTCTCATTGGATAGATAATATTATTTTATAAAGTTATTATATATTATAACTTTAAAAACTTAAAAAAATTATGGTAAAACATTTAATATTTAAACCCAAACATAAAAATAAAATGGATTAGTTGAATGACATGTGGCAACACTTTAGTGGTAGAAGTTGAATGGGAGAGATTCTTAGGGTGTGCTTGTATAAGCACAAAGCCTTAGAGTTTCTTAGGATTTTTCTTTTTTTTTCTCCAAAAATTACACAAGAAACCCTTAAGAAACCTTTAAGCACCCCCATTGTACATGGCCTAAGGTGTGAAGTAAAGAGAGTTATTACATTTAAAAAATGAATGACTAAGATTAAAAGAGATAAAAAAATATAAAAGAAGGGTCAAATCGTAAATGATTTTAAGTTTTAATTTTAAATTGTTTCTTTTTAAAAATTTAAATTAATTTTATTTTTGCTTGTGACCGTGTTTATTCAGTTGAGGCCATTTATTTTAGTCAAAAACCCTACTTTGAGTGACTAATTGACTATAGGAACTGGAATTAGGTCCATATCTGATGACACAATCCATTGACCATTTATTGCTCTTTTTTTTTTGTGTGTGTGTGTAAGATGATTTTATGACTTCGTAAAGAAGGCTATTTTGCTTATTCAGTTTGCAATTGCAAAGTGGTTTCATCTTTAAACAAGAACGTGGGGCTTACATGGAGAATAAACTCATCATTGATCTCTCAACATATAAATATCATTCAAAATGCTTGTAGCCTTGTAGGACCGGTAGGATCAAGCTTTTGTCATATCTTTTCATGGTGTAAATGCAATCTATATTAACTTCAGCTACCATTCTTGTGATTAACTCCTTTCTCAGTTCTTACTTTCATCAGCTGAGATGAACTTTGTTAAATAAAGGGTCTTCAGCTAAAATAACAGATTATTATTGTTCATCAATTGACACCTCCTTGTAGGCTTAATTAGCTTCAAAAACGAGTCAAGTTTTCTTAAATGACTAAATAATACATCTATGATCATATCAATAAATTAATCAGCAAGTTGAGATGGCCGAGTTGTCTTCAGTAACTCATGCTTAAGCAGTAATAGACTTCTGATTGACTTTTGATCAATCTAATGTGCACTCATTGTAGCCAAAACCATATTATGAAAACTATACAGATTATGAACATTTTCAATCTGGTTAACAGATTATGAACAAAAATCCCTTCACTGACTCCCATTGCTAACTCCTAAACATGCCTAAACAAACTTCAATATAAAATGATACTTTCTCATAAATCAGCTTCACACAAAAGGAGAGGGAACACTACCCTTCAGCCATATATCACTTAACATATATACACAAAAGATAGTGATCAGGCTGGCATGACTAGTCCTAAACCAAAAGAGAAAGGGTGCTAAATACTGATGGGTTTTGATATTTAAGATAATACATTATAATGCATTAAATAGCATTACTATGGGTATCCAATAATCAAAACACACCCTCCATAGGTTCTAACAAACACCTAAATTGCTTAGCTAAATCTTTGGCCTTTGATACCATTTCAAGTTCCATAATCTTTTTACTTAGCTCAGCATTTTCCTCCTTTGTTTTCTTCAAGCTGTCTTCTAAGCTCTGAATTTGCTTCCTCTTGCACTCTACATCCTGCTCATAAACAAAATACCCTTGTTCCCTTATATCTCTTGCTTCCGACAGTTCCTTTTCGAGTTCCATTACCTTTTGACATTGCTCAGCATTTTCCTCCTGAGCTTTCTTTAACTTTTCAGCATTTTCCTCCTGAACTTTCTTTAAGTTGCCAGCATTTTGCTCTTCAGCCTTCCTTAGTTTCTCTTTTAAGCTCTGAATCTCCGTCGTCATGCTTTCTTCATTCCGCTTCAATTCCTTATTTTCTTCTTCAAGTCCTTCCAATTTGGCATGAGAATCCAAATGCGACGACAACAACTTCTTATGATTTTCAATCATGTTATTAGCATGGTACACTTGCTGGTACAAAAGGGCAATGTAGAAAAATTCAGCACAGGCACTTGCACACCAGGCAACAAAATGAAACTCAGATAAATTCGTAAGAACAGTACACGACGCGTTGTCTTACCAAGGCAACGGCTCTGGCAAGCTCAGCACTAGCCTGCTGATCAGGAAGACGCCGAAGCACAGACACTGCATCAGCATTCACAGTAGCTCTTTTGAGCAATCCATTTGCTTCCTCCAAGGTCAAGCTTGATGCTAAGTAATCAGGAGAATTAGTAGCTATACCGAGATTATGGATTGGAGATTTGGGTATTGGTTGTTCAGCATTAAATCTCTTTTTAGTTGGCCTTTCCTTTTCTTTTCCAAGAGAAGAACATGCCCCTAGAGTTCTCTTCTTTAAAGCTCCTACACTCCTGCAAGAATTAGGTCTGTTTTGTTTACTGATGATAGATTTAATTGATCTTTGTCGAGGCTTCATGGCTGCAAAGACAAAAATCAGTAAGTACATACATCAATTTAAGCATAGTGGGGAAAATGTCGACATTAAAATCTCACATTTTCGAGGATGCAGAAGGCTTAGTCCAGCCTCCTCAAGGCTCTCCCTCGACACGAGTTGATCATAAGACAAATTGATATGCTCTTTCAATCTCAAGAAACAATCCTTGAAATCCTTGGCCTCACTCGGAATACTGTCGTTGCTTTCATCCTCCCCTCCTTTCCGGAGCTTCACACCAGCACCGAACCGAATCGGAAAGTCGAAATCGTATTCATCTCCTTTCTTCACCAAGAACCATCTGTTCTTCCAATTGTTAACCTTTGAAGGGTTGGATAAAATATCAAGATTAGGCGTGTAAATATCGAAAATTCCTCCCTTTTTACTCATGTCAAACAAGTATTGCATCGCTTTAAAGCTCGGTTCTTTGCTCATCTTCCAGCATAGGATTCCATAAGCCGAAATGTTCCGCCACGAATTCGGGCTGATCTGAGCTGGACAAAGCTCAGTCCAGGTCAGAAATTCGCGAACGAATGGCGGAATTGGAAGCCTGAATCCGGAATTGAGAGATTCCTCGTGCACGACGAAGCTGTCTGGGTAATCAGTCGATGAGACTCCGCCGGCGACGGGGAGGCACAAGGTGATGCCTTTCGGCCATGGAAACGAGACCGCGATTCGATTCAGGTCGTTGAATGTGAGCTTGGTGGTATCTCCGTCGGAGTAGGAGGAGAAGGAAGATGCGTTCGGGATCAGGCGAGTCCTGGAAACCCTAGCTCCGGGGAGGGAGGAGGAGGACATGGGTGAAGGAGGAAGCTTTCTGATGAAGCTTTGTGTGTGAGAGTAGTTTAGAACAGTAGAAGAAGGTAGAATAAACGAACACTTTCCTGTAATGATTTACCGCCTTGGTTCATAGGTGGCAGTGTGGCACTGCCTTGGTTTTGCAGGTGCTTGTATTTAGATTGTGTAATTGGTTTCATTTTTCTTGAAAAATGTAAAAGAATAAATGAATTTAAAATTACATTATAAGAAAAAAGTACTAATTTTTTACCTTGGAAATGACTTTTTGTCTCGATTTTCGACTCAATTAATTTAATAAACTAATTAGTAAAATTATTTAATAAATATAATAATAATATTTATTAAGTGCATACATATTTTAAAAATGCACACTCAAAAATCACGAAATAAACACTTAAAATGAATGTAATGCACACTGAAAACTATTTTTATTTTTATAAAGTTGTGTGTGGCAACAAAGTTTTAGGAATGAATCATATTTTCTTCAATATAGAAAATAATAAAATGTTAATTTGTTTATAAGAAAAGAGTAGGTGGTGGTTTTTGAGATAGTAGATAAGATAAAAGTGTTTTAGAAGAAAATTGAATAATAAAAAATTTAAAAAGCTTTTATTTTAGATTTGCCACATGGCTAGATTTTTTACAAAGACTTATTTTTACTTTAATATTTTTTTTAGTGGGTAAAAATTTGGGGTACCAGACAAATCTGGCAGTCCGATAAAGGAAACAAAACAAGAATGGTAGTTGGAGAGAAACGCGTAAGAAGTCAAAGCGACGTAGGACTGTAGGTCAACCCTGAACGATCCAGAGAGATGCGCAAAAGACCGCTGACGAGTCTCCAACTAAATAAAAAATCATTAAAAGCAGCTAAAACACCACGACCATATAAATGATCATTTATCTCTCAGCATATAAATATCATTCAAAATGCTTATGTTAAATACTTAAATATGCCCCTTCTTATTTTGTTGGTCTTTAACCCGGTTTGATTATCCACTATTGTTCTACGTCCAAGTCGGATTCTGTCATCCATCTAAGAGGTGTAAAACTCCTCCCAGGCTCCCACCTATAACCGACTTCATGTCGTCAAGAAGATTCGAACATGAAACCTAGCAGCATCACAACCACTAGACCAATTTGTGATGACGGGTGGTGAAAACCAATGAATTTACAAACATGTTGAAATGCCGATTCTAAGCTGAATTACATGGCGGACTAAAGTGGGTTAGCATTAGACAAGAAGAAGTAGATGTCAAACACTTCTAGGATCAATCTTTTGTCATATCTCTCTTTCATGGTGTAAATGCAATCTATATTAACTTCACCTGCCATTCTTGTGATTAACTCCTTTAAGTTCCTACATCCTATTTTTCACCTCTTCATCAGCTGAGATGAATTTTGCTAAAAAAAAGGGTCTTCAGCTAAACTAACAGATAATTCATCAATTGACACACCCTTGCAGGCCAACCCAGCTTCAATATGCAACCTTTAGGCACTTTGGAAGAGAGATCCAGCAAAGAGTCAAGTTCACTGTATTCACAAATTATATAATAATGTAATAATAATATGCTTTTAAGAAATTTTTCAACAAGTTGAGATGGCCGAGTTGGTCTAAGGCGCCAGATTAAGGTTCTGGTCCGAAAGGGCGTGGGTTCAAATCCCACTCTCAACACAAATACTTTTTTTTTTACCTCTCTAATCAATCAGTGCTCTCATTCTGAAACCAAATATATATTTACCATTACTGCTAAAGTATGAATGCTAAACATGCCTACAACAAACTTCAATAGAAATGATACTTTCTCATAAATCAGCTTGACACAAACTTCAGTATAATTTAAGCTGCAATTAAATGGAATACCTGGACATAAATGTCCAAATGTCCCTCTGAGAATAGCTTAATTGAAGAATTGCTATGAAAGATTATCAAATGAGAAAAATGCAGAGCTCTGAGCAGGGAGAAGTATGAAGCTTTCTTATGAAGTTTTTGTGATTATAGCCGTAGATGAAACTTAGTGAGAAAGTTTATGTTTAAAAAATTCAAAACAAGTAGAAAGGAAACAAATTGACCTTCAACTCTTCACCATCCTACTTCTGATCCTCTCAATTTGATGATCTTCAGAAGCTAGGAGAATCGGGATGATTAAATACCGTGCATTTCATATTGAAGCATACACAAATATATTTGAAGAAAGCATATGCTCCTAATCAGCTTTTAACATCTAATCCATCTTATGAACTCTAATTGTAACCAAATCTATATTTGCCCTTACAATATTTTAATTAAATAAGAAACACAAATCAAAACTATACAGCAATTTGACCATTTCAAATCTGGTTAACTGATTTTGAACAAATTCCTTCACTGCCTCTCATTGCTAACTGCTAATGCATGAATGCTAAACATGCCTAAACAAAATTCACTATAAATGATGGTCTCTCATAAATCAAGTTCACACAAAAGGTGATCAGGTGTAACTAGTCCAAAAGAGAGATGATACTAACTGAAGTGTTTGGATCCAAGATCATAAATTATAATGCAATTACCTTGGGTATCAAAACACGCCCTTACAACTCAAGGGTACTAATAATCTAATAATTACTTACGTTGAATGGTAAGGAACCAAGCGAATGGGCGAAGAGTATGGTGGAGGATCAGGAACCTCGTATCCACAATCATCCTCAAAATCAGGCTCAAACTCAACTATCTTTGGATCCAAGTGTTGATACTTCTGCACGGCCTGACAAACACCGACCCTCATACCTGACATGTAATATGTGTCATTAAAGTGGGCCACGCGACGGTAGAAGCCTTTGGAATTGAGAAACTCCTCTTAGCCCATATTTTTGGCCTTTGACAGATCCATTTTGAGCTCCATGATCGTTTGACGTAGCTCAACATTTTCCATCAGAATTTTCTTCAAGTTGTCTTCTAAGCTCAGAATTTGCTCCGTTGCGCTTTCTTCGTTTCTCTTGGACTTGAGAAGCTCCGCTTTTCCCATATCTTTTGCCTTTGAAAGATCCAATTCAAGTTCCATAATCTTTTGGCTTTGCTCAGCATTTTCCTCCTGAGTTTTCTTTAAGTTGTCTATTAAGCTCAGAATTTGCTCCGTTGCGCTTTCTTCGTTTCTCTTGGACTTGAGAAGCTCCTCTTTTCCCATATCTTTTGCCTTTGAAAGATCCAATTCAAGTTCCATAATCTGTTGACGATGCTCAGCATTTTCCTCCTGAGTTTTCTTCAAGTTGTCTTCTAAGCTCTGAATTTGCTTCGTTGTGCTTTCTTTGTGCCGCTTGGCAGATTCCTTTGCACGATGCAACTCCTGCTTCAATTCCTTCTTTTCTTCTTCAAGTTCTTCCAATTTGGCTTGAGAACCCAAATGCGACGACAACAACTTCTTGTGCTTTTCAATCAGGTTATTATAGCATGGTACGCTTGCTGGAACAAAAGGGTAATGTAGAAAAAAAAATCAGCACAAGCACTTGCACATATATTATAAAGGTATGACACCAGAATAGAGCCTTCACATTAGAGGACCTTCAACTTTCCCTTGAGTTAGAAACAAAATGAAAGTCAGATAAATTTGTAAAAATATTAAATAAGCATGACAAAGTTTCTACAATGGAAGAAACAATCTAATGTCTTACCAAGGCAACGGCTCTGGCAAGCTCAGCACTGGCCTGCTCATCAGGAAGAAGCGTAAGTACAGACACGGCATCAACATTCACAGTAGCTCTTTTAAGCAATCAATTTGCTTCCTCCAAGGTCAAGCTTGATGCTAAGTAACTGGGCCTTACTTCAGGTGAATGAGGAGAATCAGTAGCTATACCGAGTTGATGGATTGGAGATCTGGGTGTTGGTTGAACAGCCTTAATAATTTCTACGCGTTCATCATTATGGAGTTGAGCGGAGTTGAATCTCTTTTTATTTGGCCTTTCCTCTTCTTTTCCAAGAGCATAAAGTGACCCTAGAGTTCTCTTCTTTGAAGCTCCTACACTCTTGGAAGAATTAAGACCCTTTTGTTTCCTGATGGCAGACTTGATCAAGCTTAGTCTAGGTTTCATGGCCGCAAACACAAAATCAGTAAGTACATACAACAATTTAGGCATAGTGGCAAAAGGTAATTTTTTCAAATCTCACATTGTCTAGGGTGAGGAAGGCTTAGTCCAGCATTCTCAAGGTTCTCATGAGTGACAATCTTGGAATAATGCGGATTATTTCCTTCTAAGGTTAAGAAAGCATCTATGAGTTCCTGCACCTCAACCGGAATATCCTTCATTTCATCTGGTCCTTTACTGAACTTTACACCAACACCAGGATGAATTGGAAAGTCAAAATCATATCCATGCCCTTTCTTCACCAAGAACCATCTGTTCTTCCAACCAGGTATGGCAGTGGGAAGGGTTAAAATATCAAGTTTGCGCGAACCAAAATAGAAAACTCCCCCCATTTCCCTCATCTCAAATAAGTACTGCATTCCTACGAAAATTGGTTCTTTGTTCATCTCCCAGCACCTTATCCCATAAGCTGATAAGTAGCGCCACGTATTCGGGTGGATTTGAGCTGGACAGAGTTCAGTCCATCTCAGAAAATCCCTAACGAATGTCGGAACTGGTAACCTAAATCCCGCCTTGAGCGATTCCTCATGAACAACAACGCTATCTGGATACTTCGCCATTGAACCTCCGTTTTCAACAGGAAGACACAAGGTGACGCCTTTCGGCCATGGATACAAGCTCGCCATTCGATTCAAGTCTGTCAAAGTGAAATTTGTCGTAGTCCCCTGTCCGTCGGCGTCAGAAGATACAATGGGGCTCAGGCGAGTCAGGGAGATCTTAGGTTTTGGGGATTTTGAGGTTCGAGTCAGCGATTTCTTAGAATGACTCCGCCGTTTAATCATGAACCGCCGGCCCAAAGGCTCGTCATCCGACCACTTGATTGTAGAGCTTCCTTCAGGCGCCGGCGCCGGCGATGATCGAATATCGCTCCTTGAATCGCGTAAAGATGACATCTTTTTTTCAACTGTTTCATAAAAAAGGGTTAAACTATGAAAAAGTGCGCGAATCTTTGAGCGGATTCTAAAAAAATTAAAAATTGCAGCCAGGAAGAGGTGACATAGCTCCGATCAGAGAACCTCAAGCACATTTTGGGAAGAAGGGAGGAAACCCTAACTTCATGAAAAAACTACATAAGTGAAAGAATAGAGAAATTTAAGCTGTGAGTAAACGAAATACCTGTCCATTAAAGGCCGGAAATTCCTCTGAGAACAGTTTAATTGAAGAATTGCTAGGAAAGATTATAGCTTGATGGTGTACGGGGGGAAATGCGGAGCTCCGAGGAAGGAGAAGGAGGAATCTTTCTCAGGAAGTTTCAGTGAGTGGAGGGGAGTTTGTGTTTGAAACTGGAAACAAAGGAAACGAAACCAGGCAGACGAGCACTTTTTGAGTTTTTGCCTTTTTGGAAGTAATTTATTGCATGAAAAATCTTTATTACATGAAAATGACGCTAACTTGTAGCAAACCTTCATTTGATCGATTTTTAATTATTATCTGGCAAAAACCTATCTTATTAAATTAGAATCTTGAAAATCTATATATAACAATAAAAAGTTGTGTACGAAGTGTATTTATTGTATATATTACACATCTTACTCATATTAAGTCAATTGAATTATTTACAAGGTAAATTCTTTAGCTTAATGATTGAAGACTTAATACTTGTATTAGAGGTTTAAGGTTCGAGTCTCAAACTAATTAATTTTAACATTTTTTTATTTGAAGCTATTGCTTTTCATCAAAACGAGAACTTTAAATATTGTAAAACTTAATGATAGTAATTCTTATAAGTATTTGTTTTGTATAAATTACAAATTTAGTTTTATAATATTATCGTGCATGATTTGTAATATTTTTTTATCATGACGCATGATTTAAGAATAATATTACCACATGTCAAAAAAAACATTATATCTAATATTCTCATAAATCTATTTATAAAAATCTATAAAGTAAAAAATTCCGACAATTGAAGGGTGCATTGCAATACACAATAACAAAATTGAGCTATAATGTCACAATTTATATTCAAAATCAATTTATTTTAATAAAAGAAAATATGACATAAAAAAATTACATAAATTCAATTAAATGTATAGTAACGGAAGTCTCAATTAGTATTACACTAACAATTTGATAACTCTATACGGTCAATCAAGTGATTCATGGCTTTAAAACATTGGTATTAAAGGCAATTCAATTCTATCACATAAATGCTACCAAAAAAAATCTCACATAAATACGTTTTATCAAAATGTTTTTTCTGGATGAACTTCTTTTCAAATTCCTTTTTTTTTTGGTAAATCTTTTCAAATTTCTTGATTTTAAATGGTTAGTAACTGAAATAGTAGAATCATCCATTATCCATTAATTACAATATAATGTAGACGTTTTTTTACTTAGAGCCTTTCTTTCACTATAAGTATCCTTGATCAATGGATATTTGGAAATACACAATTGTAGACTTCTATATATCCCGAGAAAGAAGCCAAACTGCATATCAATCTAAGAGGTAAACTTCTTATCTTATATATCGAGTCAGAATTTAGACACATATATACAAAAGTACCATTTCAATACAATTTTCTTATCTAATTATGAAATATTTTTACCACTTCTCCCTTTGAAATAAAAATAAAATAAAATTGACCGCTTAGTTTTCATATACATGTCATATAATTACAACAAGTTTACATTATTTTTTTAAATAGTTAATTTCTTATCGTATAATCTTTTTACCATTTAGTACTATTTTCTTTTCATCTATTTTTGTGTACTTTAAAATATATTTTTATTTGCAAATTATTTACTAAAATATTTTGTTTACATATTTAAATAGAATTGGAACATATAAAAGCATCGATCCATTGAATAAGTTGTTAGTCATGTTAAAGCATCCATCCGAGCATCAAGATTATGTTTTTATTTAATACGATATTTTCATGGATTTATTTCTTTTCATCTTTAAAACACATTGAATTCACAAAAAATTAATGTGTTTATATATGTTATTATTTATATTATATTACATCATTATTATGAATAAATTTAAAAATAAAAGGTAAACAATAATGTATGTGCCACACCAATATCAAAGTGTCCAAATATGACGAATTGTATTTATTTGTGTAGCCATGCTGAATTACTATATAGAATAATTAATTCTAAATTTCTAATACATCAAATTAGTTTAATTTAATTAAATTTTTAAATCAAATGAAAAAAATAATTAAAACTTGAGATGGTATATAATTGATAATGCGACCCCTTAACCCTATCTAATCATTTTTCAATAATTAATTAACAATATTATAAATTTGATAGTAAATGGATATTGTTAATTAATTATTAAAAAATCCCTCTATCTACGTTTAATGAATTAATTACATGGACTGAAACGTAATTTAATGAATTAATTACATGGACTGAAACGTTTAGTCATTTGGCAACTGAATGCTATTCCAATCTATCTATCTACGTTTTAATCTCTAACATATATTAGCAATATAAATTTTTAACGCTTCTTTTAAAATTACATATCTTAATTGCATGGCTTTAAACTTTAATTATTATTATTAACAAAGTTTTTATCTTTAACATCATTGAATGAGAAACACCATTTGTTAAAATTAAACAAATGATATTTTTTAAAGTCATGCTTAGTACTCGAGATCCTTAGCCTAAAAATTTGATATGCTAACTAATTTTTCGCTCCGCTCCATCAAGACAAAAATAATTTTTCAAAATTAATTATCATTAATAATGTATTGTAAATTTGATATCCTAAATGTAATCCCTAATGTAATTGTTAAAAATATATTGTATATATATACAAAACATTAAAAATATATAAAAATAAGCACATGTAAATTAAATGTCCCGTGCGTATGCACGGATTTGTTCACCTAGTTTTAAAATAAAATTCTAATCTCCTCTTGATTTTACATACAATTAGAACAATTTTATCCTTAAAATCCAAAAGGATTACACAAAATTGGTTGGAGTCTAGCAACTAACTGGACTCCAAGGGAAAGCACAAGCGCTGAAAAATAAAGTAACGAATATTAGCGTTAACCGTAACTATGAGCAATCCGTGTGACCCGAGACAAAAACTCAAGAACATCGCTCCCTAACTCTTTAAAAGATAAGTATTGTATTTATATATTTTTAATAAGTTCAAAGATAAGTATCATTTTCATTAAATCATTAACTATATTTAATATTTATTATATTCTTACTTTACATATAAAAAATATAATATAGTAAACTATTCGTAGATAGATCTTAGGATTCCCAGAACATTCAATCCCACTCTAAACATAATAATTGATGTTTCTTTAAGTAGAAGTTTAAAGGTAAGTTAGCAATATGGAGAAATAATATCCTTCTTAAATTAATTTAATAAATTTTTTATTTATACTGTATGGTTTTGCTTTCTCAGTTTACCTTCTTTACCTGATTAAGAAAATTTAATCATTGTCAATGTGTGTCATGGACTCATGAGCACTAGAAAAACCCTATTCTTCCTTGTTTTCCCCAGCTCATATAATGGGCTTGATGACAGACTATGGGCCAGGCTCATCTCTGCCCCAATTAGTAACATTCCGCTCACTAGACGTAGAATTTGACTAAATACCATAAGTGTATAATTCAATCATCAAAGATTGAAAATTCTCTCGATTCCCTTCTCGATCTTGTCTGATCTGTAGGATTTATGACATTTCCAATCTGGTTATCAGTTTGATCAAATCCCTTTTCTGCCTCTCATGCTAACAACTAATGTATCATGTATGAATGCTGAACATGCCTAAAGAAAAAACTTCCAGCATAAATCATACTCTCCCATACCCAAAATTCACACAAAATGAGAGAGAACACAACCCTTCAGCCATATACCACCCAACAGGGTACTAAATACTTGCATCCAACAGTACTAAATAATTAGGGTGTGTTCGGATTATCCAAGATAATACATTACAATAAAAATTAATGCATTATCTTGCGAATCCAAACACACCATTAAAGATACTAACAATACCTACAATGGAACTAAGCGAATCGGAGAAGAGTACGGTGGAGGATCAGGAACCTCATATCCACAATCATCATCAAAATCAGGTTCAAACGCGACGATCCTGGGATCCAAGTGTTGATACTTGTTCACAGCCTGACTAACTCCAACCCTCAAACCCGACATGTAATACGTGGCGTTAAAGTGGGCCACGCGACGGTAGAAGCCGTTGGAGTTGAGAAACTCCTCTTTCCCTATCTCTTTTGCCTCTGTCATATACATTTTGAGCTCAGCATTTTCCTTTTGAGTTTTCTTTAGTTTGTCTTCTAAGCTTTGGATTTGCTTCTTCATGCTTTCTTCGTTCCGCTTGGCGGATTCCTTTGCACAGAGCAACTCCTGCTTCAGTTCTTTATTGTCTTCTTCAAGTCCTTCCAGTTTGGCATGAGAGCCCAAATGTGACGACAACAACTTCTCGTGCTTTTCGATCAGGTTATTAGCATGGTACACTTGCTGTGACAAAAGGGTAATGTAGAAGAAATTAGCACAAACACTTCACATATATCTGTAAAAGTAGAAAATTTGTAAAAATAAATCTGTAAAAATAGAAAATTTGCATGACAAAGTTTCTAAAATGGAAGTGTGATTTATTAATGTTTGAATTAAACCCTCATTAGTTCATGTTCTCAAGTGGTCTAGGATCAATCACTAGCCAGAGAATCTCCATTTGGATATTTTCTGCTAAAAGTGTAATTGCCTGATAAATTTGATGATAACTTAATAGAGAGAATGGAAATTAGTTGTATCGAAAAGATCTTCTACCACAATTTTCTGCTGAAAGGCTAGTTATATATATGAGCAATTGTGGAAGATATCCCATTAAAGTCTTAGAAACTTTAATACAGTAATTTTTCTTCTTCTGAAAGTTAAGACTTCTTACCAAGGCAACTGCTCTAGCAAACTCGGCACTGGCCTGCTCATAAGGAAGGCGCGTAAGTACAGACACAGCATCGGCATTCACAACAGCTTCTTTAATCAATCCATTTGCTTCCTCCAAGGTCAAGCTTGATGCTAAGTAGTCGGGTCTTCTTCCTTCGGGGGAGTGAGGAGAGTCAGTAGCCATCCAGAGTTTACGGGTTGGAGATTCGGGTGTGTTTTGAACAGGTGTAGTTACTATGTTTTCATCTTTACGGAGCTGAACAGATTCGAATCTCTTTTTACTTGGCCTTTCCTCTCCTTTTCCAGGAGGAGAGCGTGATGACCCTGGGGTTGTCTTCTTTGATTCGCTCCTGGAAGAAGAATTCAGATTGTTTTGTTTCCTGATCGCGCTCTTAATCATGCTTAGTCCAGGCTTCATGGCTGCAAAGACAAAATTCATAGAGAAAATTAAATCAGCATCATAGTCCCGCACAAGTAGGATCTTGGGGTCATCCATACCATGATCAGGAGGATGCGCCCAATAAACAAGGAAAAATGAAATCCAGGTATGTGACAATAATAACTGAATTTAGTTAAAATGCACCAAATTGATATAGGGGCTATATCCATCTCAAAGGCACCATATCAACCAATGAGAAGAGGATGCGCCACATCATAGAGAAAGGTGATATTCATGCAAATGAATCTTACATTGTCGAGGGTGAGGAAGGCTTAGTCCAACATTCTCGAGGTTCTCACGAGTGATAAGTTGGGAATGATGGGTTCGTTCTAAACTTAAGAAAGCGTCCTTGATTTCCTTCACCTCATCCGGGATATCATTCAATTCATCTGGTCCTTTACGGAGCTTAACACCCTTACCAGGATGGATTGGAAAGTCGAAATCATATCCATCCTCCCCTTTCTTCACCAAGAACCATTTGTTCTTCCAATTGTTAACCTTTGAAGGGTTGGATAAAATATCAAGACTAGGCATGAAAACGTAGAATATTCCCTCCTTATCCCTCATGTCAAACAAGTATTGCATTCCCACGAAAGTTGGTTCATTGTTCAACTCCCAACACCTGATCCCGTAAGCTGAAATGTAGCGCCACGCATTCGGGCTGATCTGAGCTGGACAGAGTTCAGTCCATTGCAGAAAATCCCTAATGAATGTCGGAATTGGAAGCCTAAATCCCGCCTTGAGCGATTCCTCGTGAACAACCAAGCTATCTGGATACTTGGCCAATGAATCTCCACTGTCAACAGGAAGGCACAAGGTGACGCCTTTTGGCCATGGGTACAAATTCGCCATTCGATTCAGATCTTCAAAAGTGAACTTTGTCGTAGTCCCCTGATTCGAGTCTCCAACATTATCAGAAGATACAATAGGGCTCAGGCGATTCAGGGAGATCTTAGGTTTTGGGGATTTCGAATCACTACGTTTTCTCATGAATCGGCGGCCCAAAGACTCATCATCCGGCCAATCGCGTTGCAATGACTCGATTTGAGACCTTGAATCGCTCGAAGAAGACATTTTATCAGCTGGTAAAGAAAGCAGGTAAAGTATCAAAAAGTGCGCGAATCGAATCTTCTGGAAAAATTTCACAGAAATGTAGTCCATAGCCAGAATCAGAGAGAAATCAAAAGAAGTCACACAACTCCGATCAGAAAGCATCAATCACAGTTCGCCAAAAATGGAGAAAATCCTAACTTTATGAACATACTAGTGAAATGATCGAATAATTCAAGCTTTAAGAGACGGATACCTGTCCTTGGCCGAAAGTTCCTCTGAGAATTGTTTTTGCTGGAGAATTGCTATGAAAGATTCTCTCCTGAGTCTTGATAGTAAGAAGCGGGAGAGAAGGAAGCTTTCTTTGGAAGTTTCAGTGAGCAGAGGGAATTTTGTGTTTGAAAATTGGAGACAAGAATTACAAGCCAAAACGTAGGGTGTGTTTGGATACATTGCTTTATAAACTACGGAGTATAAAGCATTTTACACTTTTTTTAATATTTAATTATTATGATGTGTTTGTGTAATAAATATTTAAAAAGGTTTATTTTTCTTTTTTCATAGAAATTTGAGCCATATTATTCATATTTTATAAAAAATATATTTTCTATATTCATAGGGAATTGAGCTCTTATTATTTAAATTTGAAAGAATTTGAATGTAGAAAAACATTCAAACACAACTTAACAATTAAATATTAAAAAAAAAGAAAAATGCTTTATAAACTATAAATCAATGTAATCCAAACACACCCGTATTGACCAGACGAGTACTTTTTGGTGTACTATTTTATTAAATAAAAAGATCTTTTTTTTTTATGAAGCAAACAATTCAATAAACACACAAGTCTTATAAAGTGAGAGACTTCACGAGGCGAAAGCCGAGACCGACTAAAAAAGTACATGCCCTAACTACAACCAAAACAACTGAGCAAAGAGTACAGACAACCAAAACCTAAAACCGACACTTTGACGAAGCACTATCCAACTCGATTGAACTCGTCAACCAAACAAAATAGAAAGACTAAAACAAGGAAAAAGGTTTATAAGCCGTCTCGAGACTATGGGCTACATTCTTCTCGGAATGTCTTCTCGGCAATGACTTTTTCAGCCTAACCTCTCAACATCTCTCTAGAAATCAGATAAAAAAAATCTTTATTACAATGAGAGAATTTTGGGTTTAAAAATTAGATGGCCACTAATAATGTATTATCTTGCAAAATACAATTATACATTATATTATAAGATACTGCATTTTTGGGTTCGATTTAAACAGGCCCGAAAATGGCGCTAAGGGCCTGTTTGGTCCTAAATGGTAGCTGTAATCATTTAATCAGGCAAAATGACGCTAAATATGCCACTCATTAGGGTGTGTTTCACTTATGGATGAAAAGTGGTTTTTGGGTAAAAGTTATTTTTTGTGTCTCGAAAAACATAAAAGGTAGAGAGAATTGCACGAATTTCAAGATTATTAATTGTTGTTTATAACTTATAAGTATCTTTTGATAAAAATAACTTATAAGTATCGTTCTAATACAAAAGGAATATAAATCATAATAACATTGTGAGTTCAGCATTTTTCTGTCGAGTTTTGTTTAGTTTGTCTTTAAGCTCTGAATTTCATTCTCCATGATTTCTTCATGATACTCTCATTGCTATACAGCAATTTAAAACATTTTCACTCTAGTTGCTAACTGCTAATGTACTAATGCTGAACATGCCTAATCTTCAATATATATAATAGTAACTCTCATTTCTAAACTTCAATATACATAATACTATCTCTCTCTCTCTCTCTCTCTAATAAATCAAGTTCACAAAAGGGGAGACAGCGCCACATATCACCCCAACATATATGTGATCACTGATCAGGCAAGACTAGTCCAAAAGGATACTAACTTATGGATTTGGAATTTGGATATCCAAGATGATAATGCAGTAATTTGCATTGCCTTGGGTATCCAAACACACCCTTACATTCAAGACTACTAAATACTTACATTGAAGGGTAAGGAACCAATCGAATGGGAGAAGAGTATGGCGGAGGATCAGGAACATCATATCCACAATCATCATCAAAATCAGGTTCAAACTCGACTATCTTGGGATCCAAGTGTTGATACTTGTTCACGGCCTGACAAACTCCGACCTTCACTCCAGACATGTAATATGTGGCATTGAAGTGGGCCACGTGACGGTAGAAACCTTTGGAATTGATAAACTCCTCTTTCCATATACCTTTTGCCTTTGATTCATCCATTTTGAGCTGCATAATCGTTTGACGTTGCTCGGCATTTTCCTCCTTTGTTTTCTTTAACATGTCATCTAAGCTCTGAATTTTCTTCTTCAGGCTCTCTTCATTCAGCTTGGCAGATCCCTTTGCACAAAGCAACTCCTGCTTCAGTTCCTTCTTTTCTTCTTCAAGTCCTTCCATAATCTTTTGACGTAGCTCAGCATTTTCCTCCTGAGTTTTCTTTAAGTTATCAGCATTTTCTTCCTTAATTTTCTTCAACTTGTCTTCTAAACTCTGAATGTGCTTCTTCGTGCTTTCTTCATTCCGCTTGGCAGATTCATGTGCATAGAGCAACTCCTGTTTCAGTTCCTTCTTTTCTTTTTCAAGTCCTTCAATAATCTTTTGATGTAGCTCAGCATTTGCCTCCTGAGTTTTCTTTAATTTATCAGCATTTTCCTCCTTTGTTTTCTTTAAATCGTCTTCTAAGCTCTGAATTTGCTTCTTCATGCTTTCTTCATTCTGCTTGGTGGATTCCTTTGCACAAAGCAACTCTTTTTTCAGTTCCTTCTTTTCTTCTTCAAGTCCTTCCATAATCTTTTGACGTAGCCCATCATTTTCCTCCTGCGTTTTCTTCAAGTTATCAGCACTTTCCTCCTTTATTTTCTTCAAGTCATCTTCTAAGCTCTGAATTTGCTTCTTCATGCTTTCATCATTCCGCTCAGCAGATTCCTTAGCATAGAGCAACTCTTGTTTAAGTTTCTTCTTTTCTTCTTCAAGTCCTTCCATAATCTTTTGACATAGCTCGGCATTTTCCTCCTGAGTTTTCTTCAAGTTATTGGCATTTTCCTCTTGAGTTTTCTTTAAGTTATCAGCATTTTCCTCCTTTGTTTTCTTCAAGTCGTCTTCTAAACTCTGAATTTGCTGCTTCATGCTTTCTTCATTCCGCTTGGCGGATTCCTTTGCACAAAGCAACTCTTGTTCAAGTTTCTTCTTTTCTTCTTCAAGTCCTTCCGTAATCTTTTGACGTATCTCGGCATTTTCTTCCTGAATTTTCTTCAAGTTATCAACACTTTCCTCCTTTATTTTCTTCAAGTCATCTTCTAAACTCTGAATTTGCTTCTTCATGCTTTCTTCATTCCACTTGGCAGACTCCTTTGCACAAAACAACTCTTGTTTCAGTTCTTTCTTTTCTTCTTCATGTCCTTCCATAATCTTTTGACGTAGCTCGGCATTTTCCTCTTGAGTTTTCGTTAAGTTGTCAGCATTTTCCTCCTGATTTTTTCTTAAGTTGTCTTCTAAGCTCTGAATCTGCTTCTTCATGCTTTCTTCATTCTCCTTGGCAGATTCCTTTGCACAGAGCAACTCCCGATTCAGTTCCTTATTTTCTTCTTGAAGTCCTTCCAGTTTGGCATGAGAGCCCAAATGCGACAACAACAACTTCTCGTGCTTTTCAATCAGTTTATTAGCATGGTACACTTGCTGGGACAAACGGGTAATGTAGAAGAAATTAGCACAAGCACTAGCACATATATTATGAAGGTATGGCACCAAATTAAAGCTTCCACAAACTTCATTAGAGGAACTTCAATTTTACTCAAGTTAGAAACAAAATTTATCTGTAAAAATAAGAATTTGCATGACAAAGCTTCTACAAACTCAGCACTGGCTTACCAAGGCAACGTCTCTAGCAAACTCAGCACTGTCCTGCACATCAGGAAGACGCTTAAGTATAGACACGGCATCAACATTCACAGTAGCTCCTTTAAGCAATTCATTCGCTTCCTCCAATGTTACACTTGATGCTAAGTAATTGGGTCGGTATAATGGTGGTGAACTGGATCTTTCTTCAAGTGAAGGAGGAGAATCAATAGCTATACAGAGTTGACGACTTGGAGATTTGGGTGTGTTCTGAACAGGTGTAGTTACTATGTTTTCAGCTTTACTGAATTGAACAATTTTGAGTCTCTTTTTAGTTGACTTTACATCTTCTTCGGGAGGAGAGCGTGACTCTAGAGTTCTCTTCTTTGAAGCTTCTACACTCCCGGAAGAATTAAGACCGTTTTGTTTCCTCAATACAAACTTAATCGAGCTTAGTCCTGGTTTCATAGCTGCAAAGACAAAAGATTCATAGATAAGATCAGTACAAGGAACAATTTAGGCATAGTGGCAAAATGTCATCATCATCATTGACCTAGTGAAGCTCCACTACAACGGAATCTGAGGGACAAGATGGGGGTACCCCTGCCCAAGGGAAAGGGGTACGCCCGATAGACCCAAGAAAAACTGAAATTCAGCTATGTGACAATAATAACTGAATTTAGTTAGAATGCACCAAAATTGATATAGGGACTAAATCCAACTCAAAGGCAGTGTATAAAAGCCAATGAGCATAGTGGCAAAAGGTGATTTTTAAAATCTCACATTGTCTAGGGTGAGGAAGGCTTAGTCCAGCATTCTCAAGGTTCTCATGGGTGACAAGTTGGGAATGATGCGGATTAGTTCCTTCTAAGCTTAAGAAAGCATCTCTGAGTTCCCGCCCCTCAACCGGAATATCCTTCATTTCTTCTACTCCTTTACTGAACTTTACACCAATACCAGGATGAATTGGAAAGTCAAAATCATATCCATCCCCTTTCTTCACCAAGAACCATTTGTTCTTCCAACCAGGTAACCCTGTGGGATTGGTTACAATATCAAGATTGTGCGATAAAATATAGAAAGCTCCCCATTTTATCCTCATGTCAAACAAGTATTGCATTCCTACGAAAGTTGGTTCTTTGTTCATCTCCCAACACCTTATCCCATAAGCTGATAAGCAGCGCCACGAATTCGGGCTGATCTGAGCAGGACAAAGTTCAGTCCATCTCAGAAAATCCCTAACAAAGGTCAGAGCCGGTAACCTAAATCCCGCCTTGAGCGCTTCCTCGTGAACAACCAAGCAATCTGGATACTTCGCCATTGAATCTCCTTTCTCAACAGGAAGGCACAAGGTAACGCCTTTTGGCCATGGGTACAAGCTCGCCACTCGATTCAGACGTTTGAAAGTGAAACTCGATCTAGTCCCCCGATTCGAGTCTACGACGTCGTTTGAAGATGCAATGGGGCTCATGCGATTCAGAGAGATCTTAGGCTTCGGGGATTGAGAAATTCGAGGTAGCGGTTCAGAATCAGTACTCTCTTCCGGCGAAGACTGAAGCTCGAGCATTGAATCGCTCGAAGAAGACATTTCGATTCTCAAACTGGTTTCGAAAGAGGTAAACAGTAAAGTATCAAAAAATGCGCGAATTTTTTAGAGGATTCTAGAACACAAACAAAACGCAGCTCCATGGCCACGATATCAAGGAAAATCAAATGCAACAACCGCGTAACTACGATCGAAATTCCTCAAGCACATTTGCGGAAAAATTGAAGAAAACCTAGCTAGGAAAAACTACGAAAGTGAAATGAAATTTGAGCTATAACTGGACGAAATACCTGTCAATGGAAGATCGAAAGTCCTTTTGAGTATGGTTTGGTTGAAGAATCGATGGGAAAAATTGTCGCTTGATGGTACGTAAGAGGAGAATTGCAGAGCTCGCTTGCAGGTAAGGAGGAGGAAGCGTTGTTTGGAACCTTCTGTGACTGTGACGGTGAATTCTTGGGAAGGAAGTTTGGATTTGAAAACAAAATCAAGCCGGTATTATTTTTTATTTATTTAATATTCAACAAATTTATTATAATGAAAATGACGGTTATGCAAACCTAATAACCTATTGACGTATTCTATCAAAAAAAAAAATAACCTATTGATGTCTAATTAGTCATTAGTGTCATAGACACGTGAATAATTTCATAAGTGACTCTTTAGATAGTACACTCAATTTTACTATACACTAATTAAATGTTGTCAGATAATGAAAAAGAAATACACTCGTAGTTGTGGAAAGTGGTGATTAGTGATAAATTTTACTAACATTAAACTAATTTTTATTAGTGCTTTAGTTTTGTTAGCAAAAAGGACATATAAAAGTTAATCTAGTGAAATTTGAATAATTTTTTTTGCCAATATTTAAAAATTGCAAATTTAGGAGGATAGTGTTATCCCCCTACTTGAGTAAAATGGTCACTTTTAAAGATTATTGTAAAAAAAAAAAAAAAAAACTTTTAGCTAGCTTCTATTATCTTTTTTTTTTTTTGATAAAAGCTTCTATTATCAATATGACACTAGTAGACTTATAAACCCCTAATGGCCTAACCGAATGCATTATTTATTATCATGTTTAATTCATGTGTGGATAGTTAACAGTTCAAATTATACTTTCTTACTTTTTGAACATCAAAGTTGAGATGGCCGAGTTGGTCTAAGGCGCCAGATTAAGGTTCTGGTCCGAAAGGGCGTGGGTTCAAATCCCACTCTCAACAAAATTCTTTTTTTTTTCCTTTTTTATAATTTCTTGGTTACCTAAATGGGCCTTTGAATGACAATGGGCCCATTCTTCGGCCCAACTGTTGAATTTGTATTTTCCCGCTCACTGGATAGAGTGAAACATAGAGCAATATGAAATAATTGTATGTTTTTTGCGAATTTCTCAAACTTTTTAGGCTGGTAAGTAAAACAAAGAATTTGAATATGTGGTACCCAAAAAGATTAACAATAATGGTCAAAATAATCTTTACTAATCTTCATGAAGCATATATAATGACCATACCATTTTTAGTACACATTCCTTTTAGGACTTTATATATCATGATTGGACTTTGGTGTAATTTTCTAATTATTTAAGCTCGTTGATCGAAACAATAAATTCAAAGTGATTCAATGTTGGAGTTTGACTGTCACTCAGTATTACATTAAACTATGTTTACCAACGCTGCATTGGCGTAGTGGCGTTGGGGTTACGCTTAGTAGGATGAACCGTGTGTTCGATTTCCCACAATGTCGTTGGGAGGGGTCTACCGTAATCCTATTCAGTATCCCGGTTTGGACGTAGCCCGTACGGGTGAACCAGGTGCGAGAGTAAAAACATTAAACTATGTTTTATCTAAGATTTGGTACACTTTTTTAATGAGTATAATTTTTGGTAAAAAATATTATTTTTGTACCTCAAAATATGTAAAAAAATAGTTTTTTAAGACACAAAGTGATTTTTATGAAAAATGTTTTTTTAAGAATTGTATCAAGTCTAACCTGTATTTGATTTTTTTTTTCCCCTATTTCATTGAGTTTAATGAAATCGCGGGATGGATATGGTAGTTAATATATATAGAGGGCGCACACTATTATTCCTAAGTCAAACACGTGAATTAATTATAATGATATTTGAGAGAAGATATTAAATATACATTGCACAACAAGAGTCAAAGCTTCATTTATGGGTTGTTGTTGGAAGTTGACCTATGTGTTAGTTTTTAATTTATTTTGAAATACTCCATAGTAATGTCTCTAATTTCATTTCCATCAAAAAAATGTCTCTACTTTCATTTGTATGAAAATGCCTTTTTGCTATTGTCAATACATAAATTTAATGTTTTGTTGAAGGAAGATGCCCCTTTTTTTCCCATACCTTATACACTACCATTTGGTCATAAGAGTATGGTTTGAGACTATATTATATAATTATATACATGCTATAACGATAATTTACTTTTATTTCTTTCACTATTTATAACTTATAAGATGGATTTTGTTACAATATGAGCCGAGGTGAATTTTTTTAAATTGTTTGAGTAGACTAAATATATCTATACATACTTTTTAGAAACTATGAACAAAGTCAATTTTCTTTGCTCTAGAATTGTACTCTCATCATCCAAAAACAATCAATTAGAAAAAAAGTGGCCGAAAGTTGAAACCTATATAATTAGGAATGGAAAAATGATTCTCGAGGCCACTAGACGTGTTATTCCCCGGGTCTAGATCGAAGGCGACAATTTGCAGCTGGTCAATGCAGTTCTCGGTGACTGGCGCTGCCCATGAGAGATTGAGTTGCTACGTGCGGACATTTACTGTTTGTTGGGTCGCTTCTAAGATTGGAGCATTTCTCACATTGGTCGGGAGTGCAATTCTGTGGCGGACTTCATCGCTGGATCGTTTAGACGTGTTTCCTCTTTTCCACTCGCAGCTGATTCGAGTCTTCTTACCCTCATCCGTTAGGATGCTCTAGGGTAATTACTACCTTGTTAGCGATTACTCTAATCTCTTTACTTGTAAAAAAAAAGGAATGGAGAAATGATTTAAAAATTTTAATAGGTCACGGGCGGTAGGAAAAAGATAACATCTTTGCACAATATATTACTCATTGACTTACTTATGTGCTAGAATTCAAATTGACTTTGTTTTTCAAGCTTCATCCGAACTCTAATTTGCTAGCCTAACACAACCAAACATCAACTTCTAGAACTCCATAGTTTTTGTTTTCTTAGGAACGATCCAAAATACTAGAAACCACAATCGATCACATTCAATGATTCACAAATTAATACTTTATTAGTTTTACATATTTATATTATTATTTAGAAAATAATATTTAACAGATTACGTGATTTATCCATTGGTCAATCCAAACACTTTCGATAACCGTCACAATCTACCTCGATTTAATATATAATCCGATTAATCCGAAATATCATTCAATACGATTAACAAGTCCACTCTTTTATCCAGCACACATTTAGAATTCTAAGTAAATTTGGATATTGTTTATTAATTTTGATTTTTTTAAAAGGTTCATTAATTCTAATTTAGGAAATAATTTTAAAATAATTCTTCAAATTAACACTTTTATTTTGTGCCCATAGACACATATTAACTAAACCGAATAAATAAATAAATAATTATGGCATATTTTAAAATTTCTTACTCTTCACATGTTTTAATAATAAAAATCAGCCTATTTAAATCTGGGGATTGAGCCTTCTTCCCTCTTCGTTTAGACGCCCATGGCTTCTTTCTTCCACTAATTTTCACTTTCAGCAAAATCAAAATCAAAATGAAGAGTTCACCAAGATACTCCATCCCTATCTTCATCGCCATCTCATTCATCACCGTCGCCGCCGTCTCCGCCGCCCCGTCGGAGCTTCACCTGGGCTTCGAAGCCTCGCCGGAAACAACCTCCGACGCCAACTTCCAGCACCTCCTGGTGGACCCCACCGGCAACTCCTCCCTCGGCTTCCTCCGTTCACCCCTCGAACCGGGTTCACTCTCCCTCGCCGTCGTCCACCTCCCCTCCAACGAACCGCTCTGGACCGCCTCCCTAAACCGGCCGGTCCGCTGGGCCAAGGAAACCCGGTTAACTTTCAATGGCAGCCTCGTAATTACCGACCCACACAGGGGGGCATTTTGGTCCACAAACACCAATACCGGCGAGCGCGTCATCCTCTCCCCTTCCTCCAACCTCCAAATCCTCGGATCCGGATCCGGGTACCCGGTTTGGCAGAGCTTTCAATTTCCCTCCAACACCCTCGTGGAGGGTCAAAATTTCACCTCTGCCATGACGCTCGTCTCCTCCAACGGCCTCTATACGCTGCGTTTAGGCCCCGATTTCATCGGATTGTACGCCGAATTCAACGCCAACAAGCCGGACCAGATCTACTACAAGCACACCGCGATCCAGGCGAAATCGAGCATAGTCGTCGGCCAGGGCCCGATTTACATCCGGGTCAGCCCGGACGGGTACCTCGGAATGTTCCAGAACGGGTCGATCCCGGCCGACGTGCAGTCCTTCAGCAGCTACCAAAGATCCGTCCCGGGGATCCGTATTATACGGATCGAACAAGACGGGAACTTGAAGGCGTATTATTGGTCCGGGTCTAAATGGGAGACGGACTACGTGGCCATATCGGAAACGTGCGAGCTGCCGAGCGCGTGCGGGGCGTACGGGCTTTGTCGGGCCGTGGGCGGGTGCTCGTGTTTGGACAATGAAACGGAGGCCAGGCCCGGTGAGTGTTATTCGGGCCGGGAATCGGGGGATTTCTGTGGTGGAGAGGGGCGCGTGGGGTTTAAGGCTTTGAGGCGCGTGGGGGTGGAGCTGCCGTACAAGGAGCTGATGGGGTACGTTGAAACGGCGTCGTATGAGAGGTGCGAGACGGAGTGCGAGGCGAACTGCACGTGCTGGGGCGTGGTGTATAGTAACGCGTCGGGGAGGTGTTACGCGCTGGATTATCCGGTGCAGACGTTGTTGGCGGTTGGGGACGCGGGGAAATTGGGGTATTTTAAGGTGCGGGAGGGTGTAGGGAGGGATAAGATGAGTCCCGGATTAGGGGTCGGGATTGGGTTGCTTTGTGGGGGGCTGATTTTGGTGGTTGGAGCCGTTGGGTTTGGAGGGTTTAGGGTGTGGAGGAGGAGGTGGGGCGTAGGGAAGTATTTGGAGGAAGAGGAGGGCGTTGCTCCTGGACCCTATAAGGATCTCGGGTCAGAGAGTTTCGGGTCTGTTGAACTTAGTAATAGGTGATTCTTTTGGAGGAGGGGTTGCGGGTTTCGGAGGCTCGAATTTGCACGCAAGTAGCAGTCGGGACCAGTCACGCACGCATCTTGTTCTGGGTCAAGTGGAGGTGGTAAATCACGAGATGTGCAGTGACAAAAGTAGGGCTCGAACCTGTGACAATATGCACTCAAGGAATTTCCATGTTCATTGCGCCTTGTGCTCCAGTAGTCCCGTGCCTTCACGCACCCTGCCCTAAGTCACGTGGAGGCCGGTGGTAAATCACAGAATGTATAACGATAATGGTAGGACTTGAACTTGTTGCAATATGTACTCAAGGTGTCTATCCACCGTGCCTTGTGCTCGGGGGCTATTTTTTTTTCCAATATTTTGACTGTGTTAGGTAATTATGTGAATGATAATACATGCGATTACAAGAGTTTGTTTGTAGTTTTGTCCTTGGTTGTACGTACGAGCATTTTTTGGGTGATACTAGTGGCATCATGGTCAAATTTAGGAAACATTTTTGGATGGATTGATGTTTTCGTATTGTATATAAAAATCATGTATTAGTAGTGTGTCCTTTGACCATTGATATATCAAATTTTTAGCATAATTCAAAAATGTTCAACCATTAAATTAAAGCTGAATAAATCATTCATCTAAAATGGGAAATATTTTTAGAAATGTTAGTAAATTAAATCACATTGAAAATTCTGGTCAAAATCAAGTTGATCCGGCCAAGTATACTAGTGGTTGGACCACTAGTCTACTACCAGTCTACCATGCACCAAACTGGCCTTAATTGGCATTCATGAAATTAAATGTGTTAGTATGGATGAGAGTATTTATTTATACGTGCATGTAATATTGCGTCTTCATCACGTTACAACTATAACTTAATTTAATGGTCTTAGCTAATGCAACCATGCCACTAAAAGTTAATTAGGTCAAATAATTACGAGTAACGTTTAGGTTTATCACCATCAATTAGCAGCAGATCGACTAGCATAAAACAGTGTAAATTGAAAGTGTGTTAAACTATATAAATGGACATGCATGTTGATATCCTTTCAATATGTTACTGACCGGTACTCATCGGGGATTCTAAGGGGGCTCTGCTCTACCCCCGACGATGGTGCAATGTTTTATATTAACGGGCTTATGTTTTATATTCATTGGCTTATCGTGATTTGTTTTAGGCTTATAACCTATAATCTGATTAGGGTTTCATGAGTCACTATATATACTTAATTATGTAACATCATATTATTATAATTTGTCCTGTTTATACTCTTAATAAGAATTCACTTTCTTTATTCGTAGATGAAGCCAACGTATCATCGATAAATCACGTAAATATCTGTATCAATCTTATGTTTATAATCTATTGCAAGCTAGATTAGTGAAGGGTTTCGTACGTGGATTCCATTTATTAATTAACTAACGGGTGCACATTGCTTGAATTCCATTAACAAATAGCCTTTTCGCCAAATTGATCCATCCTCCATCGACACAATTAATCTTGGAATCTTACACCAAGGAGACAAAGAAGATAAAATAAGTAGAATATGACGCAGGGGATGACGTCAAATAGCAATTGCAAGTGGATTGGTTGACAAACCCAATGGTGGGTCGGGGTGGATATTGGAAGCTACCCCCGCCGCCCCAAGCAACCATCTTGTTTTCTTTTTCATTTTTTTAAAAAGCTTATAACATATTTGCTTTGTGAATTGTGGATTCAAATTAATATTTCTTACAACATAAAGTATACTAGCGGGTTTGACTGGTTTGGTACTTTTACTATGGTAATTTGGTGAATTTGAAAATAATGTAATAAGTTTGTGTTGGATCATACTTATTTTTTAGGAAATTAGGTAGATTTTATCTTCTAACGGGAAGCTTTCCAACTTATTAGTGACGAGGGCGCTACTGGTAAAATAGAGAGGTATATTATGCGGGAGCAATTCCTGGATGGGTGAACGTTAATACTAATGGGTCCGTACTAGATGGTGGATTGGCTACAACGGGGGGAGTGATTAGAGATTGTAATGGCCAATGGTAAGGAGGTTTTGTTCATTATATTGGCATATGTACGGTTTTTATAGCTAAGTTGTGGTGCGTTCTACAAGGTCTATGACTAGCTTGAAGCTGGGGATACAAGAGGGTTTGGTTAGAGATTGATTCACAACTTGTGGTTCTTTTACTAGGTAGACGTATGAATCGTTATTACCCCTTATTAAGTCTGTTTGTTCAATGACAAGACTTGCTTAGAAGGGACTGAATTGTTCAGTTCCGTCATATCTATAGAGAGGCAAATGTTGTTGCTGACTATTTAACTTCTTTTGCTTTCTGTTAAGTTTAGGTGTTTGTGCATTATCTTACCGCATGTGGGTGATATTTCTTTGCTTTCTACTAATATTAGGGGTCAGACTATCCTCGATTGATTACTAATTTAGCCTCCTTTCTTAATAATAATACGGGTTAAAAATCCGGAGAGTACCGCCTCTCCTTTGACAAAAAATAAATATTTTTTAAATAATAATTGTAAAAATAAACCTAAGTTATTGTGGTGCAACAATTTCTAGGTCTTTATGGTGATTTAAAAAATCATAAAAAAATTCAAGGATAGCCTTGCGACTTGTGAGTAGATATGTCAATCGGGTTCGGGTTTGGTCATTCAGGTTTGGTTTATGTCGGGTTCGGTTCGTCATGGGTCACGTGTCAATCGGGTTCGGGTTTGGTCATTCAGGTTTGGTTTATGTCGGGTTCGGTTCGTCATGGATCACGTGTCAATCGGATCGGGTTGTTGCGAGTTTTCAGTCGGGTCGGGTTGACCAACGAGTTTAAAATATCGTTTTTTATGATTACTTTAAATTTTAATTAAATAATAATATTTAATTATAATATTTGTATGTATTTTAATAATAAAATAAGTTTCAAAATAAATTTTATAAATTATATAAATATACTAAATCGTTCAATATAACGAGTTTCAGGTTTCAACGCAACGAATTTCAGATCTATCGGGATCGGTTTATTTCGGATTTCGGGTTCAAATTTTTGAATCTTGATCCAAATTATCGGACGATTTGGGTCGTATTTGCGGATCAGGTCAACTTTAGACAACTCTACTACTTGCGAGGAAGATAATATATGAGAAAATTCAGAATAACGGGCCTAAAAATTCAATAATCTGGGCCAGGCTAAATTTATCGGGTTGATTGGGCTGATCTCGTTTTAAGGCTGGGCCTAGGGGCATGCATCTTCAATGACAGAATCTGTAATTACAGAAACCAGTTCAACTATTTTTGCAGCAACATTGTTTCAAACTAACTCAGGCAACGTTTCTCACTCTCACGACACTGCTTCTCGCAGCTGTCTCCCGATCGCCGGCGACGAATCCACCTGTGAAAGCGACGGCCAAGATTAAGAAATCACTCCTAGAAGCTATCAATTCACTCGTACGTTCTTCATTCTCTTTGTGTATTAGGGGAATGTCTTCTCCGAAGCTATAAAATTCGAGCAATTTTGTTTCTCCTCTTCGCCAGCTGCTTGATTTCGTAGTCCATAGTGTTTTCGGTTTCAATTTTCTATCCAAGGAGCTATTACGACCTGGATTTTTGGATATAATTGTGTTTTTAGTGGCTTTTCACGTTTTTTTACTAATTAGGGTTTGGAAGATGGCGTTATGAGTAGAAATTATGACTACTTGCTTGCTTGGTGCAATTTGATTAGTATTGAGGTGGAAATTAGGTTAGCATTACTGAATTTGTTGGGGAATGGTAACTCTTCAGTGATCATCTGGTTGTAGTTCTTGTTGTGGCTGTGGTTCTTCAGTGATCATCTGGATGCTAAATCTCTCCGTGTCTCTTGAATTTGCTGACATTGTAATCTGTATCTTCTGAGCTCAGATCTTTGACTAGTTGTTAGGGTACATGCAATATTGAATATACATGCATGTCTATTATATCAATTCAGATTTAATTTAATTTAGAAGATGTCCAGTGCATCAACTTGTTCGGTGAATTTTGTATGTTGCAATGTTTTTTTCTAGTTTTATACGACACCTCAAAATAATGAAAGCATGACTTGTATGGGTATTTTGCAGCTTGTGGATATGCATTTAGATATTATCCTTTTTAGGGTTTTTTTCTCATTCCTATGTAGTGCCATAAGTAGGATCCTCGAAAGTTTAGTGGGATTTTCTTACTCCTACTTTCCCTCAAATGTTTGCTGTCACCTGTAGCTGTGGGAAATGCTAGAATAATTTCTGATCATTTTATGCATCTGGATTTGATGTGGGAAAGGCGAGATTTTTTCTTCCAACTCCTGTTCTGTTGGCTTTGAAAGAATCATGGATTTCATTTAATGCTGTTGTCTGCTGGTTTCACCTTTTTCGCATGTTTTATCTCCTCAGTATCCCCTTTTATTTGTGGAGCTCTCTTTTGTTGCTAATATTTATTTTTCATAATAGGGACCTAGAACAAAGTGATTCAGTTGAGTTTTTAAATTCCATTTGCAATCTTAGTGCCTTTGATCATTGCCTTTTCTCTTCTTCAGGAAAATGAGTAGTTTATTTGAAAGGCTGCGTGTGAGATCAGATCGACCTACGTATAATCTTGATTCGTCAGACGATGAAGCAGATCTGCGTGCAAAAGCTGCAGAAAATTTTGAAAGGATAGTGAGAGAAGATGCAGTATGTTCCGATCTAGATTTTTTGTTATGTTTTTTTTTCTTTGCTTGTTTTTTTTGTTCTTTTCATGCAATCTATATTTTCACTGAATCACTGATACAAAAATGTTGTGTCTAAAATGATAAGCTGTTGCATATGATAATTAATAGATAATGAACCAAATCTTGCTTGTAGGTATTTGGAGTAATATTTCACTTGTTTGATAGCTTGTTGTTTCCAATAATTTATCAATAGATCTGATTTTATGTTTTCTGTTTCCTTTCAAGTTCTGTTAAAATCAATTGTCCTTTGTATGCTCTGTTTTCCTGTTGGTTGCTGCAAATAATACTGTATTATCTCTTATTGAATACAATGGGGCCTTATCCATAATTGTTTCACCAGTCTGTCCTCCCAGAATATTTGCCTACAGTCAATTGTTGATTCCTGCTATGTTGCATATTACCAGGGCTGTCTTGTAAATTATGTTGCTTGAGTGTTAAGATATAGTTTCAGTGGCTTGATGAATTTGACATGCGTCTTTGTCCCCCATCATTTTTAGGACTTTGACGTTCTGATTGCAGATCTTGGAATTATTGCCTCGGATATCATCTCTCATAACTTGTTTTCTTTGATATGTAGAAAGAAGATTTATGCCAACCTTGCGGAGAAGCTGGAAACCTAGTTCATTGTCAAACTTGTACCTATGCGTACCATCCTAAGTGCTTGGTTCCACAGTTGAAAGCTCCTTATGCTGAAAATTGGAAGTGTCCTGAATGTGTATGGACTGATACAAGTACTCATTACCTACTAAAATGTCATTTTAAAAAGCAAAATATTATATTTAAAAAATGATTTTTTTTCCCCTCTTTGCAGGTTAGTCCTCTTAATGATATTGAAAAGATGCTTGATTGTGAAATGCGTCCTATAGTTGGGGATGATAGTGATGCTTCTCAGCTGGGCTCAAAGCAAACATCTGCTAAGTACTATCTTGTTAAGTGGAAGGGATTGTCTTACCTACACTGCACATGGTAATTAAATATAGATGATACTGGCTTCATTTCTTATATAGTAGTGAGAAGCAGATTTTATTTTTAAGTTACACGCTCTTGATATTGCTTTATAGATAAAGAAATAGTTTCCATCTCATTTGGTTCTTGGGTGGCATTCTCATTTCGCCAAATTCTTGATGACTGTAGGGTTCCCGAGGAAGAGTTTTTGAAAGCCTATAAATCACTTCCTCGTCTCAAGACTAAAGTGAACAACTTCCATCGTCAAATGGATTCACTTAATAATTCAGTTGATGACTTCATTGCTATTCGACCTGAATGGACCACCGTTGATCGGATCCTTGCTTGCAGGTTTAACCATCTTGAAGTGTTGTTACTTTACAGTCATATAGTATAATGACTATAATGTTTAATATTATCCACCAAGAAAAAACCTTTACTACCTTTACTCTCAACAGCAACAAAGAGAAAAAAGTTTACTGCCTTTAATCTCAATATTTCTAAATATATATAGATGCTAAATTAGGGTTAAGTATCCTTATTTATGCTACTATCCTTCAGTTTTTCATTATTCCCCACATTTGTAGTGACATTGTGATTCCTCTTTGTCTAAAGTGTCACAGTTGAGATTTTAATTTTGGACGCTAATGCATCTCTTTTATAGACAATCTTAATTGTTGGCAATTGTTTTGGTAAATTCTTTAGAGGAGAGGAGGATGAGAAGGAGTACCTCGTAAAGTGGAAAGATCTGCCATATGATGAGTGTAATTGGGAATTTGAGTCAGATATAGCCGCTTTTCAACCACAAATCGAGAGATTCAATAAAATACATTTCGGCCATCCCAAACAATCTCCTATGCAAAAGACAGTTGACGATGAATTCACTGAGTATTTAAAAAAACACAAAGAATTTCATCATTATGAGCAAAGTCCTGACTTTCTAAGCACAGGTATGACCAGTGTTGGGTTTCCTATCCTTTGACACCTTTGTACACACATGCATTTGTAAACTTTCAGTCTTATGACTGCTCATTTCAAATGAAGGCAAGCTGCATCCATATCAGCTTGAAGGACTGAACTTTTTGCGCTTTTCTTGGTCAAAACAAACTCATGTGATCCTTGCTGATGAGATGGGACTAGGTATGCTTCTTGGGGCTGTAGGGTTGTTTTAGTCGAGTTTTCCTTTTGGAATTGGTGGACTTCTTATTGTCGTTTATCTCATTGTTTGATGCAGGTAAAACCATTCAAAGTATTGCTTTCCTGGCCTCACTTTTCGAGGAGAATGTTGGCCCACATTTAGTGGTGGCCCCACTGTCAACATTGCGTAATTGGGAGCGTGAGTTTGCGACTTGGGCTCCTCAAATGAATGTGGTATGTATAATTCAAAATTTGATCTCATTGAGCTCAGTTTGCATGAGAAGTAATAAATATCACATGCAGGTCATGTATGTTGGTTCTTCACAAGCTCGTTCCATCATCAGGCAATACGAGTTTTACTATCCCAAAAACTCCATAAAGACCAAAAAGAAGAAATCTGGACAGTCCACAAGTGACAGCAAGCAGGATAGGATTAAATTTGATGTTCTTCTTACTTCGTATGAAATGATTAACTTAGATTCTGCATCTCTGAAACCAATAAAGTGGGAATGCATGGTATTATCCTGACTTCTCTCATCTGTTTCTTGACCATAACTGAGGCCTCTTCTAATTACTAACTTCTTCATGTAGATTGTAGATGAAGGACATCGCCTTAAGAATAAGGATTCAAAGTTGTTTCTGCAATTGACGCAGTATTCTAGTAGACATCGCGTGCTGCTAACTGGAACTCCCCTTCAGGTGCTCTTGGATTTTTGTTAGATCTTCTATTGTTTAACTGACTTTTTGCATGCTAAACCATGTTTTATTGTCACATGTCATGCTGCACTTCTTACATCAAGGATGACGGCTGTTTCATGTGCTTATCCATCTTCTTGGACTTTTTATTTAAAAATTTTGTGATTGAGAAAAATATAGGAAATTTGTCTGGACAAAACTTTAGAAAGTGACATTTGATGCATCAGTAAGTGTATAAATTTTTACTTGTAATTTACTGTCCTAGCCAAGGTTTTATTTCATTTGGATTAATCATGAATTGCTTACAATTCACGAGTATGATTACTGGTAATTAACACAATGATGTTATTGTTGACGTTAATTGTAATCTTTTCATTCCATTTAGATCGGGTTAATGGGTTATTGCTGGTGATATAATTCAGTGATTTTACCCTTTATACGAGCATTTATGTGTTATTGATTTGTTCAACCAATTTGTGGTCATATTGTTTCGCAGAACAATCTGGATGAACTTTTTATGCTCATGCACTTCCTTGATGCTGGGAAGGTTGGTATCTAAAAAGTTACTTACTATGCCTCTGGGGCTAGTGAAAAGTTTGTCAAGAGCACTTGTATTGACCTTGACTATCTGCTATTAATCACTTTTTAAACAATTGCAGTTTGCGAGTTTAGAAGAATTTCAGGAAGAGTTTAGAGATATCAACCATGAAGAGCAAATTTCTAAGCTTCATAAGATGTTGGCTCCACATCTTCTGAGGAGTATGTAGTTTGAATTCTGTTGTGTCTTTCTGCATTTCATATCATATACTAGTATAATACTTGATGTATGGCTATTGTCCATTGATTGGTTTGACCAGAGGGGGAAAGGTTGGTGAAAGAGTCGAATTTAGAACCAAATTTTGTGGACCACTCTGGGATTAGGTATCTAGTTAGGTAAATTGCTGAAAATTTCTATTTTGTATCATGCCTCCCAGGAACCTCCCTAAATACAACACTTTCATCAAACTTTCACATTTCTTCCAAGAGAGACTTTATTTACTTTCACTTACAGATAATAAACTGTAGTACTGTAGTTCAGACTAACCCATTCACTGTGAAGTGTAATAGTGCTTGGTATCCTTTCTCAAGATAATAACCTCATCATGGTTTCTAGGGTTTAATGTTGTCTGGAATCAGGGATTTTGTACACGCGTAGGCTAAGATAGTTACAGTATTAGATAGTAATTAAAAGTTTTTTGAAGAAGGATTCTGCAAATATGAATAAAATAGCTATTCTTGAAGAGGTCAATCCATTGTCAGCATTGCACATAGGTTAATCTTAGTTTGCTACTTAACGGCCTTTAAAGACATTAGTCCTTTGTACATATTCTCCTTTTGGAGTCATTGGATGATACTGCTTTCTGTCTTCCAATAAAATGTATGGGTAAAAGATTAAAAAACAATTTGAATTGGAGTTGTTGCTTCCTTTTTTATTTTCTTTTTAAGGGTGTGTGTTCTTGCACCTGTATTCTTCATAATGCTGTGGAAAACTTTTTTTTTTTTTTGTTCTGTGATTGGCAAACAATAGCAATAGACAAATGATGCAAAATTTGGATGTGAAGCTACTGTTCTATCCTGTGAAACTCTAAATCTATGCTCTGGTTTTGAAAACAGTCTTAATAGAAAACCAAAATGTTGGTTGTGCAATTATGTATACAATGTGGTTGCACTAACTACACTTGGAACTTTTGACCGCGAAAAAAAAAAAAAAAAAAACTACTCTTGGAACATTAATTTAGAAGTACTAATCTGTGAACAATGGGTGACTGGAAATGGACATGTATATAATGAGTCAACAAATAAATTCACTGTAACTATCTTGAGAACTCTTTAAATCTCTTACGAGACCTTGGGACACCCAACTTTTCTCCGTACGCAGTCTAAATTTGGATGCACATTCGCGTATATTTATTAGTCCTTTGTATTTAAACGAGATATCAAGTTCTTAGATTGCATTGCCTTGTTTGTGATAGACCAAATCCTCTAAAATGTCGACTAATGCTCATTTGAAATGAATTCAATACAGTTTCCAACTTTGATATGCACAATAAAACAAGATTGTTGCTTTATATGGTGGCTGCTGGGACACATTTCTCGTGATAGTTATTAGATTTCTGATATCTGTTATTTACTTTGAAACTTGATCAGGAGTGAAGAAAGATGTCATGAAGGACCTTCCTCCAAAGAAGGAGCTCATCCTAAGAGTTGAGTTAAGCAGTAAACAAAAGGAATATTACAGGGCAATTTTGACCCGTAATTATGAGCTATTAACCCGTAGGGGTGGGGCGCAGGTGATAATCTATGTCAAAGTTGCACCTTTTTATCAATACATTTTATATTTTTCTGACATTTTGGCCTGTGCTCTAGATTTCGCTGATCAATGTGGCTATGGAACTACGGAAGCTATGTTGTCATCCATACTTGTTAGAGGGAGTTGAACCACATATTCCTGATGTGAACGAATCATTCAAGTAATCACTATACACTATGAAATCTGAATAAGATTGAACATTATAATTTATAGCGTTGATTATGTTTTCTGGTCTAAGTGCAGTTTCTGTTGCATGCAAATTGATTCTAGGATATCTTTTGCCCTAATAATTGAAATTTCTTTTTCCATCTTGTGGCAGACAGCTTCTTGAATCATCAGGAAAACTACAATTGTTGGACAAAATGATGGTTAAGCTCAAAGACCAAGGACATAGAGTACTTATCTATTCACAATTTCAGCACACATTGGACATACTAGAAGATTACCTCACCTTCAAAGTAATAACCTAGAACACCCTTTGATTTCTTACTTCGAATGTTTATTGTGAAATTCACACTTGTTCTGCTGGGTTGTGTCGGGTCATTTTGAGTTTGGGTCGGTTAGGTCATTTCGAGCTTTCAGTCCATTCAGTTCCATTTTGTTCAGGTTTTGTTGTAATTTAAGCTCAAGGGAAAGTGTATAATCAGGTTGTTTCAGGTTTGGGCCATTTCTTTTATTGGGTTGGTTTGGTTTTTGGGGTGATGCGTTTTGATAAATTGTCAAGTTTCAGACGGTTCTTATCACTTATATATGCACGTAGGATGTTTTTCTTAATGCATTGTTTTTCATTCCATTTCTTAAAACATTTTTTCCTCTTTGGTGGCATTTAGTATAGCAGTATTTCTCTTCGGTCTAAATAGTGTTTCTATCAAGGTGACTTTATATGGTCTGGCTTGAAAAGTTGTTTGTAATCTGTTCATTCATTCTTGGCAATATTTGACTCCTAATGCACTGGTTTAAGTCCATGGTAGTGAATACATCCATTGAGATAGATTTTTATTCAACGCGATCTTTTGATCTGCTCCTTAATTTTCATTTGAAGTGCTGATTCTCTTTGCTATGATAGAAAAAAATATTGATACCATTTCTTGATTCTGTTTGCTTACCAGAGATGGCTATATGAACGCATAGATGGAAGGGTTAGTGGAACTGAAAGACAAATTCGTATTGATCGATTCAATGCTAAGAACTCTTTGAGATTTTGTTTCTTACTATCAACAAGAGCTGGTGGTTTGGGAATAAACCTTGCTACTGCTGACACTGTCATCATTTATGATAGGTGCATCCTTCTTCTTCTCCTTCTTCTTTTCTCTCATACTCACTCACTCACTCACACACACTGACACACACACACACACACAATTTATAGATGTATTATGATATAACTTTTGTTACAACTACCTAGACTATTGCATATTTTCATTCTCTTAGTATGTGTATTAGTTTATATACAAGTTGTGCGCACATTTAACCTTCTAAAAAACAATTTGGTACCCTTGGAAAAGTAGAACGGGAGGAGATGGAGAGAATTCCATAATAGAATTACTAAATAGACTGGAAGCTTTGTAGTATTTATTTTTCATCTCAAACTTGCATTAAGCTACAATCGCTGTGTGTATATTTTTTGGGTTTGCTCTCTTACCCTCCTCTCTTTCTATATTTATGTGCAACTATGAAGTGACTGGAATCCACATGCCGATCTACAAGCAATGGCTAGAGCGCATCGGCTAGGACAAACAAATAAGGTTATTTTTTCTTCCTGGAGAAATATCTGCTTGTTCCTTTTACCAGGAGCTTTTATTTATGTCAGATGCTGAATTTTGCTCTTGTCTGCTTCAAAGGTGATGATTTACAGGCTTATAACCAGAGGGACTATTGAAGAACGAATGATGGAGTTGACAAAGAAGAAGATGATTTTAGAACATTTAGTTGTAGGGAAGCTCAAAACTCAAAACATCAATCAGGTATAGAATTGCCAGCATACTACATGTGCCAGCATACTACATCTTCTGATTTTCTGAGCCTGGAATGTTTGCACTTACAAACTCAATGTTCAATTGGAGAGTGCCACATGTGTAGCTTTTTATTATCGGCTTTGAAATTAAAAAAAAAGGCCGAGTTGGCTTTTTTTTTTCTGTTTAACTGTTGCTGAAAACATTTTCTGCTAAATGAACTGAGTATATACTTTTTAATTCTTTTGAAGTGTGGAGTACAAGAATGAAATAAGTATGTTGACAATTTTTATCTTCAGGAAGAGCTAGATGACATCATTAGGCATGGGTCAATGGAGCTATTTGCTGATGAAAGTGAAGAAGCAAAAGCCCGCCAGATTCATTATGATGCTGCTGCTATTGATAGGTAAATGTGTCCCTGATCTTAAAATCTGGTCTGATAACACTGAAGACTGAATTTTATTATGCTTTTGGTTTTGTTACTGAATCTCTTCTTTACTAGAATACTTGACCGTGAACACGCTGGGGAAGAGGAGACAACTTTAGATGAAGAAGAAGAAGATGGCTTTTTAAAAGCGTTTAAGGTAAATATTATTCTAGCTGTTTGACTGACTATTTTTAGTTGTCAGAACACTCAATCACATGTAATTTAGGATTCTAAGATGATCAAGGCAACATTCTTATTAGGAATAGAAGGCAAATAATATTCTAGCAGTTAGATTGACTTTATGTTCAGTTATCAGAACACTAGATCACATGTGATAGTATTTGATTATTCCTTGCTTCATCATTTTTATTGCTTTCGATTCTCCCCCTGCTATTTTTGGTCTACAGTTCCACTAATTTACTACTTAGATTTCCATGTGTACATCACTTCTAGATGAATACTTCTTCTGTTGAGACTTACATGTCCTTTTAGACATTTTCCGCACATATTAAGAACTTTTTACCTTACCAAAATACCCTTATTTTTCTTTTCCACGTCACCCACTTATCAATCAATTTTTACCTGTATAACTGAACATATTTAATTTTAGCTTTACTTTGTCCAATTAAAGTGGACAATGAGTCGAAATGACGCACAGAAAATTGGTGTAGAGAGTAATAATTAATAAGTATGTGAGTAAATTAATGTATTTAAGGGGCAAATTTGTCCAATTTATCTATAATGACAAGTTTTATTGAACACAATATAGAGGCTAAAAGAACATGTAAGTCTTAGCTGATGGAGTATAATGACTGTTACTGCTATTATTAATTGTGGAGTTTTATTTGATTTTAGTTGGCTGTATACAGGTCATGTGTGCATAAATCTTATATATCAGCTAACAACAATATGATCTATGAGAGCCTGAAACACTTCCATCCATTGTAGTTACATCTGCTATGTTTTGGACTTGTTCTGGCTTAGTATAATTTATTATAACTCTAAATGACGCTGATAGCTCTTTGTTGATTTGCATACACGGAACTCATTTAGATATCAAATTATTGTAGGTGGCTAATTTCGAATATATAGATGAAGTTGAAGCTTCAGCAGAAAAGGAAAACCAAAAAGCAGCTATGGAAAGCAAAGCTGCAGCAAATAATCCCGATAGATTATCTTATTGGGAGGAGTTGTTAAGGGGCAAATATGAGGTGCATAAAACTGAAGAATTCAATTCTTTGGGAAAAGGAAAGAGAAGTCGCAAACAGGTAATGTAGTCTTCAGGTTTTTCCTGTTTTAGACTTTGAACAACAAAAGCTTTGATAAAATATCTCATTAAACCTAGGACAACATCACTTGAGCTTGTCATGCTTTTGGCTTTTTTTAGTTGGCATCTGTTGAAGATGATGACCTAGCTGGTTTAGAAGATGTTAGTTCTGAAGGAGAAGATGACAATTACGAAGGTGGTCTTAGTGATAGTGAAATGGCTCCAGCTGTTGCACCTTCTGGGAGAAGGCCTTACAGAAAAAGAAGTCGAGGTATTTGATTTTAATGTTGCTATTTTTGGTTAAACTTGAGGACACATTTGTACATGTACTAATCTAGTAGCTCTTTCTGGAACATTGTTTACAGTTGACGGAATGGAACTACCTTTGATGGAAGGAGAAGGAAAATCATTCAGAGTGCGAGGTTTTAATCAAAGTCAGAGAGCTCTGTTTGTTCAAATCTTGATGAGGTTGGCTATGACACTCTCCTTATGTCCGCTTTGAAACTTGTTGCATCTGTTCAAATCTTGATGATTTTGTTTTTGTAGATTTGGAGTTGGTGACTATGACTGGGTAGAGTTTGTTCCACGGTTGAAGGGGAAGACTTATGAAGAAATAAATGAGTGAGTTAACCATTTTCTCTCTGTAAATTGTTTATTTGTCACGTCATGATTCATTGTTCTTAGTGCCATTTCTCGAGTTAACCATTTTCTCTCTGTAAATTGTTTATTTGTCACGTCATGATTCATTGTTCTTAGTGCCATTTCTTGAGTTAACCATTTTCTCTCTGTAAATTGTTTATTTGTCACGTCATGATTCATTGTTCTTAGTGCCATTTCTTGATCTAATAGCTTTTTATCATTGCTATTCATGTTGATAATTTCAGATGCTATGATTTGAATATTACATCTTTGTATAGTGAACTGCAGCAACTGAATCTTGGTAGGAATAACTTATTTTTAAATTATGTAGGAAAATTCTACTTTACCTCACTACATTTGAACTTCTATACGTTTTTCTACAACAATGATACTACTCGGGGTTCAAAAAAGCATGAGATACCCTTGCTGTATACTTATGGTGCAGTCTTACATTGTTGGAGCATAACAAACTGCTCATCTCTTTTGTTTTTATCTTATTCCATAACTCTGTATTCAGGTATGGGATGCTCTTCTTATCTCACCTTGTTGAAGAAGTTAATGACTTACAGACATTTTCAGGTAATTCTCATTATTAGTGATTCACACTTTTTTATGCATGTTCTAATTTTGGCCCTTTCCTGTTCTGGCCTAACTTGCTTCCTGCATTTGTGCGTCCTTCCTTGTAGACGGTGTTCCAAAAGAAGGACTCAGAGTGCAAGATGTTCTTGCTAGAATTGGACAATTGGAATTAATTGCAGCAAAGGTAAAGATTTCCCTTGGACTCTGGTCTCTAAATTGATGCATTCTTTTTTTTTTGCTGAGTGGTGGTTTAAGGTTTGGGTGTTCTATTGGTCCGTGAATCATGGGCGAAGAATTGTGATGGTTTTAAAAATCAATAGATGATTGACTTAGTTTTTGATATGGATGGACTTAAGTTTGACTGTAGTATGCAAATTTAGTAGTGCATTCACAAAATTATGAGCATTTGTCTATGCTCACCATGATAAACCCCAAGGTGATGGAACTTTCTCAAATGTATGGTGATCAACACGGATCATGCCAAAATCTTTTTTTGTTATTTAATTCTAACTTATACTGATATCATAATGATGCTTCTTTCGACAGGTCAAGCTTTTGTCAAAAAATCCCGACGCTCCTCTTCTTTCTGAAGATGTTTTGTTTCACTATCCTGCGCTAAGAGGTGGAAGAGTTTGGAAGAGAGAGCATGATTCCTTGCTTTTACGCGCCGTAACAAAGTAAGTTATTCTTTATTTTGATTCAACAACAACATTGATCCAGTGAGGTTCCGCGGAATCTAGGGGGGTCAAGATGGGTTACCCCTGCCCAAGGGAAGGGGTTATGCCCGGTAGGCCCAAGAAAAACTGAAATTCAGCTATGTGACAATAATAACTGAATTTAGTGAGAATGCACCAAAAATTGATATAGGGACTAAACCCATAAAGGCAATGTATAAAAGCCAATGAGTATGAGGACGCACCCTAATTCTTTAGTTTGATTCATTTATAGTAATTCTTATGGCAATACGATCTTTCTAACCTATGCTCGTTAAGATTGTTGTTTTTGGAAACTATTACCCTAATTAAAAATCCTAAATAATTCAAATCTTACAAAATCAATCCAAATCCAGATTCTTAACCTATTCCATCAGAGCACAGGTCATAAAAACCAAGAAGTGAGGATAATAACTTGAATAGAGAATCAGTTTTTGGTGTTCATTAGCATATGGAATTTCTAAATTAAGACATCCATTGTTTGTATTGAGCAGGCATGGGTATGGAAGATGGCAAGCTATAATTGATGACAAAACTCTGAGGCTTCAAGAACTCATCTGTCAGGAGCTGAATCTCCCACTTATTAATCTTCCTGGTTCTGGAGGTAATACTCAAACTCAAACTGGGTTAAACATAAACATACCTAATGCAGAATCATCTGGAGATACAATGAAGGGAGTTAACAATGGTGAAAATGGTGCTACTATTGAGACCACACCACTACCATCAGCTACTACTGATAGTGGCAGCATATTATACCACTATAGAGAAATGCAGAGGAGACAAGTTGAATTTGTTAAGAAGAGAGTGCTGCTTTTGGAAAAAGGGCTTTTTGCTGAGTACCATAAGGAGAGTTCTGTTGGGCCGGCCCAGGATGTGGAGCAAAAGGAGTGACAAAAGGCCCATTGTTGAGGGGCCCAAACTTGGGTTCAAGCTTTAAACCTTTTTTAGCTTCCATCAAAAAAATATTCTGTTTGTAATTTAGGGTCTGTGGATTGCCGGATTTAATGCATTAAGTTGTATCAAATTGTATTAAGTTCATTTGGCGATCCAAAAATACCCTTAGGGTAACAAGTACTAACCCTCATCTTTTAAGCCAAGTTCTCCATGTAAACCAAGCCCATGTGTTGAATTTTCTGTAGCTTTTAATTGACAAACTAAACTAAAGAGGGGAAAAGTGGTAAAATTGTAATTTAAAAATATAAGGCATGGAAAAAAAAGATAAAAAATCCCTAAAATTTAACAACAATTGATTAAGCCATTAAGGTAGGTCATAACCTCTACCCAAAGCTATTCTTGATCAAGTGAATTAAGCTTTACACAATTTGGCTTCTTCACATCATACGAAATCATTATGGTGCAAATTTTGGTTGGTTAATCTGATCAGTTCATCGGTGGTCAACAAGTTTTATGGTCCTAATGATGATATTGCACGTATTTCGTGTTAACCTTGACTTAATGAAACTAATAGTATGAACAACTTTGTGCCAACCTTCTTACTCAAACACATAACAACATTTATCATTACTCAAACATAAAACAACATTAATCATTACTCAAACATGACTCTGAATACTTCCATCATCCTCAGCATGGATGACTTTCGAGAAGGGCACCTCCTCAACATGAGTCTCATCGTGTTGTTGCACGACAAGCACCGAAGACACGACACTACTGTTAGAGGCGGCGAGGATGTCTCCAATGGGGCCTAGCTCAGCATGCTCAGCATGGAGGTCAGCCAGCCCTGCCACCATGGCGGTTGACGGGAACCGCCCTTTTCCCACCATGATGAGGTCATAGTCTCCGTTCCGACCAATGTTGAGCACGTCATCCACCACGCTTCCCACCACCCGCTCCGTGTATTGCGTCGTGCCTTCCCTCCTCCTCCTAAACTCCGCCACCGCCGCATTGTCTAAATCCTGCATGCATGCACAAATGTACGTATGATTATAACTTTCATAAAGTTAGGGTTTTTGTGGTTCTAAATATGTTATGTTCTAATAGTCTCTATTGTTCTAAAAATCCGGCCTAGGCCCTGCCCAAGTACTAGAAGGTCCCAACTCTCCCTAATTTTCTAGCTCGCTTAGACGTCCGTCTAGGCAACCGTTTATGTCGTCTAGATGCTAGGCGACCCCTCTCCGCCCATGATCCACCAAACATTTTTTAGAATATTGGTAGTCACACAAAATGTCAATCTAAAATCAAAGAAACATGTTTTAAAAAATTCTTTTATTTTACGTAAAACTCAAAGTTGAATCAAACAAGTCAGTATTTATTCCGAAATATGTACCTGTTCCGCATCGCGGTTCATGGCAGCAACCGAGAAGCTATAGCTATTCTCGCGCGACTTCTCTAGTGACGGCATAATCATATTCCCATTCGGGTCGGATCCCACGAACCTCACCACCTCAACCTTAATCGTCGGATGCTCCGCCATCCGCCCTCCTAGCTCCAATGCCTCCCTATCATCGGGCCCTCCGAAGAACACCACACACACTCTCTGACTCTCCTTATCCTCCTCCTCCTCGTCGCCCTCCGCCTTTGAGCTCACCCCGTACCCTCTATCCACCAACACCGCCACCGAGCAAGGCGCGTGCTTCATCACCTTCTGGTTGACCCCACGCCACCCGTGCCCTAAACTACTCTCCACGACGCCCCCAGTTTCCTGGGGGTGCCACGCCTTATGGAAGGGCAAAATGATAATTGCAACCTCCTTTTCCCTCGCCACATGGCAGATGTCCTCGTGCATTGTGGCGAGGGTTGACACCGTCGTGGCGGGGCGGACTGTGACCCGTTTGTGGGTTCGGAACGAGTCGGATATCCGGTCAAGGGCGACGTCGTTTGGGCCACGACGGCCGATGAGGGGAAGGCCGTCGCGGCGGAAGCGTTGTATCATGATGATGGAGGAGGAGCGCTCAGTGAGCTCGAGGAGGCGAACGGTGTAGAGCTTGAGTCGGGTTTTGGTGGTGTGGTGGAGGGACTCGATGAGGGTGATGAAGGCGGGGACATCGTTGGGGCCGTGGAGGCAGGCGAGGATGCGGAGGGAGGAGGAGGTTGCGAGTTGTAGGTTGCGGTTGCGGGATGTGGAGGTGTCGGTTGTGGTTGCGCCGCGATGGGCGGGCTTGTAGATGGACATGACAATGGGGGTGGTCATGAAGGTTGTGACTAGGGCCATTAGCACCATGATTGCGAACATCTCGTCGTTTAGTACCTACATAGATGAAAGATTTCAACCTTAGAATACAAGTCTTACAAAAAATGATTGTTGTAACAAGAGATCGAACGAGAACAATAAATAGAATTGACACAGAGATTTACGTGGTTCGGTAATAGTGTGTTACCTACGACAGAAACAATATATTATTACAGAGACAGATTATAGAGTAGAGATTATTAGATATTTTGAGAGTTTATATAGTGACTCAAGAAACCCTATTACAGCATATGGGTCGTCGGCCCAAACATATCGTGAGAGGCCCAATAACAAATAATATTTTATACCGTTTGGGCGAGTGGGCGTTGCCCCCATCCCCCGCCAGGAGCGTCGTCCCTGGACCCCTGACTCTCTGACCGGTCAGCGAGACCACCGCCGAGGGGTGTTGCCCCTCGACTCTCTGTCGGGGAGCTCCGCCCCCAGACCCCTGGTGTTGTCGGGGGCTTCACCCCGTACCCATAACGGGTTCCAATCAACGACTGATTCAAGACATATTAATAATGATCCGCCGAATTTATAATGTACCAAGGATATAAAATCAAGATAAGACTTTGTTTTAGTAGTTTAGTACCTACTAGTAGATAGATTTTCAATCCTATAACCTAAATTCATATAACATACAAAATGATTTCAGAAATTGTATAATGCCAATACTTTTTTATAATTACCTTTTTCTCCTTGCCAATGTTGAGCACAATAAGCTCCACCAAGCCCTTGGTGTTCATCAACACACCCAAAGTAATGGACTCCCTCACCGGAATCTTGCACGCCACCGCCACCACCGTCACCGCTATCATCTTCCCGGCGCAAGCAACGACGATCACGAGCACCAACAGCCCCCACGCCTCCGCCCCCTTAATCGTGGCGACGTTCGTCTTAAGCCCGCTCGACGCAAAGTACAAGGGCAACATCAAGCCCGACACGAAATCCTCGACCCGCTCGATCAACTTCCCGGCGAACGGGCCTTCCTTGGGTATCATGAGCCCGAAGATGAACCCGCCGAAGATGGCGTGGATCCCGATGAGGTCGGTGGTGAACCCCGAGACAAGGACCCCGGCGAGGGTCAGCGCGATGAAGGGCTCGTCGGCGGCGGAGTGGTCCGAGGAGGAGCATTTTCGGGCCACCTGGGCCATGACGGGCCGGATGACGACGAACATGAAGGTGACGTAGGCAATGCCGCAGAGTAGGACCCACACGGTGATGATGGGGCTCTTGTGGGTGTCGCCGCTCCCGGCGAGGGCGATCGCGAGTGCTAGCAGGATCCATGCTGCCACGTCATCGAATGCCGCTGCTGACATGGCCAACTCGCCCACCCTGTAATTGGCACGTAATAATTTAGAGTTTGATTGAAATGAAAAAAAAATTTATCTTGAAAAATGAAAAGAAAGACACTTTTTCTATTTTCTAGTTTGTAGTGTATTTTTACGCGTTTACACTTTTTGTATGTAGTTTTCGGATTGCACTTTTTATATTTTGTAATGCAATTTTCGTACTTTGTAGTGTATTTTTTAATTTTTAGGATAATAGTTTTTCTCATTTGATTACATCATAGGACAAGTAAAAACATCCCATCCGATCATCTCATCCAATGAAGTTCAAAATTGAATTGATCACAAAAATTTATATCCGTATTTGATTTGATTCAATTTTTTTTAAATTATTGAGATTGTGAAATAACCGAATATCCGATATTATATATATTTTTGAAAAATACACATAAATACAAATCAAATAATAAATTTATGTAAAGTTTGATATTCATTGATCTGCATAAAATTTAAAAAAATTTCAAATCATAGTTATGAGACAACCAGATTTTGCTAATTAGTCCAACATACCAATTCAAACTTAATTTCTCAAGTCAAAGGATTTTAGTTAATTTGAATAGTATCTAACCAATTATATACACACCAATTCAAACTTAATGAGCAACTTGTATAATTAAATGTAACAAAATGATAATTAATTATACCTAGTGGTAAGCAGCTTAAGCTCAGCAAGAATACGTGCAAGAACAGGGAACGCCGTGATGGAGAGCGCCACCCCCATGAACACCAAGAACTGCCCGTACCCCACCTTGTCGGCTCCGTCGATGGTCCGCCGGAACACCACCGCGACTCCCGCCCCGCTGGCGAACGGGAGCGAGATTCCGGCCACGGAAATTGAGAGGGCCTTCTTCCCGCCACGTCGGATGGAGTTGAGGTTGAGCTCTAGCCCTACGAGGAAGAGGAAGAAGAGGAGCCCGAGATTCGCCACCGAGTCGAGGATCGGCATGCTCCATTTCGGGAACACCGCTTGTAAGTATGGTGTGCTCCGGCCAAGCGCCGATGGACCCAAAAGTATGCCTCCCTACATATGAATTAATTAATACATCAGGAAAGTCGTGACGTGTTGGGAGTTTTACCACTTAGTATATAAAATCGAGATCTATCTTCTAATTCAAAAGCTTAAGTCAATAGGTAGATTTTCACCCTCTCTTAGGTCATCTCTAGCAACTTTTTTAAAACTTTTTCCAAAATGAAAAATCAACTATCATATTCTCTAAAAAAAAATTCAACCCAACTTTAACAGATTCCCTACATTGAAAAATTGTATTTAATACTTATTTTGTATCATATAAAATAAATAATAAAACCTAGAGAGAATATGATGGATAATTTCCTATATTTTGAAAAAATGAGATAGTTTTTAGAGTTTTACTCCATTATGAAGAACATAAAGAAGAAATTATTGAGGTAATTTTTTAGATTAAATTCTCCAAAAATACACTTTTTCATGAGATGAGATGATCTTATATGTTAATGGTTTATCTCTTTTATTTTTGACGTGGGAAGTTCAATTTCTCCAACAAAATCGTTGAATTAGGTAACTAAAGGTTAGGGCCTAGAGGATTGCAAGGGAACATAAGACATATATGAAAGTATAAGAAGTAACGAATTAACGTACGACGATCTCGGCAATGACTTTTGGTTGGCGAAGGGGCTTGAAGAGGAAGGCGAGGATCCGGGAGACGACGATGATGAGCGTCGTCTGTATTATTAGCAACGGAAACGCGTAGTGCAACGGATTCTGCCCTTGCCACACTCCGTCCGACGACGTTTTGATTGATGTTATGTTAACTGCCATCTTCAAAACTTAGAATTAATATACTCCAGCTTAATTTGGTGAATCTGATCAATTAAGAAGAGGCCGGTGTCTTTCTTTTTATAGAAGATACTCTCTAGCCAAGGCAACGTTGACTTTTTTTTTTTTTTGTTCTATTTAGTGGTGGCCCGGCCATTTCGTTTCGTGTAGGCCTAAAGCACATTCTCACAAGTTTTGATCTCGTTTCATTTCCAGGGTTCGAACTCGATACAACTGATTAAGGGAGTAGGTTTCGTACCAACTATACTCAATTTTTGTGTTTCACAATGTTGAGTTTTTTCTGTTTTATTTAGTGGCGGTTCATTTCATGTCGGGTAAGTTCATTAAAAGATAAAGCGTTTTCTATTAGTTTTAAAGTTGTTTTTTTTTTATAGAGTTCGATTTCGAAACATCTGAATAAGGGAGTGAGTCCCGTACTAACTCTACTTGTATCGTAATGTTTGACTTTTTTTATGTTGGAGACATGGATGACAATATTAAGATTCAAATGGATCATAATATAGTACTACGTATATTTTATCAACGTGTTGTGAGTTTGACTTTTGAGTTTTATGACAGCGGAAAAATGGGGACAGGAGAGAGTGACACGTGGAACCAGTCTTGCATTTGCTTCTTCTACCCACCAATCCCAATCGGTGAATGTGGATACACTAAAGTAGCAAGCTATGTAATTGGGCAGATTGAGTTTGATTTTAGATCTAAGTTGATTGTTCTTCACGTGAAATGGATAAGGTGTGAATTAATAAGATCGAGTAGAGGTGTGTCCGGTTTTAAGAAATCGGGGAACCGAATCGGAAAAAAAATCGACAGTTTTAAAATCGGAATCGAACCTGAATCGGTGGAACTGGGGTCAGTTGGTTCCGGTCTCGGTTCCACGTTCCTTGGAACCGGAACCGCGTGTTCCATCCTTTGAAAAAATAAAATATACCGATGGCGGGGAACCGCGATCGCGGTTTTGCATTTTCAACTTTATTTTTTATTTTTTTAAGGTTCGGAACCGAAACCGGAACCGCCTCAGAACCGGAAAAAATCGGAATCGGGAATCGAATTGTGGAACCAGGGATTCCCGGTTCCGAGGTTCGGAGGAACCAGATCCGCCGGTTCCGGAATCGAACCCACCTCTAAGATCGAATATATTCTCTCCTTAGTTGTAATAGTTAAATGCTTCCTTAGTTGTAATGGTTAATCGAATCCACCTCAATATTGATGAGCAAATATATGTATATATGTTTATTTGTTTTGGTTTTTCAAACGTACTGTTTATGGAAGTTCAAATGAAAACTTCGTGTTATATTGCATGAGGTTTTAACTGTTTGATTAAATGATCAAAGGTAATATATTTGTTATATCTAAACAAGTTTGATTTATTTAAAGGTTTCTCCTAATTATGTGGATGGACGACTAGTGATATAGAGGCATGAATTGTTGAAAACGGGCAAATTTTTTAGCGGAGTGTCATTGCGGCGGCTTGAGGGATGGTGTCGTTATGTTGGGAAATAAATGGGTCGCCCGTCGTTTTGACCATTTTTCAAAATAAGAAATCAAAATGGTGTTTGGATCCTTTAATGTTTTAGGTCGTTTAAGAAAACAATGTTGTTTTGACCCTTTTTTAGAAAGTATAAATAACTTGATTTGGACAACCGACTATACCGAGGCACCGAGCTATGTTAACTCTGTTAACTTATCGAACGGAAGGGGATACTGACCAGCAACCCCTCCTTGTGTTCGTCCCTGACCTAGCCTCTTACCGCATATCCTCCGGTTCGAGCAATTTTCAAGAAGCTACTTTTTGAACTCTTCTTGTAATAGCTACACAAAAATTCTAATCAAGAAAGGTGGAAGGAAAGTTGTGATTTAAATTGGTAAAAAAATTGAGAAATTTGAATGAATACATTATACAAGATTACATGTCATATTTAATCAACTTAGCTTTCAAGTTATTGGTAAAAAAATGAGGAATTTGATTGGATACATTATACAAGAAAAAAATGGCCTATTTTATGGATTGATTTCTTGAAACTTTTGCAAAATCTAAGATTACATGTCATATTTAATCAACTTAGCTTTCAAGTTATTGAAAGCTATCTTTAATTTGTACATATAAAACCTCAATTATTATTAGAAAATCTAAGACTAGTAAACTCCTACATATAAAACCTCAATTATTATTAGAAAAACCATCTTTAATTTGTACAACGTAATCAATTCATTATCCTTTGAGGAGATTCTTATTTTTTTGGTGAAGATCCTTTGAGGAGATTCTTATTAGCACGTAATGATATACGGAATAGTACAACTTTTTTGTTGATTAAGTCTCACCTATATTTAGTACAGAGTAGTTGTCATTGAATTGCAATTTGCAAGATCATTAGGCTTATCAAAGCTTAATTAAATTGATTTTATTGCTTAATGAATTTGGCTATGTTTCCGGGTTAAAGGGAATTTAGCTTCGGAGTCTTTTGGGAGATATTTTAACAAAAAAAAATATATTATTGACCCAAATATTAATTTCATTATGTCAGGGATGGTGAAGATTTATCACTCTCAACCAGATATTGAATTAAAGTGACAATTAATATAAAAAACTATAGGGTTAAAAATTAAAAATAAAGTTGGCTTCGCCCGGGTTCAAACCGGAGACCTTCAGTGTGTTAGACTGACGTGATAACCAACTACACCACGAAACCTTCTTGTTGCAATAAGAAAATTTTAAATTACTTTTATCTTTTTTTTGTAGTGCACTAACAAGTGAATTCACTTGGTTTGGAAAAAAAAATTATAGGGGTATATTACTATATTATGCTCTATATTAATCTTTTTATTTTATAATATTTATTCATTTTAAGAAAGATCAATTGGGACTCACTAAGGGCTCGTTTGTTTCTATACTCCCGGTATCAGGAATCGGGTTAGGAATCAATGAAACCCATAGTAGTGTTTGCTATAGCAATTGGTATGGAATAGGTGATTCTCATTCCAAATTAATACACTTGATGTCATACCCAAGCCAAAATCAAGGTATGAGTCATTCCATGTCCATTGCTTCTTCCTTCTCTTGAGGCCTCTTGTCAGCAGCTCGCCGGAGATTCAGCAACCGTCGTCGGAGATCCACCAAATCTGGAAGTTCGTTCTTCTCCTTGGTCTTGCTAGCAGCCGTCGTCAGATATCCTCCCAGATCTGGAGAAGTCTGATGAAGAGGAGAAATGCACAGTGAACGAAGGAGAAAGAAGGAGAACGAGAACGAAAAAGGAGAACAGATAAAAAGAGGCGGAAAAGAGCAAGAAGGAGATGGAGTTGTCTTCTGCCAATCTGTGAATTTGGGATTAAACCAAACCCTAATTGATTCCTAAGATATTTAACCAAACACCAAAAATACGTATCACTTAACTCGATTCCTTATCCCATTCCCATTCCAATCCGATTCCTTATCCCAACCCAATTCCAGGTCTAGAAACAAACGAGCTCTAAGTCACTATTAATATTATTCAATTATGCTGTTTTTCTCCTCATTTTTCATTTTTGCTCTAGCTTTGTGCCTTTGTTCGTCATTGTAGTAATTTTGTGACTCTCCAAGCCACTAGACTTTCTGATAATTTCTCTCAATATAATCACATAATTACAATAAATTTTCTTTGTTTTTTCCTTTCACTTATGCTGTTTTTCTCCTCATTTTTCATTTTTATGATCATTTAGCAAGGTATAAATGACAATATTGTGTTAAGTGTCAAGCATACAAAAATCTCATTTAATGATGCTAAGGTTAGTTATCCCAATCTATTATAATAAGGCTATTTTTCATACTTTTAGAAGTTCGGACTATTGTCTGCAATTACCTGAAAGATTGGGTTACTTTTTGCAACTTTCCCAAGAAAATAAGAAACAAAAGAAAGAGGAAAAAGGAAAAAAGGGAAATTCCTTTTGGTGTCCTTAAGTTTTTATTTTTTTCTTTTGGTGCCTAAGAAAAAAACTTATTTCTTTTGGTACTCTTGAGGTTTTGGCTTTTTCCGTTGACGCCCCTCTCCGGTTCAAATTAGCCAATTTCAAGCTTACCATTATGTTCATCACCCTTAAATTAGTAGGATTTGACTATTAAAACATCAAAATTCATAACCAAACTACATCAATTTGAATTTTTAAACAATTTTGTAAACAACCCCTTAAAATAGAGGATTGTTTAAAAATTCAAATTGATGTAGTTTGGTTATGAATTTAAGTGTTTTAAGAGTTGGATCCTACTAATTTAAAGGTGATGAACATAATGGTAAGCTTGAAATTAGCTAATTTGAACCGGGGAAGGGCATCAACAGGAAAAGCCAAAACCTCAGGGGTACTAAGAGGAATAAGTTTTTTTCTTGGATACCAAAAGGAAAAGGCAAAACCTTAAGAATACCAAAAGTAATTTTCCAAAATATTATTTTCCGGTTAAACCCTTGAAAGCTCGAGAAGGAGGGGAAGACTATTGTGAATTGTGACTTGTGAGCACTGAGCAACAAAAATCTAATCGCGAGCGACGGTAATTCTCTTCAATCTCCATGCTTCCGATTCAATGTTAGTTTGATTTTTCTTGCGATTCAGACTCCATTATTTGTAGATCGGTTTCAGTTCCGCATTGATTTCCGCCTCTTTTCATTTCTTAGGGTTTATAATAGTCTTAATTTGAGAATTGCCAGTTCCTTTCTATTTGCTTGGATTGTTTTGATTCGGTATCACTATTTTTAATATGCAATTGCTCTTCAATTGATCCATGTAATTGGTTACATTTTGTCCAAGTCAATGGATTTGATCGATTCGGCTTTTCGCTTAGGTGATGGTGGCTTTTGCGTTTTGGTTTGTGATTGCAGATGATTGACGATCAAGATCTGGGATTTTTTGCCAATTTCCTTGGCATCTTGATCTTCGTACTAGTGATTGCCTACCATTTTGTGATTGCTGATCCCAAATATGAAGGCAATTGAGGCAATTTTGCTGTGTTTCTCTTCGGAGTTCTGTTTGCTAGACAGTAGATGATCTGGTACAATATTATGGAACATTTTGTTGAGAAAACTATGATGTTTGCCTAGATCTGATATGTAACTTGTACTCGTGAAAGGTTTTCTTATCCTATAGTTGCTCAATGTCAGATTACAGGACTTAATGACTACTCTATAATGCATTTTGTCTATAATGCCCTATTCTGCTGCACTCGAATCTAATATAGTTCAACTCGTTAAAGCTTATACCTTTGATCTTGCTTGTGTGTGTGTGGGAGGGAAGGGGCACATCAGACCATGCTGAATTGCTGATCAAGGTTCTCTTGTGTGTTGGATTTTATCATTCACTTCTAGGCTCATCTTCTTGCTGGTTAAATTTGTTCTAAAACCATCATGTTAGTGGTTATCTGTTTTAATGCTCCATGCTCCAGCTGATATATCAGTAGCTCATTACTTAGGCCTGTGACTTCTGGTGCTAATGTTTTTATTTTGTTCCTTTTTCATTTTCAGTGAGGCTTTTTTTCTAGTGCTAATGCATTGTTCTCTATGAGACTTTTACTGTATGCATTGTTCCAGTTCCAAACTTCCAAAGTCAGTTTCGAGTGCTGTATGGTTTAGGATTTTTCTTGAGAAGCTGATTCTTTCCACACTCATTACACTAGTTTGTCTAGGCCCGGAAATCTTGTTACTCTTATAACACATGCAATCTATTCTTACCTTTCATTTGCTGCATAGATGAACTTCCATTATATTCAGCCTACTCTTGTTTGATGTTTTGAACCTTTTACCTTCCTCTTTTCATATGGTGGCCTTCTATGGTAAATTTTAGCTATCTGTTGAATGATGCAATAAAAACTTTTGTCATGGAATCCCTGAAGAACACACTCGAATTTTGAAGATCTCATTTCTGCTATTGATATAATTTTATTGCCTATTCTAGGAAGAGATATCTTATTCTTTGTTGTATATAATTAGGTGCTTAATGTAGCGATAATTTGGAAAAATTGGAACATTGATTAGCCTTTGTTCCTGCTTCCTGTATCAGATGGTTCAGTTCACTGTCATTCATGTGCATGTTTTACCTCTCCCCCATTTGAGCGGAATTGTATTCTGATCTGCAGTTGAGTTGAACATACAAATTTCAACAGATACACAGAACATATATGACACTTGAGCTTATAGCTAAATATTGCTGCCCTTTTGGAGTTAATTTAGGATTTCAGCCGGAGCAAATCAAGTTGGGTTTCCATAATTTTACTTTCCTCAGGTTTGTAGAGCTGATAATAGTAATGCATATCTTCCTGCATGTCTGTTATATAGAGTTTTTTTCTTGTCTAGTGCATGCTGTGTTGTGCCAATGTTCTAAAAAACGTTAGGCAACCTAGACTATGGAGCCTTCTAGCGCCTAGGTGGGACATAGGTGAGATTTTTAGAAGTGTGTGTTGCTATGGGGAAGCTTTGCCCACACATTATCATTTCTAGTTTTCTACCCTCACCCTTTGACCTTTAACAGCTGCATCTATTTCCAAGATTATGAGATTCAAGGTTTATGGTTGCATATATGTATGTTCATGGCTCAAGTTCTGGCAAAACAATGAACTTGATATGACCAAATGACATTGATCAGGGTGCCTATATAAAGCCACTGTTCTTTTAGTCATTTAATCCACCTAGATTGCATGAGGTAGTAGTGAAAATGTCGATGATAAGTGATTGGCAGATTGTATACTTGAATATAAAATGATAAATTGCACTTTTAAAGTGTTAAATTGGTCTAATTTCGTTATGCTCATTTAAACTTGAATATCTTCTGGCTTATACCTTGAAAGTATTCATTCTTCAATCTAATAAGAAAGATAAAAGACCAAAGAAGGTATAAGAAACCTTGTAACAAGATGCAAATGAAGGCCACGGTGGCATCGCTCTATCATTGGACACGTAGACAAATGAAAATGAAGGCCACGTAGGCAATTTCAAATCCAATGGGGGAGACTATATAGAGTATAGATATTAGATGTATAGTTCTACCAAGAAAAAAGATATTAGATGTATAGATTATTTATGGTCTTGTTCCTATTGAATTTCATAAAAACTCTATAGATGAAGTTCTATAATCTTATAGGAAATTATTTAATTCCTTAAAAAAAAGAATTAAAAAAAAACGATTTTCATAATTCCTTGGATCGAGGACCGACCCTCATGGACCGATTTTTGCCTAGTCCTAGTTAGATCTAGTCATCTAGATATGGAAAAAATCAAGTATCAACACTGTGCTTCGGCTTGACTACGTCCAACTCAAGTTGAACCGCGCACCTAGTCCCAGACTTCGTGGATGTAAAGCAGACTACTTTTCACCCGAGCCAACTCTCATTGGTATTATCTACGTAAACAAACTTCAAACATCTCTTTCAATTTTTGGTAAAGTCAAGTTTTAACTTTCTATCACCTTTTCACTCTATAATTAACCCTTCAAAATAGAAAGAAAGAAAAAAGATCACGCACCCAATGTGTCCCAATCACTCACAAGTCACACAACCAACATATTTTTATCCCACAAAAATAGTTTGGATCTTTGCATCACCTCATATTCCACTCACTCTTGATTCACTTGCAGAAAATCATTTATGCAATTTTGATTTTTTTTCTTTCCCTATGAGTCATTCAAAAGTAGTGATACAAACAATCTGGATTTCCACCCATATTGTGGTTTTTCCCTTTACATCTTCCCAGAATCAGAACCACCATTGGCTGAAATCTCATCCATCTTATCCCTTTGATGGCTTGCCCTTTAGCTTTTGTAGGTGGGAAATGCCTAAAAAGATCATGCTTCATATGACTATCACTATTTCACAGTGCAAAATTTTTTATACTGATAAACAAATGCATCCCTTTCTCCTTTTAAACCTAACAAAAGATCATACAAAAAGTGATTGAAAGAATAAAATCAACCATCAAATTTTACTTGGCCTAGAAGCTACCCAATTCAACATATACTTCACACACTTAAGGTCTCGTTTGGTTCAGCTTTGAGTTTCGAATTTTTATAATCAAAACTAAAGCAAGAATTTTGAAAAGCATCATTTTTGGTTTTCAAAGTCTTGTTGCTAATATCATCAAGAACATAAAAATCAAGGAGTAGAATAGGTAAATACCCAAAAAAGATAAGCAACTTTGAAATTCACAAGAGGAAACAATAGAGAAGGTAATTTCACATTGTTGCTGTTACAAATACATGATTCCATAAAAGAAGATACTAACCAAATGTGAGCATTGCAAATTCACAGCTACAATTAACAAAAACATGAGAAATAAATAGACACAGCATTCCAAAATTACCATAAGAACCAGATTAGTTTATTCAAAGCATCCAACAATGGTAGCCAAGACTAATTCTATAAATCATAGCAAATTGAGATGCCAATTATATTATTTGTTAAGAATAACAAGAGGCACAACATTAGCCATTAGGTGTGCAAATGACAAACCATTGTCTATATATAAAAAAAACACAGAAAACAGTAAGACTGTTAGTAATAAAAAAAAAAAAAGAGAGACAAAGCACCCTTCACACACCTTCCTTTCATGAATCCACTCTCACCTTAGCACAAACTCATTGGCTCCAGCGGAGGACGAAGCGAAACATGGACCTCGTGTTCTTCAGGGCCAGCAAGAAGCTTTGGAACCATAATCTCAAGAATTGTTCCTGAATTATCATAAAAGGCTTCAATTTTGGCATCTTCGGGAATCCGGGTGGATAAAGGAATTTCCCTAATGAATTCTCCAGGTGGGCAGTGTTCAGGGCTTGGATCAGTCAGCTTAAACGTCCTGTCACGCCTCTTAAGGAACGGTACCCTTGACATACTCACACATGAAATCTTAATGATTCCATGGGTGAGTGTGTTCCTCCAAGAGACTTTGACTCTATGCAGATCCACTAAAGGCAGGCTCACAATAATTAGGTAACCATCTTCATCCTCGTAGACTGATTTAGAAGCGGTCACAGGGCCATAAAGGTTTCTCATTACACCGGTAAATTCATTTAGCCATTGTGGATCATTTGGGTGAGCTTCCACGTCAGCAACCCGATCAGAAGGAGGATTAACGGTTAAAAAACAATCATCGTCGTTACCATGTGGGAAAAGATCCTTTCTTCTCTTGCTGCAGACGGGTGACATGTCAATTCCTTCACTGCCACTATTGTTCACAGCCGGAGTAGACAGATTCAGGCCCGAGCCATTAAGAAGTCGCTTTGGATGAGAATTAAGGTCGTTTTTCAATAATGTGGGCGTCCTCTCAAGCTCAAACTCCGTGTTTGGAAGGTTCCTCCAAATACTATAATCACATGCCTCACAAGGGATTTTGAAATTCAATTCTCTCCCTGTTAACTCTATCCACCTTTTCTGTTCTTCCTCGTCAACGCACAACAAATTCGGTGCCATAACGGGCTCAATCCCATGAAGACATTGTGGGTTAGAAAGTCCTCTGTAATGTTTTCTTTGCATTCTGTGGGACCGGACAAAGCCTTTCTCAACGCTAAACGGAAAAGGCGGCTCTCCTTGACGAGAATGCCCATTCATGTAACTCCTAAGTTGCATTTTACCAAGGGCGTTTTCGGGTCTTTCCTTAAAAACCCACATGTATATATTCTCCATATCATGTTGCACCAAGAAAGTGTCGAGCATGAGATCGGACTTGTCATACCCAGAAAACCCGTTTCCATCCCGAATTAGTTTTCCTTTAGATTTCTCAAATACCACAGGCTTGAAGTAGAAGCTGAAGAAGAACCAAGCACCCCAAATGCTATCTAGCCTCTTTGCACACTTTCTTCCTGGCTTGGGAACACTGAGATAGCAATCGGTTCCGTAGATTTGTGGGCCCAGCCCCACATCAAGAATGTCAACTGGCTCAGGTGGCTCAGAGTTCCAAAGCTGTGGAGGCGGGCTTCGCTCTGAAGATAAGGGCAGATTGATGTCTGGTGGGCCAGGGAGAACCACATGGTGGTTCATTTCAAGGTCGATTTCGTCATGTGAAGAGGCACTTGAATCCATGGACAGCAGGGTTGAAGGGTGGTGATTCTCCATTGAAAGTGCTGTCAGAAGTGCATCTTCCATCATGGCTCAAGGCCAATTGATGAACCAGGCAGCTATCTGTGGTGGGTTGAAAACTGTTTTAGCTGGCGAATATCACTTCAACCAAGAGCAAAATTCTTCTACTTCTAACATGTAAAAGGAACAAAATTCAGATAATCAACAATATGAACACATATAAAGGAACAATCTTAAGCTGACCCAGATAAGAAAAGTACTAACATATAATAAAGGAACAAGCTTCAAATGACCCAAATCAGCAATACCACCTAGGTTCAAAACACTATGTATCATTTCTAACCAAGTATGAGTGGTGGATTGAAAACTGTTATAGCTGGCAAATAATCATTTCAAAGAAGATCAGAGATTCAGAGTCTTCTAATACTAACATGTAAAAGGACCAAACTTTAGACAATCAATAAATCCAAATTTCCACTACGATGAAATTAAGAAACTCTTAGAACCCTAAACTGACCCAGATCAGCAAAACAGCCAAAATTCAAAGGCAAAGCCCTTTTCCATACCCAGCTATGACAACCAAAGAAAGCAACTTTCTTCCTATCTCCAATTCTCCGAGATTTCAATACACGATTATCAAAATCAAAGCTAAACAAACCCAAAAAAGACTCGTACTTTCTGTAAGCCACGAAATCCGAATTCCAATACATGATTGAATCTACAGCAAACCGCAGAATTTAACCCTGAATGTATCGATTACTAAACTCCAAATCCCTAGTCGGAGTATCAGAGGAAGAAGAAAATTTGAGAGATCGAAGAAAGATGGTACCTTTTGGGGAAAGCTTCGGAAATAGAGAAACCGAGACTCGAATCGAAAATTGTGAGTATCATTGGACTGTTTTTCTGGCTTTAAATCCTCTAATTAAGGAACTTCCTTCTCAGGAAGAGGAAGAGAGGATGAAAAATGGCAGAAAGGAAGGAGAGTTGAGTTTGCCGTTTGACCGAAACGAAGGGTGTCAATGTTCGATAGGGCAGTGAAAATTTGGTTCGAGAATAAGCCCTTCACGGGATACGACCCAAGAGACGGCCGTTACGGTGACGGTGACGGAGCCACGTGGCGTGTGTGTCAACGATGACGTTGGAATTCATGGTGGTGGTTCATGCGTTTTTTGCTTTCAATCATTTTTAGGCAGGATTTGGGGTTAATCTAGGGTTTATGATTTCAGAAAATTTGTGATTTTATTGAGGATTGAAGTGAATTGTTGAAAATTTGTAATCATGACTTTATATAGAGAGATCTTAAGAGAAGCTATTGGTATGCTTTAGGAAGAAGTTATCCATGGTATGAATAAAGATGCTTCTTTTAGGGTTTTTGATGTGTTCATCATTAATGGATAATGATGTGAGGTAAGATGTTGGTTTAGATGCATTTGTAACGCTTGGTGTTTTCTTCTTTGTGTAAGTAACGCATGATGTTTGAAAGAAAGGGTGGGGCTAATGTCTGTTAAATGTTTCTATTTTTCATATTTTCTTACAATTTAACAATGGCACAGTGTATCTAATATCGTTAAAATTTAATTTAATTTATGATTATAGTGATTTCTTACGAGAAAGTGGCACAATGATCTTGAGTATGATCTTAATGTTGTCGGAGTTGGAAACTATCCTGGTTTACTAGTCACTAGTGTCGTTGAAATTTGATTCGAATTCTTGTTCTAGTGGTTTAATTACTATCCAAGAATGGTATCATGTAGTTAATGTCGTTAATTCGATTTCTGATTCTAATGATTTTCTTTCGAAAGAATGACACAATAACCATGATCTTGAGTAAGTCAACCCTTCTAAATTGATCCCCTCCGTGATGCGTGAGTCGCGCGACGATTAATAGTTCAAGTCGTATAAGAAGAAATTTAGTAGAAAAGTGAAGTTCACCAACCAAGCGCATATAGGCAATGCCACCAACTCAAGTATAAAGGGTTCACTTAACTTACCACAAGCTTACTTGATAAAGAGAATAAGATTTCATGAAAAGTTCAAGTTTCTTGAAAATGTCATAAAGGGCTACTTAATTTTATTCAAATCTGATCAGAATAAAGAAAAGGCCTTTCGGTTTCTCCTATCTTCTTGAAGCTAGCTGGTAAGCTAAACCCGCCTTTAATGAATGAACTCATATCTGGTCCATGATATTAGGGCTCGATAATTTAAGAAAAGACCTTATCTACCGCATCAAAAGGAAATACTGCATATGCTCATGCAATTCCCCTTCCCTTAGATACAAAAGGAACCACTTCTATTTTCGGAGTCCACGGAGCGTATATAAATAATGGCTTTTTGTTCCCACTAGCCTAGATTTCACTTTTACACATTGGACCGGGAAGAAGGGGGGTGGAAAGTCAAGTCTAAGCACATGGGAAAGAATCACAAAACCAGCGTCTGCTCCTTCGCTACTTTTGATAGTGTGTCATACTGTAACCGGAAGGAATAACCCACTTGTTTCGAGCAAGAATAGCACTCATCGACTCGATCACAGATATGTAAGTGATAGAGGTAAGATTCGAATTGGAATTGTGTGTTTGTTTTACATCAGATAACGCATTATCTTACTGACATTATAATGCATTATTTGATATAATCCAAATACCTTGATATAGATAGTTTTGGAGAATGGTATTTACCTCATCGAATTTCGAAAGTAAATATTGGCAGGAAGAGGCTTTCGGACTGTAGTAGTTTCCTCCACATTCCTTGATAGTTTCATGTATGACACAAATTATTATATGTAACTTGTAAGCCTAATGCAGACAAGATGAGAATTCAGCCTCATAGCAAATGCATGATTGAATGTTTAAAGAATGCATGAAACTGTGCAAATGATGTCTATTTTGAATTCAAAATTTAAGTTACTAAAATTTGATTTGGGACAAAATAAGCTGAATTTAATGATGTTCTAGTTTACTTTGTATAGCAATTTAGAGATCAAGCCCATTCCATGAGCAAACGGAAAAAGGGCATTCTCGTCAAATACTTTGTTTGTCATGTCGTTCCTAACTATATAACCTTGCATCAAACAATATTATTAAATTGGATCCATAGTTTCAGAATTCAGCAATGATATACTTCACCATACAACTCATCTTGAAGTTAATAACATGTTTTATACCAACATCAAGTTCTACAAAACAACAAATAATGTGTGAAGTTAGAAAGTAATGATTCTCTAGCATATAGTAAGATTTAAAAGCTAGAATTTAAGTCTGATATACCTTTAACAACTTCATAAAAAAAGTTGGCACATAAACTCCAACATATGATTCACGCGCTATGTAAAATGAGTTTGATTGGAACTCTTGTTAATTGGTATATCTCAAACCACTGATCAATCACACAACAATCAGCCACGTTAGTACAAATAAAGCCTTAGAAAGCTGATCAAATAAGTATGATTTGAAAAGCGAGGGGATACCTTGGGCAAAAATGTATGTGAATCAAAGGTGATTTTCAAGTCTCCGGCAATGTAGTCGCTTGTGTTGGATGATAAGAGAACCCAACTCCTGTTGGTGAGTCGAGATAGATCATGTTGGGAACCTTAATTTTATTCAAATGACTTACTAACTCTTTGAAATACGCATGTGTCCAAACAGGTTACTTTTAAATACCAATATGGTATTTCAGCCAAAAAAAACTATATTGAAATCAAGATTAAAACTTTCTGGTGTTTAGAGTTACTAATATAACAAATTCTAAAAACGACAACTACATACCTTTTCTACAAGCGACAATTTAAATGACATGTTTTCCCAATAGATAACATCCATATTTTGTTCACCATCAGTTTGACCTTTATAAGCATCCGGTTTTTTGAGATCATCAACGATAACAATAACATTATCCATCAGGTCTAGTGGAGGATCCTGGATCCATTGAATGGGGGCGGGCCTAATAGTAATAAATTTTTTAGACAAATTAAGTAATCTAACAAGTATTAAGTATGACTATGAATATCAACGTTTTAACCTTGTTTAAATGTTCAATTTTAACAACAAATAAAATTGCAAATTTTCAAGCCATTAAGCAGTAGCAGGCAGGCTTCTAAGCAAAATAACTCTCGACGATTTGCGGTAGTCATAGGGCGGCGATAGCGACAACTTGTGGCACAGGGATGGCTTCAAAACTATTTTGCACATTTGTACAAAATTTGGTTAAACATCATTATGACTTGTTGTATAGCATACTTTATACAAAATTATATCAAATTGTATAACTTTAATTTAACATTATGATATAATATGATTTTGATGCCATATTAAGTAGAAATAGCCCAAGAAGAAAAAGTTCCAAAATCCATTGAATGAGAGTGGATTTTACTCTACCAAAGGATCAATTAAGCAAAAATAGCCGAAGTAACAATGTAAATGGACTGAATTTGAAAATGGGCCTAGTTTAGGACTAGATTTAAAAAAAAAAATGGGCAGAGAATTAAAAGAAAGGTTTTCATTCACTTCACGAATGAAAATTATCACTCCAGGCATAAAATGAAGTTTTCATTTACTTTAAGGAACGATGATTATCACTTTAAGGATAATCTTGTGATGTACATTCAATTAACTCTTCAAGAGAAAATAATATAACATAATTAAGTATATGAAAATAATAAATAATAAACAATATAAGAACAATACAATAAATAAAATAATTCATTCACTTCAGGGAATGAAATTTATCACCTTGGGATAAAATTATAATAGTATTGTTTTGTAAAATCAACTCTTAAGGAGGAAATAATTATCACTTCAGGGATAATATTATTTCTAAATTCAACTCTTCAGGAGGAATAATTATCGCTTCAGAGATAATTTTATTTGTAAATTCAACTCTTCAAGATGAAATAATTATCGCTTCAAGGATAATATAATGATTTTCCAATCTCTTCAGGGAATGGAAATAATCCCTTCAGGAATTATATATTGATATTTCATTCACTTCAGGGAACGGAAATAATTACCATGCTATCCTTACTTGATGTTTATAATCTATGATTACAAGTTGGTTGACATGGTTTCATCTATCGATCTTTATGTCCAGAGACGGACACTCCTCCTTCTCATGTCAATGTTTCTTGTACTGTAATTTAGAGAAAGTGGAGGCTTCTTTAGTCACCACTGTTATCCGAACTTGGTCTTGGTTTGATCTAGAATGGCTCCAATTCACCAAACCCTTGCCGGATCCGCCATCGGTTTAGCCACATCGATTCGGATTTGCGCTTTACCCCACTCTAAACGGTCATCATCGGCATGAACAAAACCGAACGCGCCTATCCCTGGCACACGCGCCCCCTTTTCTGCTTGGGCTGCAAGTTGTGGTAAAAGGGATTAATTGATTGACCGCAAAGAAAAGGGAAAAAAATTTATTTATTTAAATATTTTATTTTACACTAATTTTGAACTTTTGTTTAATTTTCTACTTGGCCTGCAAGTTTGGTTACTTGCGGCGCAAGTCCGGTTTACTCCCGGGGAAAGTTGAGCTTTCATCGGTTTACTTGCGTTGCAAGTTTGTTTTTCTTCTGTTGCAAGTTTTTTTTACTTGCAATGCATTTTTTCTTTTTTCTTTTTTCAGGATGGCTCGTTCTTTTCGATGTACTATTTTTTCGAGGAGGTAGAGTTGTGGTAGATTTGTTTTGGATCGAGTTGTATTAGGTCAGGTCATTTGGTGCTCTGGAACGTCAATTATCCATTTCGCACACCCCATAACGACGACACATTTATCTTAGTGTTTTACTCAACCTGTTTCTGATCACTTTTTGCTCTTCTTTTCGAGAATTTGTACTTTCTTTAGCCATCTCTGCTTGCCTTATGTGGCTTTTCCGTTGACTCCTTAGCCTTTTACGGCTGTCGTTTTTGTAAACAGCCTCTCGGGTTACCAATCATGTTTGGTACCCGAATTCTTACTTGTATAAAAAAAATAGAACAATTAAAAACAAAAAAATAACAGTAGTTAATTATTTTTTTACATGAAAATGAAATTTTTATAAAATAAAAAAAAATAAAAATAAAAAGGCTAAATATCAGCGGGCATGCGGGAACTCGTCAATCGTCATATTCGTACTTCAGTTAGCGCTAGTTTTCCAAAAGGGCCAAAACAAAAATAAAAATCCGCCGCTGCTTGAGACCACCACCTCATTCCACGGTGGCGCGTTGAATCAAACTCCGGGGAACGCCCCGTGAGGAGGAGTTTGAGCGAATGGTATGGGCCAGGGGCTGATTCGCGCTTTTAGGAAGCGTAGAGACGGCATCGATCGCCTTCTCGGCGCCATTCTCGACGGAGAGCTGGATTTGGCGAAGTCCGTTCTCGACAGAGATCCTTCATCCGTGCTTCGATTCTCCGGCAATGTCCGTGACAGTCTCTCTCCTCTTCATCTCGCCGCTTCTTCTGGCCAGATCGAGGTAGATTTTGCGCTTAATTGCTGATTTTGTCGCTTTTTATTTCTGCGAATTGCGTGATTATGATCGGTGCGGGTGAAATTGGATGTGTAGATTTTGTCTCTGTTGCTGGAATATGGTGTTAATCCGGATTCGCTTAATCGCCGTAAGCAGGTTGTACATTGATTCATAAATGTATCTCTTGTATGTTGTAATCTTCATTTTGCGTTTATCGACATTGATGATTTGAGTTTCTGAATAAGTGTTGATGGATTTTTGAAGACTCCGCTTATGCTTGCTGCAATGAATGGGAGGATACAATGTGTAAACAAGCTTATTGAAGCAGGCGCAAATGTAAGCAGTCTGACTGAAATCTGTTCACAGATTCATTGTTGATGATTTTAGTAGGAGAAATTGATTTTCAATCACTTTCTACTCATGAACTTGGTTCAGATGTTGATGTTTGATTCAATTCGTGGGAGAACCTGCTTGCCCCTATGCAGCCTTCTATGGCCACTCAGATTGCCTAAAAGCTATTCTATCTTATGCTCAATCCTCTTCTGTGGCATCCTCTTGGTTTGTCTCTCTTTTCCAGTCTATGAATCTGTAGTTTTCTAAAATCAGTACTAATATTGTCAGTAGACGGTTTGCCAGGGGCTTTGCAAGGTTTGTTAACATAAGAGATGGAAGTGGAGTAACCCCATTGCACTTGGCTGCCTGGCGTAAACATGCTGAATGTGTCCACATCCTGTTGGACAATGGGGCACTTGTTTGTGCTTCGACGAGTGGATACGGGTATGGAAATGTAAAATGAGGATTGCAAATTTGCAATGATCATGTCTTGTGATAATTAATTGTCTTGCAGTCTAGATAGTTTTGATGGCTTACATGTGGAAATTGACTTGAATTTGTCATAGCAGACAACTTGGGAGCACGCCTCTTCATTTGGCAGCTCGAGGTGGATCTGTGGAATGTGCACGAGAATTGCTATCGTGGGGTGCGAATCGGCTTCAGCTAGATTCAATTGGGTAAATCCTAAGCAATCTAAATATTTTGAGTTTAATATTTTAGTTGCTTTTTGAGGGCTCATATAAGTCTATTCCTATTTGGGGGTGGGAAGCTGAATATCCTTATACACCTAACACAAGTTCCACAATCTAACACACAATACACAAATAAAAGCATATTGCCAATGATGCTTGCTTGGTCCAGATTGTTGTAAAACTTCTTTGCTTGATGATTTAAAGTTGGACTGAATGATTTGTAATACAGTTTAGTAGTAGATATTTCAGTGATTTGAAGAAGCATATTTGTGAATTTATGAGATTCTTAGAATCCTTGGCTTAAGAAGCTGTGATTGAAAATGGACAAGATATTTCTGGGTGATGAAACTTCAAAAGTTGTCTTCAATTGGAACATTCTCTGTTTGTCTGTCTTCCATATAATTTGAACATCTCTACTTGTCTTTTTTCCATAGAATTTGCCTTTTTGATATATTTTGAACATTCTCCAATTTTCCTTGGACTTATCTAGTTCTTTCTGTGTCTTTTCGACAGTCCTAGGGTGAATGTTTCATGTTGTGCTTCTGTCTACAACTGTAATTTGAATCTTTTCTGTGGTTCTTTGATACTTTTCTCTATATATTTGAACTAAGGATCTTGGATAAGCTTAAAAAAATACTGTAAAACATATTAATGACCTAGTTTTTCTTTTGCAGTTTAAGATATCCCATTTCATTTTATCTAACTCACTTCTTTTATTGTTGATATTATATGCCCAGTGCATCCCAATTTGAAGTCTTAACACCTCATGGAATTTTGTCTTCAGGAGAACTCCTTATGTGGTTGCCCTCAGATACAAGCATGTGGCGTGTGCTTCTCTACTAAACCCTTCATCTGCAGAACCACTTGTTTGGCCTTCTGCATCAAAATTAATCAATACACTCAATACTGAGACTAAGGCTCTTTTAGAGAAAGCCCTCATTGAAGCAAATATAAAACGGGAGAAGTCCATAACAAATGAAGCCGCCTACTCCCACCCACCTATGGACTCTCCCATTAAAGATATTGAACATGAGGTAAACACTTTGTTTATCAACTTTAAGGCATATAATTGTTGGGAAATCTGAATTACAACTAAAGATCAATATGCTTGAAAGTTCATCCAACCTGCAGAAAACTCTATAGCATGTTGACATGCATCATGGCTTGATGATGACAGAATTGTGGAAAATCTAAATGCTTGTAATATGCAGGGTCAGGAACCATATGTGATTTATCTTGTTGTCACTATTTCCCTCATCCTATTCTTATTATTGGCACAACTTTTTTAAAGCAATATTTATCGTTACTTGATTATTTAAGCAACTGGCTTATTTTTTAAGTGCTTCCAGAAGAGCTCCTGATAAAGTATATTCTGCCATTATCAGGAAAGTGAAGAGGAGCTATGTTGCATATGCTTTGATCAAGCCTGCACAATTCAGGTCCAAGAATGTGGCCATCAAATGTGTTCCCATTGCACTCTTGCTTTTATCTGCCATATCAACAAGGCTAATAATCACCAAACAACTTCGTCCACCGCCACCTGTCCCTTTTGTAGATGCACCATCACCCAACTAGTTATTCCTCAAATGAAAAAACTTCCAAATGACAATGATGCTGTTATTGTTGACAACAATGATGAGACTGAAATAAGCCCTTCAAAGCCAAGGCGGTCAAGGAAGTACTGGAACTACAGTGAAGGGAGTAGCAGTTTTAAGGGTTTTTCTGCTATGGGCAGTCTTGGAAAGATAGTTGCTCGTGGCTCGGGGAAAATTGTGGATGAAAGTAGTGAAGAAGTGGATGCAAAGCTAGCTACTCTAGAGGAGCCTTGTTGTGATTCTGATCTTTGTGGTTGAAGATGTGGATGTGTTCAAAGACAAGAACTTTCCTTCTCTATCATGGATTGTGTCGCGCAACTAAAGATATTGTTTTGAGCCCGCGTTTTTATAGATTCATATTTAATTAGTTGAGAGATTAAGGAGTGTTTAGGAGGTTCATTTTTGAGGAATTAGTATAAAAGTTGGCTAGCTATGGAGGAGATGTTCTAGCTATCTTATATATGAACGAAAATAAGAAACTGAAGCTAATAAGTATCAGAATTTTACGCTAGAAATGAGTTTCCGAGTATCCAGTTTCCGACACAAAATGGAAATAGGATACACTTTTCTATTAGAGTTTCCGGGTAACTTACTCCTAGTAGCAGTCTTTCTGAAGTTGATTATCTTCTGAGTTGTGAGTCTTGTGACTTAAACCTGCATAGTGTCAAGCCTGAATTGAATATCTTCTGAAACAACCCAACGAGTTTAAGGTGAGGCAAGAACTTACAATCTTGGGAGTTCTTTTAAAATTTAATTGTTGACCTTTTTAGGTTAAAATATTCACTAGTAAAAGACCCTAAAACATTCTCCTCAATAATCTTCTATTCATAAGGTCTGTATTATGATGGATAAAACTGGGACAGGCTGATTTCAATTTAGTCATTTACACTACAATGTTAGCCATGAGTAGTTGAGATGGCTTCTGGAGGTCATGCAAGTAATACAAATAGCGCAAAATTAGGAATTTAAAAGACCAATTGACATACATAGCCTGATAGCCATATAAATTTGCCAGTAACAAAATCCCTATCAACAAGTCAGTGACTAATATTATCAAATTAATATGTACATGCTACTATGCTAGCATAATTTTTCCGATGATCTTGTTCTTCTTCTTCAAAACACACATTCAAAAAGATAATATTGCAAATTTGTTAAAATGAAATACGGTAAAGTCTTCCCATAATTCTCATAATCGAGCATTAACTATTTTTCGATAAGGTCCTAAACGAAAACTTACCCCTTGTTTGAATCGTCCAATTTAATACATTAAGTTACATTTAATTCGTAATTTATTATAATTTAATGCATTAAATTAAGCGATCCAAACAAAGGCTTACCCATATTATCGTTAATTGCACCTTAAATTTGTTTTCTATTTTCAATATTTGAAGTCTGATGAATCTCTTACCTTGTCTTGAACCTAAAAAAAAAAAGGTTAATTGTCCCTCTTGATTGAACATTTTCAACTTAATTTATTGACACCTAATTTAAGCCGATCTATATAAAACTATTACATACTTTATTGTTTGTAAATTCTAAGGAATGGACGTGCATGATCTTAGAACTTGTGATTAGGTCTACTTTGAAGTCAAGGTATACAGAGTATTATATTGGTTTAAACAAGATGAAGCTTCCCAAACTACATATAAAGATTCCATGGATTTAAAGGCCATTAGCTGTTTAATCCGGGGATTATGTTACGCGTTTAATTAAATAATTAATTATTTGTGTTCGTGTGGGAAGATTCTGCTGTTAACACTCCATGGGTAATTAATGCCATCATGTGCTCTGTTCAAGTCAGAGATGCAATTCATATCTTAATGTTTAAATTTTATACACTATACAAATCATAAAATTAGTAGTACTTTCATAGAATAGAATTTGCTTCAAGCAGATTGCACAAAATCCACGAATAATATAAAAGTCTAGCAATTTTTCATTTATTTTGTATTCAAACAAGACATTTCTTGGGGAATTTCACAAGTTAATGCTAATTATGTAAGTTATTCATTCTAAGTGTGAGCGATTAAATAATTGAAAAGTATTTTCCGTGAGTATTTTTTCAACTTTTTTATTATTTTTCTTATTAAATTATTGTTTTTATTATCATTGTCACGGATGAATCTATTTTAATTGAAAGATAAAACTTCCGCGTGGATTGAGGAGTACGATATCGCTTGCTTGGCTGTCAAGGCGTCTCGGCCGGCCCTAAGGTAATTTTCGGCCCCTACCCCCTTTCCTCCATTATAAATACATGGGATCGCCATATACGATAAATATATTTATAAATCGCTGAATTCGCTCGCAAGTCTTACCTTTATCTTGATGTTCGAGGTGCCTTGTGTTTAATGTTTTGTAGATTCTAGGTTGAAGAAGAAGCTTGTAAAGGAAGGTGAAATCATGCACTAACACTAACACTAAGGTTTATTGTATTATGCAAATTTTCTAAACTTTGATAAGTAAATCAAATGTGACAATGATAATTAGAGGGCTTCTTTTGATTTCCATTTGAAATATATGATAAGTTAATCAAATGTGACAATGATAATTAGAGGGCTTCTTTTGATTTCCATTTGAAATATATGATACAATGATCGATCAAATATATTTGATTACACCTCTATATATGAAAATTACTTGAACACATTACACTTGATGAAATATTAAGTTGTGTACATAATAGCACACCCGACTCATAATTTGAAACTAATCACCAAATATTTTCTTACAAAATACAAACGTACATACATACATACGATATGAACAAACTTTAATAGAAATTCATCCATGCATGTGGAATATTAATAAAAATTCATTCTAATTAGCATTCCAATCCTCTACGAATGCTCATATTCGTTCTTGTTCAAGGAGATAACCAAGAGAAAGCTGTGCTTTTCTTGTTGTCGTCGTGTCATCAATGTCATGAGAAACCGGCTTTGAACATAGTGAATGGAGCCAAGACTTGGGCTTGTGGGTGGTGACGTGGCTCTTCTTCATCCCTCCGATTTCCGGCAGGTGGCGCTCTGGTGGTTGTGGTGGCGGCGAAGATGTTGAACCACTTATAGAGAAGTGTAGTGTGCTTGGAGCGGTATTAAGCAAGCTTCGTAGAGTGACGCCTCTCCTTCTCCTCTCGTAAAAATATGGTGTCTTTGTAGACTGCGGAATCAAAACAAAACTTTTCGAGTTTAATTTAAACATAAAAAACGAACACTATCCGACACAAGGGGGGTCACTACTAATTAAAAAAATAAGACAAGTGTGACCGAAAAAATTGATATATCACATGATCATTATTTTTTTTCATGGAATGAGAGGCATAACGAATAAAGCAGGAGATAGCCGTACCCCTAACATTAGCATTTAGAAAGACAAAAACACCCTTAGGCGGGTCAAGTGTTCAATCTCATATAGCTCAAAAACACCTAAATTGACTATGATTAAAATCCAAAATAGTTTATTATAAATAAAAAAATTGCAATAGGCCTAATTCTCAAATCCAGTTCATAGTTCCTACTATAGGACATGGTAAACCAAAGACTAAGATCAACTTGAATCTAAACCAAAGACTAAAATCAACCTACATTTTAACAAAAGATCTATCATCTATATATATACATCTTAAAGTACTTGAGAATGAAAGTGCTAAGAAAAGAGAAAAAGAAATTGACCTCAGAAGAGAAGGAAGAAGAAGATGAGGCAGGAATAGTTGAAGTAAACATTGTAGAGAAGGAGATTACTGATGATGATCTTGATAATTCAAGATCAAGATTTCTTGCATTCTGCAATTGTAGCCCCAATGGCCATCCATCTTCCTGCACAAATTAAAGCACACAAAAATTAGAAACAACAACAACAACAACAACATTTACCCAGTTGAACTTCCCTTACGGGAAATCTGGGAGAGCGACCAAAAGACCCGACTAGATCACATACACAGATAGAAAACAAAAATTAGAAACAATTTCATTAATTCAGCTTCCATTTGAATGAATGAATGGAGCTTAGTGTACCATCATTCTGGGTATGAGAGAATTAGGAGAAGTAAGATGAACAAAGAATGTGGACTAATGAGAGCTTAATTAAGGCCTAATTAAGCTGAAAGAAGCTTCATGGAAATGAATGGGAAGTGTAAATTGAACACAATTTATGTTATGTTGTATTAATTTGCTTGTTGTGGTGCCAGCCAGAATCACAGAGTGAGAGCTGTTGCTGAGCTATTTTTGTCTTTACAAGCAATTGAGAGGTGAGATTCTATACATAAGCAAGTCAGCTCAACTGAGATTATAATAATTATTAACAGAAAAAAAAAGTCACCTCACCTGAGGCATAGATTAATAAATACTCTATTGTACTTTATTAAAAAAAATTACTCTTAATGTACTTTAAATATGTAGGGAAAATTGAGTTGTATGGAGTACGTGTAGGATAAGATGTACTCTTAATTATTGTATATAAGTTTTCATTTAAAATTGACAGTTCCTTATTTGTGTTGTAACAGGACTACTGGAGGAGGCTGAGAGAAATGCAGTAAAATAGGGAAAATAGTTAATGAGGGTGAAGATAGGAATTTATTTATATGCAAATTCTTGGGTTTGAACCAAATGATTTCAAGTTCTTGCACGGGGCACGTTCAATGTTCTAAAAAACGCTAGACGGACCTTGGGCGAAGAGGAGCCACCTAAGGGCTAGGTGGTCTGAGGCGGGCTAGGACCTTCTAAGACTTGGGCAGAACCTAGACGGTATTTTTAGAATAGTAGGCACATCGATATGGTCTATTTTGCACTTTCCAAGGAGATGTTCTGTCTAACTCGCTTTCCATGGCTCTATTTTGCACTAGTGCTTTGCTCATCTCACTCTCGAGCTTGTTTAGGCTCCTTTATCATTTTGTTGTATTGTTTATTGGTCTCTCGATTTACTAGATATGATTGGTTCTACATTCGATCCTTGATTATATATAAAAAACAACCACTTCTAATTTTAAGGCTATTACTTATTTTCATTGATAGATACACAAGACAACTTTTTAGCTATTCATCAAATGTCAACATTACAATGAATGCAAAACTGACATTTCCTCCTTTTTTATACAATGGTGAGGGGATTCGAACAATTGAAGTCTACTTATGTGTTTTGCTTCTCAAGTTTGTATGTAAAAACTCTTATTCAAAAATTAAAATCTATGATGGCATTTTGGAGGACACTACTAACATGAGTACATGGCCTCATGGGTGCTTGCACAACCACTAATCTAATGTCATGTGAAGGAGGTAAATTCAAATCCATGAAACTACAATTTCTGTACTAAAAGAAGTGACCAAGGTCACCCTTTGCATTATTTTATTGAAGTGCAAAGTACACTTTGTTTATACTTTTTAACCATATGTATACTTGATTAACAAAGAGATCAAGAAACATATACCTTGTAAGCATTTCACTCAAATTGACCTTACAAATATATGATGAGTGAAATAATATTTAACCAGGAACAAGCATTTAAGAGATAGCCACAGAAAGAAAGTAATCAAAAAGCCAGAAGAAGTTTACCACCCTTCATAAGGTGTTGTACATAAGATTGTAGACATCAAACCATAAAGGAATATTTTTTAAGCTTCAAATTCGAAAATCCAACAAAAAGCCACAAGATATAGCTTCAAGCTCCAGCATAAAATAGATGGAGCAAGTAGATATCAAATGTACTCAAGTTAAAACATCTCACAAACCATAAGAATCTCACTCAATAAGGCAAGGATCAAGAACCCGGCAAAAAAATGGCAGATACGTCGATGCTTATTTAGTTGACTCGGCTTTTAATCACATCAAGACCCATTTCAGTTGGATCAGTTGCCTGCAACTCAACTTGAATTCCGTCGAGCTCCCTCTTGAACCTGTCCTTGGAGCTAGCATAGATCATCTTGCTTCTAACCCTTGCGGTGTCAGGAGACCTTCATAAAGCCAATAAGAACCATGAGAATGAATAAATCATAAGTGCCAATAAACTAGAACTCTAGAAGTATAGCATGACATATACTTCTGAAACTTGTTAATGGGAGAAATACAGATATCAATCCTTAAGGCTTTGTTTGGCAAATGGCAAATCATTTTATAGTGACTTTTCAAGTTATAATGCAGTATGGTGGTAAAAGGTAGGTTTAAGACTTTTAAATTTTGTTGGTGAATTTTTGGTTAAAAGGGACATTCTTTGTAAATAAAATAAAATACTTGGTATACCAATCATACAGTTTGAAAATAAGCCCAGATATGATTATAATGTGTAGTGCCAAACAAGCCCAAAATCACAAATTTTGGAGAGAGCATGATGTATAATAACAACATACCATCCAATGAAGAAAATTTTGGAATTTTGGAGAGAGCATGACGTATAATAACAACATACCATCCAATGAAGAAAATCTTGCTTTTCTGGCAGTTCTCTTCTGTCACGAAATCAAAATCATAGACAGCATAACGACATTCATCAGCAGGAAGACTTGCAGCAAAATCTTCATAAGATTGTGTTGAATCACCCAACTTTTCAACAACCACTTGCTTTTGCTTTTCCTCTATCTTGAAAACAATAAAACGGTGAGTTCTTTTTGCCTTCAACTCCAAGAACTTGAGTTTGCACTCATCGTCCACAGCCATCCCTGATGCAGCATTGGCCTGTATTAAGAGAATGCTTAACAGTGAGAGAGGTCATGCAAGAATCTCCAAGAGCCTCGAATTTCACGAATCTGAATCACAGAATGATTCATATACAGATGCATTTCTGAATTCAACATTGTCTCTTAAAAGATCCATTAACAATAAAGGTAGAAAAGAATCCATATTAGAATGTTTTTGAGTAAATACGAGTCACCAACCCGCCTCTATACGACAGCAATTGAATCGTCTACCATTTTTTACAAAAACAAGCATCAAATATGTACTGGTTGATACTAGTTCAATAAAATCTCAGCATCAATTACCAATGTAAGTATTCAGCAAAAGTTCATTAGGCAGAAGCTTGAATATAAGCAAGTTTACAGGTCAATAAATAGATCTTGTCATATACAATGAGTAAAAATATTGGAGAAAACAGCCACATTTTTAATCTAATCATGATGATTTCAATAAACATCAACATCCTAATGGCTCTATTTGAGCTTAACAGCCTAGACAACTTCAGTGATAATTCTAGGGGCAACAACCACATCAGAGTGGATTTCCAGCTGAAATTTGCTTAATTTGTATTCCAAATAAGCTTAGCAAGGCATCAATTTCATTAAAAGGGGAACTATACATCAAAAGCCTCAGTTTTTATGGAGCAAAACTTGCAATTACAAATCAGGATTTGAGCCTTCAAAGAAATGAAGCAACTCGAATCCAAACTTGAATCCATCCAACAAACACAGCAGATCCAGTACAGTCCTCAGCCGATAAACTCAAATCCAATCCAATTCCAAGTAGAACTTCAAACGCATGCAAAATCAGATCCACGAATAGATCGCGTTTTGGAAGTTTGCGCGATCACCAGTAATCAAGCAAACGATGCCACTAAAAGATGAAGATCGGCAGAGTGAAACGAAAACCCTAGCAACAGAAAACGAAATTGTGAGGTGAAAAAGTTACCATTTTTGCGCAAATCGGATGAGTAGCGAAGACGAGAGGATTGTAGTGACAGCAGATCCAGCGAGGGTAGAGCAGAGATGAAAATGGGATGCGATGAGGAGGAAGGATCGGAGATGGTTTTTCTATGGGGATGGAGATTTTTCTCCTGAAAAGTGCGTGGGGGCTATTGAAATGAAAAAACTCGTCCAAGTGTTTGTTTATTAATTGAGTAAAGTAGAATAGCTTAAATTACAAAAAGAGCCCCGTTTGAAAGGAAAACTTACAAAAAAGGTCTGTTTGGGGTGTTTAGACATTAAGGATTTGTTTGGATCACATGTAGTAATGTATTATCTTGTATTATAATGCATGATTTAATGTAATTTCAGCTCTAAATAGGTGTTAATGGTGTATTTTAAAATTGTAAGGAACGTGTATGCGGATGCTTTGATTACGGATACACTGAGTATTAGAGATGGAGTATATCTAGTTTAGTTTTTAGAGAGGTCGAGGAAGTGATGTGGAAGTGTTGCTTGGTGGATGCGTTACAATAAAGAAGAAGAATTTTAAGTATCTTAGGTCATTTTTGTAGAGTGACGGAGGAATAGATGTAAATTATAAACATCGATTTTAGATGGGTTGACAAAAATAGAGAGGGAGCTTCAAGAGTAACATGCGACAAAAAGGTATCTCTCGAACTCAAGGGTAAATTTCATAAAGTGGTAATTAGGCATCTTTGTTGCATGTATGTCGTGGAGTTTTGGCCAATTACAAGAGTTTTGGAACAAAAGATAATGGTGATAATGATGGTGATGTTTCTTTGGATGTATGGACATACGAGGTTATAAAAGATTAGAAATAAAGTCATCACATACAAAATTGGAGTGACCTATATGAGAAAAGGTGCATGAATTGAGACTATAATGATTTGTTCACGAGTAGAGGCGGTGGCTTGATTCCCTAATGAGAATGTGTTAAGGATAAGTTTTTGTGATTTTCTTCAAGGTACAAGTAGACCTAAGAAGATTTGGAAGCAAGTGATTAAGCAAAATCTCGCCCTCTTGATACTTACATAGGATATGGTCTAGCATAGGCCGGTCTTGAGGGGAGGGGGTAGGGTAGATGACCATTGGTTTGTGGCTTTGTGTACTTGTTTACTCTCATTTGTATGTTTGTGTGGCTTATTATCTAGCCTTTAGGTTGTTACTTAGGTGGTTTTTGTAATTAGGTTTTATGTTAGTGTTACTTTGTAATTTGACTATTTTTGTTAGACCCTGTTTGAATGTTCGATTTAATGCATTATTTTGTATTAAATCTTACATTTAATATAAAATAATGCATTAAATAGTGCGATCCAATCCAAATGAATCCAATTCTAAGTCCATGATCCTTCACCAATTGTGGTTAAATTATACACGAAATAAGTATACGGAAGTCAACACCAATAGATCTATTCTTAGAAGTATCTAATTTATTAAAAATTATATTTTCATGTTCATAATTCAGGTAATGCTGGATAAAATTAATTTCTACACCGAAATTACATGACAAAAGACCACTAATATATAAAAAGGAAGAATGAAACTATACCCAATGACTTAAGCTTTTGGGTTAGAAGGTGGATTCGACTTTATATGCGAAATGATAAAAACTCTCGACATGTCATCCAATTATTTCGGCCCTGGAATATAACATGGTATGAGAACAGGTTCCCCGAATTCGACTTTCTTGGTATACAAAAAAAGAGTAAAAAATGTTGGTGTGTTGGGAAAAAAGTGCATTTCCACATCGGGATTACATGACAAAAGACCACTAGCAGTAGTATATAAAGGAAGAGTGAAACCCAATGGTTTAAACTTTTGGATTAGAAGGTGGATCTCAACCTTATATACGAAATGTTAAAAACTCTCAACACATCACTTGATTATTTCGACCCCAAAATATAACAAGTAAGTCGTGTAAGTATTTTCCTTTATAATATTTTCTTTTTATTTGACGGAATAATATTTTCCAAGTTTAATTAAGATTTCATAGATCATAGGTGATATCCAACCTCTCCAAATCTAACTCACTAAGAAAAAGTGTGTGATTTTTTTTCTTTTTTAATAGAGATGCACAAGGTAAAATGGTGAATCAAAGATTGTATGTACTAAATCTTTTATTTTATTCCAACAAAATTTTAAATTTAATCTACTATGTTTCATACACAATTATCATTGTAAACCAAGTACCTCTTGGTCTAATGGTCTAGTGGTAATTGACACTAGGTCGTTTAAGCATTTGTCCCGCGGTTTCGAGTTCGAAATTCTCTCTGATAGTGTGTATACAGTAGAGAGGTTTAGGAGGAGCAACACCCCTTACGGGGTCCAACTCAACTCCGGTCCGAACGTAATCACAAAGTGTCGAACTGGATGAGGCCCAGTCCAAAAATAAAAAAATATAAAACATCATTGTAAATACTAACAATATTATAATTATAGCAATTTCCTCAAACAAGTATAATACTTATAACAATTTAGATAAAAAAAAATCATTCTATACGTAGTATTTTATATTTTATTTATACTTTAGTATAAATAAACCGGCTTCGATATTTCTCCTTTTGTAGTTCTTCTCTGATCTCTATATCCCCTCTGCCTTTTCCGTCAACTGTTACCTTTTTAGGGTTTGTATCGTTTCCTCCGTAGATTTTTTTGTTCAAGAGATCGTTGGAGGGAGACATTCATGGCTGCTCCACCCGCTAGAGCCCGAGCCGATTACGATTATCTCATCAAACTCCTCCTGATCGGCGATAGCGGTAAAAACTCCATTCATTTTGGTCGCGATCTCTTCTTAATTTCGTCTCTTGAGCGCTTCGCGTTGTGATATCGTTTGTTTTCCTTGTTATCTGGTTGCTAATTGCTCGGATCGGGGGTTTAGATTCGAGAATTTGATTTTTTTGAGCTCTTAATTTTCGTCGTGTTTGGTTTAATTTGACTATTTTGATCGACTTGGGCGTTCTTATGGCATTAGCCTTCCACCTGGTTTGATTTGGTTGTGAGATTATGACTAATTTATGAGTGGCGTGGCAAAGCATTTTTCAGAACTGCTTCATCTGTATCTGAGTGTGAAATTGAACTTGAAAGGGCATCCAGTCTGTTTGGAAAATGTTATGTATAGGAGGAAAGGAATTTGTTCCCATTTTTTTGGAAAAATGTAAAGGACAGGCAAACTGCTAGTCAGCGAGATTGTTTCATTCTATAAGATAATAAGCTGCAATATCTTGTACATATCTAATTCTAGTATTCTACTGCTTCATTGGCTGGTTTTTTATGGCATTATTTCTGTTTATAGAAGTTACACTAATACAACTTACCTTGTGGTTCTCCTTCCCTTCACTTTCATGATGCTGCGGGAACTGAATTGAGTTTAAATTTGACTTGTTTCTGACTTACTGAGAATATGATCTTTGCCATATGACTATAGGTGTGGGGAAAAGTTGCCTTCTGTTGCGTTTCTCTGATGGATCCTTCACTACAAGCTTCATCACTACCATCGGGTAAGATGTTTTATACTCTTATGTGTGCAATGTCTTGTAGGAGATATCTACAGTTTTAAGCTATTGTCAGCATTTTTAACTTACAAATGGATCTTTGACAGTATTGATTTTAAGATAAGGACCATAGAGCTCGATGGGAAAAGAATTAAGCTACAAATTTGGGACACTGCTGGTCAGGAACGGTTCCGGACAATTACAACAGGTGATTATCATCTTCTTCTCGAGCATTTGGTGAATAGTACTGTTTAAATCAGTAACATTTCCCTCATGCTCAGACATAACGTAGGCATGCCATGAGCCTTGATTTGGTGTTCAGGGCATTATGTGCAATTCTTGCTAAAGTTTTTCTGCTCTCACATTGTGTATCAAACTATCAATTTTTAAAAAAATTTAAATCATGCTTTTGTAAAGTTAGGTTTTTCATTTAATTCTCAAATGGATTAGGAAATTCTGTGGGCTATTCTGTAAACTTAGTTTTTATTTAATGTCATGTACGCTTTAGATGTCAATCTATGCTGTGTTTGAGACATTTGGCCATTAAATGTGTATTTCTTTTTTGTCTTTTTATGCGTTGAATTTGTTTGTGTTTTGCACGTTTTCCATTTGACTTTGGTGTAATGTAATGATCATATTCTTTCCCATGTGTCGTAATAACTCTTATTGCTGCCTTTTTTGTTATTCTTGCTGCTTGTTTAGCTATTCCTACAGTTTGCCACTTTTGTGCATGCTTGCAATTTTTATTTGATATTTGATGCAGTCTGATGTTTGCACATTAACTGCAGCATATTACCGCGGAGCTATGGGTATTCTGCTGGTTTATGATGTCACCGATGAATCGTCTTTTAACAGTAACCCCTCAACTTTCTATGATTTTGATTTTTACTATAATTAAACTTTCTTGTTGGTGGGGTGATATTCTAGTTCTTACATGCTATAATATTTGAATTATCCACTGATTTTTCTGTAGTACAGCAATATACCCTTTCTGTGTATTTGCTGCCATATTATTAGATAGAACACTGATGTTTTTTTTGCCTTCTGTTATTCCACACTCGTGTTCATTTGTCTAGACATAAGGAATTGGATTCAAAATATTGAGCAGCATGCATCTGATAATGTTAACAAGATTCTGGTGGGGAACAAGGCTGATATGGATGAAAGCAAAAGGGTAATCTTTGTTGTATCTCCTTCATTTGTCCAAATTCATGCCTTTGTCTTTTTGTAATTCGTTTTAATTTTACTAATGGAAGATTTTATGTAGGCTGTTCCTACTTCTAAAGGTCAAGCTCTTGCTGATGAGTATGGGATCAAGTTCTTTGAGACAGTTGAGTGATTTCATTGCAGCCATTATAAGTGCTTGAATAGTTTTTTGTATTCCACTGGTGCTTATAACATGATATGATGCAGAGTGCTAAGACAAACTTGAACGTGGAAGAGGTCTTCTTTTCAATCGGTAGAGACATCAAGAAGAGACTTGCAGAAACTGACTCTAAAGCTGAGGTATAGCTGCTCCTGCTATTTTTGGGGGGATTTTGCTCTATTTGTTGCATCTCCTGAACTTATTTTGATCTTGCCTTTTTCTCTCATATCCCATTAATAAAAAAATTTCATTATTATATGCAAAGATTCAAGAAATCAGCGCCAGACTAATTCTTTTGTGCTAGATGGTGTCACACTGTCACATAACATAACACCTAAACCCTTCACTGCTTAATGGAGGAGGTGAAGCTTGACCATCTGATAGCAATGCCTAATTACTTTCACCATTTGAAGACGTGATAAAATTGAAAAACTGATGAAAGAAATTCGAGGAAGATGTTTTCAAGATATTTGCTCTTTAAATTCAGTATTAGCATTTCCTATAAAGACCTCTTCTCTGTATACTTCTTGATGGAAATTGTGACCCTAATTGGAATTGGAAGTAAAAAGTAAAAGAACCCTATAAACTATCTTTAAAAACCCTACAACAACATCTACCCATGTCTTAAGGGCAAAGGATAGAAATATTCGTAGCTTATGACATCTAAAATGACACTTTCTATGTGTTACAGCAACCAACTGCACTCAAGATCAATGCACAAGACCCTGCAGCCGGAGGAGCTGAATCTTCACAGAAATCAGCTTGCTGTGGCTCTTAAACTATAGCTTCATGTTTTTTTACCTTGAAGGCTGGATTTAAAGAGTTTAATCCTCGGGGTAACTATATGTTGGCCAGAGAAGAAAAACAAAGTAATAGAAGTTTCATGCAACCAAGCAAAAAAAAAAAAAGAAAAAGAAAAAGAAATGATATTATCAGGTGGTGGTGCTTGTATTTTTCTTCTACCCGCCAATTAATTTCTTCATCTACTGCTACATTCTAGTGAGAATGATGGGTAGCTCTCAACTAATGAGAAATTTATATTTATGTTCTCATGTAGAAAAAAAGTGAAAAAACTCATTTTCTGACTTCTTGGTATGCAACTGTTTTCAGATTATTTTTTTTCATTCCAATAATGATGTATCTAGGGGAGTGTTTGTTATCTCTTCTTAAATGACTTTGAAGTGTTGTTCATAGGATATATAGTATTTTGTATGTTTGAAGGGCTTGTCTTTTCAAAAATGCTGATTTTCATTATCTGCAACTTTATAACTTCATTACTAATACCTTTATTTAAAGCTTGAAGTGGAAATGCTTGAAATCACCTCCATTTTTGCCTTGTTGGGGAGTGTTTGGATTCTTCTGTTATCTTGGGTAATCCAAACACACCCTTGATTTGTGCCAAAGGGATTCTTCAGCACATTGGAAGTATACACATGTTATTGTTGTGTATAAATTTTAGGAAACCATATACTTGTACACAATAGGGTCATTTTCCAAAAGCTGCCACTTGTTTTTAAATTTTACTAGATCAACCATTATTTCAACAGCATTAACAAAAGATGTGGCCCAACATTCATGAAAATTCAAAACATTTTGATTAGGATATTAAAACTAAATGACATTACTGTTAATTGATTCAAGTTTTAAAGATACGTTTTGATTGATTAGGTTTCTTTGTCCACACCAAACCTTACATTCAAATTAGTTTTGAGGGTATTTTTTTTTATTGATTTAAGAAGGTTAAAGAAAATAATGGAAGGAGAAAAAAAAAGACATGATCTTGAAATCCTTATGTTTCTTTTAATCTTTTTCAGAAGAGATGGGCTACTGAGAAGGCCTTACCTTGATGCTTGAGGCTTTTAAGCTGACACTACCCACATGTTATTCTGATGCAACATTACATGCCCCATCAGAGTGTCCCAAAATGGATACTGTAAATGTAATTTTGGCAGGCTCAATCTTAGCCCTTTTTTTTGCTTGAGAAAGGCAAAGAAGCTTTTATGATGGTTCTGTTCTTATGAAGGAAACCAATGTAGTAGGGGATGGACAATTGGAAACCATGTAGATGGATTATTGAAGTCTTTATTTGGAGATGCTAACACAATTGTGCTTAAAAATATTTCTTGGGTTATTGAATTTCTCTCGTTTTACAATTTTTAATCTGTTTAGGCTGAGACTTTTTGCACACAAAAATCGGCTAAATGCACCCGTCATCACAAATAGTCCATTTTTAGTGTGCAAAAACCCGGAGCGTTTGTTTAGCTTGTAGGATTGGTTTCTTGTAGTTAATATAATAGGGTTAATTTCAAAATATCATACCTTTTGTAGGCGAATTTTCCATAAATATTTTCATAAATCATTTTCATTTCCGATTTCGATTATAACCAAACCCCCTCTTTTTTTTTCTTCTTCATCTTCTTCTTAAATATTTTTACCAATATCAGTTAAAAATTATGAGAAATGACACTAATTTTTCCATAGATCTTGCCATTTTGAAGAAAACAAAAGTAAATCCAATTCCTAAAAATTCCACACAAAAGTTTCACAATGTTATGATTTATATAGGGTAGTTTAGTAGTATGAAATGGTGAGTGGTTCAAATGAAACAAACTTTTATCCTAAAACGTGAAACGAATTTACTTTTTGTAGTTCGTAACGCACTTTTCATACAAAAGTGCATTGTAAAATACAAAAAGTGCAATCCGAAAAAGTGCACTACAAAAAAATATGAAAAGTGCACTGCAAAATACGAAAAGTGTAAATCTGAAAAAGTACACTCCGAAATACAAAAAGTGCATTCGTTTCAGGTTAATAGTTTGTTTCAAGATAAGAGTTTGTTTCATTTGAACCAAACTCATGAAATGGTTAGCATTCTTTTTGTATGGCCATTGGTTTATCCGAGGAAAATGCCTTCTTTCTTTGATTTTATAAAATGTTGGTAGATACTCCTATATAAAATATACTAACCACTTAAACTAGCATGGGATTCTCAATGCCTTCTTCCTTTTGTTTTTTGTGAAAACAATGAACCTCATATATGAAATGTATAATCTGACTAATGGGTTTTGCATAATTCTTACTACTTGGTGATTCAATAAATATTACAAAAGCTTGCTATTTTAAAAGTATAGACTAACAATCTTAAAAAAAGAAGTGTGTAAAGCTACAAGTCAGTGTAATTTTACTGGCTATTTTTCTTTATATAGTTTCATCAAACTTTAAATAAAAAAAATATTTATAGCATCAGCTTTCACTTTGCTTAGATGAAGAGAGTGAGGAAGAATATGGTCCTCACTCTCATGTTGCAGATTGTACCACATGCCCTCTGCAGAAAAGCCTAGCTGTGTAAAAAAATTAGAATCTAGTTCAGGAAGAAAACTGACAACCATAAAACTACTGTTCACTTTTAACCAAATTTAACCCGGTCCAAGAAAACCCACAAAACACAAAAGACATCTAAATAGTCCATTTGGATCGCTCAACTTAATGCATTAAATTGGCGATTCAAACGGACCCTAAGACCCGTTTAGATTTTTTTTGATAAAGAAAAATATTAAGGGGTAACTTTGCAGTCCTAGAACATTTAAGCAAATAAAGTTACTAAAGATTTAAGACGATTGTTAAATTCAGATTGATGATGTCGATCTTCGATATCTAGTCAAATAATTGAAACTTCATAGTAGTATCATGTTGTCTCTGTTTGATTCCCTAGGCAATGTTCTTAACCAAAAGAAAATTAAGGTTGATAATAATATGATCAAACTTTGTTATAAAATGATTTGTTTGGACGTCATGGTAGCACAAATGATGTATGCATTATAAGATAATAAAATTACCATTGCATTATTTATTTCAAAGTAATGCATTATCATTTTCACATTCAAAAGGCATCTAAAATAACATTATGCTACATAAAACATGTTGTATGAAGCATGTTTTGTGCAAACGTTATATATTTAATTAAAAGTAGTATGGGGAATCCAAGAACACATTATCCAAACTATAAAATAAATTAATCCGACCTAGATATATGTGTCAAAAATTAGTAGAAAACCCAAAATATGAGTTATTTTAATTTAAGAAAATCCAACTCGAACCGAAAAAATCAGTTAAATTGATCTTTTGGACAAATGTTTAAGGATCTAGCACCTTATTTCACTAGACTAAAGTGATTATTGATTTATTTTAGATTTTTACTTATCTTGTTATGGATTTGCCTTTTATTTAAAAGTAAACCACTGCCCAAAGCTAACTTAGGAAAAGGGCAAAGTGTTATAAAACTAAACTTTTGATTTGGGGAAAAGTTTGGGTCTCCAAAACCAAGGTGGAGCTTGTTTTATTGTTTATCCTTTTCCTGTTGATATTGGCTTGTTCTGTATGCCTCTTAATTTAGTGGATTTACTTTCCTATATATTTAGCTCTCAATTAACAAAACACTGACCTCAAAAACAACCAACATCATTGAAACCAATGCATTTTTTACCTAGAAGTTGCTTATTGTTAATGCAGAGAAAATTGACCATTGATATCATCATGCTCTTCTATAGTAGAGAACTAGAGGTCTAGAGGACAAATGTTATGCTTACAAGATTATTGTTGTTGCATCAGAATAATCAAATTGGTAGGGATATTGTGTATCCAATCCATAGATATAAATCCAAAGGTTCAAGCTTGCTTGTAACAAGATCTAGTAGGGTCATGAATTTGAAAATAATCAAAATCTGAACCCTTATATATAAATCTATGGTTGGGGTGTGCTCCAGCCCGCCCTAACAAAATAAAATTAAGATAAATTTAATAAAAACATAGTAAATAAAATAAATTTAGTGAAAATTAGCTCATTCTATTTTTAATTTTTAGATCCGTCCCTCTATAAATCTAATACTTAGGAGAAAAACTTTTCATCTCTCATTGTAACACTTATCACATGCATAATAGCTTAATAAGTGGAAAAAAAAAGGAAAAATTGTTCTAAATATCCCAACCTTTCATTCAGTTGCACATTCTACCCCGACCTTTTCGAATTTCACAAAATATCTTATACTTCGGGAAAAGTTGTGCGCTCTACCCTCGAAGTGTCCCCATTTTGGGTAAATTTGTAGATTGACTCCTCACGTTTTCATTTTGTGTCAAAAATACCCAACTCGTGTACAAATAATTTTTAAAACTTATAGATCTTGTCCTTATAAAGAATAAAACATTACAAAATACTCATTTTAGATCTCTTTTTTGTTCTAAATCAATTTTAGTGGAAATTAATTTAAAATAATCAATTTCCTTTATATAACAATATTTTTGGTTAAGGTTAATAACATTTTGGGTAAAGTCCAAAGTAATAACATAGCTTTATAGATTTACTTTTCTCATTTACATGAAAAAAATGTCATTACTTTTAGTATTTGGCTAATATAAAATGTATACTACATAATTAACCACATAATAACATGAGTTCATCTTAATATTTTTTGTTCAATATTATTTTTGAAATAATTATAGACAAAAATTAATAAGAATTTTCATAAACTTATTTTTTAAAAGTTTGAAAACTTTGAGTTATTACATAATCATCGAGTCCAACTTTTATTTGTCGAAAATAAAAAAAAAAGTAATTATGAATATTTTCTAATGCCTTGTTCGGGTTTCTTTTTTTAAATAATTGAGTTTTTAGTTTTTCTTTAAAAAAAGGAAATTTGGATTTTATTTTTATTTTTTTATTTAATTAGTTTGTGTCATTGTGTTTAAATAAACAAGGTAGAATATAAGTTGGACAAGGTAGAACATAAGTTTTTAAACTTTTATATAAAAAAAGGTTATGAATTTTTTTCTAGTGTCTAAATTTAGTTCGAAAATAATAATGGAAAAAGTATTAAGATGAGATACTTTTGTAAAGTAAAATTTATGGATTTATTATTTATGTGGTTAATTATAAAGATGAGAAAATATAATATAAGTTTTATAAAAAGGTTATGAAATCTTTTTTACTTGTGTTGAATTTTTTTTAAAATAATAATGGAAAGAGTATTAAGATAAACTACTTTGTAAAGTAAAAGTTATGGTTTAATAATTTATGTGGTTATTATAAAGGTGATATTTATATTAGATAAATAAAAAAATTATTATATTATTTTTAATAAGTGAGAAAATTAAACCTATAAGGCTATATTATAAATAAAAAAATTTGTTCGTACATAGATTGGACATTTTTGTTACAAAACGAAAAAGTGAGGGGTTAAATCATAATTTTACTCAAAGTATGGACACTTTGAGGGTAGAGTGTGCAACTATCCCCAAAGTATAGAATATTTTGTGAAATTTGAAAAGGTCGGGGTAGAGTGCGCAACCGAGTGAAAGATTGGGATATTTGGAGCAATTTTTCCAAAAAAAAATCATGGTAGATAAAATAAAAAGTAAGAACTTAGAATTATAGTGAAAACTCATCATATTTTATTTATGAAACTTGTGATTGGATTTTTTTTCATGCATATATAACTTTATAAGCAGTGACCCACATCATTTCTTTCTAATTTTCATCAGTCTAAAGCTGTTGCCTCTCACTTTCAGTGTGCATTGTATGTAAAGCTTTCTGAACAAAAAGATGCTACAGATACTGCATGGATGTCACATGACTTCTCAAGTCTAACCAATTAAGCATTCCAAAGTAATTTTAAAAAAAAGTGGGACCTTTTTTTTTAAATAAAAAATTAGATCAGTAAACTCTTGTTCACTCTGCTGATGAAGAACAGCTCAACAGCATTTCATCATGATGAATAATACAAAGAGATACTGAAAATTAATAGCCCTTCATAACTTCTTTGGTATTACAATGAACAAATCCAAACCCATCAAAAAAACACAAAAAAAAGGATAATCAAGATTCAATCTTTACTTGTCTTGATTTCTCATTGCCTTGAATGAACCATCAAATCCTGCTAATTTCAGGCCTTCTACTGTCCCCACTACAACCTGCAACCAAACAAGGCCTAATAATTTCACTTTGATCAGGCAATTGTTCCTTCAACTGAGACTTCTTACAATGAGCAATTGCTCCTTGAATTGAGTTCTCAACCTCTGAATTTGCACTAATACTCCTCTTCAACAACTTCACCTCACAAACCCCAACTGGGTTATTACTATTCTTCAAAGAAAATGAAGAAGAACAGCTAGATGAGTTAGATCCAGATGATGATGATGATGATGATGATGAGCTATTATAACACTTGCTTGTACAATGCCTTTTTATGGCCCCTGAAAATGACTTCCTATGACAAGTAAAACTCACCTGATCATCCATTTCTCTATCAAGCATACTCTTCATTGTACAATTAGAAGATGAAATTTTCTCCATTTCCCCAAATGGGTTTCTCTTAACAAGCTTAATGTACTTGCTCACATACTCTTTTGCCCTTGACACATTTCCCCATTGCTCCTCACTGGGCTTACTAGAAGAATAGTTTACCTCATCTGAACAGGCAGATCTCAAGAACAAGGACTTGAGATAAGATTTTGAAGATTTGAGCTTTTGGGTAAGTGAGGATTGCTTTATGAGCCTGATTTTCTTGGACCAGGCCCTTTTTGTGAGATGGGTTTCATTGTTTGTGCCACCACCATTGCCAAAGAATGAGGTTACCTCAGTTGACCAATTGAATAAGTACTCATCTGGGTTCAGCTCACAACTGACCCTGCAAGACTCAACTGGTGAGATATTGCAGGATTGGTCAATGGGTGTGTTGGAGCTGGTTGGAGGGGCTGTGTAGCTTCTGGAGGCTTCTAGAAGGCTCTGGACCATTTGGAGCCTTGGAGGTAAGTGGAGTGGGAGGAGCTTGCCATTGTAGAAGAGCTCATCAGCACTACTTGTGGCTGGTTTGTGATGGGAAGAAGAAGAAGAAATGGAAGAAGATGACATTTGGAACTCAAATTCTTTGTTGGTTTGTGGAGGAGAGTTTTTGGAGAGTGGGCTTACCTCTATGTCAATGAAGTCTTCTTGTTGTTGTTGTTGTTGTTGTTGTTGTTGTTGTTGTTGTTGTTGTTGTTGTTGTTGTTGTTGTTGTTGTTGTTGTTGTTGTTGCTGTTGTTCTTGTTCTTGTTCTTGATTTGATTGAGTTTTTTCCATTTCTTGTGTGTTGTATTGTTTGATCTTTGTTTGTTTGGAGGATGGGTTTGGAAATGAGGGGGAGTTTAGGGAGGAGAAGGAGGTAAAGCACAATTTAAAAGTGGGTATGGTATGGTGGTGCCAAAGCTATTAAAATAAGATAAAAATGGCTACAAGAAATTATTACTAGTCTATCAAAGTAGCATCCAATTCAAGGACCTAAGTTAGGATTAGGGTTTGAGAAGTTTTGAAACCAGAAATATAAAAAACTACTCAACTTGTAAGTAACTAGAATTTGTAACTATATAACTTACAAAAGATAAGATGAAAAGGGTTAAAGGCATGGAAACCACCTATATAGTTGTATAACATAAGAGGAGCTAGCTTGTACAAACTTGAAATTTATATATTGATAGTCAAAAACATTCTATATGGACAATAATAAGTAGTGTTTTAAATTATTTTTGCTTAATTAAACTGAATTGATGTATCAATAAAATGTATTGAAAACAATGAAAAAGAATCAAAATGGATTTTAAAAATTTTTTTTTACTAATTTTGAATAGGCCATGGGTATTTCATATTTGTTTACAAGGGTGATTTTGTGCAAACTCTTTTATAAGGGGTGGTTTTATGAAAACAAAATGCAATAGGGGGTGGTTTTAATGCCTTTTCCCCAATATAAAATGAGCCTTATAGGCTATAGCTCTAAAACAATATGTTTTCTATAAAAGTAAAGAGTAATATTTGAGAAATTTTCAAAAAATAAAGGTAATGGTTTTTGCTACAATAAATTAATACTGTACTTAATTATCTACATTGACCAATTCAAAAATCTGATACAGGATAAGTCAATACTAAAAGTACCCAACTCATAAATAACCTCAACCTGTAACTAAATGACTTAAAATAGTCAATAATGTCTAAAATGACATAAAAACACAAAAACTACCCAACATTTAATATATGTAGCTACCTATGTGTGTGTTTTGACTGTTTTATAAGAATGTAAGGGTAATTTCTACCAAAACAAAAAAGAAGAGGAAAGTTAAGGTAATTTTTCAAAAGTTCTGAATTTCTTAAATGCTTCCAAACTGAAAAGTTGGGAATTCAAAGCATGGGGTTCATCTCTGTTAGGGAGCCAGAAACTCATATGCAATGCCTTCTCTCTGCCTCCTTTTTTAATTCATGCATGAATCCTCATAGTATAGTCCATAGACAGTGAATTTTTCTGATAATTTATGATCCTTTTTTTTCACCTTACCTTTTTTTTTTTTTACTTTTAACCCTTTTTGGGTATTTTATGTTACAGCCACTTTTTTGAGTCCAAAGATCTAAGTTCTAACTGTAAGTAGAGTGTAGAGATCTAAAGATCTCATCTTTTTACTTTTATGTCAAAGGTGAATTATCAACTGGCCGACCCCTACTTTACCGATCTTTTTCTCGTAGAGTTTGTTAAAAACTATATGAGTGAAGTTCTATAATTAAATAGAAATTAATGAACTCATAAAAAAATAAAATTAAAATAATAAATTGATATGAAGAGAAAAAGATCTAAACTCAGTTATTAAATTTTTATTTAACAGTTAGGATTTGTTCAACTTTATTCATAGAATTTTTCCCAACTTCACTTGAACTAAAGCTGTACTTACTTTACCCTTTGTTCTTCATCTTCTTTGTGATGAATAGTTGATTTTCAAAGTCCAAAACTTTGGTCAATATGCATAATGGAGTATAATTACTACTTCTTGTGCTTGCAATAATTCTAGAGGTCATTGAATTTAGCTATGGGTAATAATTTTCATGAGAAATAATTTGTGTGTTTGATTATTTTAAAGTTGGATTTGAATTATTTTAATTGACATAGGTGAATTATTTTAATGTCTACTAAGTAAATTTGAATTGTCATAGGGAACTAACTAGCTTATTTTGAATTTTCCAGCATGACAAAACACTAGATCCAAGTGGGCATTTTTTAAATTAGGGTTATACTAACAACAAAATTTTCCTACACTAAAAGTTGAAAAAATAAATTAAACATTTATTCGCCTGCCATAGCTAAATAATTATGTTTAGTGCTTTTGTCTAGACATGATAGGGTAAACACCTAGCTTAATCACCTGTCATTATAGCTTAATCACATGCCATTATAATTTATAGTGGTTGCTAAATCCTAGTATGCTTTTGGACCCATTTGAGTTTTGAATATATCCCATATAATTCAAATTTGTGGGACATAATTTTGAGACAAAAAAATGAAACAGTTTGATCCGCCATATACTTGCTGTTTTTTTCATACCTTCCTGTTTAAATGTAAACTAAAGTCTAATATATAGTACTTGTTGCTTCTTACATTATGTATAAATGTATAATAATGGATAGAAAAAATTGGTAGTACTTTGTAGTAAAAATAATGAAGAAACTAGTGTTAAAATTGTTCAAGTATATGTAACTTGTTATTTATTTATTTATTTATTTTTGGAGGCATGTTAAAGTGTGTGGTTATCCATCAATTTGTGTTTTTTTTAACACTATTACAAAGCAAATATTAGGTGACCCCTAAATTACAAGATTAATATTTAGATTATTGATTAAAGCGAATGTTTTTTTTACAGAATCTCTCAAATTTAAGAGGTGTTCTACTAACTCTTAACATTTGAGCTAGGTTGTAGAAAGGACGTTCGCATAAACAATAATTACACTTTCAAAAACAATAAAAATTCGTCAAAGTCGTGGGCAGGCCAATACTGACGTAGGGGATGTCTGTCTATAAGCGACGTATGGCCTTAGCACATAAGTCTAGTAGGGTTCATTCATAAAATTAATATGTACTACACATTTATTTATTAAACTTAAGATGTTAGAAACATTGTTTACACACGCCCCTAAAATGGTAACTGACCAGACTATGCATTATGGCCGACAAACCACCAAAATAAGTGGGTAGCATACTGCTAAAACCTATAAACATAGACGCATATGAATCTAGCACATATATCAGTAGAATTCCATCCTAAAATCAATTGACAAAAAAAAAAATAATCTAATAAATTATATACTAGAAATTTATTTATTCTAACATCCTCAATTTAGAAGAAATAACACAAACACTATTAATAATGGTGAATACTTTTCATGATAATTACTATTTATTTTTAGATATATTAATAACAGTAAGATTATCAAATTGTTGAGACTGAATCAAATCCAACTTGGGAACTATATATACTATTTTGTCCAAGTATGTCCCCTTTCTCTCTGCATTCTTTCTTCATTACACATTTTTCATATATTTGTCTACTGCCAAGGCACAAAAATTATACACCTTCTGATCACTCTGTCAATGCCCATTCTCTCTGAATTTCATTTCTCTATATCCTTTTTTTTAATAATGTACTTGTTTTTAGCAGGGAAAATTTTAAAAATTAAAAAAAATTGAATAGTCCATACTTTGCTCAAGAACCCTGGTTTTCTGCACAGTAGCTCTCTCAGATCATTAAGCTGCTACATTAATTAACATAAAACTCTTGGGAATATAATATTTCATATAAAAATTTGTAGTTTCTGTTTTATATATTTGACTTGGTCAAACTGGGCTACAGAGGGCCATATTTTATTTAAAGGGGTTTTTTCTTCTTTTTTTTAAAATTAATTTTTTATGCATGTAGATTAAAAAATGTTATGGTTTTCTAATTAAGTTATACTGTACTATTTTTTGGGGATTCTAATTGTTGTTTTCTGTTTTATCAACCACCTAACACATCTATTTTTTGATATCAAGATATGGCCCGATATCCATATACTCCCATACCAAATACAAGATATGAACCGATACAGATATCTAAATTCATATACTCCCATACCAAACACAAAATATGGCCCGATACCGATATCTGATATCAAGATATCAATACCAAACCGGCCCTAAAACATATACACACATCAATGTGGGCTAATCCTTTAAAAAAGTTATATTATAATGATATTGTTACTTACAATAAAAGCATAATTACATGGTCAAGTCAAAAGTGTTTACATCTTCAAGAGGTTAATTCTTAACTTCTTAATTCAAAATATTTATATAAATCATTATGTACAAAAACTATACATCTTTTGCTTAGTACATTTCTTGCACAAAATATACACATTACAATTCAATTTATCACTCCATCTTTCAAGACCCTATCTTCTTGATTGATTTGAGGCTGAGCATCATTGTCATTGATGATCTTAACAATTTTTTCTTCAGCTTTTAAGAGCTCTTCCTCTTTAAGGTTCTGATTGTTGTACATGTTCTTGCCTTCGTTTAATTTTGTGAGTTCCGGCTCCTCTTGAATTGGCTCCAACTTCGTTGGTGTCTCCTTGAACCCGAGTTTCATGATCGACCTCCAACGCACTGAGGTTGGCGTTTCGGATTGCAAGTTTGGCCTTTCAATTGAATCAAAATCCTCCTTCATCTTCTGGAGTTCATCTAGTAGCCTCTCGACGTTTTGATCGTCTTTCCTGGTACAATTTAAGTGACTTGGGTTAATTTCTTGTGGGCATTGTTCTAAACATCTTGTCTAGATCCTATCTAGGCCTCGCTTAGGCGCTGAAAGGTCCTAACCGCCTCGCCATCCAGCCTGTCTAGACCCTGTTTAAGACTGCTTAGGCAACTGTTCTAACTAGCCGTCTAGTCGACCCCTCTCTGACTAGGGTCGCCTAACGGTTTTTAGAACATTGCTTGAGAGATTATAAAATGTGTACTTATAACTTGTAAGTTCGTAACATAATTACCTGCAGAATTCTTCGGTCTTAGCGCGCAATTGTCTTATGTTATCCACCACTTTGAAAGCCGGTACAAGCTGAAATCCAAGTTAGTAAGAAAACTTAAGTAGAGAATTAGACACAAGAAAAAACAATGTATTTGTAACAATGTGTTTATAGATAAATTGTTTGGATTAGGCTACAAAATACAAACACACTTTGTTATTAGTTCTAAGTCATTGGGTTTTAGTTTTCGATCATTTTTAATTTAAGCATTGGTTTCTTTTTTCTGGATTTTCAAACATACCCTCCCAACCCCTACTCGAGGCAAGGGTATGTACATCTAGACCCCAAGATCCTGTTAATATCGGGATTCACCTGGGTAGATGTTGTTGATGATGTAATTTTTTCAGGCTTTGGCTTGGAAGCTCAAAACCTTAATATCTTCTGGTCAAGTCATTTGTGGTTTCTAAGTCGAGTCGTGTTTTCATAGGTCTACTACTTCTACTTAGGCAACCCGAATCCGCGTATACCTACTCTAGCCAAATCGTGACGGATTTAGCCCCTATATCAAATTTTGACGCATTCTAACTAAATTCAGTTAGTATTGTAAGTTGTAACATAGTTGAATTTCAGTTTTTTCTTGTTGTGAACTAATTTATACCTTTGCATCCATCTCAAGATACTCCTCTTCAATCTTCTTCCAATTTTTAGCTGAATTGAGAGCTTCATTACCAAAAGATGGTGGAATATCATCTGACCTGGTTAGAAAACAATAACTTGATCATCATCTTCCAATTTTAAACGAACAAAATTACTCAAAGATTGATTCATAATTTCATACCCATCCTTCAATTTCTTAACATAGTCTCTGAAAATATTGATAGAGACCGACAACTCATTCTGTAAAGTTTATCAATTTCAGGTTTTGCATCACTTCAATATAAAGATTGAATCAGGACAATGAAGCAAAGTTTCAACACAACTTTTGTAAGCATTACCTCGTACGCAGATAGAACATGCGACGACAGGTTCACGAAACATTCAGCATACTTCGCTAATTCATTGCTTCACAATCATTAACAAAATAAGGTTAGTTTGAGACCATCTGCATCCATAGTTTTTGTTACAATATATACTAACAATATCGCAAAAATATTAAATAATAAAAAAGCCGAAAAAATGGGTTATCATATTGTCCGACAGAGTATCAACTGCAAGAAACTTTTGCGCATGTACGCATGGCTCAACGGTTGAGCCTATTGCCCATGTACAAGAGGTCTCAGATTCGAGCATCCAAGGCAGCGGTTTGCCTTTTTTTCTTAAGATTGGTTAGTAAACCAGTTCTCACCCGTTTGCTCGTACTCTAGGCTAGTCCAAGTAGTACTTGATTACCCTAAATCTTACCAGATCAAAAAAACTGCAAGAAACTTTTCTTTACTAATTACTTTGAGTTTTTCAAAACTCATGACATTGTTTTGATTTTTTTTCTTAATAGTTTATGATATACTCAAAATGTTAAGAAAATTGAAGAAGAAAATAGTTTTTTTTTCCTTACTTTATGTGATCCTCTTTTTGCTTTGTGAAATTACACTGAAGACGCCATGTCGATTCAATGAAGCTAATCCAAGCAGACGCAACGGTAGCTTCAACTTTACATGAAGCAATAGATCTTAAGACTTCTTCTTCCTTCACAATGAAATTACCAAGAAATCAAGGTAATTTATCATAGTAATTCTCATTTTTTAAAGGTGTAAAATAAACAATAAAATTGAGTTTATTGATATCTTACTTTGAATTGCAAATGCTCAAGAATATCGGTACTCGTCTCATCAAATTGATGCCTTTCTTCCCTTGCATTGCGAAGGCGTCCATTAACAGAATTTATTGAGCTATTGACCTGCACTGATTGCTCATTCCGTCATTCATAAATAGAAAATCTATTGAAGAATAATTTCTAAGTTACCCAATTAATATCCATGAAAACTATATTTATCTTAGCGTCCATTCAGATGTAGCGGAAATAGGAGCGTTTTCCGCAAGCTGGAGCGGAATTTTGAGCTTTTTCAAGAAACTCCTACACCCAAGGGTCTTCAATTTCCGCTAGTTGAATGGGCTATTAAGCTTCAGCTACCTTGCATCCGAACTGACGCTTAGCCAGACAAGGATGCAAAGCTAGTCTTGTTGTAATTGTATATTTGTATACTATAAATCATGAAAATATTTGGCCCATAATAACATGTTTGCAAAAAGATGAATATGCATGATGGTTGAAGCAATTTGTGTGATTAGTAACGTATGCCATGGAAGAAATTGCTTATGGGTTACCCTTGTAAGTTCGGCTTCTAGTTCTTCCTTTCGCCTTTGAAGTGAATCCAATTCAGCTTCCAAATCCTAGAGAAACCGAATAAAGTTAATTTGGATAAAGAGAGTTCATCTAGAGAACATACTGATCGATAATTCTTGTCAATTATTTTGTAGCTATTTCATTCTGATCTAAGAAGCAAAATCATCGAAATGTGCGTCTGAATTACCACATTTAATTTTAATGCAATCCAAACTTTTTTTTGTGGTAAGAAGAAGAGGCGATACTCTCCGGCCCCTCAAGTGGGGATTTTATTAATAAAAATAAAAGGGCTAAGTAGTCAGCATATGAGGGATAGCCCGACCCCTAACATCATTAAGAAGCAGTAAAATAATCCCCTCGGGCGGGGCAAACAATACGTGATAACCAATAGGAAAAGAAAAAGCAATAGACGCGAGCGATCCAAACTAGGGCTGAGCACGGTTCGCTTCAAACTGGAAATTTAAACAGAACCAACCAAACCGAAAACGATATTATTTGGTTCAGTTAATGAAATACCACATCTAATTTTAATGTAATCCAAACTAGGGTGAACACGATTCGGTTCAAACCGAGAACGATACTTTTTAGTTCGCTTTTTGGTTAATGAATATTTCGGTTTGGGTTCAATTTCGGTTTGGATCAATTTTTTTTTCAAAGAATTACTTTCATTTCATCTCAAACTGAATAACTTCAAACCGAATTGAACTCGAAAAATTCAGTTTGGTTTTTGATTCACCTGAGAGCAAAGTTCGGCTTTATTTGATTTGTTTAGTTTTGAATTGATCCTCAACCCTAAACGCACCCTAATTGACTAATAAATTTTCCATGATTATTGTATCCTTTGCGAATCGCAATTGTACGTCATCGCCTAATATTATTCAAGGATTTAGAAGAAAATTTGATGGTGTTATATAAGAGTAACTAAAATTAGTAGTGCACCTTCTCTACTTGACTAACTTTACTAACTTTTTCCATTCGAAAGTTTATTGCTTCCTCTTTTTGCGATCTGCCCAGAAAAGAAATCAAACATACTTCTTGTCAGATTTAAACCAAACAAATTCATGCAAATCTATATGATGGAAGCATAATCATTCATTTAAGTACTTCTATTAGTATGTTACTCATATTATCCTCAAAGTTTGGATAATTTATGATTAATCATCTCAATCTCCATAATTAAATATGTTGAATGAAAATACTCATGAACACTAAAAAAAAGGATTGATTGATAAGTAAACCTGTGGTCTTGTATCCTTTGCTCAGCTTTTAAAGTAGAGTTAGACAGAGATTCCAACAAAATGTTCAGCTTGTCAACCTGCAATTTATTGATCATAGGCAAAAATTTGTGTAAGTAAATACCTTAAAAAATTTGATGTTATGCAAAAAATCATGAAAAAACCTTTTGAGTATAAGTTTCAGGCAAAACTCCGAATTTTAGAGCTTTATTTTGCGCCAAGAGTTCTTGCAACTTGGAATAAATCCTCACTTGAGCAACTGCTTCTTTCAACACCTACACAAAATCAGAAATTCAAATTTGATCAAGTGAGTTAGACTTATTATATTTTGATTATTCTGAAAATTATTCTATCTTCATCCGATTTCGCAACAAATGCAAGCTCACCTGATTCCTTGAATCGCCGTGCTGTTCAAATGGATTATGATGATCCTCTATAGAAGGTATCTTCATTTCTTTGTCACTAAGTTCTTCTTTCAAATGCATCACTTCCACATCTATTCTGAGACCACATAGCATTATAAGAGGCAGTGAAGAATCACAATTAAATCGACACGTACATCTAATGATCTAATTACTTACAATGAACATAAGAAAAACATGCTCATCCTCACAAAAAGTCTTAAAATCCATGTTTTGAAATATCACAAAACTCATCATTTACTTTTTTAGAAGGCAACAAAATTTGGATCAATTTAAGTGCATGTTTGGATCGTAGAGAATAATGCATTATCTTGCATTATTGTGTGTAATCCAAACAAGTAAGTGTTTGCCAATTACATTTTTTTTTATTTGTATGCCCATGACATTATTCTTAATTGATACGAAGGGCGAGCCTATTTTCGTTTTTTGCCAAAAGAAGAACACAAAGATGCTACGGAAGAATTCTACAACAAGAATATGTGTATCATGCAGAGCATTTTGCATACCACTTAGAATCTGTTTGTAAAGCAAGTTCGCAACCCATAGTTCATTATCTTGCTTTAAATCGTAACAGTTAATGTAAGATAATGCAAGATAAAAGCATTATGGGCTGCGATCCAAACAAACCATAAGCCTATCTATCTTAAAGCATTGAACTGCAAATTACAAATAAACCCAGAAGCCGAAGATAAGAGAGAAATGGTATGTCTACCTTGCTTGTTGAGAATTTAGTTTCAAACCCGATATTGAAGTTCGAGCAAATTCAAGCAACTCTTCTCGTTTCATCTGAAAAGAGTGAAGTTGAATTGACATTTCCAAATGATTTGCACGGAATAATTACTTCCGAATTAAAACATAAGAAAGATTCGCCGCAAATTGACAGCATTCCATACCAATACTTCATCTTGGTAGCATGAAAAAACTTTGGCCAAATCATGTATGCTGCTCATAATTGCATTATGAACTTCCCTCCCTCCAATAAGACAATAACTGGATGTGAAGATTGCATAGACTTTGTAAGATTAAACAATATGAACAATTTAATTAAAAATCTCTAGCCTTACTCAAAATAGTTGGGTTCAAGCCTTACTCAAAAATCTCTAGGATCAGTCCAATTTCTTCATCACTCGGAACTTCGCGAATCTGATTCAAACAAAATAGATATCCTGCGTTAATTTTCCATGGATCAGAAAGTTCAAAAGGGTGATTAAACTAATGCACAACATCATTTAAACTAGATTATTGTATTGTCATGTGCAATTATACCACAAATATGCATTTGGTAATTTCTATCACTTACCATTGATAATGCCATGCCTTCAAGAGCTTCACTATCAAGAAGAATATCGCGGAACATGTACGGTTCAACTCCATCATCAAGTTCATGAAATAATCCCTGCACAAAGTGTAACATACATGATCAAGTTAAACTTTATGTGACTTAAATTGAATTGCATATATAATGCAGAAAAAATTTACAGAAAATAACCCAACTTTTGAGGGTAGTTGTAGAAAATAGCTAAAAACTTTCAAAATTGTTGCAAATAGCCTCAACTCCGGGGTAAGTTGCGCTTATTATACTTAGATTAGTGACCACAACCTACCTCAAAATTAGAGCTATTTACCACAACTTCAAATATTCGGACTATTTTCTACAATCGTCCCTAATGATTGGGTTATTTTTTACAATTTTCCTCTAAGATAAAAGAGATCTTCACACTATTAAGTGAAACAAATGGAGTTTTGAGCAATCAATAGCAAGTAGATCAAAGACATCTTATTTAATCCGTTCGAGTCACTTTTGAGGATAGTTGCAAAAAATAGCCTAAACTTTCAAAGGTTTTGCAAATAGTCTCAACTCTGAGGTAAGTTGTGCTTATAATTCGGCTAGTGATTACAATAACTTCAAATATTTAGACTGTTTTCTGCAACCACTCCCAAAAGGTGGGTTATTTTTTACAATTAGTCCCTAACCTTTACAAATGCTTTTTTAGATCCATAACCTTTAAAAAGTGTTACTATTTGGTCCTTTTTCATTTTAGACTTTAAGTTTAAATACAACTAAACACCCAAACTTTATATTTATTCTTGTCATAATACCAATATTTATTTATTTTCAAACAAATACCTCAATCTACATATTTTAGAAAACAATAATAAATTATCACTCCATATTTACTCCTTTTATAAAAAAAATAGTACTTTTCATTAAAAAAACATAATTTTAAAAATAAAATGTGAGTTATAAATATTTATTTCCCTCTTATTGAATTTAATAGTTATTAACATATTTTATAAAATTAAAAAAATTTCTTCTATTGCCCTCTTATTGAATTTAATAACATCACCCCTTCTTTACCCTTTGTTAAAAAAAACCTAGAAATATTTTTTTAACAAAGGGTAAATAAGGGGTGATTTTTTTATATAAAAATTTATTTTATCAAGTTTTTATGAAGTTTTTAAAATAATTGCAAAAAGTTGATGGATTAAAAATCACTTTACTAGTTTTTTTTAACAATGGTTAAATATTACTAGTTTTTTTTAACAAATGCTAGGGTAAATAAGGGGTGATTTTTTTATATAAAAATTTCTTTTATCAAATTTTTATGAGGTTTATAAAATAATTTATAAAAAGTGATGGATTAAAAAAATTACTTTATAAAAAGTTATAAATAATGGGTAAATAGGGGAAGTTAGATTTTTTTTTTGTGAAATTAGTTTTTTTTTTAATTTTATAAAATGTTTTAATAATTATTAAATTCAATAAGAGGGCAATAAATATTTATAACTCACCCTTTATTTTTAAAATTATGTTTTTTTAATAAAAATTACTATTTTTTGAAAAAAAGGGAGTAAATATGGAGTGATAATTTATTATTTTTTCCTAAAATGTGTAGATTGAGGTATTTTTTTGAAAATAAATAAATATTGGTATTATGACAAAATAAATATAAAGTTTGGGTGTTTGGTTGTAATTAAATTTAAAGTCTAAAATGAAAAAGGACCAAATAGTAACACTTTTCAAAGGTTAGGGACCTAAAAAAACATTTACAAAGGTTAGGGACTAATAAGAACTTTATGTGATAGGTTAGGGACCATAGAAGGAATTCACCCGAAATTTTTTCATATAACTGACGACACCTCATCATATTTGATTGTTTCACATAGAGTGAGAGGGAATAATTTTATCGTTTTGAAACCCACTCCTATCATATAGAACCCGTTTGTTTCTATACCAGGAATCGAATTGGAATAAAAAATTGGGTTGAAATAGGTTTCACTCATACTCGCCTCAAAGATAAAATATAAGCTCACATACATTTTGAGGAGATGAGAATGAGCCTTACCTAAACCTTATTTCATACCAAATACCAAAAACGAAATAGATCATATATCTTAGGTATAGAACTAAACGAGCCCTAAATGTGTTGCAAGCTCATTTTTATATATGGCTAGATAAAATGAACGTTAGTTGTTAGTCAATTTATATGTGATTATCACGTGAAAAACAACTATGAATTTTGGAGACGAGAGACGTGGTATAGTTGAACATGTTTCGTGAGTTCGATGTATTCTGATATCAAACTAGACATTTTAGGCTCTGTTTGACACTATCAGAATGAGAGCGGAATTCAGCTCAATAGAGCAGAATTTTGACATTTTCAAAAAGCTCCTACACCCAAACTTTTTGAATTCCGCTAGCTGAATTGGTAGAAAAGCTTCAACTAGAAAAATACTGAACAAACCCTTAGATTCATTTGCGTTTCGTTTACATTTCCTAAAATGACAAACCAAACAAGCCGTAATTTTTGAGACATTTTTCTTCAATTTAGACGGAAAAGAATGGCTCTATATAGATTCAAATTTATTTATTTCAATAAACAATAAAGTTATAGAGATATAGAAATTACGATGCGTAGAAGCTTGGCGCCGCCGGAGACGACGGAATCGGCGTAGATGCGGAATCGGGAAAGGTTTGTAATCCACGTCATTCTTAATCCCTCCGAAATTCAACCGATTTGATCAATTCATTAGAATGAAGGTGAAGAAAAGATCAAAACTTTCAATTTGACATGCAAAAATTCTGATCGATCAAACGAGAAAGATAATTTTTTTGTTGAGATTTTACTTGAATTGAATGAATGGAGAGAAACAAAATTCATGGCGGGTTTTGGTAACGTTGGATTCGAAATGCACGCGTCTTATTACACGTGTTTTGTAATCTCCGTGGATGTCATGATTTCAGAAACTTGGTACCTCATAATCTCCAGATTTATCAAGATTAAATTTTATTAAATTCATATATTAATTTTTATTTTTCCAAACATATATTGTTAGATTATCGGGCTGAAAGAAACGGGTGATGTGTTAGAAAGATTTTACCACTTTTTATATAAATGCGGGATCTAACTTTCTAACCCAAAAAATTAAGTCAATGGTTAAAATTTACCACTTTTTTATATACTAGTGGATTTCGATCCTTATATTCGATGCGGGATTATTCAAGTTTTCTCCAACCTATAGTAGTAAATTTATTTTCATAAATCCATAAATTATCTTCGGAAGGATACTCATAGTGGGTTATTAATGTGAGATCAAAGCTTTTAGACGGTCAATTAATCTTGCTTAGAGATATCAATGGGTTGTATAAATGATCAAATTCGATTACTTCCCCGTTCAAGTAGTTTTGGGATCAAGTTCTTGAATTCGTCCTACAATTACGAAGTTCTTCAATTGCTCGAGCAACTAGATTACATTGGTGTAAGTTTTATGATTTTGATGGATATGATTTATCTAAAAGTGTTAGTTTTTTTTTACTTTAAAATACGTGAAAATAAGTTATGTTTTTTACATATTTTATAATAAAAAAAGTAATGTTTTTTTACTCAAAAGTTTTTTTTTATACCAAGGCCATGAAACCTAATTTCTCATTCTAAACATACATAATTTCATTCAGTAGAAAAGGTTAACAAAATACATACACCGATAGATTTTGAGTAAAACAAAAGGTTATAGCTACTTTGTAAATAAGAAACAAGGCATTATATATAACCAGCTAAAACAATCAAACTACAATTCAAATTTCCAATCACTTATTACAAAACATACTAATAATTTTGGCTTATTACAAAACATTCAAATTTCCACAAGAGTATCAATTTCCATAGACATGAAACAATTCACACGGGTTGCACTTAAACCCTCTGTTCACACGGGTTGTTGGGTATTTGACACTAATTTAACGTTGATAAGGAGGGTAAATGAGTGAGGGTGGTGTTTTGAATACGGAATGTAAATAGTGGGTGGTTTTATATAAAACTTAAAATAAGGGGTGGTTTTTGTAAACTCCCTAAGATAAAGGGTAGTTTTGTGTATTTTGCCCTTTAAAATATTTTCCGTACCAGATCCAATTTCCACGTCTTTTTAGCAAAAATATCCGATCTCATAAAATTGTATTCGAATGGATCACAATTTTTTTTATCCGTATTCTTCCAACAAAACTAATCGAATATCGAATATATCCGTATTATATATATTTTTGAAATGTGCACGCACATTAATACTAAGCAAGTATTTTGTATAATTTTAAGGGCTCAATTCTCCTAACTATATAAATCTTTTCTTAAAATTCAATCGGATCGGAATATATCCGATTTCGATATCCGCCAATCATATATATTAACGATTTTTTAAGTATATAGGTTAAGAGCATAAAAATGGTAATATATTTTAAAATTGTATTTATTTGAATTTTATTATTCTTCAATAAAGTTTATTAGTTTTCTATTAAGATTCTAGTTCCTAAAATTAGTATTTTTATGACATAGAAGAAAACCCAATATATTAATTAGACTTTAAATAAAATTAATAGAAATACTTTCCTCAAAATGGATACGGAGTATTAAATAGCGAATACCCAAATGAATACTTCTTATCAAATATTCAACCATTCATCTAAAAAAAAATAATCAAATATTCAACCATTAACGGGTTAAATACGGATCAAAATTTTAGAAAAAAATTATCCGATATATTGGATCGGATCAAATATATCCGATTCCTCACCCCATTTTCCACCCTCAAATCCTTCCGAAAAAAAGTTCAATCGTCGAAACCCCCATTTCTCCCATCTCTCTCCAAATCGCAATCGCAATCTCCGGCGCCGCCGTCTCCGGCACCAGTCCGACCGCCGACCCGCCGCTTCCGACGCAGAGATGGCGAAAATCCTCCTCCTAATCCTATCCTTGATCCTCCTCCTCCACCAATCTAACGCCGAGATCAAGACTCTGAAGATCGAAGCTGACTCCCGATCGATGATCCTCTTCGAGAAGTTCGGATTCACTCGCACAGGCCGCGTAACCGTCGCGGTCTCCGGCGTACGCGTCACCTCCAATCAATCGCCGCCTGACTCCTCCCGTCTCGGCTTCTTCCTCCTCTCGGAAGAAGCTCTACTCAACGTCCTCCTCGAGATGCAACAAGATCCTACTTTTTGTGTGCTCGATTCCAGATTCACCGAGAAGCTCTTCTCCTTCCAGGATCTCTCGCCTCCGCCTACTTCCTCTCATGAACTCAATTACAGCGTGCCTACTCCTCAGGAATACAGCCTCTTCTTCGCCAATTGCAATCCGGAGAGCTTCGTCTCCATGACTGTTCATACGGAGATGTACAACCTTGATAATGGAGTCAAGGACTATCTCCCCGCTGGTTTGACGCAGCTTCCCGCCTTGTACTTCGTATTCGGGATCATCTATGTCGGATTTCTAGGGTTTTGGGTGTACACCGGGTACAAGAACAAGACATCGGTTCACAGGATCCACCTTTTGATGGCGGTTTTGCTCTTGATGAAGGCGTTGAATCTGCTCTGTGCGGCGGAGGACAAGCACTATGTGAAGGTCACAGGAACTCCCCATGGTTGGGATGTGTTGTTTTACCTGTTTCAGTTCATTAGGGTTGTGCTGTTGTTCACTGTGATTGTGCTTGTTGGTACGGGATGGTCTTTTCTTAAGCCTTTCTTGCAGGAGAGGGAGAAGAAGGTATTGATGATTGTGATCCCTCTCCAGGTTTTGGCCAATCTGGCATCCATTGTAATTGGGGAGACTGGACCTTTTATCAAGGATTGGGTTACATGGAATCAGGTGTTCTTGCTTGTTGATATTGTGTGTTGCTGTGCAATTATCTTCCCAATTGTCTGGTCAATTAGATCACTTAGGGAGACATCTAAGACTGATGGGAAGGCTGCAAGGAACCTGGCTAAGTTGACCCTTTTTAGGCAGTTCTATATGGTGGTGATTGGGTACTTGTACTTCACTAGGATTGTGGTGTTCGCTTTAAAGACCATCGTTTCTTACAAGTACCAGTGGGTGAGTAATGCAGCCGAGGAGATAGCTAGCTTGGCTTTCTATGTGATAATGTTTAACATGTTCAAGCCTGTTGAGAAGAATGAGTATTTTGCCCTTGATGAGGATGAAGAAGAGGCTGCAGAGTTGGCTCTTAGGGACGAGGAGTTTGAGCTTTGAAGCTGTTCTTAGATAGTGAAGTTCCGATTTCCGAAAGCTATTTGTTGGTCTGATTGAAGTAGTTGCTCAATTGCAATGGTTTGCAGTTTTTGATCCTCTGAAACTGCTGATGAAGGTGTGGCTACTGCCCCTGTTTATGATTTGCTTCTCGTGCGTGCTTTTGTTAGTTTACGTGAACTTTCAGATATCTGATACTTAATGTAACTCAAAAGAAATTGAATTGTATGTTATTATGTTGCTGAGAAATCTTTACTTGAAGCTTTCTTGTAAAGCTAAAATCTCATTTGCTTGTTTTTATACAATTAGCATTTCTATTTTTTTTCTGCTGCTAAACATGGCTTGTGGTGTTCTATTTGTGACTGACTGCTGAGTGCTGATGGGTGATAAAGCTTCTATATTGATCTGCCTAAAGTGTTGATAAAGTGTTTGATATGTATTGAGATTCTACTTGGTGCACATGTTTACTTCATTCCACATGCTCCTCATTCTCCTAGTGTGAATTTACATATCACAGATTGAAGTACTATTATACAACATGATCATCTTAACAGATATGCCTTTGTAAATATTACTTGAATTGAATGATGCTGAATATGCAGTTCCAACTTTTAGTTTTACTTCATGTTTTGATAGAGAATCTGTGTGTTTAGTTTTAGTTATAAATAGACCCTGTATACATAAGAAAACTGTGTAGTTGATCTTTTGACAAACAGATATTGCTTAGTTGTAATTTTGGTCTAGTTGATAGATTCCTTGTAGATGTCTGTAAATGCTGAGCTTACTTCTATCTAGAAAGGGGAGAGTTTGCTTGGCCGTGGCTTGATGGTGGTGTAAGGTGTTGTGTGAGGAATAGGGTTTAAATCTTGTAGAGTTGTAATGAGATTGAAGCCTTGCAGGCTCACCAGGGTCATGCTCGTGAGGATTTCTTGTTTCTTATAAGAATTGCAATTTGGTCCTTGTTCAGATCTCATGAAAGCTCAATCTATGGTGTAGTTTGTACTTGTTTGCCATAGGTAAAAGAAAACTCTTTGGATATGGATCTCATGGAAGCTCAATCTATGGTATAATCTGTACATGTTCAGATCTTATCACTTGCTGTGATTGACTTGGACCAAATTGAAATTCTTACTGATAACGCCTAATTTAGTCATATTTTAGGAGTCTAGTCGCATATTTATTTAGGTCATTTTCATGCATATTTCTCATATTTTATATTTATTTTTATTTATTATGTATTCGGAATCTACACTCTTGCTTTATTATTATTTCAGGTATTTTGAGACTATTTTGGAGAAAATTAGTGCAACATGGGTGGGCCTGCTACGTTCAAACTTCATGCTCGATTATTATGCTTGTGGCCCACATGTGAATTGTGTTTTTGATATGCAGAATTTTGCGGTGGAAATATTGGGCCATAGAAATTACATTGGCGAATTAAGCTAATAAGGCCCATATTATATGAAGGAGTGTTAGATTGGATTTGGGGAGTATATATATAAGTTAGTTTTAGCCTTTGGGGAGATTAGCTTTTATTTTAATTGGATTTAGCTTAGGTTAATTTTCTGAGCTTTTGTTTTTATTAATTCTTGTTCGCCGCTGGAGGGACGAGCTTTCAGGAAGGAATTGGCCACGATTTGAAGAATTCGTTTGTTATTAAAGTTTTAGCCCTTTAATTTGGATTATCTATATTATTGAGACTAAGTTTTCTTAATCTTTATTCTATTTGCATAATTTATATTTGTTGATGGCTAGTTTATCTATTATGTCTTCAATCATGCTTGGCTGAATTCCTAGTTCTAGGGTTTTGGTGATCCATTCAATGCGTATTTAATTAAAGTTATGTTCTTTGCCTGAATTGAAATATATTTGATTCGATCCTAGGTTGCGTTATGCTCTATTTGTTTTATGCATATAGGATTCCTATTAGGGTTTGAGACTGACCGGAGATAACAATAATAGGATACTGATAAGTTGAGGACTAAAAATTGGTTCTTTTCAGATCCCTAGGATTGAACTTGAGGGTTATCTATGCGATAGCAATTTAATTTCTCTTGTGTGATTTTTAACTATCATAGTAGTTCTAGGGTTTAAATGATTTTAGCGGAACGCGACAACGAATGCTAAGTTTGTTTATCCCGTCTCTAAAGAGCTTTAAGGATCTAAATTAGACTTGCTTTACGCGACAACGATTGTCTGTTGAGTTTAGGTACAAACACTTATCGCCCGAGAGGAGTTAGTGTTTACTTTAGATAGTTGGTCCTTCAAATAAATTCAGGCAGAGTATAATTTTATTTATTGAAACATTGTTGTGGAGATCCTTAACCTTAGACACATCTATCCCATAGATTCTATCCTCTTTATTTGCTTTATTAGTTCTCTTAGATATAGATTTCCATATTTCCTTATTTTTGGCCTAATTTATTAGTAGAGTTACAAATAATATTACATTGGTCCTTGTGGGATTGACACTTGAGGTACTACGATTGACACCGTTCACTTGCGGGTTAGTTTTGGCTGCATCAATAGTCAAGTCAACTAACAGTTGACTCGCATGAGAGAAGGCTAAATATGCTGCTGTCTTATCTGGGGCTGATCATAGGATGTGTAAATGCACCTTCAAAATTTTAAGTATGAACAACATATTATTTCATCATTCCACTGGTTTCATGCCATTATATGATGATCAGGATTATACTAGAAGAGTTTTTATATAATTTATAAATATATTATGGTCCAATACGGTTTGACCTTTAAATTTACAATATGGAACAGATCATACTTGTTCTAGTGAATAACTGTAACGGTCCTAAGGTAGTGAAATTTCTTGTCGGATAAGTTCTGACCTGGACCAAAGTGTAACCAAGACACTAAAATAGGGGATCATGGACCGGATTTAGTCCTACTTTGCATAACCCTAATTTCTTCTTAATTATCTCACACCACTATAGATTTCCATTTGATGTTACAATTTTTCTTTAGTCACTTTTTATTGATGATTTGTACCAATGGGGTCTAGTTTGTAGGGTTTTGAGTTGTGGAACCTTCATAAGGAGTGTATTTTTTTTTGGTAGCTATGAGTTAAGCTTTACTTTTAACATACTTTTTTAAGTTAAGGGCCCTATGTGAAAATCATAACACACTGCAGGCTTAAGGGAAGGGTTTGATAGTTAGGTGTGACAAGAATGTAACAATGAATGGTAGAGACAATACAAGTACACAAGAAACACTATGATTTATTTGACTCTCCGTTTTGGACCATTTTCTTATACTTATCAATGGGTCAAATTTTGTTGTCTCGCATGGTATCTTCTATTGTTTTTGGGTAACATGTTTTTATGACAATGGTACATATGAGACAAGAAATCTTATTGCTTTTAACTACTATTGTCCAAGACAAAAAGTGGAATTAAAAAGTGACCAATGTTCTAAGAAACGCTAGGCTGACCCTAGGAGGAGAGGGGCCGTCTAGTGTCTAGATGGTTAGAAAGGTTGCTTAGGTGGTCATAGACGGGCTTTTAAGTAGGCTAGGACCTTCTAGCGTCTAAGCGATGCCTATATGAAATCTAGACAGAATTTTTAGAATGGTTGTAAGTAAACTCAAGCCAAACCCAAAAAAACTTCATTACCAATATACACATATATAAAACATTATTAATTGCAAAACCCCACCCCCTTCTTTCTAATTTTTCATTCCATACCCTAATCTACCAACACATGCTCCTTAAAAACCTTGATTCTCACAAATCAATAAATAGAACTCAAACACAAATACTTTAAAAGCTTCAACACATCAACAAAAACCCTAAAATTCTTGGCAAATTAACAACTCTTCAACTTACAACATCAACACTTGCAGAGCAAAGAAGCAACTTCCTGAACAAAGACTTCAAAGCAGCACAAGGAACACTTTTCTCATTACAACTCTTCTTCTTCTTCTTCTTCTTCTTCTCATTCTTCTCATTCTCATTCTTCTTCTTTGCATTCACCATGACCCTCTCTTTAACTTTCCCAATACACTTCTTAGTCTTCTCATTCACACTCTCCTTCCTAGTGAATGTGTAGCTCCTCAAATACATCTGCCTGCATGAGATACTATCCACCACCTTCGGCTCCGTCGGATAACGGTGGGACCCACTCCCTGCTGAGGTGGCTGACCTGAAACTCAACGACCGGACGAACTCCGCGTCGGATTCCGGCCACCTGTGGAGGTTAACATAGGTTGCCCTAACTCTTCCTGAAATTGGAGCCCTATTATTGTTACTATTAATGTCATCAAGGCATGTTGAGATGCAAACTGAGCCCATTTTTGGTTGAAAGATGAAATCTTTCTTTTGTGGGTTTGTTGGAAATGAAGAGTTTTAATATGGGTATGAAAGAAAAGAGGCTTAGAATGCAAGAAAAGGATGAGATCTAGAGAGAAAAAGAATTGTAAAAATGGTGTTATGAAACTTTGTAGTAGTGCATGGAATGATTTGCAATGAATGCATGTGTTTATTTAATTCTCATTGTTTGTGCTGTTGGCCATCATTTTGTTATAGTTTAATTATTATACAAATTAATAAAGTGGGCTAGCTTAATTAATTCCTTGATCTACCTACTAGAAACTGGATTTAAGTTAAATCATGTTTTGTGTGTATTTGGTGAAAGCAAGGATTTATGTGTATGTGTTATGATGGGGGCTAGAGAAATATAATGTCAAAAGATATGGTGAATATCATTGCAAAGGGTTCCATATAACTTTATGTTTATTGTATTTAATAATTTACACAAGACTATTTGTTGTGTGGTATGTAAGTATGTAACTTTATGTATGATATATGGAAAATTCATGTGATGTTGTGGCCGGCCTTTGATTCTAAAAGACCTTTTTATAGAAAAAGGCCATATATAAGGTTTACGTTATCTTTTTCCTTTTCTTTTTGGTTCTACTATGAATTTGTTTGAAAACTTTGGAGTTATGTGTTGTTAACTGGTTTCTACCAAAAAAAAAAATGTGTTGTTAACTAATTCTTAAATTTATGAGATTACTAGATTAAAGCATCATTGGCGATTTTCCAAACATATACTCCCTCCTTTTAATAAATACATGATATTTTAGCTTGAATTCTTTATATATATTTCTAAACTGACGGGTAAATACATGATGTTTTAACTTGAATTCTTTGTATATATTTCTGAACGGAGGGGTGTTTCTCTACTCATTTTTTTTATAAAGAAATGTTAAAAAAACAAAAAAAAAACAAGACTTGACTACATTTGATATATTGAGTTGGGCATATTGTAGGTGTTGGAATTAAGTATGTTATGATTTGAATTGTTTTAGAAGATGGGTTTTGATGACTTGCGAGTAAAAAATATTAAATTTACCTTTGAAATTATTTTTATTGTTTAGAAGTGGGTCACAATTTTTACTATTTGGTTCTCGATAGCACTTCAGGTTTTAGGTTTTTTGATTGATGTACTTTCGGTTCGAATCGATTAAATCTAAGCCCACTGTTATATTCTTCACTTCAAAATTCAAATTACACAAGTATGATTATAATCCTAAAATACCACAATTTGTACTAACCATCCCGACTTAAAATTCTAAACAATCTCCCAATTAAGGGTTTTTAAGAGTACTCGGAATCATTTTAGATCCATTGTTCCCACTTCTTGTTGTCTAGCCGTGGTCTAGTGTTGCCATGATATCTCATGAGTCGAGCCACAGCCAGACGAGCCCATTTGAGCCATATTCAGGCGACACAAAAATCACTTCCCGGCCAAGGTTATAGAGCAAACAAACCCAATATCTCGGTACCAACCGAAAAAATAGTTATTTTTCAGACACTAGCAAAATACCTTGATTAAGAAGATCATCAATCCTAGATTGATAGTCACATTTTAATGAGTCTAAGTTTGTTGGTTGAGCAATTTTACTAAGAACATTTTTTGTCCACTATATATCAAAAGTAATGCTTCCAATGATGATGATGATTCATCCTATCCCTTCGAATCTAAAATACTCTTCACTGACCAAGATAAATCATACAACTCTGCTATTACTGATATTGATCAGAATTTTGAATGATTACAATCACCTTAGTGATTATGGTGGCTTAAATTACCAGACTTCCTACAATTGTAAGTGTCATTCATCACCTATTTCTACGTGGTGATCCAATCCTCATTTCAACTCCACACAATTTTTTTTTATATACAATAGATTCGTAATCACCTTTAATCCGAAAGAGTTTGATTTTAAAAGTTACCAACTTTTGTGGCATGTAGATTACCATCCCAAAAAAGTGTCATATACTAATTGATTTATGAGGTTTGAGACAGAAAAACTAACCAAAAAGCTTTTGTACATGAGAATAAATCAAGATATTTCATGAAGTAATTAAAATAACATTAAAAAGTAGTGGTATTTCAAACTAGAAAGAAAACGAAAAAACATTAAAGATTAAACCTTTAATCGGGATTTGTTAAACTAAACTTCGATAGTGCAAAATGCTATTTTTGTAATATCCGCTAAAATCTAAATAAAATAAAACGGATATTTATATACATCGCTTGTCATTGACTGTTGGTAATGTTTGTTTTTCTTATTTCTTTATTCCGCTGCTTTATTACTCAAAGTCAACGACTTCGCAGGAGTCGCCGACTCGTTTAAGTACTAACGATCCTACAGAAATATGTATTAAAAGTCACTCATTCTAATTTTGTAAACAATTTGGATATTTATAGTTTCCCATTTTTTACATTGGTAGCATGCGTCCATTTTTTTTACCAAGAAAGCAATTTGAGGGATCAATGTCATCGAGACGTTGATCAATCTAAGACATCCTTACAGATGAGATCGCTAAGATTTGAGGCATCTACCAAGTTGTGGGCATTTGGTATATGGTCCATTTTAGCGATAAAGTCTGCACAAGTCGAGCATAATGCACACAACAATGATCTCAATGTTTCATGAGCAACTCCATTTGTAATTGATGTCATTGATAAGACATAGGTTGTCACCTTCAATTTCAGGATTTGAGATACCTCGTGCAATTGTTTCTCAGATGCCCTATTGAAAAGTAATTATCTCGTCCATCAAGGTGAACTACATGTTAGTGGCTCATTATTCATCACTATTGGGGAGGTATATTAGTCATTGTGATGGCCAGAAGTTGATTGTTTTCCTATGACCGACACTCCATTGAAAACTTATAGTATGTCCATCAATTGTCCAATTTTTTGTCATACGAAGTGATCGAGATGTAATAAATAAATAATAAATATGGAGACAAGGGAGGAAAAAATATATGATTACTCATTGTGATAACAAAATTTCCAATTGGTCATTTATTGAAATGAAGACGAGTGTTAGAAAGATAAGAAAAAATAAATGAAATTTTGAAAAGATGAAGAATCCCAAAAAAAATTGATGATCAACTTCTCATTTGGTCATTTATTGAGTTAGGAAGTATTACCTTTTTTCTTATATTCTAGTCACTAGCAATTTTTATCCATGGATTGTTTGGTTTGTTAGCATGTGTCTGTGTAAACAATGGACCTCACCTTTCTATATTTGGCTTTGTAACTTCTAATTTGGAAGAGTTTCTATATATGTTTGCAAGTTCAAAACTCACCTTTCTATATTTAGATTTGTAACTTCTATCTTTCATATTGTGCGCATTTTATTAGGGCCTATATGCATCCCTCTTTTTTCTACAATCACAAATCCTTACTTTAAATTGAAAGTTTCCATATTAATCAAATTCAAAAACCCAATTTTTCTCTATTTTTTACTTCCCGGCCAATAACTTAAACATTAGTCTTAAACACAATCCTAAACGATTTCCTTTGTATTGCATATTCTTGTTTTTAAGTGTGGTTTTAATTGCCAAATTTGGTTGTCTTGGATGTCAAAGGGGCTTGTGCCAATAATATACGAACCTAAATAGGTCATAAGATGAGCTCTCCAAGAGAAGAAAGTAGTGATCAACACGGAGGTGATAATGTTGATGGTAAATCTGTAAAGAAATTATTTCGACATGATTCTCTTGAGCTCGAATCGTCGGTCATCCGTGGCCAAAGGAAGCCTGGTCACCAGGTTAGTAGATTCATCGATCGTGTGTTTGATCAGATCGATGTGCCGATTCAGGACATTGATTATTCATGCATATAAATAATATTGTACTATAATTAATTTTTTCCCACGAATGAAGGACGCAAGTGTGGCTATGATATTACATCTTGCCTTCCAAAGCATTGGAGTAGTATATGGAGACATCGGAACATCACCTCTTTATGTGTTTTCGAGCACCTTCCCGGACGGCATCAAGCATCAAGATGACATTCTCGGAGTACTCTCCCTCATTCTTTACACCATTACGCTTTTGCCCCTCGTCAAGTACATTTTCATTGTCCTTTGGGCCAACGACAATGGCAATGGTAATTATTATTATTCATTTATTCAAAAGGACGACCAACACCCAGAGAAAGAGAAACGAAGGAATAGGGTCTTTCATATCGATCTGAAAGTTAGGATTAAATATGAATTAATGTATTGTTTTTGTAGGTGGGATTTTTGCATTGTATTCTCTACTTTGTCGAAGCGCAAAGGTAAGTCTGCTACCGAACCAACAAGCCGAGGATCAAGAAGTGTCCAATTACCAACTATATCTACCAAGAGACGGCGTCGCAATGAAGTTGAAATATGCACTAGAAAGTAGCAAAATAATCAAGTACGTGCTATTGATGCTCACCATGCTCGGAACGTCGTTGGTGATTGGTGATGGGATCTTAACTCCTTCCATGTCAGGTGACATATATTAATTAATTACTGATCAATAAATCTTAATCATATGCATATATATTAATTAGCTAGTAATCCATCTAACATACATAAGCTTCCATTGTCGAACTTGATTAGTTTTATCTGCTGTGGGGGGCATCAGAGTGGAAGTGCCATCATTATCACAAGGTATAAAAATCCACCACGCGCTACAAATCATATCGATGGATTCCAACTTCCAAGTACTAACGATCCTACAGAAATATGTATTTCTCTATTTGATTAAAATAAAAAAAAATGATGCATGCAGATGCAGTTGTTTGGATATCAGTGACGATCTTAATCCTCCTGTTTTGGTTCCAACGATTCGGAACCGACAAAGTTGGGTACAGTTTTGCTCCGATCATTTCCATCTGGTTCGCTGCAAATCTGGTGATGGGAGTTTATAATTTTGTCAAGTTCAGACCCTCGGTTATCAGGGCCCTGAATCCATGGTACATTTTCAAGTACTTTGAAAACAATGGAAAGCGTGCATGGGTTTCCTTGGGAGGAGTAGTTCTATGCATCACAGGGACTGAGGCATTGTTTGCGGATCTTGGGCATTTTACGGTGAGATCGATACAGATTAGCATGACATGCGCGGTATACCCATCGCTCCTATGTGCTTACATCGGTCAAGCTTCATATCTATGGGCGCATCCCCAAGATGTTGGTGATACCTTCTTCAAAGCTATACCGCGTAAGTTTTTGTTAATTAGTACGTATACTGGATTTGTTGTATGTGTTTCAATTCTAAAACCAATTGACAATAAGAGGAGTAAACTTATACGTGCATGCAGATCAAGTGTATTGGCCAATGTTTGTTGTGGCCGTTTTAGCTGCAATCATAGCGAGCCAGGCTATGATATCCGGAACCTTCTCAATCATCAAGCAATCTCTTTCGATGGGCTGCTTCCCGAGCGTCACGATCATTCACACCTCGAACAAGCACGAAGGCCAAGTCTACATCCCGGAGCTCAACAACTTTCTCATGGTTGCCTGCGTACTCGTCACTCTCTCATTCAGAACAACCGAGAAGATCGGGAACGCCTACGGGATCGCCGTGGTATTCGCCGAGTTTCTAACCTCATCCTTCACGGTTCTCATCATGATCCTCATGTGGAAGAAGAACATCCTCACCGTGACTCTCTACGTGATGGTCATCATGTCCGTCGAGCTGACCTACTTGAGCGCCGTCCTCTACAAGTTTCCTTCCGGAGGGTATTTACCCCTCGCCTTCGCAATTTTCCTCATGATGTTGATGTTCATATGGAACTACGTCTTCCGGAAGAAGTACTCGTACGAAGTGGTCAACAAGATGTCCACCGAAGAGCTGAGGCATGTCATCACTCAGCCAAGCGTCACCTGAATCCCGGGCCTCGCAGTCTTCTACTCGAAGCTCGTGCACGGAATCCCTCCCATCTTCGAGCACTACATCGACCATGTTCCCGCTCTGCATTCGATCCTCGTCTTCGTCACCTTCAAGCCGTTGCCCGTGAGCAACATCTTGCCCGAGGAGCGGTTTCTGTTTCGTAGGATCGAGCCGAGGAGCCTTTATGTGTTTCGTTGCATCGTTCGGCTAGGGTACATGGACACCAACGTCGACGACGAAAAGGAGCCCTTTGAAGGAGTGTTGCTCAAACACTTGAAGGAGTATGTCACTCAAAAAGCGCCCGTAGAAGCCGCCGACGTCATCGACAAGGAGATACGGACCCTCGACGAGGCAGCTAGGATACGAGTCGTCCACCTCATGGGGCTTAGTGAGGTGGTCGCGAGCAAGGAGTCCAACTTTGTGAAGAAGATAGTCATCAACAACGTATATAGTTTCATCAAGAGATTTTTGAGACAAAAAGACATGGTTTTCCATATGCTTCCAACCAGGTTGCTCAAAGTTGGGATGGCTTATGAGATTTGATACATTTGTTTACATGGTACATGCTTGGAGGTACGTACATGGTACATTTGTTTACTCAAGTCTCGCATGCTCTATGCAACAATAATTATCATTTGATACCAATAACCAATTGGTCTAGTGGGATGAGGTGCTAGGCTCCTTAAGCGTTTGTTTAGGAGGTTCGAAGTTCGAATCTTCCCGATGGCGTGTATGGAAAAAATTGTATTGGGAGCGTCGCCCCAGCAATGGACCTCTGCAGTACCCGGTTCGGACGTAGATTGGCCCCGGCTAATCGAACCGAGCGAGAGATCAAAAAAATAATATCTTTGATGATGAAGCACATATTTTGTTGCTTTATATACCGGCCAATTAAAGTTCTAAAGGATTTATTAACATAAGAAAGAGGGAAATTAATTATATATACTTCGAAATACCATATATACCTTTTCTTCTGATCGATGTTGATGGTGACAGTCTTTAATATGAATGTGTTTGATCGAGAGTTTGTGTACGTTTAAGGAGTAATGTTCATGATGAAACTAAAACAAAGATATGTAACATGCAATGACCAATTCCTTCCTCAACGAAAGCAGTGAGATTATAAAGGGAATAGATCGATGGGCTTATAAAGGACGAGGCCCATCTCATCAATTCTTGATTTTAGGTGTTTCCAATCCGTTCTATTTTCTGTTTTTTTAATTGGATTTGGATTGCATGTTTGTTGTCCAGATCGATGATTATATGTTCGTAGGGCTATAATCAAACCGAGCCGAGCTTTGAGTATGCGAGCTCGAATACAAATATGAGCTTGGTTCGAGTTGTTTGAGCTTGATTTATTAAATGTTTACCGCACGAGCTCTAGCTTAGTTCACGAACCTCTCATTTAGTTTCTTCGTGAGATAAATCTGTGAACAACTCGTTTACATGATAAATTATACAAGCCAGTGAAACTAAAACTTAAATAATGTAGTTTGAGAGAGACCATCAAAACTATGTAATTTAACATAAACTATATGTTGTATGTAATATATATAGTAGAGCTTATTCATGAACGTATAATCTAGTTTTTATGAGGATATAATCGAGCTTGTTCCATCATGAGCGTATAATTGAGCTTGCTCATGAGCAAACGAGCCGAGTTATACCTTGTGCTCAAGCTTAGTTCGTTTATCTTTCGAGCCGTAAAATTGTGCTCAAGCTCGGCTCATTTATAAACCGAGCAGAACACGGAGAACCTTTAACCGAGCCGAATACCGAATTTCTCATGAACGGCTCTGCTCGTTTACAACACTATATGTTCGTTTGTTTGGTTTTTGGTTCGATTTGTTTTATTCTCGTTTTATTCGGATTTGGGTTTTTTCCGGGATTGTTTGGTTAAATAATAAATTGAGAAGAATTTTATTCTTAACCATTGATTTTTTATTTAATGGTTAAGAAATTAACTGTTAAATAAACCCATTTTTTTGTTTTCTAAATAAATCTGTTTTAAGAAGTATATCTAGACCAAGGTTGATTCACATGGATATGGGCCTTATTATGAAAACTAGAAAGAAATGAGGATCCTTGGATTATTTTTGGTTGCCTACTGGTTCACCAGAGCTTCGTTCTAGCTACGTCTAGTTCGACCCGGGTCGCGCACCTAGCTTTGGTGGGTGAGTCTCCCAAAGAAGGATTTTTTACATTTACCCAGTGGAGCTTCTCTTACAGGAAATATGGGGGTCAAGATAGAGACACCCCGGGTTTAAAGCAACGCGGGAGCGACTAAAAGACCCAACATGACCAAAGAGCAAGAGATAGAACAAGGCAACCAAAAGCATAGCCGAAAATAAAGTAAACACGAAAGGTAAAGTGAAACATAAAACAAAGGCATAGCTCTGAAGACTCAAGGCCTCTGTAGACCGGTCTGTCCAGGTGACTTGCTGTCCATCACTCGAATCTTCTCCCTTCAACTATCCCTGCATACTGCCAGATCTACCGAAATCCCCACTGATTCCTTTCCTTATAAAAAAAATCATCGTTCATCCCATTTTATGGTTCACACAAAATCATATTCATCATCCTAAAATCAAATTATCTATTCCCTTAGTTTACTCCCTTCTATATTCCACGAACCAATTTTCAAATTAAATTAGAAAAGAATTATGTTTATAAAATAATAGAGAAATGAGAAATCCTTTCTAACTAGTTAAAATAATGGAACAAGGAGGAGAACATATAAACAGAACATACAATGTGGAGTGCTATGAACACAAAACATACAACAAAATTTATGTGGCTGTATCAACATGAAATGCACAAATTCTAGCTCTTTAGTCCTCATCAGGACAAAAACTTCTACTCTATGATTTCAATTCTCAAATTGACAAAAAGAATAAATTAAAATTTTGTTTTAGGCCAAAAAATGTGTGAGCTACAGCATCTCTCTGAGGCCTAATTCATCGTCCATGTCATCATCATCATCAAACAGCCTCATGAACCTAGCTTGATCTCGCTGCCTTTTCTTCTTCAGCCAATGTTTGTACAACGCCATGGAAGCAACCACCACAAGTGTACCAATAACAAAAGTGAACATTATTGGTACAATATAATGAGATTTCTCTCCATCACTTTTTGAGGATTTCGCAATCGGTGGAGGATTTGCATCTACAAGAAGGTAAGTGAAAGTTATGACAATGATAACAGTTTATCTTGGCAACTAATCCTGCAGAAGAAATTTAAAGAATCAAGAACAATTCAGTGTAAATCCCGCCTTAGGCGGGGTCTGGGGGGCAAAGATGTCGGCACCCGTGCCCCAAAAGGGTCGAAAGGGTGTGTCCAGAGCACTGTTCTAAAAATCCTATCTAGGCCCCGCCTAGACGCTGGAAGGTCCCAGTCTGACTAGTCGTCCAGTCCATCTAGACACTAGGTGGCCCCTCTCTGTCCAAAATCAGCCTAGCGTTTTTAGAAAGATTGGTCCAGAGCGGCCCAAAAACAAAAGTACAAACAAAAGAGACACGGGAGATGAAAGGGTGTGTCCAGAACACGAAAAGGGGAAGCGAAAATGGGGGCGAGGTAATCTTTGCAGCCTGTCCACTATCGATCTGCAACCATGATGCAATCTTAGCAAAATTGCCCTTGGCAAAATTTTATGCAATCTTTAGTGATTGTACCAAAGTCTTTTGAAGTGATAAAAATGTCAGATTGATTTATTAAATATAGGTAATTACATCAAAAAAGTCCACCTGCAAAAGACTTGAATTTTAGTATCACTGTTAAAGTCTTAAAGATGCCCTTACAATCCAGCATATCAGACAAACCGTAAAGCTTTCTAACGACATGAAACTTGAACATGACAAAATTGTAGTATGTTGTAAAGAGAATTACCTGCTTTTAGTGAAGAGCAATCTTGACACACAAACGTTGCCATGATTTCCTCCTCCTTAAAAATTGTACAATGGCCATCATCGGTGGTGAAGTTGGAGGAACATAAATCCCATTCATAAAAGACATGATCTGATGGCATAAGATCCTCATAGAGCCCACATTTCTTGCATTTCTTTGTCTGGAGCTCAGTCAAGGGCTGAAAATGGAAAATTTGGCATAAGATAAAAGAGAAGCAAAATCTGTCAAGAGCACAGGAATTCAAACCAAAGTATAAACACTACAAACCTGCCAAGATTCTTCTCCTTTAAAACTATACAATACACCAGCCTCTTCCACATCAGGCAAATCTATTTTGTCCTCATCAGCACATTGGAAGTAAACTTTAGGCTTTTTCTCTATCCATGTGTGGGTAGCATAGAGCTTGACAGACTTAAGAGTAACAACTGCTGATAATATGGAACCTGCAAAAAGATTACAGATTTCTTCAGAAGTATGCCTATGTCACACAAGTTCCAGAAACCGTTCAATGTGATTCTGAAGGCTAAACAAGGCAATGAAGGCATTGTGTGATACTATGTTTGAATGGAGATTATGGCTATACATTTTGAATCAATTTTGATCCTAGAGCAAGACTTGTAGAGAAAGAGCAACCAACAAATGCAAGAATTTTTCCAATTGACGGTCTCAAATGGCAATACAACTTGATCCTATACTCCGAACACCGCCAACTGATGCAATTCAAGGCACGTGAATGCATAAAGTGAAGAAATGTGTTCTAGGTTAAGCATTTCTACATTCAAGATGATCCCATTGAAAAAATGGGGAAACCATATTCGTAAGACAACAATGTTCAGCAAACCAGAAACAACTATAACAAAAGCACAAAGGATCAATTTCGCATTAAATCAATGCACCAAGGTAATCAATTCTAGCTTAGTGCATTACAATGACTTGGAATTATTGACAATTTTCAGACATCAGGAACAACAATATGCACAAAAATAAAGGAAACCATATCAGGAAATCCGAATCAAGTCAGAAGAAGCATGAAATTAGCACAATGCAGAAGACGAATTGGCTTTAACCGATCATAAATTACAAAAAACAAGCTGAGAAAGATTCATATACCTGGAAAGAAGCTGAGAAAGATAAGAAATGCGAAAGCCATGGCAGAAACCCTAGGTTCCATGAAACGTCGATTGGGCAAAACGAAAATATCAATTCAGGTACGCGAATTCGTGGAGATGATCAAACAAAAGTGGGAATTAGGTGGGACACGATATTGCGCCACCGAGACAGAGAATTGAAATGGTGGAATCTGAAAAAGATACGAGCTTTGAAGAAGAATGGGGGATTAAGGAAATTGCTTGAAATTGAGATGTGGTGAACCAGTAACTTGCAATTGCGCAATTGTTGTTGATTGAGTCTGGTATCTATCAATCAAACCATTCGCCTTCTTCCTTTGTTCAGGTAGGAATTTCGTTTTTTAATAAAAAGCAATTAATTCGAATCTTATTGTTCAGGGAAGAATAAATTTGGTAATGGTGTGCATAACAGGGCAATAATATGGTCCATTTTTTTTTTCCTTTTTTTCCTTCATAGGACTTGAGTAATGCAGTAATGCTTGTCCTAAATCAAATAACCGAATTTATTATTAAAGATTTTAAAAAATTATTTTATTTATCTTTCTCCACCACATAATTAGCTTTTTTTATTTATATTATATAAGCACTTCTTAGTTCTTACTAATTATTTTTGTCTGTTTATATAAAATAATATTTAAATAATTTAATAAATCAAAATTTGCTAAACAAGTTTTAACAATCAATTTTGATTAGAAAATAATGATTTTTTTTTACCTTTTTATCTATTTATGTAGACGATTAAATAAATCATTTGGTATCTTTCACACATAAAAAATTTGTCTACTATATTTTATTTTATTTTCAAAAATAAGTTATATATAATCTATTTGAGCCGTATTGAATCTACTTTAAATTATTTTTCTCTTTTACAATAAATTATTATTTATTATATTACCAATCTCAAAACCAAAATAAATTATATAGAATCATTATTGTAGTCTATTATTGTTAAAAAGACAAAGTTAAATTAAGCCTCTTGTAACTCATTGCCTCAAATAACACAATAACACTCAAATAGTGAAACGCATGGTTCAGCCGGTTAAGGCCCGAGCACTTGTGCATGAGGTTTTCGGTTCGAACCTTCGGGGCAACGGTTTGCGCCTTTTCCGTTTAAAACTGGTTACGTAATCAGTTTTCACTCGTTTAGCTAGGGTGCTTTAGGCTAGTCCAAGTAATACTAAGACTACCCTAATTCTTACAAATTAAAATCGAAAAAAAAAAACACTCAAATAGTGTAAAACCGAGATTCTAAAAAAATAAATATCTACATCCTAAATATAATTAAATATTGTCAGGTGAAGCAATATCTAACCTTTATTCAGAACAATCAAGAAAGACCACAAAACAATCTTAAATTGATTGGAGATCTGTTTTAAATTTGAAAGAGGCCCCAATGTCACTTCATTTTGTGTTGATAAGCTTAATAATAGTAATTTGACTAAGTTCATCCTTGTCCCATTGCTTAATTTGCTAGTGTTTTGTGTACTAACATTATCTGTTTGTTTGCTTCAAGTTCAAGGGTTCAACTTGACTCAAGAAGTTAAGATTGCATACAAGTTAATCTCATATTAACTTGCTTTCATAAAATTTAATTGTTGGTCCATTTATACAAGCTTTGCCTCACTTGTGTACATTTCGATTCCCTAGTTGCCTCTTCTATGATTGTGCTTAGTTATGTTGTTGCTATTTAGGGCATATATGTGTACATTTCGACTCCCTAAACCTTGCAAAGGCGGGATTTTTGTTGGGTTGTTATTGTTTTTACTCAATTTTACATGTGAGGGAATATGTCCTAAAAACTACCTAAATACTTTAAAATTCATCTTTATGGAAATTATTTCTTTTGTTTAAACATGGGACCGACTTTTGTTGGTAAACTCGAGGTTCGTAAATTAGTTGATAAAGCTCACAATCCAGATAAATCGGCTTGTGCCGACTATCTTGATCTAATGGAAGAAGTTTTCATCCAATAAAAGAGTGGAGACAAGACGATATGCAAATCAATTCTTCGCCTCAATTCTTCCAAGTAAATGTGACCAAGATATATACTCAAGGTACGATGCACTATCAAATTAATACAAATAAAATTTATGAAATTTGAGGGAATTAAAATTGTACGTACCCTAGCCCCACTATATGTCTTAGTAAATGTTCTTGTCGAGCAAATAGTACATCACATGCAAGTGGAGTGAGTACTCGTTTTATTGTACCCACAAAGACAGAGACATGTAAGTGCACTTAAGATTGCATACAACAACCTTTAGATATCTAACTAAGCGGTTAAACCTCTAAAAATAGTATCTAGAGATTTCTGGTTTAATTTTCATGTACAATACGATACTACCACCACCACTGCCCCCTACATACGTTCATGTTCTAACCGCTTCCAGCACATCTATTACCATCGCTAAGGACGGATGCAGAAATTAATTTGAGTGGGAGGACAAGTAAATTAAATAAGATCGTTGGCGCGGAGGCGTCAAGTATGGAGTCCAGTGTAGTAGCACATACACTTTTCCTTTTTGATTATATTCTCGTTTTAGGTTTTCTCGTTTTCAATAGTGACGTTGTATCCTTGATTAAGAAAAATTGAAGTACTCGCTTTAACTCGACAAACCTTGATATGCCGCGTAACCCTAATAAAAAATATTAAAAGCCTTGAAAAAAAGATATATAGTGGAACCGTAAAGGAATTTTTATCATTGGATAAAAAAAAACACTTAACTAGTTTAAATTTTGAAAATAGTATTTAAAAGCTCATCCAAAATAACTGGTTGGACAAATGCAAAATTAAGATCCGATCTAGTATAATCAATGTGGTGTATATAGTAAATAATATGTAACATGAATATCAGTTTCTAAATAGTTGTAACTTAATTGCAATTCCAACAGAAATGAGAGCATTGGTTACTCAATTGCAATCTGTAAGAAGTTGGAGCACCAGCTCCCGCTATCTCCCACTTGGGTCCGTCCCTAACCTACCATCTGTGTTCGAGTTCTAACTGTTACATGGGGTGACCTCGCCTCGTGGTAGGAGCTATGAGAGATGTTTGGAGGTTCTTAACATTCACTCCTTCACTTGGATGAAAACCCAAGTCTCACTATTCCTTCTTTCATTGGGTTGAGCCGATCGGCGTAAGCCAATTTACCGAGTTTGTACGCTCTACCGACTAGTTCACCAACCCGAGTTACCACCAAAGATGGTCCCTCATTAAAAAAAAAAAAGTGACCAAGATATGTAAGTACAAATGTACAATGCACTATCAAATCATCCAAATTAATACAAATGAAATTAGTTATGAAATTGAGGGAGTAAAAATAGTACGTAGCCTCACTCACTATCTTAGTAAATGTTCTTGTCGAGTAAATAGTACATCACATGCAAGTGCAGTGAGTACTCGTTTTACTGTATCCACAAAGACACACAACTTTACATTAACCTAAATTGCCAACGTGAAAAATGAGAGAGAGTTGTCCATTATCAAAAATATTTACCCTACAAAAATTGTCTCTAGCCCACCATACAATAAAACAAGACTATTCAAAGAATTTGTACACTGTACACAGACATAATCTACAAGAAAGTTCAGATGAACTCAGAGTTATATCATATATAGAGTAATTCCCCTTTTTTTATTATTATTCAAGTCCTCCATGAAAATGTGTCCAAGTGGTGTAATATTGTCCACTTCCTTGCTTTGTATTCGGTCTAAAGGACTGAAAATTACCCACGAATGAGCGAGCACGCTATTCGAATAATTAACCTGACCCATTTAAGTGGAAACGAGTGGGTCGGGTGAGGTAAGGGCAAGTGCCCATCAACATCTATAGTTTGCTACATAAACTATGGTCCATGAGATTGTGTATACAATGAATTAAACAACCCACTATGCACCCATTGTGACATATTATACATGTATAGTTCTCAAGTTAAAATCATTTACACTGTTCTAAAGATTTCTATCTAGCTCCGTCTAGGTCTCGCTTAGCACTGGAAGGTCATAATCTGTCAAAGAGACCATCATCTAGACTCCCGTTTAGGTTGCTCGTCTAGGCCCCGCTTAACACTGGAAGGTCATAGTCTGTCACCATCTAGTCCATCTAGACTCCCGTTTAGGTTGCCCATCTAGGCCCCAATTAGCACTGGAAGGTCATAGTCCATCAAAGAGACCATCTAGTCCATCTAGATTCCGTTTAGGTTGCCCAAGCGCTAGATGGTTCCTCTCCGCCTAGAGTCCGTCTAGCGTTTTTTAGAACACTGATCATATATTGTTCAATTCTTCACTTACTACGACTAAAAATTACCCACGAGTGACTAAACGACCCGATTTGAACAACCTGACCCGATCAATGAACGGGTAAAAACTTATTAAAGTCCATTAGCCGATAAACCAGGATCCGTGCACGTATAATCACATATGAACCAAATACGTAATTTTAATGAGATTTCAATTTTCGATACGCGAATTTTAAATTTATATTCACTCATAGCAGGTGGATCGGACCAGGTGAACTATGGGCGGTCGGTTACCGACCGCCCATAGTTTGGTACATAATGTTTGGTCTGATAGAGTTATTACCCCACCATTAGGCCCAAGATGGAGATCACAAAGAAGACAAGAAGACAAAGAATGGGCCAAAGGAAGGCAAGAGAAGAAAAAATGGGTGAGATATGGCAAAGGAAGAAGGAATGGTTCAACAAACATTGTTCAGAAGTGGGGGCTAAGTGTTGGGGATGAGACCTAGACTTGGAACATCAATGCCTACTATTCAACATGCATTACCCAACACTATTGTAAAAATTCATCCCCACAAATTTGCTAATTGAATTGGTCAAGTCAACATCAGAATAACCTCAATGGTTGGCCTAGTAAAGCAAGACAGGAATCGGGTCTGACAGGTTCGCATGTTCGATTCCCTACTAGTCTTTTTGAGATGAGACAAATGTAAATTCCCTTGTAAGAGCTCAGATTAAGTTTTATTATCGAAAAAAATGGGTCTTCCCTGACCTTGGACCGGGACGTCATCCCCCCACCTTAAGTTTTATTATCGAAAAAAAATTCAGAATAGTTTGTCAAAAAATAAATATTAAATTGCACTTACAACGGTGGAAATTGGAGGAATCACAAGTTGTGACTCATGTTAAGTTTCGACCCACAAAAATTGAGCCGTAATTTGTTATCCATTTATCTATTATAGCAAAGTTGTGATGGGATTGGAAATGACATGTTTTTTGTTCAGCTTGTATATAGTAGTACTAAACTATATGTCATGATATTCATGACATGCAAGTTGGACAACCTAATTTTCATCTATTCAAAAAAAAATGACATGTAAGTTTGGTACTATACAAAATGTCCGAATAAGCATCTAGCTTATGCATTTTAGGCTAAACAAAAACATGCCATTTCCAATCTTTTGCATCACCATTGCTTCAATTTATCAATCAAACATAAGTTTCAGTCACAATAGACAAGAGAACATATACAAAAATAAAAATAAATAAATTATAGAGGTGAGCATTATCAATGTGCAAATACTATTCAAAGTGCAATCACCTCTGTCCAAAATCCTAAAATTGAAAAAGTTAAATCTCTCATTGATCAATTAGTTATTGGTGTTTGGAGTTTCTTTCGGAGAATCAAGATCATATCAGAATATCATGTATGAGTATGAATATGACTAATACTTATATAGTCATATCCGATGTTTCCCATATTCTGATTTCGATATCAAACTGATATTTGTTGTTTGATATATATGGATATTGATATCAGGTTATCAGCTAATGTTGATGTTAGGCTCCTTAAGCGTTTGTTCAGGAGGTTCGAAGTTCGAATCTTTCTGGCGGCGTGTATGAAAAAAATTGAATTGGGAGGGTCGCCCCCAACAATGGGCCTCTGCAGTATCCGGTTCAGACGTAGATTGGCCCCAGCTAATCGAACCGAGCGAGATATAAAAAAAAAGTTTTATTTTGATAACCCCGAAAAAATTATTAGTGTATCAAAGATATCACCCATATCTATACTCATACCCAATATATTAATAGTACTTATTCTCATACCTTGATATCCATATCAATATCCGATATTTTATATCTTACATATCAATATCAAACGAGTCCCTTAATTTATCATATCCTATTTTAAAAAAATCCTTCTTAACAATAAAAATCACCTATGTTTACCGAGAAGAAAATTATGTAACTGATAAAATTGCAACCCTTAACTATACTCATTCTCACTAGTAGATAATTCTAAATTGTTATAGAACTCTAAAAATAAGTATCTAATTTCAATTACTAATTACAACATCAACACTATCAACTACAACGTTAACGAACAGACCCGTAGAACTCTAAAAAGATGGTTGGATTTGAATTCAAGTTTGAAGGTAGCTTAAACCCTACCTTATCAAACAAAAAAGTGACATGATCTCAGCTATAAAAACCCGACATGAGTAAGAGCATTTCCTGTCAAAATCTCCACAACCGATTTCCCCTTATCCAACTAGCATTGCTACCCACATGAACGTTCAAATCTCACTTATCTTAAACGACACAAACTCTCATCAATAACCCAAAAAAACCCATATTCCCCTTTTTACAGCTAAGGCTGTTTGCTCAGAAATGGCAGAAGAAGCATGAAAAAACAAAACAACAACAAAACCTACCAAGTTTAAAAACCAAGTTCAAGGAACCCAAAGACCCACACAAGTACACAATCTCATTGTTCTCTGAACTCAGTCAAAATCAAACTTATCTTTGATTTGTATTCTCAATTCCCTTATTTAAAGAACTCATGCCCATACCCATTTGGTAAGTTTCATGGAAATTTATAGTATCTCTATACTATACACATTACATTGCAAAACTTGTGGTTTGTGTGCTAGGAAGCATAATCTATCTTGTCTCTTGTCTAGATTTTATTTGTCTTTGGAAGAATAAGGCTTTATTTACAAGCTAAGAGCGCACGTACGAGTTGAAGATCGAAAGGGTGAGCTAAGTTGTAAGAAAATGATGAAGACTTTTTGGAGCTCAAGCAAAGGAAAAGAAGATGAGCTATTGTGGCATAAGGATTCAAGGCAATTTTCGATGGCGATCATGCAAGCAAATGGAGAAGTAGAAGATCAAAGTCAGATCGAATCAGGGCCTTTGGTCGATGGTTCTTATGGAACATTTATCGGTGTTTATGATGGCCATGGAGGTCCTCAAGCCGCTCAATTCGTCAACAATTGCCTACTTCTCAATCTGAAGAGTAAGTTATCAGATCTGTTTGAATCGCACTTGATAATGCATTATGATCTAGAATTTAACCGAATATGAGGCACTATAATGCAAGATCTGTTTGGATTACACTGGATAATGCATTATAATCCAAAACTTAATAGAATATGAGGCATTATAATGCAAGATAATGTATTTTCAAGCGTAATCCAAAAACTTAATAGAATATGAGGCATTATAATGCAAGATAATGTATTTTCAAGCGTAATCCAACAAACCCTTATTTTGCATTTTCTAAGTGCCTAATCATAGTGTTAACTCTCCATGCTCAAATTTGATTCAGGGCTTGCATCGGAGAACCAAGGCGTCTCAGAAACCGTGATCAAGAAAGCTTTCATGGCGACGGAGAGAAGTTTTATGGCGACGGTGAAGAAACTGTGGATGGAGAAGCCTCATATGGCGACGGTAGGAGCTTGTTGCTTGGTTGGTATGATTTGGAATGGAACTTTGTATGTTGCAAATGCAGGAGATTCAAGGGCTGTTTTGGGAATAACAGATTGGGGTTCAAGAAAGGTTAAGCCTGTTCAATTGTCAAGTGATCATAATGCAACGATTGAATCAGAGAGAGAAGAGCTTCGATCTTTGAATCCATGTGATTCAGAGATTGTTACTCTTAAGAATAATGTTTGGCGCGTAAAAGGCATCATTCAGGTAAGTTATATACACCTTCAGTTCTAGTTAATGCAATTTATATAGCCTAACTAGGGTTGACCATGGGTCAGTTCAAACCGATATATTAAGCCGAACTAACCGAACCGAAACCGATCTCATTCGGTTCGGTTTTCGGTTTAGGAATTTCCCAAAGGATAACCTTCTATTCATCTTAAATCGACAAAAACCAAACCAAACCAATTCGGCTCAGTTTTCAGTTCACCTTAAACCAAATTTCGGTTTTTGGTTCGATTTGGTTTGTCTGTTTCAGTTTTGAACCGATGTTCAGCTCTAAGCTTAACATAGGATATATGAATTAAATCTACCAAAAAAGGACATATGAGTGAAATAATTTCACTATCAAGTACTTTCCTCATAATTAATTTATTAATAACCACCCAAACACTCTTTATGCTTTAATTTTATTAATTTGATTTATTGCAAGTCTTTTTTCCTTTTGTATTTAACACTTCAATTCAAGTTTATTTATAGCATATTTTAAGATTTTCCTCAAAAATGCAATAATTTACAATAAATTAAAACTTGTTAAATAAAGATTATGTACTCCAACGAATAAAGACTAAAGAGTGAGCACTTTAGCATAGTAAAAGACTAAAAAGCATTGATAAAGGTTCATTTACTCGTCACCAAATTCTTTGCCATCCCTAATAAAAAGCCAAATCTTGATATAGTCAGCCAAAAATGTCACATCAATATTAAAACCCTCTAAAGTTTCATCAAATCCACCCAATTTACAGAAACTTACAAGTGTGATTTTAAATCTTTGATGATCCAACAGGTAACAAGGAGCATTGGAGATGCATATTTGAAGGACCCAGAGTTCAGCAAAGGCCCTCTGCCTGCCAAATTCAAAGTATCGAAACCATTTAACAAGCCCATTCTAAGAGCAGAACCAACAGTTTCAATAAGGAAATTGCAACCAGAAGATCAATTTGTGGTGTTTGCTTCAGATGGTTTATGGGAGCATCTAACCAATCAAGAAGTTGTTAATATTGTCCTCAATAACAAAAGACAAGTAAGATTCTTGCTATGCATTACATACCATACAATAAACTTAACACTAAAGCATGATCCTAGTTCAGATCAAAATAACATCTTTAGGTAGATAAAACAGATTAATGTAACATTGTTAGATTTGCTATGCATAATTGAAAACCGAAATCTGTAACCTTTGGGAAAGACCACATAAGAAGAGATTCAAGTTTGTTTGGTACAGCTTTTGAGCCCTCGGTTTTATTTTAAAGCTAAAAACACATTTAAAGAACATTTTTTTTGTTTTCAAATTTTAGTTAGCCCCTAAGTGCATCAAAACTAAAAACCGGAAACTCAAATATGAACCAAACAAGCCCTAAATGTTGAGATGGAGACTAAAATGCAACTTGGTTAAATATGGTGCAGGGAATTGCGAGAAAATTGATCAAGGAAGCACTGAAAAAAGCTGCAAAGAAAAGGGAAATAAGATACTCAGATCTCAAACAGATAGAAGCAGGAGTAAGGAGACACTTCCATGATGACATTACAGTGATAGTTGTGTTTCTTCAAGATCAGAATCTTACCATGGCTCCTCTTTCTATCAAAGGAGGCGCTTGCATTGATCAGTGAGGCTGACAATTAACTATCTGAGACCGAGATGAACTTTCTAGTTACATCTACGAGTCTATGGCAAACCTGCATTGTATTAGAAAGATGGAACATCTTATTTGTGTAAGATCACTAGTTAAATTCCTTAGCTTCTGGAATTCAGGACATCTTCCGAAATTCGCAGTGTGATTGAATTGTTTCTTCTAATTTTTCAATTTAATGTGGAAAATAATTCATCAAGTCCCTGAGCTCAATTATGCAGAATTATTTAGCTTTTGATCACATTAAGGATGCATATGCACACTAGAATCAAATCATTTAATCACACATTATCATGCATTCATGCTGAGAAGAATTATAATTCATTTCCAGACCTAAACTATGCTGCCAAACTATTCAAGGAAGTATACTAAAACAAAACTTGCCAGTTTAAAATCTTCAGTACCCAAAAAAAAAACATGTCCTTATCGTTTTCTTGTTGTTGATTTAGCAGGCTCCAATTATGATTAATGTGCATTTATATCTCCATTTGAGACACACAGTGAGATGTGGGCAGAGTGTAGCTAGTAAGGTGTATAGTAACATGAGCCAATTCAATAAAAACCTTCTAAACAAAGCTTGCATATAACAGTTTACCAAAAAAAAAAAAGATTGCATATAACAAAGCAGCATGCACTAAGATAAAAGTAAATCTTTTGAAATGCAATAGCATTTCCTTTACAGCATTTGGTACCCATTTGAATGTCATATAACTCCTTTAACCTTTCCACAACACTAAGCTTTAGGTTATTAAAAAAAAATTGCTACTCTTTCAGCACATCAATGACATGTTTGATGCACTCGTGCGATCTAGTCCTAACTACATAAACAGAGACTATAATATTGAATACAATTTCAGATTGGAATCATGCTCACCCATTTAGGGACGAAAACGCCCTCTTCTTAATTTGGAGTGACGGCGAAGAAAATGACAGGAAAACACAATTACGAGAATTGCCAACTGGATGATGACTAGTACCTTCAGCCCTGAATATGCCAAAGCACCCAACAAACTTAGCATTAGATGCGAATATACAAGTATAACACTAAAGCACTAGACTGAAAAACTTGTTCTTCCACAATACCTATAACATTATGGATCAGATCCTCTAGTTTCTTAGCAGGTTTACTTTCTTTTGCATCAATGGAATCCAGGTGACTCCCTGTTGAGTGGTGATGATATTCAGCTTTGAACTCCAGATTTCCGCCCATGATACATGTGTTGGGACAATGGATCACCCCATCATATTCATCACTTCCATCACAGCAATCTGCAGAGCATGATCAGAACAGAATTCACATTCAGTGGAGTAAGATACTCAAAATTTACACTTAGACCTCAGCCAATAAGAAACTCTTCATATTATGAAATCTTGAAAAGAAAGCGAAACTATGAGACATTAAGAGAAAAAAAAAAACAGAAACCAGGATTCACCTTTCAATGATTGACTTACCACATATGTGATCATTGACACGGGAAGAATACAAAAACTTAGGCACACTTCCTACGTTTGGACAATAAAATTTTCCCCTTGGGCATGCTGTTGTCCCTGTAAATCCAAGGCAAAATTACAAGAAAGGAGGAGTGACTTACAGAACGCAACGTGCAAACATGAGTAGTTGATTTTGAAGCTAAACAAATATCAAAAATACGAGTGGAAGGCCTACACCATACTCACATACAAACAAAATGCATCCAAAATTCTTCCAATTCAAGGTGAACTGACAATTGTGTTCTACACTAATACACCCACACCATTCAATTTCAACTCAAACAATCACTTCATAAAGCTTCCAAATCCAAGATCTGAAGCCTACTTTTTAGCTCCATTAGGAGACATATGCTCTCCATTAGCAATCAGTTTTGTCAAACTTCTTCTACCATAAAATTTTAAGCTTCCTACAGCATTAGTACACAAGAAAATGATAAGGTTTGAGCAATAACCATACAAGACACAATATCATATGGCCGCTGTGCACATAGCAATCATCATAACTCGCTCACTAGCAAGCTCATTTTGCCAAATTTGCATCAAAGCAGATCCAAGAAAATTCCAAACTAGAACTATAATCGATCACTCAAAGAACAGATTATAAAGACGAAATTGGCACTGAGGCTGCAAACCGGTAAAAATAAGAGAATGAGAAGAGGGAGAAGAGTGTAGACTGACCAGGCTCATCGGTGCCGTCAACGCAGTCGCAGAAGTCGTCGTTGACTCGGTCAACGGTGAAGAAATTGGAACCGTCCTTGCATTTTATCACATTCGAATCGAAGTAACTCTCAACTAATTCACCAACAAAGACAGATTTATTCACAATACAATACTCGATTGCATTCAAGCATAAACAATTTATTCACAAATCAAAAGAAAAAATCGAATCGATGATTGAATCGAAGGGGAAATCATGATGTGAGGAGAGAAGAGAGTGAGAGAAGACCTAGAGGATGAAGTCCGCGGAAAGAATGGGCGGCGCCGAGGGAAGTGTAAGCGTGGACGAAGAAGACGAAGAAGACGAAGGCGGGGACAAGGCGGCGCGGCGAGCCCGCGATGGACTCGTCCATTTCCGGCTAAAGTGCGTCAGAACTAACATGTGAATTTTTGTTGTTGTTTATCTATATAAAGAAGTACTCCTTTTTAAATATAAATTTTATTCTGACTTACCTTTTTATTAGAGAATTTTATGGGATTTCTCAAAAAAATAATGGAATTTTTTTAGTAGTTTTTTTTTTTTTTGCTTTTTTTTAGTGTTTTAAAATAAAAAATAAATATTTTTGGTGTTCTCTTTCTATTCAAATAAGTAAAATTTAAGCTAACTAATAGTTATTCCTCCTCCAAGAGCTACTCAGCATGTCCATTCTACATAAAAAAAAAAATGCCAATACCTTTGCCCCGTTTATTCATAACGTGAATACGCGCCTTGCCTCTTGGAAAGGGAAGTTTTTGTTAGTCTCGCGGGAGGATTACGCTGGCCAAGTCGGTCTTGTCGTCCATTCCGATGTATTCCATGGCGATCGTGGATTCGTGGTCATCCCTAATGAAGTTTTCGAACACATCATTTGCTTATGAGGAATTTTATATGGAATCATGATGAGAGTAGGCGGCGGATACAACGGCTAGTGTGCTTCGTGACTCAAATGGGCGTAGGGTGATGGGTTTGTCCATAATATTGGGCAGTGTTCGGTCCCGATGGCGGAGATTTAAGGCATCTTTAATGGTCTCAAAGTTACTTGGAGTTTGGGCTATCGGAATGTGTGGGTGGGTCCGATTCTCATCTCACGGTTGGCTTAATAAGAAGGATCTTAGTCTTACCCATCCTCACTTTAGCTTTGGTTGATTTCTGTCAAGGCTTTACTTAGACGGGACTGAAATACCCATCTCTCTCATGTCTTTAGGGAAGCGAATATGGTCGTCAACTCCTCGCTAGGCTTGCTTACTCTTTTCAGTTTGGTTTTCACGTGCTTGAGGAATCGCCTATTGGCCCTCTTGCTATTTTGTGGACGATCTTAGGGGTTGAGCTTTAATTTGTCCCACCTTGTTTGTACTTAACTTCGCTTTTCTAATCTGAAAGGGCTTTTGCCTTGTTCACAACTAAAAAGAGGTGTGTTTCTCACCCCTAAATTAATATGATTTGACTATTAAAACACCTAAATTCATAACTGAACCATCCTAATTTGAATTTGTAAACAATCTTCTAAACAACCCCTATAAATAGATGATTGTTTTAAAATTCAAATTGATGTGATTTGATTATGAATTTGTATGTTTTAAGAGTTGAATCCTACTAATTTAAGGTGAGAAATACATTAGTGAGCTTAAATTTTACTAATTTTAATCAAAGAGGGGTGTCAACAATAAATGCTAAAACCTCAAGGGTATTAAGAGCAATTTTTTTTTCTAGGACACCAAAAGAAATTCTGTTATTTTTCGTATTTCATATATATATATATATATTAATGTTTTTTGAGGATCTCTCTCACTCTCTAGAGAGAGAGATACTCAAGAATCGGAGAGAAAAGAAAGTTTTTTTTCTACATGTTAAAAAGATAAGTTTTGTAAAAAAAAAAAATTGAAAGACATTTTTTACAACACGAGTATATAATAATAACACATTATTCTATATATATCTAGTCTAATATATTATAAGGCATAAACCATATTTGTTGGAAAAATTATGCCACATAACATAGTCTTAATAAATTAACTTCAAAAAACTATATATTTTAACAAATTATTATGCTTGCTAGAAAGTAGACACCTTACCCATTATCTTTAATTTATATTATCGTGTTATATTTATTTTTTCTATATGTATCTTCCCTACCAATCTTTATATTAATATTTTTCATATTTACAAACGTTATCTTATGTATTAGTGTATCACTGAATAAAAAATAAAAATCCTAATACATAAACTTAATAAATTTATTATAGAAATTTATTTCAATATCTTTATAAAATCCAAGTAATTTATGCAATTAGTATCTCAAAAAAAATCTTTCGAAAAATATTCAATTAATTCAAGTCTTTATTAGAGAAACCGCTTACAAAAATAAGATTGACACACAATAAAATATTAAATTTGGAATTTTTTCAAAACTATTATCATTCGAAAAATAGATTGACACACAATAAAATACTAATTTAGAATTTTTTTTCAAAACTATTCCCTACATTAGAATTAATAAACTCTTTACAAAAACTAGTTATACCCGTCGTACCATGTACGACTACGATTCGATATTTTATAGACATTATAAATAGGATGTTAATAAATAAATAAAAATATAATTTAAACTTTAATATAAGTAATTTGTTGTTCATAGAATGTATAATTTCTTAAATCAAATAGTATTTTTCATATTTTATTAAATTTCACGTACGTAAATTTAGATATTATCAAACATTTCAATATATCTATTAAATATTTTATAATTTACTTTATTAATTTTAAAAATTATAAATATTTAGCTATAAAAATTACTATATATCTATAAATAAATTCATCAAAAGATATATGCTAAAAGATTTATATTTATTTTAAAATATTTTATCTTTAATTTTAAATACTTGTATAAGGAAGTTTTCAAAAGATATTGCTATACTCTATAAGTTCTTAAATTTTATGGTGTATATAGCTATTCAAAAATGAAATGAAAGAAGCACAACAAAGGGATGTGACCTTGAGAGTCAATTCAACAGGTATTAATACTTCATCTCTGTGTCTAAATCTTCTGTAATACAAGGCGCAACCTACTATGTTCCACTTAAAAAATATATTCATATTTTAAATACTTATTCTTATATAATATTATAATTTTGTGATACAAATTTTTAGTTAATATTTTTTAAATTAATAAGGGAATTATTTAACAGATTTTAATGTAAAAAACAATAATACTGATTCTTTTATTATAAATGTATAAATATATGAGAATAAGTTTTTAGAATATGAATATATATTTATTATTTAATGAGATAAATAATTAAGTAGAGTATGGCCGGTACGTTATAGAAAATTCGGCCTGCCATAGTGCCATCTCTTATACTCTTAACAAAGGTTTTTTTTATTTGCGTAGACCAAATTAATTTTATTTTTTTTATCTTTAATGGTGAACAGAAGAGCTGTCTACTTTGATGGACGTGTTGAACTTTATATACAAAAATACGCTATGTGCAACTACATCCTCGGATTTGTTAGGTGTGTTAATGGTTGCAGACAAGTTTGAAGTAACTTGTTGTATGAAATATTGTATTAAGGCGTTGTTGGCGATGCCTATGTCGAAAAAATATGCTCTTTCGTATCTTGACCTTCCTTCAAGTGTTTTGTCGAGTGAAGTAGTTCAACCACTAATCGATGCATCAAAGGAGTATATTGTGACGCATTACATGGATTTTAATCGGTAAGTACTAAATCTTAGTGTGTGTCATATTTCTCTTTATTGTCCCATTTTGAGACTTAGATGTGGATTTGAGTTGATTTCATACTAGTCAACTTATCTTATAGGTTGGCTCAGATAGAGGCATTGAAGTTGCCTCTTTTTGCAATAGAGGTTGTTCTTGGGATTGATGGTCTCCAAGTGGAGTCAGAAGATGTTTTCAATTTTATCTTGAAATGGGTCGTTGCACGCTATCCCACACTGGAAGATGGTCGAGAAATCACCAGAAGCCTCTTGACCCGTTTCATATGTTTTTCAAACATGAGCTGCTCAAAGCTGAAGGAAGTGCTCCTAACTTTCCTCAACATTGACGATGAGCGTGCAGAAGTGCCAAAGCTCGCGTTGGAAGCCCTAGTCTCCTAGGCTCAAGTCCCCATACACGCCTCAAAAGTCACTTCTTCACCAAGACGCGTCTATAATGCTCGGCCTATTAAAGTGGTGCAACTCGAATCTCCCTGGCCTCGTTGTGTCGTCTACTTTAACCTAAGAAAAGACGAGTGTGAGGACCTATTCCCATCAAAATATCTCCATACTCAATCATTCCTTCTAGGTGGACAGTCGTTTAAGCTCACGGCAGAGTGCCAACATGTTATAAACAAACCATACCGATTTGGTATATGCTTGCATTCAGCAAAAGGTTTCGAAACTCGCGCTTTGGAGTTTGAATGTGCAGTGATTAAAAAGTCGTCGTCATCCAAGGATTTCCAAAGCTTGGTTAAGGCGAAAAACGATACTTTTGATGGCAAAAGTTGGGCTACGCAATGCCTTTTTGATATACTATGGACTAAGTTCATGAGAGAAGATAGCGACTATTTCATCAATGGCATCCTACATCTTAGAGTAGACCTTACCCTCAACGAGGTTTGGCACACATATTTGTAATGCTATGCATTTAAGGATATGGATTGATAAAATTTTGGATCCCCAGGGCAGTTTTAAGTTTGTTTTTGTGTGGATGAAAATCCAAGTCAAGTAGTTTTATTGCCTAGTGAATAACGTGGATTTTATGATATGTTTTTGTCCAAATGAATTCTCAAGTTCTTGATTATAGCCTTGGTGATCTTATGAGTTCAAGTAAAAGTCAAATATGGGTGCCGTTTAGTGTTTATGTTTAAGTAAAGCAAGTATTTGTTGCTCTCCATATAACATCCCAACTTATGAAAGCTATACACGTATTGAGGATTTTCAAGCCCTAAATTTTATGTCTATATTAGTTGAGTACTTAATTATTATCACTGTTCTAAAAATCCCTGCCTATCTTCGTCTAAGTCATACCTAGATGCCTAAAGGTGCTATAGCCCGCCTAGTCTTTTAGTCTGTCTAAGAGACTGTCTAATTCGTTCAGGCACCCGTTTAGACCGTCTAGGCGCTAGGCGATCCCTTTCCGCCTAGGGTCTTGTAACGTTTTTAGAACATGTTAACCACTCACCTATCATCTATTTCCTTTTTTTTGGTAGAAACCTAATCATCTATATTATAAGCTATTTTCTGCTCCATCACTCAAAACTCTTTATGTCTATTATACCTCTTACTTTATCTGTGGCGATCATTTATTAGCCTCCGTTTATTTCTATACCAAGAATCGGGTTGGAATGACATATCACTCATATCTTAATTTTGGGATAAGTATAAACTATAGTGTATTTTGCTGGTATGGGAATTACTCATTCCTATCCCTTAGTTAAAACAAACATTGATATGGATTTGACTCATTCATAACCCCATCATTCCCTATACCAGAGGTATAAAAACAAACGGAGCCTTAATTATTATGAATGTAGTACTCAATTTTTTTTTTCTATTTTCTGCTCCATCACTCCAATTGACTTGTGGGAAATGAAAATGATCATGGATTTGGCATGGTAAGAACAAATTTAAAAGGCAGGGCAACTATTAATACTAATATATATGTCATTATTTCAGTTGAGTCTCGATCGATTTTGTACACATTGTTAGCTCTTCACATTGTAACACTCATAGTACGTAGCATGACCATATCTCGAACTAGTTACCTCTTAATAAGGTCTACCAATATGCTTGACCATGAGAAATTGACTAAATGGAGAAGCTCGTTCTCAAATAATTCTGTTGGCTTTCTAAGCATTCACGTTATGAACATCAGTGACTTTGCCTACCGCAACAGTCTTTCCTGCAAATCACAACAAATTAATAGAGTTCAAATCAAACTACTTCGTTGAAACGAGAGATCGAACGAGAATTTCCACAAAAAAAAAAGAGATCGAACAAGAATAATAAAAAGAATTGACAAAAAGTTTTATGTGGTTCGGTAGCAGTGTGTTACCTACGTTCACAGACAAATAAACGATATATTATTACGTAGGCAGATTACGGAGTACAGATTATTAGGTATTTCGAGAGTTTATATGGAGACTCAGAAAATCCTATTATAGCTTATGGGTCGGGGCCTGCCCAAACAGATCGCGAGAGGCCCAAATAGACCGGTCAATGAGACCACCGTCGAGGGGCTCCACCTCTCAGACCCCTGGTGTTATCGGGGGATCCGCCCCCAAACTCCTAGCGAGTTTCGGTCAACGATAAATTCAAGGCATATTAACAGAACTCATTCATTCGATCTAGTAGTGTTAGTTAAATTAGTTATAATTAGTTACCTTTGGTACGGAGAGTAAATCTGCCAAGTTGTGGAAACTCTGAGAACTTCTCTATGCATATCAACTTGCTTACCTACACACAATTTAAGATTCATTAAAACATACATCCTTACATATAATATATCTCATGCATGATGATATTGATATGGAATTAACCTGAACACGGCAAAGAACAACGTCTCCATCCTTGACAAAAACAACTTTCTTTTTCATCCGGTTCTTCGTCTTAGGGTCAATTTGATGGAGCAACTCAATGATCTCACATTCCTCCACAACGCAGTGAATATGCAACATTGCCTTGTACCCCGCGGTAAAAATTGCCTAAGAACAAACCCAACATGTCAAAGTATTCAATAATGTTGCACACGGATCTCTAGCCTATACTAAAAAACGTTAGACGGTACCTAGACGAAGAGGGATCGTCTAGTGCTTAGATAGTTGTCTAGGCAGGTTAGCTGGCTGCCTAGACAGGCTGACAGGCTACAATGTTTATAAGAAACGTGCCCAACATGTCAAAGTATTCAATAATGCTGGACATAGGTCTCTAGCCTACACAATGTTCTGAAAAGCGTTAGATGATCTCTAGATGAAGAGAGATCGTCTAGTACTTCAGTTGGCTGCCTAGACGGGCTGGAAGGCTAGACAGGTGGACCTTCTAGTAACTAGGCGGGATTTGTAGAGCAGTGGGCCTACACAAAAATATTCGTAAGAAGCATTACGTAGAGAGTTCAAAAGTGGTAAAGTGTACATACATTATCCACCAACTCGAAGATCTGCAATTGAGCTTCAAACTCTTTTACAGGAGCAATCGGCTTTGCTGCAAAATTCAACCAATTAACATGTTGTAACGAGAATAATAAACAGTAAAAATCGACACAGAGATTTACGTAATTCAATAACATTGTCTTACCTATGTCTATGAGCAGAGAACCAGATTATTATTATGGAGGCGAAACATAATAGATTATAAGAATAGAGCATTTCATGAGTATTTATAGCGACTCATGAAATAGATTCTAGACATATTAACTTTCTAAAGTAGGCATTATACAAAAAAGAAATGCAATATAAGAAAGGTCGGACTATGAATATAATCAATCAAGAGACCAAAATTTCCAAGTCAAGTCTACATGAAACAACTTACCTAGGCTAGACAAGACAGAACCAGGCGATATCAAACCCAACAACAGTTTATCTTTATCCTCATCTTCAATAGTTGACACTCCAATTTCAAGATCTTCGCCTGGTCCAGCATTGTTGACTCCTCCACTTCCTTCAATATATATGCTAATGACTTTAACCTTAACCTGAAGATCAAATTAAAGAAGAAGAAGAATTGTAAGCAAAAATGATAAAGCCAGCCATAACAAGAAAGAATCAACATATATACCTTATTGGGCATTAACAACAATGAATCTCCCTCACCAACACTACCAGATTCTACTTTACCCATAACAACAACAATCCCGTTCGCGTTCTTGAATTTGCCGTTTATGGGCATCCTGCAAGCCAAAAAATTCCATGATCATAAACGACATAAACTTCATCCCCTGGAGCGACAAAAGTTTTGAGAATTCAAGAGAAAGGTCACGACGAGAATTCTATCTGGGTCGCTACCTATTTTCATTTTTCAACTCTTTGACAATGCGAAAAAACCGTGTTTGATATATTCTGATATACCTGAAGGCGCCCTCGAGGAGGTTTCTTGGTGGAATTTGTATAGAATCCAAAACATCAAACAAACATGGACCATTCCACCATGGGCACACATCTCCCATTCTTGTGTTTATGTTTATGCCATGCACACCCGAGATTGGAAGAAATGTGACATCTGCAAAAGTAAGTTGACATCCTATATTATAGCATCTAATCAAAACAAAACCAATGTTAAAAAAATGCTAGACAACGAGGGACCGTCTAGCGCCTAGGCGGACTAGGCAAAGGTCTCCTAAACGGGCTAGAAGGTTAGGCGGAGCAGGATCTTTCAGCGCCTAGACAAAATTTAGACGGAGCTAGGCGGAGATTTTTAGAACAGTGATCAAAACAAAGTCGAGAGCATTTACATATCATGGACTTACCTCTCTTCACATTATATCCAGATCTTCGTAAAAATAGTGTCATTTTGGACTCTATTTCATCATATCTAGGGACACAAGTAGTATATATACACAATTAATAGTCAATCAATATATAGTCAAAAGTATAATATATAGCATGGAATTTTATAATTAACCTTTGCTTAGACCAATTAACAGTTTGGTCATCCATCTTATTCACAACCATGATCAATTTGGAGACACCCAAAGTCTTTGCAAGCAAGATATGCTCTCGGGTTTGTCCACCCTTTTCAAACCCGGTTTCAAACTCTCCTTTTCGAGCCGATATCACCTATATTAAAACATAAACACGAGTCGATTTACCTGATTTATGCGCTTTATCAACTAGTTCACGAACACAAGGTTTACCACCAAAAATGGATTCCTAGTAAAAAAACATACATAACATACAAAAAACATACCACAACACCTATGTCCGCCTGTGACGCCCCACTAATCATATTTGGTATGTAATTTTTATGACCCTGAAAAATATAAAGATAGACACAAGATTAATATTAGCAAAATTTAGTAAACTAATCTTGCTCTTGTCATTACTCATTAGTATTAGCTTCTAAAATACGCTAGCCGGTCCCTCAGGCGACCTAGACAATTGTCTAGGCGAATAATTAGGACCTTGTAGCAATGCCTAGACGAGATTTTTACAACAGTGATTAATTAGTAGGAAGAAAGAAGAGTTACCGGAGCATCCAAAATGGTAATTCTTGTCGTCTCGGTCTCAAAATATGCTCTTCCAACCTCAATTGTTATCCCCTGCAAGCATAAAAAAGAATTTAATTTCTAGTTCCGGCCTTGTATTTTATCAAATCCATCCAAAGAATATATAAACAACACATGAACAATGTCTTAATTATAATAACCTTAGTACGCTCTTCTTCATCGGTGTCCATAATGTATGCCATGTACCTAATAAGAGTAAATATTAAGCAATATACTTGCTTGAATAATACAAATAATTTAGGGCTTGTTTGGATTATGTATTATAATATAAGATTTTGCATTAATCTCTATGAGTTTGGTTCAAATGAAACAAACTCTTATCCTGAAACGTGAAACAAATGCACTTCTTTTAGTTCGTACTACACTTTTCATACGAAAGAACATTGCAAATTGTAAAATACGAGTAATCCGAAAAAGTGTACTACAAAAACTACGAAAAGTGCAATCCGAAATAGGAAAAGTGTTAAGAATTGCATTTGTTTCAGGATAAGAGCTTGTTTCATTTGAAACAAATTCTAATTCCTGCATTATAATACAAAAGTATGCGTTATAATGCGTAATTCAAATGAACCCTTACCAGCTTTCTCTATTCTTATCCTTGGCTTGCTTCTTGTATTTGTCAATAGTAAGGGCATCAATCTGGCCAGTCAGAACAAGTATCTGGCCCGCCATTGTCGACTTCCCAGCATCTAGCAAATAACGTGTTGTACAAGTTATCAACTTGCTAGGGATTCTTTGTTAATTAATTAAGAAGATACCCTAATTTACAACAATATTAGTTTTCATACTTGATTGGATTGGATCGATTGACATGGCAAGAATAATAAACCCCACAATTATTATTTATTAAAGTATTAAAAAAGTGAAATTTAAACATACCCATGTTCAAAAATCCGAAAAAACTATATTCAATCTGATAAATAAAGAAACACAAACCTATGTTGATAAACTGAAATTAAGGGCAAACGTTAGTAGTAACAAAGCTACAGAGCTCTCCTAGTTGACTTGTTGACCAACTAATAGGAAAGCTACAAAGTGCCAACTCAGACCTTGCCTTGCAAGTAATACGGTATATATATTGCCAAGTGCCAACTCAGACCATATAATAGGAAAGCTACAGAGTACCTGTTTCGAATTAATAGCATATTTTGTACTTAACCTAACTTAATGTGTAAACAATATTGTTGTATATATATTGCACATAATAAATGGAGAATCCTAAGGAGATTTTTACCCATAATTGTTTACACGGTATCACGTAAATCTTATTGCAAAAAAGTCAAAAGAAAAATCACGTTAATCTTTTGAGTATTGTATCTTTTAATTATTTTTTGAATTAATACAATAAAATCATCTAATTAATTTATTTAAGGGTTGATTATAAGTTTATTCCTCAACATTTAACTTTCGTTCTATGTTAGTAGTCCCCATCCTTTCTATTATTCCAAGTTAGTCCCTAAACTATTTTTTTTTGTTGAATGTTAGTCCCTAAACTATTACACAACATTCAAAATTGATCATTTTTGTTTGAAAACTGTTAAACTCTGTTAAATAATTTCTTTTCATCTTTTTACTACATGTATAGTAAAAATGTGATTTAGTGAGAGAATATATGCTTGAAACATGTAAATATGCTAAAAAAAGAATACTAAAACGGGGAACCTCCAAACAAACCCTACAAACCACCATCCTCTATCTATGCAATCGTCGTCGCAACTTCGCAGATTCTTCCGGCGGCGGCACAGCTCGACAACCTTCGATCTAGGTTTATCTCTTCAATCGACTATTGTTGCTCTTCATATCGGTGCCGACCTAGACCCCTCCACGGGATCGAGATGGAAATCACCGGTGCTCCCCAATGCCACCTTGCCCCTTGAGGCGTTACTTGTGAGGCAAGCTTGACCAGATTACTTGCGGGGCAAGTTTGAGATTTACTTGGGGGACAATTTTGACTTACTTGCAATGCAAGTATGTTGGGTTAGTTTGTTTTTACTTACGGTGCAAGTTTGACGATTTCTTTTGCGGATTAGCCTGAGCTTTATATGTGTACTAATTTTAGTTATCATTTAAAATCTCAGTTAATCAAACACATTCCTACTACAAATATCTGCTACCACTAGTTTTGACAAACATGACATAAGTTGCTTACTCTTACAGACTTGCACTATCTGATTTTGGATTATAAGATGTCCATAATTTACAAGCTCAACGAATGAAGTAAAGACTAGCCAGTGGTCACCAATATGCAACAAACACCATTGCTAGGCTGGATGTTCAGAAGAAGATTAATCTATAATGTTTTCTAGGATAACTCCTATTGTTATTGTTTATGCAGGATCTCTGAGGAAGATTTTAGTAAATCGATCAAAGAAGAAATCAGTGGGGTTGAAATTAACTAATTCCCAAACAAACCAAATCCGGATTTCTCCAACCCACATGGCCATTATTCCAAACAAAAACAAACATCAAATATCATCGCCCAATATAGCCATAACTCAAGGACAACAGGAATTTAGTTAGAATGCACCAAAATTAATATAGGTACTAAATCCGTCTCAAAGACTCTGTATAAAAGCCAATGAGCATGAGGATGCACCCAAACAAAACAGCCAAATTCCATTTCATCAATGAAAGCTGATGGATTATATCATTAGTTTTGTCAATCCATTCAATTACACAATACAGAGAAGTGATACTGATAGCACAACATAGCAATCTCTTCTGCACAAGTGCATATAAATCCAAGCATATAGGCATCTATTGCAACAATGATTTCATTAGTGCATAATAAATCCACACATATAGGCATCTTTCATCAAATCAGAGCCATAGCCAGCAGCTACTCAGCCTTACATGGGTTATCTGTGCACTTGCATATAGGTTTGCCTGAATCTTCCCATCCATTATACCCGCGCTCCAAAACCCGTATTTCCTTTGTACCGGCTTCCTCTGTGCCTTGTAGGTACTCGAACATTCTCCTAGCACACTTTGGACCTCGAACCTATAGAGCAATTTAAGATGATTGCCATTTTACAACATTGATCCACCAATATATGATAAGCACGATCCAAATTCAGTGTATAAAAGATGAGTGAAAACTTTGTAGTCTTTGCAACTTCAATTCACAATTTAAGCACAACCCAATACACCGTTGATTCAGGCTTTGCTATCTATATCAGGGTCATCAAAAAAATGTCATACCGACTCATACAGAAGCTCCAAAATGTCAAGTATATTCAATGTAAGAAAATGTCTTTCTCAGCTTTTCGTCCAAATAACTTCCTCTAGTTAATACCATTTATGATGATTGCCATTTTACAGCATTGATCCACCAATATAAGATAAGCACGATCCAAATTCAGTGTATAAAAGATGAGTTAAAACCTTATGTTTTTTTTTAATCTTCAAATCACAAGGTAAGCACAATCCAACACATCAGATCCAAGCTTTGGTATCAATATCAGGGTCAGGTCATCAAAAAATGTCATACAGAAGTCCTGAAATGTCAAGTATAATCAAACTAAGAAAATGTCTTTCTCAGCTTTTCGTCCTAATCAACTTCCTCTAGTTAATACCAATTTGTTTAAGACATAACGAATGGCACCCATGCACAGGTAATAGTAAAGTTAGATACATAAAAGAAGAAAAACTTAAAATAAATGATCATGGACATCCATGTTTACTCAGAGCAGTAACAAAAGAAGTCCATATAATTGTTGAGTTTATTGTGTATGGTCGGATACACCACAAGAGTAACGGGACGTGTCAGTAAAGTCGGTTGTGGCAATAGATTGAGGATAGCATAAATTTGCAAGTACTCATATTCAATGACCTTGCAAGTTGCAAGGTAATGTAGTATTTCGTAATTTTGACAAGTTACTCATTCACTACCTTCAGCAAGAATTTGTTGCTCGAGTTTATCCATGAAAACTAGAACATGCTTACAGCAAGACATGTCAAACAACTAGACAAATCAGCATTCAACAGTAAGTTACTATGATGATCCAGGGATTGTATGTTCTAAGAAATCAAAGTAGATACTCATGGTGCAACTTTAACAATGAAGCTATAGTATGAAGACGCAAGATTTGCAGCTTAGTGCCCCATCAGAGTCCAGATGGTATAAATAATAGCTCCAAAAATCAACTCAAAGCTCGAATTCAACACAGCATAAATGCCAGTGCAATGGCCATATGATTTGACAACAATCTGTCAAACTATTGTATCATTCCTAAGATTTTCGCTGTGAAAAACTACTTCTGAGGAAAATTCTCACAATCCTAAATTCCAAATCCCTAAAGATAGCAAATTCAGGCAATTCACGTTCAAATCAAGCTATAGCAATCGACTCTACCAAAAATCGGAAGCAGAAAAGAAAAGAGGGAGAGAAAAAAAACAAAACCTGGCTGAGAGCGCAATGGAAGACGATGGTGTCTTTGTCCTTGATTTGTTGGACGAGATTGGGGATCTTGTCTAAGAAGGTGTCGCTAGCGAAGTGAAGAGATCCCGGTATGTGACCATCGTACGATCTCTCGTCATCCCTACGCAACGAACATCAGAATCCGATTCTCAATTCAATCGCCAAAAAACCCCTAGATTTTAGGGTAATCGGAGAAATTAATGCCGGGAAGAAGCAGTGGAGGAGGAATACCGGACGTCGACGATGGCGATGTTAGGGCGGCGCTTGATGGAGAGGAGCTGAGACGCGGTGATGTAGGAAACGCTGCGCGCCATTGTTGTATGGAACTCGAGCTATCTTCGCACGCTTCAAGTTCCCTGCTTTGTTGGAGTTTGCATACAGACAATACAGTATATCTTGGACAGTTCAAATGTGAGCCGAACCGGACCGAACCCGTGATATTCCGGTCCGGTCTAGGGTGTTTAATATTTACAGTAAGAATTTTGGTTTCTCGTCCAACAAGCAAAAAGCCCCCGCAGACGAGCAGAGAAGCAAGAGCCGCTCTCAGATCCGCCGGCGAGAAGAGAAGAGCCGACTGGCGGCGCCGCGGCGGTCCGGAAGTGAGCCGCTTCTGGTGGAGTGGTTGCTGGTTGGGCATTGGATTTAGGGCTGAACGGTTAGTAATGCAATTTCAATTCGAATTTGTCCTATTTTATTAGCAATTTGAGTGTGAATTTGTCATTTGCAAGTTAGTAATACAACTAATTTGTCAATTTTTTGGGAAATTGATAAGATGAATTTGATAGATTTGAAGAAAAAAAAAATGGAAATTGACGATTTGTGTGTGAATCAAATTGGTCTGCTGCTATGGCTTTGTTAAATTTGTGTGTGAATCAAGTTGTTCTGCTGTATACATCACATGATTAGCCTTCTTAGTATGTCTGTTTCTTAATGCTTCTTTATCAGGCATGGTCACATGGATTGTGAATTGTGAACTGCAAATGAATTAGTATGGACATCCTAAGAGCTAAAAAGAAATACGAAAGACAAATGAAATTACAAGTCCAAACAGTTTTCTTCAGCCTTTATTAATCTTGTGCCTTAATATCAAACGATAATTCTTTGTTGAAATTGTGGAGGAACTTCCAAAAAAGTTGATGAATTCATTTATGTATTGTTACAATTTCGATTGCAGAATTGCTTCCAGTTTTACATCAGCTTGCTGAAGCCAATCTAATAGATAATGCAGGTTTTCTATCAAAATTAGATCACCCAAAGCATACATTGCCTGCATGCACTGTTTTGCTATTAATTTGAAATCTCTTTCTACACAAATCTTGAAAATATTAAGATTTATGACTGACTAGACTAGCTAGTAGCTACTTATGACAATGCTCTTTGGTCTCAGTTGATGTTAGCTTTTGCCTTTGTAAACCTGACCAGTTTGTTACACTTGAAATATAATAAGAAGCCAGTTTAGATAGTCTGAATTCAAATAGTTCAACCTGTTAGTACAAAATATGTTTCATTATTCCATTCTCTACTCGTATAAAGTTGTTTGAGAATTGGAATTGAGATGTGATATACAAAAAAGATGCACTAAGTATTTTTTGTGTTGGATAAATTGTATTTGATTAGATATTGTTTACCTGCGTAAAATAACTTTCAAATTCCAATAGATTTGGACATTTTTTATTTGGAGTAGCATTCATGAGCTGGAGTAGTATTACAGTTATGTATTGTGGAACTTAGGAAGGCAAGGCTAACACTTTTCAGTTCTTGTATCTTTTTTCCTAGTCAATATAGTGTGTAACATTTTTTTTTAACTTCATACAATTGTTTGATCTTCTGAATTACTTGTTATAATTTGAACTTTGGTAACATTCTCAGATGGGTTCTAAGTTGCAAATTCAGGGGGATGAGTCCGTCCTGCTCCGAGTCACACACTCAAACATTAAGAGCTTCAATACAGATGTTCGCTTATCTCTTCAGGTATACACCAAACTATGTATTACTATGAATCACCAAACATATTTATGGATGCATATAGGTCTTATAACTACAGAATGCTTTCAAAACTGGCATAGCATTTGTTATTTGGAGTTTCGAATAAGAATTACGGGAAAGAAGAATCATTTGTGATTGACATATGATATATTGGCTAAATGTCTATGCTTGTGATTTTCTCTCTCAGACAACTGTGGAATCTGTGAAAGAAAAGCTTTGGAAAAAGAGTGGCACTTCAGTTGGTTCAATGTGCCTGGAGCTTTATGATGATGGTGGTTCTAAGATTTCGGATCTAAGTGATAATACAAATCCCTTTGGATTTTATTCACCATATGATGGGTGAGTTTGACCTGGATCTTTCGTTGTTTCTTTTCTTCCCATTATAGTCAAATAATTAAATTCTTTGCTGGTCAAATTGTATTAAGAACTGTAACTGGAGGCCGTTTGACAATCATTTGAGTGTTAAAATTTGAAATCCTTGTACTATCACTTGATCATGATCCATCAATGCTGCATTTCCTCTTAATATTTGGTTGGCCCATCCCTTTCTCTCTTTTACTTACTCTGGTCTCGATGAAAATGTTGTGTCAGTGACTCAGTGTTCAATCTAAATCATTCAGCTAGCTATTGAATTTATGCCATTCTCGTATCATATGTTCTCAAGTGGGGCTTAAAATAAATGACAGTATTGGGAGAACAAACTTAACTTTGAGAATGTATAATTGTTATTCATTGGAATAATGTTCTTATTTACCTCTTTTTTGTTTGCCAAAGGTACCGGCTGCATATTATAGATCTCGATCCATCATCAGTCACATCGGGAGGGTGGCTGGAAGACACTTCTCTTGTGGAGAAATATACAATATCTGATGAAGCCTATGAGAAGCGAGATGGTAACTTTCTGTAAAGTGCAGGGTGAATCATCAAAAAAGCTTTCTGAAAGGAAAATAATTTTCAATAGGCAACCATAAATCTATGCAATTGTTGACGATGTGTACGTCTGTGCACTATATTTCAGGTACATTTCGAAAATTCAAAGAGAGATTTCCACATCAAAATTCCTCCAGTGGCGAGGTTAAAGTATTACTATCAGACTCTTATCTCCTTTCCAATATTATTTCACTCTTTGTGCCTTGGATTCAACTGATTTCTTATTTGATAGGAGACACTGATGATATGTCTATTTTTTTTAATCATTTAGAACATTTTTTCTATAAGTAGAGGATGGACTAGGGTAGCTTTTGTGATTGTTTACCTGAGGTTGGAGCTCTTTATAATACAATACATGTTCTCAACTTGCGATATGTGCTAATTTAATATTAGCATTTCATATGCTTAATGCAAGTTCCTATACACATTCAGCAACATGGTAAATATTATGGTGTAAATGTTCTCCCTTGATCAATATATGCAGCCATAACATATTGATACTTCTTATATTCTCCTTCCATTTTCCTTTTCCCATTTTACCTTCTAACCAGCCTCAAATATTTGATTCAGTGTGAACATAATTAATCAAATTCCATTCTTGATTGATTACTTAGGGTGTGTTTGGATGCCAAGTATAATAATGCATTATCCTTGGAGATCCAAACACACCCTTATTTAGACTTTGTCTCTGATATAAAAGTACAGTATGCAAGTTTATGCCTTCTTCCATTGATTAGCTTTCCCATTTCATTCTTAGCAGATAACTGAAACTCATATGGAAGATTTATGTGCCAACATCAAGGTAATTTATAACTTTCTTTAACATTGTTCTCTTTTCCGCATTTTTGACTCTGAGATCAAAACTCTCCTTTTCAAGGTGGGTGACAGATGTCAAGTTGAACCAGGAGATAAACGAGGCGTTGTCAAATATGTGGGAAGAGCAGAGAATTTAGGCCCGGGTTTCTGGGTTGGTGTTCAGTATGATGAACCACTGGGTAAACATGATGGAATGTAAGTCAGCTTTACTCTTTGTCAAATCTGTGCTTAATATTCATGTTTATATCACAGACCAAGATTTCAGTTCTGTTTTCACTGTTTTGTGCATTCAGGGTGAAGGGCACACGCTTCTTTGAGTGCCCTCCGCTTCATGGTGCGATGGTTAGACCAGACAAAGTGAAGGTTGGTGCAATCTTATACTAAGTCAACTGGACACTGGTGCTTTGAAAGCTACATTCAAATCTCCAGTATTGTATATATTTCAGAAATTCTGAAAGGTATCATGATGTTATTTGTGCAGGTGGGGGACTATCCAGAACGGGATCCGTTCGAAGAGGAGGAGATATAGAACATAAATTTGAAAGCTATGGTATTGTTCTTGACCTCTTTAAGTGCAACTTGAATTTCAATCGGTTTGGTAGAGGCAACCAGCTATTGCTTGTTTGGAGCGTCGAAGTGTGATTTTAACTGTAGCCTTAGTTGAGTCTTGATTCAAACTTTGCTGGTGAAAGAAGGAAAAAAAGACCTATTTTTATAGGTGTGTGACAGGGAGAAGATTATTCTTTCTTAAAACTGCTTTTCGCTGAAATTGGTAATGTGCTTTTGTCCTTCAGAGTTTTTTTTAAAGATCCTCCATCTCGGTGGAAGAAATGTCTTTTCGCACATCCCGAGTTGGGTTGATTGGTTGCCAGACGCTTTTTGTAGTACTTTACTCACCCTGAAGCTGAACTTGTTATAGGTCTTTCCCTTTTAGTTGTTTGTACTTCTTACTTGCTCTCTTTTAGCTTGTTTTAGACTTAGTTGTTTGTACTTCTTGCTTGCTCTCTTTTAGCTTGTTTTAGACGATCTCTCTTCCTAGCCGTTTCTCGGCTGCCGCCTTGTGCAGCCTCTCGGTTTATGAGGCTTGTCTGGTTACCAAATTCTTACCTTTATGAAAAAAATACCAATTTCTTTGTAGATCTTTTTTGAAGGAAACCAGTACAAGTAGGGTGTACGACATGTTGAGAGCCGGTTATTCAGTTCTGGATTCACTTTCCTTAGATTATGTGCAAGTCTACATCATTTATCTTTTCCTCGTCAGTTGGTTTGAAAACATAGTTGGGAAAGGAACGAGGACTATTTTAGTCTTTCCAAATTCAATCAACTCAAATTAATTGCTCAACAAGCTTGATTACACGAGCATTTTAGGAGTCCTAAGTATTACACGAGCATTAACCGAGCCGAATACTGCATTTCTCACGAACGGCTCTGTTAATTTACAATCCTACCTATCTTAACAAACCGTTTTCTAGTCTCTTGATTGTTCATGGTCCAAAGACAGAAAGAAAAACTGAATTTGCCTTTACACCTCTCCGTCGATCTAATCCATTAATCCAATGATGAATGGAGTGGTCTCTCCTTCCAATTTTTCATTTCATTTCATTTCATAGGTAAAAAGATTTACAAGAGCTCAGTAATACCCACAATTAACAAAGACTTAGCAAGTTTCTAAGATCTATCAACCTCATAAGAGATCCACACACACACACAAAAAGGAGGCCAAACATAACCAACTAACAATCACATCTATCTCTATTACTACTTGATCACTTGAACTACAATAAAGCATCATCATCATGCATACTAATTACTAATTAATCGAGATGCATATATATCATTAAACAAAGCATTTATACTTAACAATAAGATTGAGTACCACTTAACTAGTAACATACTTCCTCAACTAATGCAATATATATCCTATGAGTCGGACTTTGAGATTCTAATGCACTTAAGATTCTTGCACGCCTTCAATGCAGATTTAACTCCTTCTATAGTCACTTCCTTGCGCTCCTTCGCCATAATCCTCTCCAAATTAGGGCAATTCTTTGCGATCCAAACGAAAGATTCATTAGATACCTCACTCCACTTAAAATTGATCCTCTTCAAAGACTTGAGCTTTGAAAGGGAATTCTCATGAGTAGTACTAGTGTCGATCCTCATAGACCTCCTACACCTTAAAATATAATCAGGAGTATAATATATGATCTCATAAACATTATAATTGAGTGGATAGCCCAAATCCAAATCCTCCAAATTGGGGAAAAGTTTTGCAATCCACTCCAAATCACCATCGTCAATAGACTTGCAATAAGGCATCTTCAACGTCTTCAAACCGGTGAGCTTCGAGAAAGGCGATGGATCGAGGTCTTTGATGGAGAGGTATTCCCAATCGGGTATATCTAGGGTTTCGAGACGGATGTCGAAATCGGCGATTTGGAGGAGAATTGGAAGTGGGTCTTCTAAGGATTTGGAAAAGAAGATGTGTTTGAGGTTTGGGAAGCGGTGGAAAAGGGGTGAATAGGATGGGATGGATGAATTGGCGGGTAAATTGATGATTGTTAGGGTTTGTTTAAGTTGGTTTGTGATTGAGAGGAAAGATTTGGAGACAAGAGAGAGGGTTGCAAGGTAGTGTTCATAGTCATACCTGAAATAGATAAACTCGTCGTGGTGGTCATCGACGAGATTAGAGATGATTTGACCCCAGATTTCTAATGGTAGGTCTCTCTTGGGCGCCATTGATGATTGATTGAAGCAAGCTAGGGTCAGTACGTAGGTTAATTTATATAGTATATATATATATCCTCTATTCTTGTTAGGGTTTTACAACTAAACGTGTCTATCAAGTTATAAGAGTATATAAGTTATGATGTGTAACATATATGGTAACTTTTTTGATTCATATGAATTATGAGTAATTAATTGATTCATATAAGTTATGAGTTATGTAATATATCCAATTTCCGTAAGAGTTTTTTTTGGATGATAAGAAATTTTATAATTATGGATATCAAAGTCTTTTTATTGATTAATAATAATAATAATAATAATAATAATAATAATAATAATAATAATAATAATAATGATAATAATAATATAGTATGGATTTTTTTATTGATTAATAATAATAATAATAATAGTATGGGTGATATGAAATTTTATAATTATGAATTTTTTTGGATGATGAGAAAGATTTGATTAGATTTAATTTTTAGGATTTTATAAGATTTTTTATTTTTTTTCTTGATCTAGTTAAAAAATTCAATACTTTTTTAGGGTTTAGAATTTATGGGACATTATAGTCGAGAAGCCAGGATGGTTCGACATGGAAAACCGTGTTGGAAGTGCGTAGCTCCTTGACTTCAGTACTTCATTCAAAAATCAGATGGGAGGAGAGCAATGGCAGAGCATTTGGGAACAAGCATCTTTGAAAGAGCTAGCTAACTCTTTATATGACGTGAAGGAGTGATTAAAAGAGTTATGCAGTGGACTAGAGTCTCTAGATGCATCGGGAATCTGCGAGTCTGGCTCCATTGGTTCGCCACTAGTAATAGGAAAGAGTTCGACGGACTTTCCCCACAAAACCCTTTTCTACCAAAAAACTACTTTTAATACTCTTGAGATCTGTGCAACTCTCTCTACTTTTTTTTACGTTTTTCAAGACACTAAAAATCACTTAAGCCCTTTATACCTACAAGTGAAACAAGGCCTCATCATTCGTCTTCAAGATTAGGATAACAGCTTTCATAACGGCCGTGTACATCATATGGTGTAGCAAAAATGAAGTTGTTTTTACCCATGTTAGGAATAGCGTCCGAGCTAGGTGGAGAAACAACAATAGGGAATCACGGAGATGGTTCGCTAGAACTGGCTTAGAAGAGCCTCAAACTACCTAGAGTTATCTAGGTTCTTTTGTAACTATTACTTTGAATGAATTAACCCCTTATCATTCAAAAAAAAGAAATGAAGTTGCTTTTCAAGGGAGACTCGACTCCTCTGACTGAAAAGCTCTAATGGTAGAATTAGGAAGTGGATGGGATTTCTAGGCATCAACTAGATTTTTGTTCTTGCATTGTGAGCTTTTAGGCCGATAGAGGTGGCTCTTCAGAGTCTGTTTTTGACAACCTAGCCGTCGATTGGTTCCCGATTATCCGACTTTTGTAAATGGTTTTTGCCACTTTTAATACAAGTATCTTATGGTTTCGGCCCGAAACCATAACATAAACTCAAATTATCTTTACACCTCTCTCTGTTGAGCTAATCCAATGACGAATAGAAGGACACTTTTGTGCTATATCGACCAGCCGCGTCTCACACGCCACCAACGACTCAAGCTTATGACTACTACTCTTTCTAGAGTCTGTTTAAGACTAGTCAGCCAAAGTATGCTACCACTCCTCTATTGTAATCCTCTCCCTCCAAAGGTCTCTACAGTCTGCCAAGTCTGCTGAAATGCCTAAAAGGGTGAAGTCTACTAGTTACTAATGCATATATATATCATCAAATAAAGCATTTATACTTAGCAATAAGATCGAGTACCACTTAACTAGTAGACTTCACCCTTTCTATCCAGATCAAGACTAGTAAGCCAAAGTATGCTACCACTCCTTTATTGTAATCCTCTCCCACCAAAGGTCCCTATAGTCTGCCGAGTCTACTTAAATACCTAAAAGGGGTGAAGTCTACTAGTTACGTACTAATGCATATATCATCAAACAAAGCATTTATACTTAGCAATAAGATCGAGTACCACTTAACTAGTACCATACGTCCTCATTACAACATCACAAATGGCGTGTTGACAACTATCCGAGACACCATATATAACCACTCTTATTCTTACATCAGCTCAAATTTAACTTGTTCAATTAGTATCCAAATGAGATTCCAATGGACTTAAGATTCTTGCACGCCTTCAATGCAGATGCAACTCCTCCTATAGTCACTTCCTCCTTGGGCTCCTTCACCATAATCGCCTCCAAATTAGGGCAATTCTTTGCGATCCAAACGAAAGCTTCGTTAGATACCTCGCTCCACATAAAACTGATCCTCTTCAAAGACTTGAGCTTTGAAAGGGAATTTTCATGAGTATTGTTCTTACACCTTAAACTATAATCAGGGTGTGATTTAACATTGCTTGGATAGCCCAAATCCAAATCTTCCAAATTGGGGAAAAGACTTGCAATCCACTCCAAATCACCATCGTCGATAGAATCGCACGAACGCATCTTCAACGACTTCAAACCGGTGAGCTTCGAGAAACGCAGTGGCTCGAGGTCTTTAATGGAGAGGTATTTGCAATTGGATAGATCTAGGGTTTCGAGACGGAAGTCGAAATCGGCCAATTGGAGGAGAATTGGAAGTGGGTTTGTTGAGGATTTGGAAAAGGAGATGTGTTTGAGGTTTGGGAAGCGATGGAAAAGGGATGGATAGGATGAATTGGTGATTGTTAGGGTTTGTTTATGGTGGTTTGTGATTGAGAGGAAAGATTTGGAGACAAGAGAGAGGGGTTTAAGGTGGTGATCATGGATTAAATAGCTAAACCAGTGGCTGCCATAGACGAGATTAGAGATAATTTGATCCCAGATTTCTAACGGAAGGTCTCTCTTGGGCTCCATTGATGATTGAGGCAAGCAAGTTAGACTTAGTATGCGGGTTAATTTATATATCCTCTATTGTTGTTAGGGTTTTACTGTGAAACGTGTTCATCAAGTTATAAGATATAAATTAATGATGAGTAACATGTATGGTAACTAGACCGGTCAATCATGTCGGGTCGGACGGGTTTGGGCTCGGTTTCGTTATGGGTCACGGGTCAATAGGGTCGGGTTGTAGCGGGTTTTCGGTCGGGTCCGGTTGACTAGCGGGTCTAAAATATCTTTTTTTATGATTATTAAAGTCAATTTTAATTAAATAATAATATTTAATTAAAATATATTATTTTAATTAAATCGGTCAACCCAACGGGTTTCGGATTCTATAAATATACTAAATCGGTCAACCCAACGGGTTTCGGATTTCAACCCAACAGGTTTGGGTTCTATCGGGTTCGATTGATTTCGGGTTTCAGGTTTAAATTTTTCGAGTCTTGACCCTAAAATTATCGGGCAGTTCGGATCGGATTAGCGGGTTAGGTCAGTAACTCAGTAGTAAGAAAGATCATGAAACACATTAAGAAATTCAGAACATCACAACAGTAAATTAACAACAACAACCCATAATTGCACTACATTACCACTTCAAGCCAAGAGTTTCCTTAAACTTTTATAAAGCGTCATCATCACCATTCATACTAGTTACTAATTAATAAGAGGCCATATATGTCTTGTACTTGTGCGTCCTCATGACAACCTCAAATTTGGCTTGTTGACAACTATCCAAGACACCATATGACGACTCATTTTCTTACATCCGCTCACATTCAACTTCTTCAACTTGGTGCACTTGTCAACCACTTTCAAAACACCACTAGACGTTAACCGTTTACATCTACTCACATTCAAAACCACGAGATCCGGACACTTTTCCGCAATATCAATCAAAGCCTTATCGTTAAGACTTGTCTCACACGCCACCAACAACTCAAGCTTATGGTTACTACTACTCTTGCTATCCAGATCAAGACTCGTTACCCTCCTACACCCATCGATTCGTAATTGCTTCAAACCGCCACAACTCCTCATTATCTCCCCAACACCCTCACTAGAAATCTCACCACAAGAGCTTAATCTCAACACCTCCAAATTGGGACAAGCTAACGCAATCTCCTTCAGAGATTCGTCGCTCAAGCTCAAGTTTCCGCTATTCGACAGATTAAGGCTTCTAATGGCGGGATTAACAACATCTTTCGCCTTAAACCTATTATCATTCCACATACAAGTATTCTTCACCTTAACCGATTCTAACATGGGACAATGCTTGATCAAATCGAATAGCTTCGAATACGAAATTCTTCCACATTTCTTCAGCTTCAAACTCCTTAGTCTTGTGAGGTACTTTGCAATCGAGGCATCGATTAGGAGACCGTTTTCAGTGTATTATATAGATAAGTACTCAAGAGAATTGTAGTATTGCAAGAACGAGAGGATACCAGAGACACTAGTTCCCCAACAACACGAGAAACTGAAGCTCTTCAATGGGAGATCGGCCTCGATTATACGACACAGAAGATCATCATTACCCGAAACACTAATCTTGGACAAGGTTTTAGGCCAACATAGAAGCTGTAGAGTATCATAATCAAACCTCAAGTCCAATTCAATCGACTCGAGATTCGTACAAGCCTGCAATGCAAATAGAGCTCCGGTTCGGGTCACATTACGACAACCTTTAACTACAATCTCCTCCAAATTAGGGCAATTCTTGGAAAGCAAACTCAAAAACATCATCGGATAGACCGCGGATTCCTTTGAAATTGATCTTCCTTAGACTCTTGATCTCCGACACGGATTTTCTATGACTTGTACTATTAGAATACCAATTAGAATCGCCTCGATAGCTGAATGATTTGTAATGTCGATTGCGAAAGCTCGGATAACTCAAATCTAACTCCTCCAAGTTTGGGAAAAAATAAGCTATACTCTCAAGATCATGAGGTTTTAAATAAGTGCCTGAACGCATCTTAAGCGACTTCAGACCATTTAGGATCGAGGCAGGCAACTTCTCAAAGCCATGGAGGGGCAAGTTTTCGTGCTTGGATAAATCTAGGGTTTCGAGACGGATATCGAAATCGGAGGCAATTTGGAGTAGAATGGGAAGTGGGTCGTTGGGGAATTCGGAGAAGGAGATGTGTTTGATGTTTGGGAATCGGGGGAGGAGGCATGGGGGGAATTGAGTGGTGGAATTGAAGATTTTTAGGGTTTGTTTATGGTGATTTGTGATTGAGAGGAAGGTTTTGGAGACGAGAGAGAGGGGTTCGAGGTGGCGATCTTGGTTGAGAATGGAGATGATTTGATCCCAGAGTTGTAGTGATAGTTCAACTGATGGGGAGGATAGGATCATAGACGCCATTGATGAGGTAATGAATATCCTTTATTAGAATTAGGTTTTTTTTATAAGAAATTAGGGTTTAGAAATCCAACCTAATATATGTACCCATATGGAAAAATCCAAAAATAAATCAATTTTTAACCTCTCTTCCCAATTTTTTTTTATCATTGCCTATAGGATCGCATCTATGTTTCATAATCTTCTTTTTTTTTCTTCCCCTAAATTCTTAATTATAATACCCGAAATAGTGAGCTTGCTAGCCAAAGCCCACAGGGTAATAGATGGATCCTATCAGTCAGTTTCGGGTCAAAAATAGGTTTGAGTCGACAAGATCGTTATAATTTATAGGTCGTTTGTTGCAGGTTTATGCAACTTCGAGTCGATCCAATAAGTCTATAGCGTTTACAACCGATCCAATCGGCTACAAGTCATCAGCTCTTGCCTAATTAATTTTCGAATCACATTTCAATTCTAAAATCTAAATTCAACTGCTATTTGTCGGGTCATGTTTCGATAGGTCCAGTTATAGACATATAGCCATGCTAGAGTGGAGGGAGATTCATTCATTTAGTGAGCCTAGCTTCACTCGGGTTAGCCGGCCACTTTTTGAATTGTTCTATCTATGTAAATGCTAAATTGCCTATTACAACCAACAAACATGCAACGTAGTGGGAGGGGTTACACTTCCCTTCGCTAAGGTCGAGGGTTCGATTCTCAGTGAAGGAGAAATGAATTTGTTGGGAGAGCAGATCCCACTGACGTAGGCGTTTGATGGAGCAAAGCTCTCCGCTGAACTGGGGTGGCAATGGCCAAAAAAAAATTGCCTATTACAACATTAATTAGAAGAGTTTGCATATATATTCAACGCATATGTAATTTTTCAAGTGTAAATGACTTTCAAGGATAACACACGTACAATTTCCAACATGATTTGATAACAATCTTAGAACATCCAACTGGACTAATGCCTCGATGTTGAAAGATTTATATGGTTTTAAGGGCCTAAGTTAGAAAAATTATTGAAATTTTTTTACCATAAATAAGTCATTTAGCATTTACATAAATAATTTGAAAAGTGAACTGGTCCATAATTATAAAAGTGCATTAGCAAAGAAGTACCAACCAATCAAGTGAAATTTAGGCTCACTGAAATAGCTCAAATTTAGTTCTTGGTTTAACGCAAGAACTTCTAACAACAGAAGAATCCACTTGATTACCTATCATGAATGGTACGTACCACATATAGACATTAGAATCCTCACTAGCTGAAACAATATGGGTTCCCATCTCGAAAATGATAAGTTAAATCCGAATGCTAAGATTGAGCACACATTAACGATTACATATTACGAAAAACCGAAAATTAAACCCCGAAAACTGAAATCCGAATGCTGAAAGTGAAAACTTATACCTCTAGTCATGTCTCCTATAGTAACGTTCCGATTCGACATAGCATCCCCGACTCCAAAACTGATCCCCATCGATCTTCGGGCACTCTTTATCTGGAACGATTTTCCTCAGCGATGGCCGGAAAGCAATCATCCAAGGCAACATTCTTGTAGTCATATTATTACATCCAAAGTAGTCTATCTCCTTCAACTTTGTGCACTTATCCACCACTTCTAAAACACCTTTCGACGTTATCGCGCATCCTCTTAGTTCAAGAAACATGAGATTCGGGCAGTTTCCTGCTATATCAAAAAGACCACAATCATCAAGACCCGACTCAGTCGCTCCCAACAACTCCAACTTATAAGTGTGCTTAGCAAGGCCGAGATCTCGAACTCTTGGACATCCATGGACTCTTAAATGCTTTATAAAGCAACAAGCACTTCTCATTACTCTCCCAACACACTCACTAGATATAATAACACAATGGGTCAAATTCAGCGACTCCAAATTAGGGCAAGTGGTGGCAATCTTCTCAAGAGATTCGTCGCTCAACTTTTCATTCTTCATCAGATTGAGGGCTCTAATTTTTCGGTGTTTAAAACCGTCGTTACCCGCCTCGAAGCCTTGATCTCCAAGATTAGTGTAACACATCTCAACGCTTTCTAGCAAGGGACATTTCTTGATCAAAGTGAAAAACGTCGAATCGGAAAGATTTGCGCATTTCTCGAGCTTCACATACCTCAACCTTTTGAACAGCTTTGCAAGAAGCCGGATCGTTGAATCGTCGATAAACTCAACCTCTACAAGAGCTAAGTGATCAAGAGAATTGTATACTTCAAAGAATGGCCTTAAGCCATCATCAAAAGTGAACCCATTACAACGCTCCAAAGCAACCTTCTTCAATGGGAGCTCCCCCTCCGCCATAGCTTTGAGCCAATCATCCGATACAACCATTTTCGAGAAATCGATTTCACGCAAATTTCGAGTCCACCTACTCGGATTATAATCACCCAACAACACCAAATCGGTCCTTCGACTCCCTTCTAATCCAATTGACTTCAACTTCTTGCACATCTCCAAAACATTAATAACCCCGGAATTGCTCACATTCCTACACTTTTTCAACACAATCTCCTCCAAATCGGGACAATTCTTCGCGAGCGAAATCACATCCTCGTCTCCTACCCAATCTCGGCCGCTCAAATTGATCTTCCTCAGACTCTTGAGACTCGAATACAACAAATCAAGTCTTACACGATCAAAGCAATAACCACTTTCACGGCCGTGACTCAAATCCAACTCTTCCAAATTGGGGAAAAATTTAGCAATTGCCTCTAGATCATCGTTGCCCAGATTTGATTCTGAACACATCTTGAATGATTTCAGGCTGCTTAGAATCGAAGCGGGGAATTTCTCGAACCCTTTGATTGGGAAATCTCTGTGATTGGATAAATCTAGGGTTTCGAGTTTGAAGCCTGAATGGGCGATTTTGTGTAGAATTGGAACTGGGTCTTCGGTGAATTCGGCGAAAGAGAGGTGTTTGAGGTTTGGGAATCGGTGGAATAGAGATGGGAGGAAGTGAGCGGTTTGATCGAAGATTTTTAGGGTTTGTTTGTAATGATTTGTGATCGAGAGGAATGATTTGGAGACGAGAGATAGGGGTTCGAGGTGGCGTTCGTCGTCGAGATTAGATATGATTTCATCCCATGGGATGTAATCGCTCGTGGGCGCCATTGATGAGCAAAGCAAGGTGTTTGAGTAGTACGTAGGCTGATTGATATAAACCCTCTATGAATATTAGGGTTTTAGAAATTTACTTGTTTACGTAGTATCAATTTAGGAAGAACCCTCTTTTTCTTTATTTGAAATAATAATATGGTAATTTTTTGAGTTATTTTCATCAAGTAAATTACTTAAAACAAAAAAAGAATGAATTTAATTTTTTTTCTTCGAAAAATATAAATAAAACAAATAATTAGTTTAATAGTAGAAAACAAATATTATGAATTTAATTTTTTTTTCTTCGAAAAATATAGAGTAAAAAAAATATTCATTAGAGAGTCATACATAGTTGAAAAGAATATTACACATTATTACTACTCTAATATTTATCTTTATATTAAATATTTTACCCATTTCTTATCTAATAGTTTTTGTTATATAATTATTTTTTAGGAAAATTTGATTGTTTTATCAAAATAACGTAATTTAAATTTAATCTTTTTTATCAAAATTAACTATAGATAATTAATTGTTAATATCTTATGAGAAAATACAAAATAATCTAACAATAAATTATAAGAATGTATATTACATTATTACACTATCTTTATATTAAATTTAATTATTTAAGCCTATAATATGCATTCTATCTAAAAATAAAATAAATATCCTAATATATATATATATAATATATAGCATAAAATATATCTTAATAATCTTCCTATTTATCATATCCAAAAATAAAAGATTATTTTTTTCCAAAAAAGAATGAGATTTTTTATCGTCAAAGATTGATTTTAATAAAAAGAGGTGGTGTGGTCCAATCTAAAGGCGACATGTGTACTTTAATAATTTTTTTAACGTCCGATTTAGTATATAGTTATAAAAAGAGATTGTGTGGTCCAATCTAAAGGCAACATGTGTCCATTAATAATTTTTGTTATAGACAGACAGACAAATAGATAGATAGATAGATAGATAAATAGATTGGGCAACGTTAAAACCCTAATACTAATTGAATTTATATACTACCTTAATTTGCTTGGCTCTCACGTACTACCTTTGCTTTGCTCATCCATGGCGTCTACCAGCTTAACCTTAGTTGACTTACCAGACAACATCTTAGATCAAATCATCTCTAATCTCGATCACGGTCACGATCACGATCACGATGGTCACCTCGAACCCCTCTCCCTCGTCTCGAAAACCTTCCTCTCAATCACAAATCGCAATAAACAAACCCTAAATTTCTTCAATTCCACCACTCAATTCATCCCACGCATCCTCAACCGATTCCCAAACCTCAAACACATCTCCTTCTCCGAATTCCCCAAATACCCACTTCCAATTCTAATCCAAATCGCCGATTTCGATATCCGTCTCGAAACCCTAGATTTATCCAATCACGACGATTTTCCCCTCCAAGCCTTTGAAGAATTGCCTGCCCTAATGCTCAATGGTCTCAAGTCATTTAAAAAGCGTGCTAGATATATTTGGAGGAGCTAGATTTGAGCTATCCAAGCCTTTATGATCATAGTTACATAGGGTTTTCTTACTTAGATTATGGTGATCGGTGTTATTATCATCACAGACAAACTTCTTCTGATCATAGAAACTCATCCGTGTCGGATCTCAAGAGCCTAAGGAGGATCAATTTCAAAGGAAAAGATAAGGTTAGTTTGATAAACTCCGTAATTGCCCAAGTGAGTGATGTCGAACAAAGCCCAACAAGATCCATAGGCCTAAACACGAATGAAAAAGTAAAGAATTTATAAATCTCCATATAAATAACTTACTATCTGACCCTAGCTCTCACATTGACATCTTCTCAGCCGTTCCCTCTTCCCCTATAATTTCTACGCTCCCTCTTCTCCCTTGCTCATTTCACCTCTCTCTCTCATTACCGACCCACCTTAGGTCTCGTTACGGTTAGCTCTGGAATTGTTTTTGTTGATTCATTTTTGCTTTTCTGATCTTGATCGGCTTTTGCTTCATACACAACGTTGTGAAGTGCTCTTTTCTTTCTTCTTTTGCTTCATTCAAAGTTCGGCGGGCCACAATACGGACGGAGGGGGAGACCTTCGCAGAGCACATGCGCGATAGGCCCGTCACATAAGTCCATGGGGTTCCATCCTAAAACCAATTGGTTATAGGAGGAGTAACTCAAGGGTATATATTTAGGCTAATTTCCCTTTAGATTTCCGATGTGGGAATGCTTTCTTCCACACGCCTCCTCAAGTGGTAAATGGCCTGACCCAGTTAGCACTTGACAACATAATGGCCTTAGAGTCGATGGATCGTCGACAACCAGGGACCCAAGATCAAACCGCTCTGATACATGTCAAAGTTCGGCGGGCCACAATACGGACGGAGGGGGAGACCTTCGCAGAGCACATGCGCGATAGGCCCGTCACATAAGCCCATGGGGTTCCATCCTAAAACCAATTGGTTATAGGAGGAGTAACTCAAGGGTATATATTTAGGCTAATTTCCATTTAGATTTCCGATGTGGGAATGCTTTCTTCCACATTTGCGAATATCCTGGTACCTCTCCAATTGGTGATTTTTGGGTTCATTAGGAAATTGTTAGTGTTTTGGTCTAAACGGATTTGGGTCTGCTTAGGAAATTGTTAGGGTTTTGGTCAACGGATATGTGAACCTGTTCTCAGGAGGGAATGAAAAAGAAATGATTTTGGCAATTTATGACAAGTTCTAAGAAATAATGTATGAAAACATCTAATCTACCGTCCTGTACTTGTTTGATGTTTGTCAGTGACCCAGCGCTTGTCACCATGGTTTCAAGGATTGTGACAAGATTGGTCTCAAGAGCCATCCATTCTTCACCTCCCCTTGCATATTCTACGCTCCTTACACCACCACCGTTCCCCTGTGGCGGTGGCGGCGTGTAGTCCCAATCCCTTGGGAAGATTTATCTATTGCGCGAGGTGAACCTTATGAATCAAATCTCATCATTTTGATCCAAGTGTATTTAATTTCTTTACAACTTATGTGTGTGTATGCATGCATGCATGGTTTTCAATCAGAGACTCCAAAGATAGATGGTCCGTTCGAGTACGAAGAGAGCGAGTTGGTGTCGTCGGAGGAGGACGGGCTGTGGGATCTGTACAAGCGCTGGCAGCATCACTACGGCGTATACGACAGCCAAGAGAAGCGCAATTCTAGCAGGTTCAGCAAGTTCAAGAGGTCGGCCAAGTATATCTATGAAGAAAACAAGGCAACGCCTCCTGGCATGTCGACTTTAGGACTCAGCTGCTTTTCAGCAACGTACACGCCCCGAGAGTTCGATAAAAAGGTCTCCAAGCCCCTTCGACGATGTCGGTGAATCTAATACATCGTATTGCGACTCATATATATGCTTAACTATATCTTGCGGACTCAGCTGCTTTTCAGCAACGTACACGCCCCGAGATTATTTGTGTTTAATAGAGTTTGGTTCAAATGAAACAAACTCTTATCCTGAAACGAACTCTTATCCCGAAACGGATGCACTTTTTCTAGTTCATAGTGCACTTTTTCTAGTTCATAATGCACTTTATCGGATTTGCACTTTATGTAGTTTTCAATGCACTTTTCGTAGTTTTTATAGTGCACTCTTCAGAATGCATTTTTAGTATTTTACAATGCACTTTTGTATGAAAAGTGTACTACGAACTAGAAAAAGTGCATTCGTTTCACGTTTTAGGATAAGAGTTTGTTTTATTTGAATCAAACTCGTGTTTAATATGATGCAGTGACAGTTAAAACTATCATCGTGCTTTCTTCATCCCATATAGCTTTGCGATCAATACAACTTTCTTAAAGAACAAAGTTTCCTGCTATCTGTCCAATTCACATTTTCTATAAAAAACAGTGAATTATCATTCAAAAAACAAATCCGGACTAATTAAGTAATTTACTATCTCATGCATATGGACAAATCCACAAAATGACCCGATCCATTTATGAAACAACCCGAAAAGTGACTAGACTCAAGCATGAACCTAACATAAAGGTTTGAAGTTGAAACCGATACCAAAAACACAATTACCACTCTGTCTGTTTCACAAGATGTACCTCTAAGCATTGGTCATTGATGGTTGATATAATCACTTCTACTTGTTCTTTATGCAACCTACAATTTTGGAACAAAGCTATATATCCTGCTTCCTAAAAAAGTAAGTATATATTTACAAAAATCAACTCCATTCTCCAAAAGTTATATATGTTGCGGAAATGAGAGCAACCGTAAAGTTATAATTAGGCGAAATTAATTCAAATATTACAAATTTAGCTCTGAGGGGGGTGTAAACGGTGATACAATCTTTGGGGTGTGAATTCAATATCACGATCTTACTTAAAATAGTGAAAACGCTATCGTAAGCTCATCGTCGGTGCACAAATCGTATGAGTTGGATATTGCAAAAATGACTTGGCATGTCAGGCTATGTTTATTAAGTCACCAAAAAAACTAGTTGGAGTTGCAAAACTAGCTGAAGTTGTAAAAGTAGCTGTAAAAGTAGTTGAAGTTGTAAAAATATATATAAACAGTGTTTGGTAATGTTCAACTAGTTTATTGTAGTAATTAATAATTTAAATTTTTATTTTATTATAGAGTTATTCTTATTTAGGAAATAAATATTTTCTTAATTCGAAAAACTACTAAAAACTAGTGCAAAAGCTTTAAAAACTAGTTTTGTCAAAAAACTAGTTTTACAACTAGTTGCTAGTTTTTATGTGTCAAACAAACAGCATTTATATGAGTTTCTACAGCGTTTATAAAAATCACGTGAGGGGTATATGATCATTTTATATTGTTTATTATATTTGAATTAAAAAATTTATAGACATGTTTAGTTGTAAAACCCTAACAAGAATAGAGGATATATATATAATTAACCCACGTACTAACCCTAATTAACTTGCTTGCCTCAATCAATCATCAATGGCGCCTAAGACTAAGAGAGACCTACCATTAGAGATATGGGATCAAATCATCTCTAATCTCATCTATGACCACCACCTTAAACCCCTCTCTCTTGTCTCCAAATCTTTCCTCTCGATCACAAACCACCTTAAACAAACCCTAACAATCACCAATTCATCCTATCCATCCCTTTTCCATCGCTTCCCAAACCTCAAACAAATCTCGTTTTCCAAATCCTCAAAAGACCCACTTCCAATTCTCCTCCAAATCGCCGATTTCAACTTCCCTCTCGAAACCTTAGATCTATCCAATTGCGAACACCTCTCCATTAAAGACCTCGAGCCACTGCGTTTCTCGAAGCTCACCGGTTTGAAGTCGTTGAAGATGCGTTCGTGCGATTCTATCGACGATGGTGATTTGGAGTGGATTGCAAGTCTTTTCCCCAATTTGGAGGATTTGGATTTGGGCTATCTAAGCAATGTTAATGTCAATGAGCGCAGATATTGTACTCCTAGTCATGAAAATTCCCTTTCAAAGCTCAAGTATTTGAAGAGGATCAATTTTAAGTGGAGTAAGGTATCTAATGAAGCTTTCGTTTGGATCGCAAAGAATTGCCCTAATTTGGAGGAGATTATGATGATGAAGGAGTGCAAGGAAGTGACTATAGGAGGAGTTGCATCTGCATTGAAGGCGTGCAAGAATTTAAGTCCATTGAAATCTCAACGCTCGACTCATATTGTTGCCATGAAGGATGCTAATATGAGGAGGGAAAAAGTATTTGATCTTGTGCATAATCATGCGACAAGACAAGTTGCAAGTAGTCGATCTTATTAGGGCTTGTTTGTTTCTATACCCGAAATCGGGTTGGAATGAGGTATCGGGTTGGGATAGGAATCACCCATACCTTAAGTTTGAGGTGGATATGAAATCTACTGTCTCTGTTTTCAAGTGATAGATGTGATTGTTAGATGGATGTGTTTGGTCTTTGTGTTAGATGTTCATTCTTAATAATGTGAAGCTAGATCTTAAAGACTTGATTAAGTACATCTTTGTTATTTTTGGGTATTTTGAGAGCTATTGTAAATCATTTTATCTATGCAATCTGTTACATTATTAAGAGAAATACACGACAAAAGCTAAATCCAACATTTTGTCAGTCTCACCATCATCATCCATCAAACATCTGTTTTATTTTATACAACAGATTACAAGTCCAGAATTTGGAAGTCAAAACAAGATTTTATCCCCAACTCCTCCTCAAATTAAAATGAGATAATTTAGTAGAATAAAATCACAAATTTCTATCCCTGAAAAATTAAAAAACAGATCATCTATTTTTGGTCATTCAAGCTCATCAAGCTTCATCTCAAATTGCTCACCTGTTGCAAGAATTTTCACAGCCACCATTCCCTTCTGCCATTCAGAGCTTCCTAATATAATTAACCTACGAGCGTTAATCCTCGTTGCGCGCTTAAACACCCTAGATTTTTACAAAAAATGTTAGTTAGAAACTTTCAGAGCAAACATAATTACTATAAGATCAGACATACCATTTCATGGGTTTATTCTCGAGTACAAGTTCTACACTCTGGCCTTTTTCTCTTAACGCGGCTGCAACTAAAGAAGCCGGGCCCTGGAGGTCAGGGTCAAGGGAGCAGATTATGTTTTCTACTTGAACGTCGAGTTCAGGAAGAAGCTTCTTCTCTTTCAGCAGCTACAAATCAAAACAAGTTCACAAGATTATGTACTAATTCAGATATTCCACCATATTGCAATATTTGACACCTGCATATAGTAGTGAACTTACTTCTACAATTACTGCATCACCAAATCCAAAGCCACAAGCAGGTAAATCTTCACCACCAAATGTGGAAAGTAACCGGTCATACCGTCCACCTCCACATATGGCTCGAAGCTTGCCTTCTCTATCAAAGCCCTGAAAATGGCTAACAGAGATTTAAAAATTTTACCCGGCATGAGTCTCATTGTCTCGAAGCTGATTGCAAGTTGCCCACTTGTTATCATATATGAAGAGATAATAAATTACCTCGAATACAATTCCAGTGTAGTAAGCCAGGCCACGAACAACGGAGGCATCAAACTGGATCCAGTCAGAGAAACCATACTGTTCAGCAAGAGAAAAGAGTCGCTTGAGATCAGCTACAGCTTCACCTGCTGTTCCAAGCCTCTCTGCACATAATGCAACAAAAAGCATTAAAGTGATCACTTCTCATTTGTATCTTGAATTCCTGATTGCTATTTATTAATATTCCTCCGCTAATAAAAGTTTAGAGAAGTAGAATATTCAAGTCAGAAACTATCTTAACGATGAGTCGGATTTTAGATGACCAAATGGTATACAAGTGTGTTGTTTTCAGAATAGACTCTAGCTAGTTGCAAGATTCCTATTGAAACAGAGATATAAACTGACCTTCTAATTTTGTCAGTGACTTTATGGCAAGAACCTCCAACAACTGATCAATAGCTTGTTCAGACATCCCAGCAGATTTCAGTTCTCTCTGCACCTCATCCAGGGGGATCTTTTCCAGCTGTTTTGTGGTTTGAAGATGAGAAAAAGGTTATGATAAAAATAAAACAGTCCATGGAGGAAGAAGTAAATAAAAATACATGCAAAACATAACATTAATATTGTGTAAGGCTAACCCTTGACCTTTTAAGCCAAAAACATGATGCAGTAACAAACAATGCAGGATACACGTCACAAGAACTTGATCATCCACTAATCCAGATTTAATTTAATATGGCATTGACAACTAGAACTACCAAATACTAATGAGAGAAAATCATCAACCATGTGTCTAATCGTCTAGTAAAAGAGAAAAAGTATATGAGAAGAAATCTTTGAAGCTTCCTCCTTCAACAAACACTATCACTGAGCAAAACTATTCAGAGGTGACAGAACAACCTTGGTCATGCAAATGCGTTACAAAACTACAACAGAGGGCAAACATCAAGCATCTGTAATTACTCAACAGAGAAGTGATGTTTTTAAGTTGGAAGGAATCCTACAAGGCATTGCACAATAGAAAGAAACAGTTGATTGTTGCATAGAGCACAATGTAATGTAAGTGTTCGGGATTTCACATCGTCAAGTTGACCAATCATGAGCAATGAAAAGGCAGAAAACACCCACCAACCTTGTCAATGATAATGCATACTCTGCCAAATAGATCTTCTGGAACATTGTTGCACCTTAATACCTCTTGTAAAACCTGGAAGCAAAGAAATGAATTTATATTTCTTTTTTTGTCCAGGATTAAAAAAACAATAAATTTCTTATAAGGTGAAGGGAGTAAAACAGTCAGAATTGTGAAGTCACTTCACCTTTCGGCTTGAAATTTTGAACCCAACATCTGACTGTGTGATGCCTAATCTCTTGAAAAAAGTGACAATGGATGAGATGAGCTCTGCTTCAGCCTAAAACAAGAATAGAAACTCGGATTTAATGACAACAAGAAATGGAGGATAAAATGTAATAGCAAAAGCATCAGTGTCGTAACATCACATCTTAATTATGAGAATAATAAAAATGATATAAAACCGTAAAGGCAACATCAGTCCAAACGCACCGTAACCTCAGGAACACCAATGATATCCATATTCCACTGGTAGTGTTCACGACGGCGTCCCCTGGTCATTCTCTCATACCGCCAGCATTGCCCAATGGCACACCATTTCAATGGAAGAGACACGGATTTTCTGAACATAAGAAAAAAAATGAATATCAAAATTCTGTCTTCTACACCTGGCTATAATAACCATGAATAAAATATTATAGCAAATACAGATAATAAGTAGCTAAAAAATTGTAAATCAGCAAAGAGGAATATTGAATTTGAATTCAAAAACCCAGCTTTCATACGCCTATATCGTAAGTCTGCATACCCTTTCTGTATCACTAGTCTTGCCAAAGACGGAGTGAGTTCAGGCCTTAATGCTACACGACGGTTGCCTCGATCCTCAAAACAGTATAACTATAAAATGACAAAGGGAAAGACAGATAGGAGAGAAAGAAGATATTCCAATCAGCATTGCGAATTTACCAGAAGAAGATGAAAGACAAGATTTCAATATCTGCGTTTCTCACTTCATATTTTACAATCCAAGTCTAAACTTTGTCAGATAATCATATGTTACTAGTTGCATGCTCAAATTATCCTTTTCTTATTTTTGAGAATGTCAAAACAGCTCCTCAACCTTTTTAAAACTACTCAAGCCATGATAAAATGGCCTTTTCCAAGAGCTCATCTGTTCCCTAAAACGTAATATACCATATTCACCTCTAACCTCCTGTACAGCATTTTTCCCTTGATTTGGTACTTAATAGCTTCAAATCACTATCAATTTCACCTTTCTATGAATTTCATAGTGACCTACCAGATTATCCGACATTGCAGAATGCACATTAAAATTAATTACACTATATAAACAAGATTATGATCTCATAGAGTATCCTTTCTCCTCCAAACCAAGCTTAAAGTTGAATGATTTCGCGATGAGAGTGATGTATAGTGCAAATTGAATCCTAAGTGCAATTCTATTCTTCAAAACACCGTGCATTTACAAATGAAGAGGATCAAGTCAAAAACAACGTACCTGATCTCTGATTTCTTCACCAGCTTCTCTAATAAGCAACGCCTCCGATTCAAGCACAGGGAAATCAACCTCTTCGAAACCGAACAATTTCGAGACCTAAACAAATTTAAACAAAAACCGAAATTAGCAAGCGAGCAGCGACGATTGCAACAAGTAATTCAAAACTCCACAAAAAAAGGAAATATACCTCTCTGAAATTCTGAAACAGCCAAGTCCTTAACCGCATTTCCTCCGGGGGGAAATCTCTGGTCCCCTTCGGCGGATTGACATCAATCTTCTCCACGCTAATCGGCGGAGCCGAGCGGCTACCGGACCGTCCGGAGCCGGAATTAACGACGGCATTGAGGGAAGTGGAATCGGTTTCCGATAGGGAGGGAGATGAGGAAGGCAGAGAAGAGAAGAATCGTGTGGTGGTGGAAGAGCAGGATGTTGTGGAGAAGCAAGCAGATCTCTGATTGATAGGAGAAAGAAGAGAGGAGAAGAAGAAGACGTGAGAAGTTAGGGACTTGGATTTTGAGGTTTTGAGGTAGAAATTGAGTTGTCGATGGAGGATAAGGCGGGAAGGGCTAGCTATGGCAGCCATGGCTGCTGGCGTAAGTTAGCTCTCTTGGGATTGGAAGACAAAGGAAGAGGGGGAAGATTAAAAAAAAAAGTGAGCTTTACTCGCTCGGATTTAGGTTTGGGCCAAATTATATGGGCCGTTAGATACACAGGTCTACATGGGCCTAAGTTTGGAGCTCAGCCCACTACCAAATACTACAACGTAATATAAGTATTTTGCTATAATTTTTCTAATATATCTTTAAACATTGAAATGAAGAAAAAAATTATCATAAGATTTATTTAGGGCTACCTATTCGTATATAGGATTTATTAATTGAAATAGTTTAATCAACTTTATATTTGTAAGAAACTTTACAATTTAGAACATGTGCGAAGCACTTTTTATGGTAAATAGTGACAAGTTATGTTATCATTTAGTAGCAAGAGCATTCACTATTTGATCCCCACTTATATCACAACTTTTTTTTTTTTGCGAGAAACCAATTTTTGGTGGTAAATTTGGAGTAAGTGAACTAGCCAGTAAAACGCACATATCAAGTAAAGCGGCTTGTATCAACCAGCTCGACCTGGTACAGCTGTACAGGGAGAATGGTAACACTTGATTTGTTATTATCTCTATGTTTGAAGTTTCTTATTCGGTCAAGAAGATATAAGGTTTGCGAGTTTATGTATAATTTTATTGAGATCTATTGGTTTGTGGTAAGCGCAACTCTAGATACTTGAAAGAGTACTATTGATGTTGGTTTGTCCTTTGAAATGGCATGTGAATTCTCATCTAGTTTGGGTTAACATATGTCGGCTCAACTTCTGACCCTGATGATTTTCGGTCTCAACATAGTTGGTCATCTGATAAGCAAAAACTTGCACCTAGTTAGAATATTGAAGTTGAATATAGGGTCATTGCTTTTATTGCCAATTCGGTATTTCATCTAGGCTCTAAATATATTAAAATTGAATATCATTTTGTAAGTTAAGGCAAGTGATCTTGTGACATGGTTTGACAAGTTAGATCCCTAGCCAAAATATCGATGTGTTTATTAAGGTTGTTGGCTCTGCTCGTTTTTTAAATTTTCGGTACAAGTGTTTTGTTCATACTCGACCATGAGCATGAAGGGGTTGTTAAAGTATTGTTCTATATTGTTGTTTGTTGTCTTATTTTTCGAAAATTTTATTTTACCCTTATCCTCTTCCCTAAGTGTGGAGAGTTTGTTCTTGAATTTATTTTTCAATAAATAGTTATTGTATAAATACATCATCAATAGAATGGTAGGATTATTCTCTCCCACAAACACGTAAAATTTCATACAGATTAAAAGAAAACGATGTATATATTTTTATAAGGCATTCTTTAACGAAATTATTTTCGGACATCTAGTAAAGCGGTTAAAACTTCAGATCGGCTAGTAACATGTGATCTTCATTTCGACTTTATTGCCCTTTGATTAAAATGAAAATACATTCACAAAATTATTTTTAAAGTGCATTTTAAATTATGCACAATCTCAACCTTAAATGATTATGTAGATTCGTGTGAGACAAATAAATCATTAGAAATGATACAAGCACAATGGCAGCTTATAAAACGACAAGGACATAGACTACATCATACAACAATCAAATTCCAAGGATAAGATCTTGTGAAACATGTGTCTAAAGATCAAGGATAGTACTAGAAAGATGGTTCATTTTGATATCTCAACCCTTTACCTTCACGCAAATTGTTTCTCATTTTAATATGTTTGTCATTATATAATGCGACCAAAATATAGCAAATTTTTATTAAAAAAATTAATACATTTGTTGAAGTATAACTTGAACTTATTGACTTGGAAAAACTAAGCTTATAATTGAACGATTTTTCTTTTATGAGACTAGTCATTGTTTTAAGGCCTAGGGTTGTAATCAAATCATGTTGAGTTAAGTTTTAAATTGCTCAAGCTCGACTGAGTTGTAAATAGGCGAGCTTGTGTTTAATTCGAGCTTAAAATTTTGTTTGAATTTGGTTCATTTTAATTTTCATTGAGTTCGAGCTTATCATGCGAGTCTCTCATTTAGTTTCTTCGTGAGACAAACTTGCGAACAACTCGTTTACATAATCATCTATACAAGAAAATCCAACTAAAGATTAAACTATGTTGTTTGAGAGAGATCACCAAAATTATATGTAGTTTGACTTAATCTATATGGTATAAATAATATATGATGGAGCTTTATTCATGAACGTATAATCTAGGATCTTTGATCATATAATCGAACTTGCTCATGAGCATATAATCGAACTTGCTCATAAACAAATAAACTGATTTTCTTTTGCTCAAGCTCGGTTTATTAATCTTTCAAGACTTAAAATTGTAATGTTCAACTTATTTATAAATCAAGTCAAACACGAATACAAACACGCCTTAATCAAGTAGAATAATAAGTTACTCGCGAACAATTCTTTTCATTTATAACCCTATCGAGGAGGCTTTATATTTTATAAACTCAAGCGTGTTTATGTAATTAACAATTAATCTATCATATTAGTTCGAAATTGCTTATTGCAAGGCATTTGAAACATGCATACACTAGATGTGGTTATCACAAGAAAAGAAATAAAGGCATCATTTTCCTTTTTTCTTATCAAGTGACGTATAATAGAAATTATAGAGGTCCACTTTCCATTGTTCAAGCTAGCTCCATCATTGAGAAAGGACAAATTAGCCTCAATCATGCATTTCCCCACTATTGTGAATTGTCACACTTCATGTATATTTAAATAGAATTCCCTTACTATACACATTATACACAATAACCTCAGCATGAGCTAATTTTTATTTGTGATCAATAGTTTTTATTGTAATTTGAAAGTTGTTTTTTATTAGGTAAAAGTTCAAAGTATCAAGCTATTTTCATAAATGTGAGAGACACTCGATAACCGGATAAATTAACATGAAAACACCGAAACACAATACAAGAAATAGTAAATAAACGACCTAAAAATAATGTAGGCACAACTGCGGGTTAGGATCGGAATTTCTAAAACAAGCATATAGTTAATTTGTAAGTGTTTTTTTTAAGAGGTAAAGAATTCAGTAACCAAATAGGCCTGGTAAACTGAGTGGCCGCATGAGAAGACAGCCGAGACCTGCAAGGAAAAGACAGGACCAAACAACAACCAAAACAATCGAGTAAAGAGTACAAACAACTAAAGTCGAAAGACAGAAAAGCACGATTAGGTTCAGGGACGATCTAAGACCAAAGCGTCGAACTTGAGTTTGTAATTAAGTTGCTTGAATGGTGGATAAGCATGAATTTATTAGTTTTTTTTCGAGTTCAAGGTCAGAAACCCATAATTTTCCCTTGTGTATTTGAATAGAAAACTAATTTTTGTTCGGGATTGGTACCATTCTTAGTTATTAGCTTCGTTTATCATATATAGCCAATTTTTCGGGAAAAATCAACACAATATTACATATCTTTTTTTTATATCTTGGGCACTATTTATAAAAGTCGAAACAGAAATCTTATTGTACTATTTGAGATTCTTGTTGTTTGACTAAATACCTGAAGACAAAATATATTACGTATCTGTTGTATACTTGTTTTGTTATATGATCGACATACTAATCAATTGATCTATATATTCTCGATTGGTCCAATCGAGGTCAATTGTGTAAAAGTCAATTGCCTAAAGGAAAAAATTATGTATGTGACTTGAATTTGTTTCGTGGAAGAGTGGTAAACTATACTTTTCTTTTCGGCCAAGTTTGGGCCACGAGGAAAAAAATGTAACGGTTGTTTCACATTTGTGCTACACAAATGATTGGAATTTTTTGTGTCCATTATTTCCACTTATTGAAACATTCTTAGAAATAGAAAGAAGAAGAACCATTTTATTTGGACTTTAATAACTTAGTTTTCATTTTTGATGTAACCATAAACAAATAAAGTAATATATAAGAAATGTTATAGGTATTTTGTTAAAAATGGTTTATTAGAACTACAAATCATCATTAAATAAATTAATTAAATTTGTTTAATGTTTTAAATATTGATAATTAATTAAGTGTAGGAGGACAAATAGGGTCTATTTTGTAATACAACTTGATATATTAATTCGGCGATTCAAATAGAACCTAAATATGAACTAAGATTTGAAACTTAACAAGACAATGTTTTTTGAAAAAAAATCCACTAGATTGCTAAAAATAATGGATTTAGTCTCAACAAACAAAAATATTATTTTCCGCCAAGTGTAACAATGGTCTTAATTGTTTTTTATGGAGTTTGTTAAAAAATCTATGAGTAAAATTTTAAAACCCTGTAGAAAACTAATAAACCCATTAAAAAAAATTAAAAAAAAAAGTTAATATAAAAAGAGAGAAAGTCAATCTCAATCATAACGGTTAAAATTTTCTAAACTCTATTCATTGAGTTTTTTCCCGACCCCACTGAAACTAAATCCGTGTAACAAGTATTAATCAATCAAGTGCTCAAACAATTGCCTATGTTTTGGACTTCATTTCTTTTTTCTTTTTTTTTTCCAAAGTGTATTTTCATTGTCTTTTTAAATTTCGTCGCTACCTTGTCTTCAATATTGCATTTTTTTTACACGAGTAAAGTAAATGATCATATAATATAAAGATCGATCATCAATGCCATTTAGGAGTCTTAACTTTAACAAACGTGATGGTAGAGTTTAATTTGTCTACGAAAAGTCATATATAGTACGAACGTGGTGATAAGATTGATCCCAAGTTCAAGTCTTTAACTATCTTATAATTGATTTGGATAATAATCATAATATCATACAGGTTCGTTTTTACATATAAGGTCAATGTTAGTTAAACTTATAATTAACGGATTTAACATACAAGGTCAATGAGGTTTTGGATTGAAACTTCATTGACCTTGTATGTTAAGTCCGTTATATACATGACTTCGATCTAACTTATCAACCCAATAGACTTTATCACGATATAATAGTTAGGATTATCACCACATACTATCTAGATTAGTAAGGTTTGATAATAATTAGTCCAGAATTAAATCTTGCTGAGAGGATGGATTCCCTATCAATAAGATAATTTTTTTGGTATACATCACTGATTTCATCAGCATCCATTAATTATTGTCGTAATGATGTGAATGGATGGATGTTTCCTTGCCAAGGTTGGACTTGGGGAGGCAAACATTTCCCATTAATATTTTCATATTAATTGTCAAATTAAAAATAAAAATGTTCATGAAAATGAAAGTAAACTATGTTGGCTTAAAGTTTTGTATTAAGTAGGTTGGGAAATTCTAATGAGTGGTAATGAGTTATGAGAAAAATATATATCTTGGCTTAGTGTTTTTTGCATTATATATGTTCTGGGGTTGGGACTTGAAGTTTCTAATAACATACAATCTATTTGTTTGAAAATATTTTTTATTTTAATCTGATTTTTTATTTAATAATACTTATTATTTGACATTTATCATATATATATATATATATATATATTTTGAAATATTAATTAAAAATTGTATAAATATATAATATAAAATGAAAAAATCTTCACAAAATCATAAATATTTAAGTATAAATCATATAACTTCTTAATTAATTTTAGAGATAAATTTTAAAACATCTTCTTAATTTGTGGTATTGTTGCGCAAGTAGTTAGTAGTCTAACCGAGAGAGGACAGTGGTGAGTTGCAACTTACGTACAAGCATATGTATATGCTAATCTTGATCAAAAAAAAAAAATATGTATATGCTAATTTATAATGAAATATTGTTATTGGAAAGGACAAAATAAAATTATTGATTTTTAATTGTTTAATTCATGATTATCCACTTTAAATATATTATTATTGAGGGATTTGGAATTTTGGATATATACGGAAGACACATGACACCATTGTCCTCTTCTATGGTTAGCAATTTACGCAAACTATTACAATAAACTAGTAATGTTTTTTTTTTAATTCCGAAAACTGATAATAATTTTAAAATTAGTTTTTTAACATATATTTTTTTGGAAATTTAAGAGGTGGTTCAACCATAAACACATATTTTGGTCTTGCACACTTTTTGTCTTTTTGATCCACACACTATTTTTGCCCCTAAGTATATAAATTTAATATAGTTTTGACGGCATAAATATTTTAAATTTCTAAGTCACGAATCCAAACAAAAACCGCACGCCTAATCTAATTTTAAATGATTTATTAATTTTATAAACAAAACATTCTTCTCGACTTCAATTATACGACAAAAAAAGACACAATAGTAATAATCTCTTAATAGGACAAATGTTTGGTCAAATTGGGAGGTCATCCTAATTATTTTCCAGAATTTAGAGTATACTGTATTTGGTTTTGGTTTTAATTTGGAAATGCATTGGAAAGAAGTAAGAATAAAATCAAAAATTAAAATGAGTCATTCTTTGGGTTTAAAGTTTGATATATATGCTCGTTGTATGGAGAAAATTAATGTTTTACTTTACATAAAAAAATATATTGTTGGAATTATCGTTATATTTTTTCAGATTAAGTACTTTGTCAAATAAAAATTATCCGAACGAAATAAGAAATTAAATTTTGATATGCTGAATTTATTTTAATATGTTAAATTTTATCTTAATAAATAGATTGAAGAGCAAACCTTCTCATCAGAATCGAATCCTAATACGATGATACCACCTTTGTAGACATTATCTTAAACATAATTATAAACTTTGTTGGTTAAAAAAAAAATTCAATAGTAACGAATAAAAAATATACTGCATATACCATTCGTGCACGCCGACGGCACGTGTGACGTCAAACGCCGTCGTTTCTCCACACATATAAAAATAAATAAAAGAATAACATATGGCCCGGCCCAATAAGACAAACGGCAAATGCGGCCCGGTAACATTTGTCCCATTCATACATTTTTTTATTCGAAATTCCTTTTCTTACATTATTATAAGATACTACATAAAATACACATTCTATGGTAATAAAGCATATTTAATTGCACCACAAAAAACAAAATTGTTTATACGATTGAATGGAACGTTTTGCTAACCCGATCAGATATTGCTAAACACTAGTTTTATCTGTCGTACCATGTACGACTACGATTCGATATTTTATAGACATTATAAATAAGATATTAATAAATATAAATATAATATAAATTTTAATATAAGTAATTTATTGCTTGCAAAATGTATAATTTTTTTTATCAAATATTATATTCTTCACATTTTATTACTTTTTATTTACGTAAATTTAGGACTTATAAAATATTTTAATACATCTATTAAATATTTTATTATCTATTTAACCAGACAAATCGCTCCACCAACTAAGAACGGCCATGCACCACCACCCATAGAATCAAGAAAGAGCTCTCAGTAAGAAAGAGCTCTCAGTAAGAAAGAGCTCTCAGTGCTCCTCTAGAGTGAGAAACTCTCTCCTCTCTCTAGAAACCACTCGGCCTTCCCTCTCCCATCCACCACCGGTTCCAAGCTCCGGCGAGGGCACACCTCACGTGGCCCTCGTCCCCGAGCACTCGGCGGCATCCTCACGAGCCGCCGTCGTGCCGGAGCAACCGGTGGCCCTTGGGTTGGACCGGATTCACACACCACCACCACAACTCTCTCGTTTTCCCTCTTTTCCCCTAGTTCCCTCCACTTCACCACCGCCGGTTTGAGCCACCACTAGCTCCGCCGGCCTTGGCCGCACCTCCCTTGGCCTCCTTGGCCATGGGGAAGAAGAAAAAGGACCCTCTCCCACCTAGCAAAGAGGAGAGAAAGAAGATGAAGGGAAAAGATCCCATGGAAGTTCCATGTGAAGAAGCTCAAGGTGGGGAATCTCCCATGGCTTTGACAAATGAAGAGGCACAAGATATCAATTTCATGGTGAGCACCATCACCTCCCTTGCCGATTTGGGTCAAGTCATGGACATGGTGACGGAGTATGAGGAGGAGTATGAAATTTGGAAGGAAACCATGGAGCTTGGCGAGGAGGAAGATGAATCTAGAAAGGAGGAGATGGAATCGGCCCACCTTTGCAACTTGGAAATGCTCAAAGCTCTTGACATCAAGGAGAAAGAGCTCATAGCCAAAGAAGTTGTAAGAAACAAAAAGTTATGGCAAGATGAGGAAGATGAGGTTGAAGACTATGAAATGGCGTTCCATAATGGGAACGTGTTGTCCGAGGAAGAGGGTGGTGAGTTTGATGATTACTTTGAGCTCCAACCGGCAAAAGTTTCATCCATTAACTCTCTCCTCAAAAGAGGGTTCTTGAATGAGCATGGCAAGAAAGAAAGCAAGAAATTGGGTGAAAAACACTACGCCGGCGACTCTACCACCACATCGCCGCCGCCGGAGAAGACACCACCACCGCCTGCACCACCAAGCTTGGAGTCGGCCTTGGAAGTCAAGCAAGACAAGGTTAGGGGTGGTCCCAAAACAAATTCACATGTCTTGCCTAAGGAGAAAGATGCTTTGGAAGAGGAGATTGGAGGCAAACCAAAAATGGCAAAGTCAAAAGAGCCCCTTTTGAACATGGAAGAGCTTGTCCACACCAAATCGGGTAATGTCCCTCCTCTCTCTTCACATGTGATTTCTTGTCCTATTTCTCCTACTTTTCCTACTTTTGACCATCCTAGCCAAGAGACAAACAATGACCCATCCTTATCAAACTTGTCTTCCAACAAAGAGTTGGTCCCCACCAAAGCCACATCACCCCACAAACAAACCCTAATATCCACCTATTTTCCACCTCATCAAAAGGAAGATTCGGCCCCACCTTTGCCACATAATCAAGACACCTCACTTTTAACCCCACAAGTTCAAATCCTACCTAACTTGCCCCAAACCGCCAAAAACCTCATGATCATCCCACCCCCACCCACAAATGGCGCGCCCCAACCCAAACCCGGACCTAGCGCCCAACCGAGCACCCCGGCACATGCCCCGGCGCGCCATCCACCAACCTTGAACCCCCGGCGCGCCGATACCCATTCCACGAACCTCAATAGGCGCCTGGTTGCGCCAAACCCGAACCCCACCCATGCCGAGGATTCGCGCGGTGCACCTAGCGCCCGCAAGTCCTATGCGGCGGCCCTAGGCACACGCGGCCCCGAAAGGGCGCGCCCCGACCACCTTGGCCCGAAAAAACATTTCATGAATGCCGGACTTGGGTCTAAACTCACCTACACCCCCCCGACCTCTAACCGTGTGGCAATCAAATGCTCCGAGGGGCTCCCAAAACAAGTTGTTTGGGGTTGGACACTCATAGGCCAATTTGTGGGGCGCCACCCGGGCCACTTTCTCATAAATGAAATGATCAAGTCTTGGGGTATGAAGGCCAAGTATAGAGAAGAGGAAGGTTGGTTTTTGTTCAAATTTGGATCCGAAGAAGAAATGGACAAGGTTCTACAAGGGGGGCCCTACTTTATACATGGCAAGCCCTTCCTCCTAAAACATGTGCCCGATAAGTTTTGCTTCAATAGGAAGGATGCGGCCACCATCCCTTTGTGGGTGCGCTTCTATGGTGTTGCTCAAGAATATTGGACCCCCGACATCCTAGGCCGAATTGCTTCTCAAATGGGCAAACCTCTATACCTAGACCCGGTCACAAATGATAGGAAAAGGGGTGTGTATGCCCAAGTGCTAGTGGAGATGAATTTTGCACATGATATCCCAAAGGAAATAGGCCTAGACTTTGATGATGGGATCTCCTTAGAGTGCCAAGTGTTGATTGAGAATGAGCCACTCTATTGCAAGACATGTTGTGCCTTTGGTCATAACAATGAAAGGTGTACTTTCAAGGAAAAAAATGAGACCGTAGGAACGAGGGCCAAGAAAACCTCAACTTCGACACCTAAGGAGAACAAAGGCAAGGAAGGGCCGAGAGATGGGGGAGCTCATGGAGGGTTGCAACTTGTGCCATCACAAGTGATCTTGGCACCAAACAAAACCGTGCCCTCACAAGTGATGGTGACACCAAGGAAAAACCAACAAACAAGCAACCATGGTACCAAAGATGTTGAAGTGATTCAAGGAAACCCGGGAAGCTCGGAGGGTGAATTCTCAAGCTCGCAAGAGAGTGAAAGCGAAGAAGAAAGTGAGGCCACGTCCAAGGACTCGGTCACCAAGGGAGAGGAAGATCCTCAAGATGCAAACCAATGGACAACTGTCACAAGGAAGAGAACACCGCCGAAGATAGGGCCGATCCTTGGCCTAAGGGCTCGGAACAAATGGGCTGCCCTACCGCCCGGGAGGACCACAAGGCGCGCCGCTAAGGCCGCAAACCAGCCCCCGTAGATGTTTGGCAAACTTGTGGCCTAGGATCGATGTTAGACATGTGTGATGTATGATCGATGTTGTTCATGTTCGTAGGATTGGATGTTAGTTTTAATCTTGTTTTGAACTTGGTATTTTTGACTACTCGGGACATAGTATGGGAGGCCTACGCGCCTTCCCATGTATGACTCAAGTAGGACTCGCTTGTAAAGCCCATGTGGCTCATATTTTAATTATCTACTCCGAATTTACCGCTCCTCCCCATTGGGGGGGACAAGCAAAAAAAAAAAAAAAGAAAAAAGAAAGAGCTCTCAGTAAGAAAGAGCTCTCAGTGTGTCTAGAGTGAGAAACTCTCTCCTCTCTCTAGAAACCACTCGGCCTTCCCTCTCCCATCCACCACCGGTTCCAAGCTCCGGCGAGGGCACACCTCACGTGGCCCTCGTCCCCGAGCACTCGGCGGCATCCTCACGAGCCGCCGCCGTGCCGGAGCAACCGGTGGCCCTTGGGTTGGACCGAATTTGCGCACCACCATCACCAAACTCTCGTTTTCCCCTCTTTCCTCTTGTTCCTCCGCCTTCACCACCGCCGGTTTGAGGCGCCACTAGCCCCGCCGGCCAAAGGCCGCACATCCCTTGGCCTCCTTGGCCATGGGGAAGAAGAAAAAGGAAGATCCTCCACCTAGCAAGGAGGAAATGAAGAAGATGAAAGGGAAATCTCCCATGGAGTTTTCGAGTGAAGATTTGCAAGGCATGGAAATCCTAGTGAGCAACATCATCACACTAGGCGACTTAGGAGAGTTGATGGATATGGTGGGTGAAAGTGAAGAAGCTTATGAAGATTGGAAGGAAGCCATGGCTAATGGCAAGGTTGAAGATGCATCCTTGAAGAAGGAAATGGAGAACAACCACCAAAGCAACATGAAATTGCTCACCCTTATTCGAAGCAAGGAGAAAGAGCTAGTGGCCAAGGAAATCGAATTGGCGAAGGAGATGAATGCTACCACCATGGATGAAATTGAGAAGCAAAATCAAGCTTGGGAGAAAATGATGTCATTTCATCCAAATGATGAACAAGCTTACTTGGAGCATGTGAGAAGTTGTGAGAAATCTTTGGAGGAATCCTTGAACAACAAAGGAAGTGAGGATGATCTTGAACATGAGGAAGTTGTGTCTCACACAAGATGGATTTTGTCCGATGAAGAGGATGAGTTTGATGATTATTTTGAGCTCCAACCGGCGAGAGATGTGCTACCGGCTACATCCATCAATTCCCTCTTTAAAAAAGGATTCTTGAATGATCTTGCCAAGAAGGGAAGCAAGGAGGAAGCTAGGAAAAAAGAGGGCAAAAAATTGAGCAAAAAACAAGTGGTCGGCGCCACCACCACCGCGCCACCACCACCGGAAAAGGGCGCGCTGCTGCCGGAGCCTCCAACCTTGGAGTCGGCCATGGTAAACAAGGAGGGAGACAAGGTTGAAGGTGGTCCCAACACAAAGTCACATGTCTTGCCAAGTACAAAAGATGCTTTGGAAGAAGATGTTGGAAGCACTCCAAATAAGGTAAAGTCAAATACCTCTTTTTTACCTTGTCATACTCTTGTACACTCTACTTTGGGTAATTTGACTCAAGAAGAGTCACATGACTTGCAAGAACCCCTTGTAGCCGCCACCTCCCCTTCTCCTTCCAAGCAAACCCTAATCTCATCTTTTTTCCATCCAAAGCCACATAAAAGCTTAGGCCCACAAAAAAATCCCAACAAAGATGTGGTCCCCTCCTTGCCACCTCCACCATGTCCCCACAAGTTCAAATTTTGGAGGCAAATGTTCAAACATTGCCTTCTACTTCCAAAAATCCCTTGATCACCCAACCAACCAACAAAAAAGATGCACCCACCAAAAGCCCCATGATCACCCCATCTCCACCCACTAGCGGCGCGCCTCAACCCACCCCCGGGCCTACCGCTCAGCCGATCCACCCGACATCGGCCTTGGCGCGGCCTCCACCAAACCCGAACCCTCGGCGTGCCGATCCCCATGACATGAACCTCAAATGGCGCCCGGTTGCGCCAAACCAAAACCACACCCATGCCGAGAACCCGCCTCCCACCACCCAACCAAGCGCGCCCATTGGACCCGGGGAAAAATCCTATGCGGCCGCCCTTGCCAACCTAGGCGCGCTGAATGCCCATGCCAATCCAATCGGCCCTAGGCCACACCCATCAAACCAAAAATCCAAGACCCATTTTATGAATGCCGGTTTGGGAGCAAAATTGACCTACACACCACCCACCTCAAATAGAGTAGCCATAAAATGCTCCGAGGCCTTGCCACGTGAAGTAGTGTGGGGATGGACACTCATTGGCCAATACGTGGGTCGACACCCGGGCCACTTCCTTATAAATGAAATGATCAAGTCATGGGGAGTGAAAGCCAAGTACCGGGAAGAAGAGGGATGGTTTGCATTCAAGTTTGGATCCGAGGAAGAAATGGATAAAGTTCTACAAGGTGGTCCCTATTTCATACACGGAAAGCCCTTCCTCCTTAAGCATGTCCCCGACAAGTTTTGTTTTAATAGGAAGGATGTGGCCACGATCCCCCTATGGGTTCGGTTCTATGGCCTTGCCCAAGAATTTTGGACACCTCCAATACTTGGCCGAATTGCTTCTCAAATGGGAAAGCTTCTCTACTTAGACCCGGTTACAAATGAAAGAAAAAGGGGAGTATATGCACGAGTGCTAGTAGAGATCAACTTTGCTCAAGATATCTCAAGAGAGATTGGCCTTGATTTCGATGATGGTATCTCTCTCGAGTGCCAATGTTTGATAGAAAATGAGCCACATTATTGCAAGAAATGTTGTGCATTTGGACATGATCAAGAGGGATGCACATTCAAGGACAAAAAAGAGGGGGTAGGAATCAAGGCTAGGAGAACCCCGAATTCACAACCAAGGATGGACAAGAAGGTGGGAGAACCAAGTGGCAAAGATAAAACCGTGGCCACCCCGAAAGGCACCAAAACGAACACGCTTGTGCCAACACAAGTCATCTTGGCACCAAGCATGGAGAAAGCCAAAGATAGAAGGGAAGAGAAAATAGTGGAAGAGCACCAAAGCCACTCGACAAGTGACAACTCCTCCATGCAAGGAAGCTCTAGCACGGGCACCGACTCGAGTGATGAGCAACAACACGAGGTGGAGCATGGGAACAAGAGAATTGAGGATGAAGGGAGCAATGAGGAAGAGGAAGAACCTCATAATGGTCAAGAATGGACGATGGTGACAAGGAAAAACAAGTCCCCAACGAAGAGGGTGCCGATCCTTGGCCTTCGAGCACGGAACAAATGGGCCGCCCTACCGCCCGGGAGGACCACAAGGCGCGCCGCTAGGGCCGCAAATCAGCCCCCCTAGATTTGAACCCATGATTGTGCTAGGATGATGTTAGATTGTGGTGATGTATGTTCTAATTTTCCCAATGTTTGTAGGTTGATGTTTTAATTTCGAACTTGGTTTGTCATGTACGTTTTGACTATTCGGGACATAGTATGGGTGGCATACGTGCCCTTCCATGTATGCCCGGATAGGACACGCTTTTACTAGCCCTTGCGGCTCATATTCTATTTATCTACTCCGAATTTACCGCTCCTCCCCCTATTTGGGTGCAAGCAAAAAAAAAAGAAAGAGCTCTCAGTGTCTCAGTAGTGCGCGCCCCTAGAGAGAGAAGCTCTCCCCTCTCTCTACTTTCCATCCCATCGGCGTTTCCTTACATTTCCCCGCCGGCCATTAGGCTCCGGCAAGGGACCTCCTCTCGAGGCCCTTGCACCACGCCCACGGTGGTATCCTCTCGAACCACCGCCGGGCTGGAGTAAAACCTGTGGAAAAGGACGCCGGAAAACCTCAAAGTCGCCGGAAAGTCGCACCTTTTGCTTTGCCTCTTCCCCCTTTCCCCATTCTCTTCACTCGCGCCCTCACCTCATCGCCTCTCAGCACCAACCACCCCTTTGTTCTCGGTTTTCAAGCTCACCGGAGAAAGACCCTCTTTGGCCAAATTCGGCCATGGGGAAAAAAGGTTCAAATGCTCCCATGAAATCCAAAGAGGATGCAACATCAAGCAAGCAACATGAAGTGAAAGTCCTAAAGATGAAAGAAGGGAAAAATGCAAGTGGCGTAGAGCTTGCCAAGAAAAAAGAAAAAGATGCTCCAAGTCTCAAAACCACCATGGAAATGCAAGAGAGCATGCTAGAGATGGAGAAAGATGATGATTTGGAAGCTTCAAATGACAAAGATGAAGGGAATGAGCTAGAAATGGTGACCAATGGAAGAAATGAGCTCTCCGACGAGGACGAGGAGATATCGGCGCTCAACTTGGCACCAAACCCACCGGCGCCGGCGCCGGCACCGGAAAGGACAGTCGGCGGCGTCCTAGGGATTAACATGGCGGCGCAAGACAAGTTTGCCCAAAACCCTAGCTTGCTCTCCAAGGAGGAGCTACCAAACAAAAAGTCACATGGGATTGTCTCCAAAAATGAGGTGGGGACCAATTTTGGAAGAATACTCAAAAGGGTAAACTCTACCCCCTCCTTGTCATCTTGCCATACCCTTGTCTCCCCCTTTTTTGGCAAAAACTCTCAAATTGTCCCATGTGATCCACCAACCTCCATTGCAGCCGCCACCCACACCATTCTTGCCTTAAACAACACCCCCTCACCCACCAACCCACTCAACAACAAGGCCCCACCCCCCATTTTAAAAAATCAAACAAACTCCCTCCAAAAAATCCCAACGGTCTCCCACCGAGGCGCGCCTTCGCCCGCCGCAATCACCGAGTCGAGAACCCTTGCCAAGCGCGCGCCCTTGCCCCCGCCACCACGATCCAACGCCAACCTTGCCCAGGCGCCCCCCAAGGCCAACCTCGCGAACCACCGAAACCCGCACCTCCCCCGGGCCACATTGGCACGAGCCGATCCGCGCCCCAATCCTATGCTCAAGTAGCGGCGCGCCAAGGCGCGACTCCTCACCCCGGTTTTAACCAAAAGAAAAATTTCATGAACTCGGGGCTAGGTGGAAAACTAGAATTCATCCCACCCACTACCTCTCGTGCCAAGATCAAAATTGCCGATGCTATGCCCAAACAACAAGTGTGGGGTTGGTCTCTACTTGGCCAATATGTTGGTTTTTACCCTGGGAACTTCTTGATCAACGAAATGAGGAAACAATGGGGTGTGAGATCAAGATTTAGAGAGGAAGAAGGTTGGATGATCTTTAACTTTGATAGTGAGGAAGATTATGACAAGGTCCTCCAAGGGGGATCGTATTTCATACATGGCAAGCCTCTCATACTCAAGCACATCCCGGACAAGTTCGCTTTCAATAGAAAAGATATAGCCACCATCCCATTGTGGGTGCGCTTGTATGGACTAGCCAAGGATTTTTGGACCACACCGGTGCTTAGCCTCGTAGCTTCCTATGTTGGAAAACCATTATACATGGACCCGGTGACCTACGAAGGCAAGAGAGGATCCTATGCGCGCGTCCTCACGGAGATCAACTTTGCCTCGCCGATTGTGAGAGAGGTAGGTATAGACTTTGATGATGGCATTTCCCTTGATTGTGCTTGCTTAATTGAGAATGAGCCATTATATTGTGATGTTTGTTGCTCGTTTGGACATGAGAACAAGAGATGCACTTTCAATGAAAAGAAAGATGCGGTAGGAGTTTTGGCTAGGCGATCCACCAAGGGCTCAAAGAGCATTGCTCGGAGAGTGGAAGAACCGGTCGGGGATGGCGGTGCCTTGGGGACCCTAGTCGACAAGAGTGCCCCATCGAATGACTCTACCGGGAAGGGCCCAATCTCCCCTAGAACCGAAACCATAACGGATACCGACGCACCGAAGGGGAAATCAACCTCGGAGAGTAAGGGAAAAAATGGGAAACACAATGAGTGGGAAACACAAACACAATATCCAAAACAAAAAGGGGGGAATCAAAAGGTGAGTGACAAAGGAAAGAACAAAGTGAGAAAGGGAGGTCAAACACAATCACCAAATGTGAGAACCTCGAGTGTACACTCTACATCCGAGAGTGAGAGTGAGAGTGAAGCAAGTTCAAGTGAGGCCGAAAGTGAGAGTGAGATCGAGGTTGAACCTTCCCCCGGAGTTGCTTCGCTTGAGGTGATGGCGGACGGTGTGGAGGAGGATGGCGAAGCCTCGGACAACTTAGCCGAGGGTAGAAGAGATGGGGGCTCGAAGGAGGATGAAGAATTTGTGGTGGCTAAGTCCAAATCGGCGCAAAAGAGGGCCCGAAAAAAGGCTCGCAAGGCCGAAACTGAGAGCATCTTGGCACTCCAAGCCTCACCAAAATTTCCTAGGCCACTCCAACCGATAAGAACAAGAAGCTCGGTGCGCAACGAGCAAGGGAAGGGGGGCGTAGTTTCCCTATGATAGTCCTCTCATGGAACATAAAGGGGCTTTGCCATCCCCGGAAACAAATTGGCCTAAAGGAGACAATACAAGAAGTGCAAGCTAAGGTATGTGGCATTTATGAAACTAAGTGTCATGGTTATGATATGAATTTTGTAATCAATCGTGTGGCCCCGGGTTGGAGCCACACGACCAATTTTCATTTGGATGATCGTGCCCGTATTTTGGTTCTTTGGGACCCGGCACATGTTGATGTTGAGATTCTTTCTAGCTCCGTACAACATATCGGATGTAAAATCACTTGTAAAACATCCGGTTTGGTGTACGGGGCATGCTTCACTTATGGTTTGCATAACATTGTTGCTAGGAGATCTATTTGGCTCTTTGTGGAGGAGCTCTTGGAATCCTACGACTTGCCATGGATGATCTTGGGGGACTTTAATATGGTGATGAGTGAGGAAGAAAGATGCAATGGCAAGCGTGTGACTATGTATGAGAGCCGAGACATGGTGGAGGCGTGTCGAAGGCTTGCTTTGATGGATACACCATACACGAGCAACAACATCTTCACATGGACAAACCAAACCGTGTGGAGCAAACTCGATCGTGTTTTGGTAAACCATTCTTGGAACAATTGTGAATTCAATTTGAGTACTAACTACCCCGACAAGTGGCACCTCTCGGACCACAAGCCGGGGGTTGTTCATTTTGATAGGCCGAATGTGAGAGCTAGACCAAGTTTCAAGTTCTTCAATATGTGGGCCGAGCATCCAAGATTTCAAGACTTGATCCGGGAAAAATGGGAAACTCAATTACGAGGGACCTATCAATTCCGGTTGTGCCAACTCCTCAAGAAGCTAAAAGAACCATTGAGGAAATTAAACCAAGCCGAGTTTAGTCATATTTCCACGAGGGCAAGCGAGGCCAACCTTGCATACACCAAAGCCCTTGAGGAGTATAGATTAAATCCGAGCTCGGAGGAAAAAAGAATTGAGATGGAAAGAGCCGGCCGAGACATGAAGAGGCTAGGAGACGCCGAGGCTAGCTTCCTTGGCCAACAAGCCAAATCGAGACATCTCATCCATAGTGACCGGTGCACCAAGTACTTTCATGGTCTCATGCGCGCCAACAATAGGCGCGCCGCTATTACCTCGGTGCACCGGGCACAAGGCGCGCCCACGACATCGATTGAGCAAGTGGCAGCTGAGTTTGGGAGCTTCTTCAAAGGGTTATTCGGGAGTGAGCAAGCGGTGGGCGCGCCGGACCCGGGGGCGTTTGCGAGGGGTGCACGGGTCTCAACCCCAGATGCCATCTCGCTTACTCGTCCGATGTCAATAAAAGAAATTAAAGAGGCGCTTTGGTCCATGGGAGATGAAAAAGCTCCGGGCCCCGATGGGTACAATGCAAAGTTCTTCAAAACAACATGGGAGATCACCGGGCCCGAAGTGTGTGCGGCCATCAAAGAATTCTTCACCAACACCAAGCTCCTCCGCCAAATGAACCACACCACCATCTCCCTCATTCCAAAAATTCCTAACCCCTACGTGTTGAGCATTACCGACCAATCTCATGTTGCAATGTTGTCTACAAATTGATCTCAAAAATCTTGACCACTCGACTAGCCACATGCCTTAGCCCCCTCATAGACCCGGCCCAAAGTGCATTTGTAGAAGGAAGATTGATGTCCGACAACATTCTCCTTGTCCAACAATTATTGAGGAAGTATGAGGTGAAGCGTGAAACTAGAAGATGCTTCCTCAACGTGGATCTTGCCAAGGCATATGATACAATTTCTTGGAAGTTCCTCCAATTTGCTCTTAACAACATTGGAGTTCCTACAAAATTCATTGATTGGGTCATGGAGTGTGTCACCACCGCTAGCTACTCCATTAAAATCAACAAAGGCATATACGATTTCTTCCTCGGCAAACGAGGCCTCCGACAAGGTGACCCCCTCTCTCCCCTACTCTTTGTCATTTGCATGGAGTATTTGTCTCGGTTGATCAAGAAAGAAACCGTGAGGGGGTTCAATTTTCACAAAGATTGTGCTAGTTTGAGGCTCACACACTTGATCTATGCCGATGATGTGGTTTTGTTTTGTCGAGGGGATTTGAAGTCGGTCAAAACACTCATGGGGTGCTTGAAAAAATTTGAGGGCTTGAGTGGGTTAGCGGTAAATGTGAGTAAATCCTCCATCTTCCTTGCCTCCGTCCCGGAAAGTGAACGACTCGGCCTCATTAATGAAACCGGGTTTAAGGTTGGCTCTTTTCCATTCCGGTATTTAGGAATCCCCATAACCCCCTATGACCTAAAAGTAGCACAATATAAACCACTTCTTGATAGGATTGGGGGGTACTTAAACACTTGGGCAAAAAAACGACTTTCCTTCGCCGGGCGCCGGGAACTTATAGCCTCGGTCCTCCAAGGATGCGAGGGTTTTTGGATCTCAATCCTCCCTACACCCACCACGGTTCTTGCTAGCCTTAATGCCCTTTGTCGGGATTTTCTTTGGGGCCATCCGAGGGTAAAATGGAGTGAGGTGTGTTTACCACAAAAAGAGGGGGGTCTAGGCCTTAGGAACCTCAAGTTATGGAACCTAAGCTTCATGACCAAGCACTTTTGGCACATAGCTAGTCGAAGGGAGAGCCTTTGGGTTCGATTGTTCCACCACACACACCTTAATGTGGCCGAGGCATTGGATTGGAGGCCGGGGAAGAAAGAATCGGGGCTACTCAAGGCCATCGCTAGAGCTAGAGCCGGCGTAGAAAGGCTTGATCAAGGGGAAGAAGGAATCATGGACACACTTGCAAGTTGGGTTCATGAAGGCAAGTTCAAAGTGGCCCGAGCATATGAGGCCTTGAGAGTGAAGCAAGAAAATGTCATTTGGCATAAGCAAGTGTGGAGAAAGCATAACACACCCAAGCACACTTTTATCCTATGGCTTGCTATCAAAGGTAGACTCTCCACCTATGACCGCCTCTCTTTCATGGATATTGAGCCGGATTGTAGACTTTGTGGGGCGGAGTTGGAGAACACACGAGCACATCTTTTTCACTTGCCCCTACACTAGGGACATATGGAAAGCGGTGCGAGCTAAATTTGGGATCCCCGGGGAATGCCACTCCATCGCTAGCACCGTGGCATGGCTCGCTCGGCGCGCCCGTGGCCGTTCTTGCAAGGCCTCGGCGCGGCACTTCGCACTCTCGGCGGCGGTGTACTATGTATGGCACGCTCGGAATGCCAAGGCTTTGGACAACAACTTGATACCAAAAGATGTCATTGCCCGACTAGTTATTACACATGTCTTTAGATTACTTTATGATATGTACCCCTCTTGTGAGGTGGAAATTTTGTAGTCATGTTTTTGATGATTGGAGTAGTTTGGCATAGCTAGGGAGGCTTGCATGCTTACCCTTATGTGCCTAAGTTTTTGGTTAGGTGGTACACATGCCATCCTACGGTTTTTTGTATAGCCAGATTGTACCACCCTTCCAAGGGTTTTACACTCACACTTAATCGAATTAGCATTTCAGCAAAAAAAAAAGAAAGAGCTCTCAGTCTGTCAATCCTTACTATGTCTGGACCTGGTAAGTTTCCCCGTGTTGAGTCAAATTAAGCCGCAGGCTCCACTCCTGGTGGTGCCCTTCCGTCAATTCCTTTAAGTTTCAGCCTTGCGACCATACTCCCCCCGGAACCCAAAAACTTTGATTTCTCATAAGGTGCCGGCGATGTCCTTGTAGTAACATCCGCCGATCCCTGGTCGACATCGTTTATGGTTGAGACTAGGACGGTATCTGATCGTCTTCGAGCCCCCAACTTTCGTTCTTGATTAATGAAAACATCCTTGGCAAATGCTTTCGCAATTGTTCGTCTTTCATAAATCCAAGAATTTCACCTTTGACTATGAAATACGAATGCCCCCGACTGTCCCTGTTAATCATTACTCCGATCCCGAAGGCCAACAGAATAGGACCAGAATCCTATGATGTTATCCCATGCTAATGTATACAGAGCTTAGGCCTGCTTTGAGCACTCTAATTTCTTCAAAGTAACAGCGCCGGAGGCACGACCCGGGCAGTTAAGTCCAGGAGCGTAACGCCGGCAGAAGGGGGGAGACGAAAGGTGCACACCTCACGGCGGACCGTATAAATTTTAAAATTATAAATATTTATCATTAATTTTATATAAAAGAAAATCACTATATATATATATAAATAAATTCGTCAAAAGATATATGCTAAAATATTTATATTTATTCTAAAATAATTTATCTTTAATCTTAAATACTTTTATAAGGAAGTTTTCAAAAGATATCGTTATACTAAATAGATATTTGTTTGATGTTAAAGATAGATTTAAATAGTTAAAGAAGAATTTAATAGAAAAATTTGAAATATTAGAAATAAAATTAATTTTGTAATTATAAGGTGGGGCCAGAATCGTTCTGGTAGCTCGAAAAGGAACAACTTTAATATATAGTTATAGATTAGCAATTCAATCTGATAATATAATAATTTATAAACATATAAATTGATATATTATCTAGATTTTTTATGTGTATCCATGAAAATACACTAAGAATTCCTCACCCAAAAAAATACACTAATAATTATTTTATTACCTTATATAAAAGTTGAAAATTAAAAAATAAGTTTGGAAGAGTATTATTATCTCTCATCGAAATAACCAAATAAGATTTAGCATCAAATAATCAAATTCTATATAAGGCAATGGAATGATTTAGCATCAAATAATCAAATTCTATACAAGGCAATGGAATGATTTAGCATCATAAAAATCTTACTATTTAAGCGAATAATAGGTTATTAATGATATTGATAATGTGTAAAATAATACTCTTTTCATTTAGAAATACATGTCGTTGTAGCATAATTTTTTTGTCAATAATACTTGTCATTTGACATATTTTTTTCTAATTTTATTCTCATTAACTAAAACTACATATATTTATGAACTGATGGAGTACTACAATTACAAAGAACAAATAATATTTTGCTTTGAGACATATTAGTTTCATAGCTTTGTGCTTAACATTAGTTTAACAAGCTTCATAGGGTGGTCTAATAGTAGAAGGTACGTATAGGGGTCGGAATATTGGAAGGTCTCGGATTTGATCCCTACCTCTTTGTTCCTTCTTAGATGAAGAACTATGACTCGTCATCATTTTTTATATTAGATCAAATGGGTCAACTCAAACTGATTTATCTAGTTTGTGATCCTTGTTAGCCGGATCACGAGCTTGAAATTTATCTACCGAAGATTGGATTTCTCGTCATAACAAAAACATTACTTACACAAATGTCATAAGGTTATGCTTCTAAGCTCTAACTAATTAGAATAAGGGATTCATGAATGGAAGGTTCTCTAGTCATTGAATATAGCTTGGTTTCATAGTTGACAAATTTGTTTTCTTTTCTTTCATTTTACATTTTAATAAACTTTGCATCATTTTCAACTCTTTTTAAAATTAGGCCCATATTTTTTCAAATCACAATTCAAATATTTTTTTTTCTCGAAAAGCAAACACCCTTCCAACACGATACATCTAACAAGTCAAAACACTTTTGATGATAGAAAATAAATGTAACTTGTACTATGTAACAACAACAATTTTAATTACCAAAAAAAAACAATTTTAATTAAAAAAGAATTAAAAAAACTCCAAAATATAATCCGATTTGTCTATATATATACACACGCGACTTCCTCTTCTCAGTTTCCCATTCAACCTCTGTATGCTCTCTTCAAATTTCCTATTCTCCCCTTCCGGAAACCACTAAACGACGCCGTCTTATCCAAAACGACATGGCCAAGGTCTCTCTCTTTCTCCAATTCCTCACTCCAATTCGAATTCAGTCATCCCTAATTCAAATTTCCTCTTCCTCAATCGTCTCCTTTGACTCAATTCTGCAATTCAGTTGTAAAATTAGCTGCTGATCAGATGCGTTTGCGGCGTTTTTTTTACAGAAGGATGCAGGCAAGAAGGAATCGGAGAAGAAGCAGGCCTCCGGCGCCGGCGACGGCGGCGTGACGGTGGTGCTCGCGGCGGATTTGCATTGCGAGGGCTGCGCTCAGAAAGTCAAACGAACGCTCAAGAACTTTGACGGTAACCGTTTCGATTCCGTGTTAATCGGTCTAGTTTTAATTTTCTACCGTTACGGTAATTTTTTTTGCATTTACTGTGGATTAAAAAAATAAACATGTTTAATTGCCATTGGTAGAGTCACCATTGCAATTGTCACACACAATCACACGATCGGATCGTGCAAAACATAACAACGATTTTAAGTAATTAAAAATTGGTTAGTAGCCTAACCATCAAATTAGGCTTATTTTTTGAGATTTGGTAAGTGCAATTCTTTTTAGTAGTTAACCAAATTTAGACTACAACATTAACCTCAATTAGAATTTGGCTTGCACGGACTATGAGTAGATTTGAACAAATCCGAGCTAGCTCGTCCAGCCGGGCGGGTCTGGACAAGAAAAATATACAAAATAACAAAGATTTCATTCGGTAATTCGGCCATTGTTCTACAAATCATATCTAGGACCGGTTACCAGTCTGACCGTCTAGGCACTGAGCAACCCCTCTTCGCCTAAATTCCGTCTAACCTTTTTAGAACATTGAGTCCGGCTCAAACCCACTACCAATCCGTATTTTCAAAATTTTGCATCAAATCCGACCCGAATCCACTTTTGTACAAATCTATTATGAGCTTAGTTTACTATGATTAGGTCATTTTTTATTTAGGTTTCTTATCCATTCAATCGGTCAGAGTTACTCTAATCCGAATTAGATAAATCGAGTTTTCATGTTCCGTAGAGTTAAAGTAAAAAAAAAAACTAGGATCAACTCAAAGTCATGTTTTCACATCACAAATTTATTCAAACTTTTCTTTCCCTTATTATTCCATTCGACTAAATAGTATTCTACATACTTTATTAGAAAATTGTAACGTAGTTTTTATTATTTATAATTGACGCAAAATGTTGAAATATATGTGGTGATTTTTGAAGGGGTTGAGAGTGTAAAGACAGACTTTGCAACTAAAAAAATTACCGTGGTGGGAAAAGTGGACCCCGCAAAGGTCAAAGAGAAGGTGGAAAACAAGACCAAGAAGAAGGTTGATTTGATCTCTCCTCAGCCGCCTCCCAAGAAAGTCAAAGACGCCGGCGCCGGAAAAAACTCCGACGAGAAGCCGACGCCACCGACCGACGTCGACGACGATAAAAAGACCGAACAAAAGAAACCCAAAGAGGTATGTTTGCCTTCCTTCTCCTAGTTTGGTTCAAATGGCACCCGCCCGTAATTTTACGAGTCGGATAATGGGTTAGGTTTTTTAGTTTACGGGTTATGGGTCGACCGTCGATTACAGGTGTTATTGCTGTAGTTAATGAAAGAGAGAAACGGAAATTTTAAGTCAAAAGGATTGACTCGTAACCCAACTCGTAAATTTGGGCCGGGTCACGGGTATGAAGTTGCGGATCGGGTCGATCCGTTAGACAATCCTGAGAAATAGGAACATGTCATGAACCAAACTATAGGCTAATTTAACATATTGGTTTGTTTATTTTTTAAGATTGTGGTAAAAAAATTTAAGGTAATTTATATTGATTATTAATTGCTATGTTTTGATGATTTTGTGCTAGGCTGGAATGACAACAGTTGTGTTGAAGACCATAGTGCATTGTGATGGATGTGCCCAAAAAATCAACAAGATCATCAACAAATGTGAAGGTAAAAAAAAATTCACATAGTCAATGTGTAAAACTTGATTTATTTACAATAATTAGTGTCTCTCTAACAAATAAAATTGTATTGTTTTTATTGGGTATGTAAAAACCAGGGGTAAAAGAGGTAAATGTGGATCTTGCAAAGGATCAAGTTATAGTAAAGGGCACAATGAACATGGTAGAGATCCTACCTTACTTGAACACCAAGTTAAAGCGGGCAGTCGAAATGGTCACTCCTCCCAAGAAAGACGAAAAGAAGGGGAAAGACGACGGCTCTGGTGGTGGTAAGAAAGGCAAGGAAGGTGCAAAACCCGAAAACGGTGGTGGAGAAAAGAAGAAACCGACGTCCAAGGGTGGTGGCGAAGGTGGTAGCAAGGCGGCGGAGGAGGAGAATGTGAGCAAGATTGAGGTGGTGAATAGAATGGAGTATTCCGGGTATCCGAATAATGGGTATGGGGCCGCCTACGCGTATAACCCGCAACAAACGCAGGGGAATGGGTACGTGGCGGAGTATTGGAGCGGGTCGGAGTATGGGCCCGCATCGGATTACATGCACGCGCCACCACAATACCCTCACGCGCCGCAGATGTTTAGTGATGAGAACCCTAATGCTTGTTCTATAATGTAAGGTGGGGTGAGGGGTATTTTGGGGATTAAAGGTTTTTGTGTTTATTGGAGATTGTAAGTAATTGAAGCAATAGAAGGGTTATAGATGAAAAGGGAATGGATTGATATGAGATAGCTAGAAATTTAGATCCACATGTTAGAGCTTAACTAATTTTAGTTTAGGTATTGAACTTTTTATGAAAATAATAATATATTTTGGAAATTAACTTTTCGGTTTTTTGTCAACTACATTCGCACAGTTAATTTACAATTATGTGAGCAACTGGAGATATCCGATTCGATTTGATATGGAAATGGTTTGAACATTCGTCTAGATATTCGAACTATTCGATTAATAAAAGAAATTATAATGTAATCAAATCATCTCACGTCGAACATGGATGAAAGTTATAACTATGTGAGCAAATGGAGATATCCGATTCGATTGACTTCTTTCTTCTTAATGTTAAAATTATATCATTTTTTTACAGTATAGTTTTAGATCAGGATGGTCGTGGTGGACATCTAGAAATCAGGACAATGGGTTTCACTGGGTCTTTGCGGTTTTATCGCTTTGTTGTTTTATTGTTCCGTTGTTTTGTGTTTTGTTGTTGTCGTTTCGCCTGCTTATTGGGTTATTTTTTGTCTGGTCGTGCCCTTTAAAATTTAACCCTTCAAATTCCGTTATAGCGGAACTCCACTGGATCAAGAGAACTAGACATATGTTTTGACTGATGTACATTTTGTATGAAACCCATATTACCATGAATCATATATATGCTCATTAAAGATATAGCTAATTCGATGCACCATAAAAAGTGGGTAGATTCATGAAGTGCTTAATTAGTTAATACAAAAAGAAAGACGATTAGAAAAGTAATTAACTTATTTATGAATGAACCAAATAACTTGTACATGAATTTGGCTTTGTGATTGAGATTCTACATGAACCAAATTAATCTTTGTACATGCACCAACAAAAAAATGATTAATTGCACAAAAAAGTCATGAATCGAAAATGACATGACTTAAGATTAATCGATTAGAAAACGACTCAATAAGCTTTTCATGTTTGAAACTGGTTAAAAATGGAATTTTTCAAATCAATTTGAATTAAATTCCAAAAGGGCTGAATTGATTTTAGGAGGCAATGACTCAATACTGAAATTGACATGATCCAAATCTAACTTGGCATACTTTTTCTTCTATGCTGAATAATCTACTCACGTTGAACATTAGAACAAATATAGTGTGCTTTGCGTTTTTTTTCAATATATATATTATATGTGTGTAAAATGAATAATCTAACATTAATTGACCAATATGTTTCATAATCAACTTTTCGAATTCAACTATGTTACAAGCTTGTGTTTTCTATTCAAAGTCCGATCCGGCAGTTTGAAAATTTTAGATTATCAATCGAGAGAGAATTTTTATACCTAATCAAACATTTTTCTCGATGTGTACACACATAATATAATTTTTTTCTGGTAAGGTAGCTCGTGATCTAGTAATCACAAATGTCATACACATATTATAGATAAATATGTAAATAAACAATTTTTATAATTGCTTATTTTTCAACCTAGTATAATTCTGATTAGTTTTTAAAATTTTATTTTAAATGCTACTAACATGTTTGGTATAATCAGCAGTAGAGGTCTTTCTAGCGTTTAAAAATTTGATTTTTGGAAGTTAGTTTAAGAAGTTTTTTGTTATTTTAACTAGTGTTTGAAATTTCTTTTCCATATACAACATCAACAAACAACAACAACATTGACCCAGTTGGCTCCCGATTGAGGCAGGATCTAGGGGGTCAAGATGTATACACCCTTGTCCCATACAAGGTCGGGAGGGCATGTCGGGAACAACCCAAAGATGGGGGGATGGGGGGGGGGGGGGGGGATAGGGGGTACCTTGGCGGGGCGGCCAAGGGTGTGTGTGGGGGGGGGGGGGGGGGGACGAGAAAAAGAGGCGCGTCCTCGTCTACATGACTTCAACGTTCCTCCACCGTGATCTTCTGCTTCAACTGCTCACTACACAGGGCTACGTTAGCTGAAACATCAAAAAGGTGAAATTATTTAGAAAGGAAAATCATACCCTATTTAATAAATCATTATATCATATTTTGTCATTTTATAAATATAAGCTAAATCCATAAGCTATCTCAACCAAACTTAAATTAACGTTTCATTTTATTGGATCGTTACTTTCAACCGTTATATCAACTGCTACACCTAGTACTACAGTTATAGCTATTTACTACCATTAGTTTTGGCAAATGAAGCCCAAATATTCAGTAAAGTAGTAAACTATTGTGATTATTCAGATAATCAAATTGCTATTGACAAATCAAATTGGGCTTTTATCCTAATCAGCCCATTGAGTTTCGGGCCATCTATTGTACCCAATAGAATCAATGATTCTTCCTACAACACAAGTTGTTAACAGTCGGGTTAATGGAAGATTCATTTTCCACTCAAATTATTTGTAAGAGAAAGTGAGAAACTATGTTACAAGCTAAGCAATGGCTTCTTTCTATGTTAAAGAACTGTTCTTCAACCAGAACTTTAAAACAAGTCCATGCCCAAATGTTCACAAACTCCATTAACAAGCCCAATTTCATCCTCTCAAAATCAATCGACCTAAAAGCCTACACTTATTCAATTCTCATCTTCTCCAACATCCCTCAACCTGATGAGTACGCCTTCAATGTCATGATCCGAGGCCTAGCCACAACATGGAAGCGCTTCAATCAAGCTCTCGAGCTCTACTATGAGATGAAGATTTCAGGCCTAAAGATGGATAATTTCACTTACCCATTTGTGTTCATTGCTTGTGGGAATGTGGTGGCTTACAATCACGGCTTATCAGCTCATTCTTCTGTGTTCAAAACTGGGTTGAATCATGATGGCCATGTGAGTCACTCGGTGATTACAATGTACTCAAAGTTTGGTGATTTGGGTTGTGCACGAAAGGTGTTCGATGAAATTACTCACAGGGATTTGGTTGCCTGGAACTCTATGATTTCAGGGTATGCGAAGATGGGGTTTGCTGCTGATGCTGTTGAGTTGTTTAAGAGAATGAGAGATGGAGGGTTTGAGCCTGATGAGATGACATTGGTTTCTGTGCTTTCGGCTTGTGGGGATTTGGGAGATTTGAGCATTGGAAAGTGGGTTGAGGATCTTATTGTGAAGAAGGACTGGTTGTTGAATTCTTACTTAGGAACAGCTTTGGTTAACTTGTATGGAAAATGTGCTGATCTGGAGTTAGCAAGGAGCACATTTGAGAAGATGCCTAGGAAAGATTTGGTAGCGTGGAATGCAATGATTTCTGGGTAAGTTGAGGAAAATCCACTGTTCTAAAAATTCTGTTAGGCAACCGTTCTAGCCGTCTAGGCCTTTCTCTGTTAGCGTTTTTTAGAACATTGGGAAAATCTGCCTTTTTGAATAACTATTTGCTTTGATTCAATTTTCTTCATACTTGGGTTGACTGATCTGATCATGTTATGTTTCACTCATATGATAGATATGCACAAAATGGTGCATCAGAGGAAGCCATGCTCTTGTTCAAGAGAATGACAAAGGAATCTGTTAAACCGGATAAGATAACAATAGTCGAATTGCTGTCGACATGCACATCAGTTGGAAATCTTGAATTTGGCAGGTGTTTGGAAGCACATTTGATGAAAAGAGGTTTGCAAAACGACGTTTATATTGCCACCGCCTTGATTGATATGTATGCAAAGTGCGGGTGCATAGACATTGCACTTAAGTTGTTCGACGAAATGGCTCTGAGAAACGTAGTTTCATGGAACACCATGATTTCCGCCCTTGCGTTCCATGGTCATGCTGAAAAAGCGCTAGAGTTCTTCGATTCCATGCTGATGGAACCTGGAAATGTGAGGCCAGATCACGTGACGTTTGTCGTGGTACTCTCTGCTTGTGTACATGCTGGATTAGTCAATGAAGGTTACAAGGTCTTTAAATTGATGAGTCAATTTGACTTGGCACCCAAGATAGAGCATTACTCGTGTATGGTCGATCTTCTATCACGAGCTGGGTTCGTGAGCGAAGCTTGGGAGTTGGTCAAGAAGATGCCCGGAAAGCCGGATGAGGTTGTTCTCGGCGCGTTGCTTGGTGCTTGCCAGAAAGCTCGGAACTTGGACGTTGGTGAGCAGGTGATGCAAGTTTTGTTGGAGATTGCACCGTCGGATTCTGGGAATTACGTTGTTTCGTCGCAGGTGTTTGCGAAAATGGAGAGATGGGATGATGTGGCAAGGATGAGAATGTTGATGAGGCAAAAGGGTGTGGTAAAGAATCCAGGATGTAGCTGGATTGAGATTGAGCATAAGATCCGCGAGTTTCGTGCTGGTGATGGTGGCTTGGATCTTGGTTCTCAAGAAATGTGTAGTTTGTTTAGATTGTTGAACAAGGATTTGATGATGGAGGAGTGCATAGAAGATGAGGATGATCTGTTATAGCTGATTTGGGATTGTAAAGAATTGTACTTTATACAGATTCAAGATGAAAATTCAAAACATAGTGATAGTACCATTGCTTCTAGATAGCTAAAAAGCTTCAAAACCTCTGATTTTTTTTGTGTGTGTGTAAGAAATGGTTTTGAGATTGTAAGTAACTCAACTTGGTTCAGATCATCCATGGAAGATGGAACATGTTTAGTACAAAATTGAAGTTAATAGTCATAGAAATCACCCATGGTCATTATTGAACTACATTGTCAACAAATAACTACCCAAATCTTAAATCTTTTCTAGTTGCTTCATAACATTCATGGGGAAAATGACGTTACTAACCCTAAAAAAAATAAAAAATGGAGTCTATATGTTATAAGTATCCAACAGTTTCTCCAAAAATTTCTTCAAAACAGAGAATAAAAAATCGTATTCAATACACGAGTTAACAAAGATGTCGTCGAGGTCCATCAGGCGCCTATGATTAACTGGAATTCAGGCCTTTCCTTGCAACGACGACGTTTTGCACTAAAACCCAATTCAGGCCTTTCCTTGCAACGACGACGTTTTGCACTAAAACCCACTGTTTATTTTGCTTTTACAACTCTAGAATTGAGAAACTAGAAATCACTGCCCGTAAGATACGAAATGGTAACGTCCAAATGCATTTAATCGATATTGTGTATTAGTTGCTGTATTTTGTTTTAACTAATAAGTGCTTGTTTAGATCAAATAATGTATTATCTTATATTATAATACAAAATAATACATTATTGTGTGCGATTCAAAAAAACCCTAAGTTATTATTAATAAATAGTCAACAGATATTATGTTTATACTTTATACTAGTGTGAATGAATTTTCTCTAGCATCTTATTTCTTCTTCATAGACACCTATATATCAATTTGACGAGCACTACGTACCCTAATCATATGTGACATGTCCACATTGATTATTAGAAAAATAATACGGAGTATATCTCAAATCCTAGTGAGATCAGATCCGCATTTTTTGCAGACATATTTTCAAAGTCGTGATAAAAAAGGATGGCTAGTACCTCCCTAAACATAAACTTTAGAACTTACAATTGAATTAATTGTGATCCAAAATTTCTTCATCAAAATAATTAATACTGCCAACCTTCAAATGTGTACGGAAACCATACTTGCATGTGCTTGATTGTTTGAATAAGGTACACCACACCGTACACACATTCATATCATGCATTATGTTTTTACGAATTAAATTAAAAAATATACTCCTAGTGTCTAATTTGAAGCAAATATGTGTGTGATGTATTATAATTTGGATATCCAAACAAACATTAAAAAATTAACCTTATACTACCGATATTCAGTTAGTCTAATAATAAAATGGTGTTAGACTCTTTAAATGTTGTTCGGGAGATTCGAGTTTGAACCCTCATAAAGGCAACAACAACATAAAATTAGGCCCGAAGTACTTGATCCGGACATAAAACGATACTAGCATGACGGATCGAATCGGGCAAGCCAAAAACAAGACCCATATAAAGTATAATACATAAAATAAGTTTTGTGCATCCAAACACACTATAAAAAACATCTTTTAGGCAATCTCTCTCTTTATCTTAGTATAAAATCTAAGATAATATCAATATTTATGTAATTTATGTGATTATAGACACCGAGTTAGGGTTTGCCCATATATCGTAACACTTGTTCTAACTTCTAAGAGAATATCTCACTATATTATATGAAAAAAATATTGACATAGTATCGTCTAGTGTTTTAGGATCTGAGAGGTCAACTTAGAAGCACCCTTACCTTAACTTATCATCCATTAATAAACAATATCGAATTATATGAACACGAACTCAAAATGATCTGATCCATATTAACTCATAATTCATATCATCATCATTGATCCAGTGAGGCTCTGCGGAATTTGGGGGGTCAAGATGGGGGTACCCCTGCCCAAGGAAAAGGGGTACATCCGATAGACCCAAGAAAAACTGAAATTCAGCTATGTGACAATAATAACTTAATTTAGTTAGAATGCATTAAAATTGATATAGAGACTAAATCCATCTCAAAGGCGGCGTATAAAAGCCAATGAGCATGAGGATGTGCCCGGATTTTATAACAAACTCATAATTCACAAAATATCAAATTTAATAACAAGCTTAGGACTAAAATAAACTCATAATTCATAAAATATCAAATTTTATACCACATTTTGTCATTTTAAAAACAAATCATTACATTAAATGTGAATTTTTTGGATCCCAAAGTAACTAACCCGGTCAATATTCACCTTAGTTCAAAACAACTTAATACACTAAATGCCATAGTTTATAGATCCCTAAGTAACTAACCTGATCATTAGCCACAACATTCTATTGTCGACGTGAGATTAGTCGGGTACTAATATAATAGACGATAATTCAAAAGAAACTTTGTCACCTTAACTCAAATTGGTCAAAACCGAGTCGAGATATATCTCTTCTGTCTAAGCGTAGCGGTGGAGAGACAATGTCTAGTGTCTGTCTATAAGAATACCGCGTAAGAAAGTTTACAGATGTGCATAAAATGCCCATTTTGCCAATTCATAATACATCAATAGTTTAATACTATAAAGTCTATAACTTAATTTCTATTTCATGCCTTGCCCATTTTAGTTTACTTGCCAACCAATCAAGCCACCCTCTAGGAACCTTCTCATTTCTAGCTAGCTACTAGTCCCATGTACTAAACAAAAAAAACCCTTTATATATAACACACAAAACAAAATACCCATCTCAAAATTTTGACTCATTTGCAAGACAAAGCACAAAAAAAACCATCACTAAGGAAGGAAACAAGCTTAAGCAATAATGCAAGGGAAGATAAGGAGTTTGGCTAAGCTTATGCACTTTATCATGAAGCTCAAGAGGCTTGGGTTGCACTCTCATGGTGGGATCAAGGAAGGGCGGTTTTCGGTCTTGGCTTGCAATGGAGGCGAGAAGAAGCGGTTTGTTGTGGGGATTAGACACCTTAAGAATCCCGAGTTTGTGAGGTTGCTTGACTTGGCGCGTGAGGAGTATGGGTTTAGGAATGATGGGTTGCTTGTTCTACCTTGTTTGCCCGACGAGCTTGAGAAGATCTTGGAGGATGATGTTGATGATGATGTTTAGGAAGGTTGATTTGATTTCTTTGTGCCAATTTTTTGAGGCTTGTTTTATGTTTTGAGGAGCCATAATTGTGTTTCTCTTAGTAATACACATATACCTTAGTAGAATGTAGCAGTGGCGTAGCCAGGAATTCATGTCAGTGGGGACTAAATTCCTTTAGGTAATTTTTTTTTAGTTACAAAAATGTTCCTGGCGAAGCCAGTAAATTTTTTTTTTTGTATTTTTTTTTATAAAATATAAAAAAAATGGTATTTTTCTATATATAAAAAAAATTATATTAAAAATTTTGTATTTTTATGTACAAAAAACTATTTCAATATATTATATATATAGATATATATATTAATCTGCCTTATTCTAACCAAATAAATTAGTTTTTATCAAGTAAACTAATTTTTTTTACTATATTTTTAAATTTTTTTTTTTTTTTTTTTTTTGAAAATCCCAGTGGGGGCGGGCACACCATACCTCCGCCGTGGAATGTAGAGACTAAATTTGTAGTACTTTGATTAACTTGAATACAAGTCTTGGTATGATTTGTGAAGATTTTTGTGATTCAGATTCAAATTGTTTAGAGAATACACAATGCAGATTAAAAGCAATTACATAACTTATTGCTGATTAAGGATGTTAATTCATAAAATGCAAGAAATTGATGGTGTGATGAGTAACAATGGATGAATACAATTTTCACGGGCATTTACAACTGTTTTATTCAGTTAATTGCTTTTTCCAACTGTAAAGGATGAATCTTTGTATGAGAATTGGCTGTCTTTGTGAATCTATTCACTCCCATTGTGCATGAACTTGTGGTGAAATTTTTTGCATACACGAACACTGATTTTGTCACATAAAGAAAACATAATTCATCAGGAACTTGTTTGTACCTGCATTGCTCAAAGAAAAGATTGAAACTAGCTAACTATTGATAATGTCGATCTATAAAAAGTAACAACAACCAAAATAAACTATATGTGACAAAGCATAATATGTTTTGAGCACATATTTGAATTCAATAAGCAGCTTAGTGACTTTCAATCTTTAGTGGCATCACAATTTGAGCTTCATGTCTGTTGCTGAGAGAATCACTCTGCCACGATGATTGAACGTCATGAAGTCCAAGTTATCCGGTAACGAAACTAGCCTGCATTTGTTAAAATGATGATCAGTTAATCTCAATGATGATGTCAGGACATTCTTTAATGGTTGGTTAATCACTTTGATCTTCAACTAAATGCAGGATCAGAATCAAATTGACTTGGGAGGGATTTCTAAGTTTGAAGTGAATCAAGTGATTATGCATTCACTCGACCTTCCTAAAAAAGAAGCTTAATTATGGCAGACTGCAACATTATGCAGAAAAGATCACAACAAACTTAATCATGGCAGACTGCAACTTAATTATGGACAAGTCCTTGCAGATGAGATTCTGAAACTGAATATCAAGGAAGTTGAATTTGCAGCATGTAGTCTGAACAGAAGACGCATAGGAACATTACATGAAACAAATACAGCTTAGAAGTCTAAATGTAGCGAAAAGGTTATCATAATCAAAACGAAAGCTTAAAATGATAAAGGCGTGTGAAACTTAAAAGAAAGTATTCAAACAAGATGCTTCTATCAAGTAATCTGTATCATTAACTCATACCCATTATCCTGTATCCCAAGAGACAAGCTTTATCTGGTTTTTTACCCACTCAACAGACTATTATTCAACCATCCTCCTACATGGTTCTCGATGGTACTATAATTATAGAATTAGCTTCATTGCCAACAACATACACCCAGATTTTATAGTAAAAGTTCTCCTAGCTAGCAGGCCTTTATGAATGCAATGCAAAAGTTGTTCTATCTACAGAATAATAGAGCTAAAATTTTTATACCAGAATCAAGACTAATCCTGACACTAATCTAGAAACACCATCATATATTCATCCATATTCATAGTCTTGCCAACACTACCCGAACAAATCTTAACCAGAATCTAGACTAATCCTGAAACAAATCTATAAGCACCGTCATATATTCATATTCATAGTCTTGACAGCACTACCCGAACAAAATTTTAAGCAATTAATAGGTTCATCCATTGAGGTTCAGCCATCAAACAACATGAATTGGCCAAAAAAGATTGAAATTTTAGCAAGGCTAGTAGTCAAGTAAAAACATCTGCCAATTCCCACACCAAGTTAGCCTATTGTCAACCACTATAATGACCCAAAAGACTACATCTGTGATATTATGAGATGAGATTCTTTTTCCCATTGCAAACACTTATCAGAACTTCTCTTGGACAAGCCAATTACTTTCAATTTCAAGCAATCAACTCCATCCAATCACAAAATTCAACTTCCTCTGAATCCATATATTAATTCTTAAATAAATTCAATTCTAATCTAGGGTAACAAGATAACCAGACCTGTTCTCTTCTGAATCTGGATTAATCGCGAGGAACTTGCCAGGCACAGACAGACCGGCGTACATACAGAGCACGAACCCTAAAATCAGCTCCAATACGACCTAAAACAAAGACAGCAAGCATCAAATCTGATACATTTAAACAAGATTGCGCAAATCGGCCTCCAATTTCAGCCAGACAAGGGTTTAACAAAAACTCACATTCATAGGAGGTCCAGAGAATTCTTCCTCCGTGATCTTCAACAGGCCTCGATCTGCAACCGAACGATTGTAGCGAAGAGTCACCAGAACGAAACGAATTCCAATTTCAAGCGATTCGAATCAGACACGAAAATCTCATGTTGGAGATGAAAAAAACAAAGCTTACATTGGATTGTGGAGTAAGCGGCGTGAGAGAGGAAGAGAACTCCAAGGACTCCGATCATAAACCCTACACCCATCGTCGCCGTCGCTGAAGATTTCTCCGGCCGGCGGAGATCGCTGAGAAGTGAGAGGTTTTCAAGGTGTTTGTTCAGCAGAGAGAAGTGTGCTGCTGTTTAGACTTTCGGAGAGATCTCTATATAGCGTTAACACGACGTCGTTTCGAAGTGGACAGTTTTTCATTCAACAGCGGGTACCCGTTAGAACGAGGTGGATCCGGATCGGTTTCAAAGCGGATAGTGAGGTTTTTGCCCCGAGTTCGACCCCTTCTAGCTGGTCTTTTTTTTAATTTTTGAAGAGGTAAAATTTAGGATTTCTCCCAAGGATGCGTCCTAGAGCATATTTGCGGATGAGAATTTGAAGTTCAACATGATCCATAAGCCCAACTTAATAATTTTGTCGACCATAATATTACAATTCCTCCCAACATGGTACAGATAGATATTGGGGAATTGTTGGATTGATATCATAATGTCTGAAACTAGCATCTCAATTTCCCACGGTCGTTCTAGACCGTCCTTGCGGTTGATAATTTGAAGTTCTACATGATCCATCAGAAGATCGTTAGGGATGTTGTGATCCAACTTAGCGATTTTGTCGGTCATAGCATTACAATCCCTACCAACATGATACATGTAGATATTGGGGAATTGTTGGATTGGTACCATAATGTCTGAGACTAGCATCTCAATTTGTCACGGGCATTTTTCAATACCTTTGATTGCATTTATAACTATAAGATTATCCTCTTCTATTTGAAAGTTTGTAATTCCTAGTCTTCTAGCTTCACGGATTCTGTTCCGTAAGGCTAATGTCTCAACTTGGAGGACAGAGATAGCCCCATATTTTCTGACACCTATGCCTTTAGGTTGAGCATTATGGTCCCCGATTACAAAATCCGCTGATGCAGTGGTTGAGTTGTACTTTGACCCATCAAAGTTTAACTTATAGTAATTAGTGGCAAGTTTTTGCCATTTGCTTGGTCTATTCTTTTCTTTATTTGAGCTTCTTTTGATTTGTTTTGGTGTTTCTTCATCCTCATTCTAAATTTTGGTTTTTTCTCACTGTGTGATTTGGTTTCTTGTGTATTGTTCCAAATTTTGAATGAAGTCATTTGGGATTTGTTGAAAAACAAGTTTATTCCTTTGATGCCAAATACCCCACTAGGCAGTCACAAGATATGTGAATTATGTTTTTCCTAGTCTTTGGTATAATTCATTGAGCATCGTAGGTGTAGTTTTGTTTGTGGTATCATAGCTACGTAACATCATCCTTGTTTTATTGTTAATTTTGTCAACAATATTTTGAGTATGCGGGCATTCTACAAGTAGGTGTCTAAGGTTAGGGTTTTAGGTGAGTGTTCAAATGGGAGAACGTTCTGTGAGGTCGAGCTAGGCTGCTCCTTGGTGGTCTAGCTATACAAGGGAGCTTGAAGTGAGTGAGAGAGGGAAAAACGCGGTGGGTTGTTAGGTTTTCGGCGGTCTTTCCAATCGAGACCCTAGAGTGCGAGTGTGGTGTCATTGTGTGAGGGTGAAACTTGGTTGAGACCACTTGGTCCGAACCAAGTACGTGAGGGTGTATAGGGAGGTGAGGAGAGAGCCCAAAAATATAGTTTAGGGTGGCTCGTGAGACATGGATCGTTCGGGTGCTAGCAAGTTTCGTAGGAACTCGTTGGAGGCGCAGCTATGGAAGGCGTCGGACTCTAGAGGAGGTGCTACCAAGTGAAGCTTAGGTTCGACATCCACTTTGGAAGAACTTGTGTTTGGACAAGGTGGTTCCAACACAACATAAGCAATGGTAAGACCTTCTTAAATGTCGTGGCAAGGAGGAGAACGTCGTGAGTGTGGAAATGCTTCCTCCGGGTTAGGGATGATCTCTTGGTGGGTATGGGAATTTCTTAAAGTGTTGGGGAGGAGCTTGAGACCGATTTGTGTGAGCTACAAAGGCCAAGTGGGGAGGGGGGGTATGTGACAAATTCCCTCTATGACTACCTTAGAGAAAAAAAAAAAAGACAAGCTTGGCACGGGGAGGCTTGTGGAGAGGAAGCTTCTACAACAAAAGGTGGAGCTTTCAAAGATGGATGGCCGAGCTAGATCGTACGCCATTGAAGGAGAATTTGTTTGATTGAGGAATTTCGGTGGAAGACACTTGTGTTTTGTGCAAGCAAGGTGGGGAGGATAATGCTCATTTGTGGTTTAATTGTGCATTCACTAATGAGGTTGCCAACCGAGTTTTCACTTGGTTGAACATTGGAGTTAGGAAGAATTCTATCCAAGACCGGCTCCTTTGGTTTCATGAGTCCCAAGCTAAGAATATGGTCATTTATAAGGTATGCCTTCTCGCCTTTTCTTGCTTGATTTACTTTGTTTGGAGGACAAGGAATGAGGCCATCTATGGTGGAGGGGAACCTAACGCCACCTCATGTTTCTTGAGGATACTAGAGGAGTTTAGGTTAAGAGTTTCTTGCAAGATATATTTGAATGAAAGACATGGGCACAAATGAAGAGGTTTTTTAGGTCTTTAGTGGAGACTTTGTTTTCCCTCTTCCTTTCTTTTTTTAAGCTGTTTTTAGGTTGTCTTTGTAGCCTTTTTTAGGGCTTTCTTGATGTTATGCTTGGCTTTGTTTGCCTTGGTGATGGTTGGTCGTTTGAGCTTAGCTCGGGACCTTTTTGTTAAGGTTGTTTTTGAGCATGTCGTTCCAAGTTGCATCTTGGAAGAGGATTGTTTTTTTGGTGCCTCTCTTGGAGTTTTTTGAGGTTGTCCTTGTCTTTTACCCCTTAGTGTGTACTTGGCTTGGTTTTTGGGCTTTTGGGGGCAAACTGTGAGCATGTTCACGGTTATTTCTATAGTGAGACTACCTCGGTAGTCTTGCTCTTGTATATTCCTTCTCTTTGTTCTATACATATTTACTAGTTCGAGCTTGAATATCTTATTTTACAAAACACACATACAACCACATTGCAACAAAGGCTGAAAGGGCCATTTTTTTCCCAAGGCAAGAAACCTTCACTGAATGTGAAGCTAAAAGCAAGAAAGCTGAATTTTTTTTCCTTAAATCGCCTCTTACAACTCAAGGTACACCATTACTTTGCACATTTTCTCTGGATTTTGAATATTATCACTTTTGTGTGTGGGCACCTGCTCGTTTAATGGGAAAAAATTGTTTCTTTGTTTCTATAATTGCAGCTTCGATTACTTGATTTTATTGATTGAACTCAATGCTATGAAGCTAGATCAAAAATTTTTGGAGAGGATTTCACGTGGTATAGTGGATGAAATAGAACTTGACTACATTTTAGAGGTCATGGGGTCAAACGAAAGTTTTGAATTTCATTTGGCAGTAGGAAAGGCCCTAATGGATGGGATCGCGTATTATACTGGTAAATTTTTTAATTAAGTCACTACATTTGTTGTTCAAGACTCTTAAGAGGCATAATTTTGATGATTCTTCTAATGGTAGTACTCAAGTGCAAGAACTTGGTGGGTTTTGTTTAGCTTTAGTTGCGAGGAAACTTAAGAAGGATTTGGTACCTCACATTGATTCATATTAGAGACAAACATAAACAACTTGGATTAACGTTCCCGTGAATGTGTTGTTTATATTTTCTCTACGGTAACTCCTGAATTTAGGTTTGCAAACCAATTAGATTTATTTGAAAAATCATGGGAGTTTCTAACTTTGGCTGCAGATGATGAAAATGCAAAAGTGAGGAAAGCTACTATGTATGTTTTGCAATTCATATTGGAGATATGCAATTTGCCAAGTGTGGGATGTCCCCTTTCATTTGTGACAAATTGGAACATTTAGTGAGCTTCTTAGTATATGGCTTAAGGAAAAATGGTTGTAATACGAAGGTGATAATATGCTCATAGATTGTTTTTCTTGCTCATGGAACCCAAAGCACGACACTCCGGTTAATTGAAACTCCGATTAATCGATGATGCCCACCCCTAGTCTAGATTATTAAATGTTAAAGATGACGAAGTATTTTTAGCATCTTTTAGGCGGATAAAAAAAATTGCAAGGCATTGTAGGGTAACATTTTACCTTATGCTCACCACGTTATATCAATTCTGCTACATTTGATTTTTGAGGTACATTCATCTTTGATGCCTATAATCTACAACTACATCTTTCATATTTCTGAGAGAATAGGGATAACAGAATTCAATAAGTTTCTTCCACATGTCTCTATACAAATGATAAAAACTCTGAATGAGAAGGAAAATAATAGTCAAATCAGATCAGCTATTATTGGAGTGTATGTTTCATGTTTTGAGCATCTGAATACTATACCTCGCTTTTTGTACTCTCTTATTCAACAATTGTTACATAGTATTAAATGTGTGTTCAAAGGATATATTTAAAAATAGTGCAATGCAACCTTTTCATTGCCACTGAAACATTTGGACAAGAAGAGAATAAGTTCGTACCTTTATAGTCAAACAGCTAATGGAATTGGCACATTTTACCCTGAGCAACCTTTAAGAGGTTTTTCGGCCTCGGAAGCATAAATGCTATTCCTGTAATCTAAGACGTAAAACCATAAGATTACCAAAATAATATTCTAACACAACCGTTAGAAAAATGACTTACCCAAGTCATAAGCCTTGGCTACAACCGTTGCAGCAATACGAGCCGAAATGACCCTCATTTCTCTAAAATTCGGATACAACTGACCCATCTTCAAATCTTGGGTTAGAATGCACAACAATAGATGTATATAATTGGAGCAAGGTATATTATAAACTTTAGAACATTATTTTTTTTGAATTATACTCCCTCCGTCCCATAATGTTTGTCCACTTTCCTTTGTAAATTACAAAGGAAAGTGGACAAACATTATGGGACGGAGGGAGTATATTATATGTGGTTAATTTTATTTAAATTTATAATATATTTTTTTTATAAAGGACAAAGTAATCTATTCAAGTGTGATTCATTATCGTCCATTTCGTGCGTTTACACAAACAATTGTACCTCGTCAAGCATATTGCTCTTATATATATCTTGGACTTGTATGAGGTGTAATCTTGTCAGGTGTACATCATATAGACAATGAGCTGATTTTAGTTGTCGATGTGTCTTTTTTTATATTCATAATATGTTGTTATTTGTATTATTGTCTTAACTTTTATTATTGTCTTTTTCTTGTTGTGGCGGCTAGGACTTGGGCATATCAACTCATTGTCTATATGATGTGCACCTGACAAGATTACACCTCATGCAAGTCCAGGATATATATAAGAGCAATATGCTTGACGAGGTACAATTGTTTGTGTAAACCCACGAAATGGACGATAATGCATCACGCTTGAATAGATTACTTTGCCCTTTATAAACAAAATATATTATACATTTAAATAAAATTAACTACATATAATATATAATTCAAAAAAAAAATAATGTTCCAAAGTTTAGTATATATCTTGCTCCAATTATATACATCTATTGCTGTACATTCTGGCTCCAAGGCGGACATAGCAAATATGATTGTTTTTCTTGCTCATGGAAACCAACGCCTGCCACTCCGGTTAATTGAAACTCCGATTAATCGACGGTGCCCACCCCTAGTCTAGCTTATTAAATGTTAAAGATGACGAAGTATTTTTAGCATCTTTTAGGCGGATAAAAAAAATTGCAAAGCATTGTAGGGTAACATTTTACTTTATGCTCACCACGTTATATCAATTCTGCTACATTTGGTTTCTGAGGAACATTCATCTGTCCTGCCTATAATCTATAACTATATCCTTCATATTTCTGAGGGGATAGGGATAACAGAATTCAGCAAGTTTCTTCCACATGTCTCTATACAAATGATGCAAACTCTGAAGAAGAATGAAAATAATAGCCAAATAAGAGCAGCTATTATTGGAGTGTATGCTTCATGTTTTGAGCATCTGGATACTATACCTTGCTTTTTGTACTCTCTTGTTCAACAATTGTTACATAGTATTAAATGTGTGTTCAAAAAAAACTGAAAGGTAAATTTAAGACTCATTTATTTTCTTATTAACTAAGTTATTTGTCTAACATTGTTGTTTTTTAAGGAATCTCGATGTTGATACAACTATTATACTCCTTCTATCTTATTTATTAAGTGCAACCCCTTTATTTCCTGTAATTTAAGACGTAAAACTATAAGATTAACAAAATAATATTCTAACACAACCGTTAGAAAAATGACTTACTCAAGTCATAAGCCTTTGCTACAACCGTTGCAGCAATACAAGCCGAAATGACCCTCATTTCTCTAAAATTCGGGTACAACTGACCCATCTTCAAATCTTGGGCTAGAATGCACAACAATAAATGTATATAATTGGAGCAAGGTATATTATAAACTTTGTAACATTATTATTTTTAATTATATATTATATGTGATTAATTTTATTTAAATTTATAATATATTTTGTTTATAAAAGGCAAAGTAATCTATTCAAGTGTGATGCATTATTGTCCATTTCGTGGGTTTACACAAACAATTGTACCTCGTCAAGCATATTGCTCTTATATATATCTTGAACTTGTATGAGGTGTAATCTTGTCAGTTGTACATTATATAGACAATGAGCTGATTTTAGTTGTCGATGTGTCTTTTTTTATATTCATAATATGTTGTTATTTGTATTATTGTCTTAACTTTTATTATTGTCTTTTTCTTGTTGTGGCGGCTAGGACTTGAGCATATCAGCTCATTGTCTATATGATGTGCACCTGACAAGATTACACCCCATGCAAGTCCAGGATATATATAAGAGCAATATGCTTGACGAGGTACAATTGTTTGTGTAAATCCACGAAATGGACGATAATGCATCACGCTTGAATAGATTACTTTGCCCTTTATAAACAAAATATATTATACATTTAAATAAAATTAACTACATATAATATATAATTCAAAAAAAAATAATGTTCCAAAGTTTAGTATATATCTTGATCCAATTATATACATCTATTGCTGTACATTCTGGCTCCAAGGCGGACATAGCAAATATGATTGTTTTTCTTGCTCATGGAACCCAACGCCTGCCACTCCGGTTAATTGAAACTCCGATTAATCGACGGTGCCCACCCCTAGTCTAGCTTATTAAATGTTAAAGATGACGAAGTATTTTTAGCATCTTTTAGGCGGATAAAAAAAAATTGCAAAGTATTGTAGGGTAACATTTTACTTTATGCTCACCACGTTATATCAAATTTGCTACATTTGGTTTCTGAGGAACATTCATATGTCCTGCCTATAATCTACAACTACATCCTTCATATTTCTTAGGGGATATGGATAACAGAATTCAGCAAGTTTCTTCCACATGTCTATATACAAATGATGCAAACTCTGAAGAAGAAAGAAAATAATAGCCAAATCATAGCAGCTATTATTGGAGTGTATGCTTCATGTTTTGAGCATCTGGATACTATACCTCGCTTTTTGTACTCTCTTGTTCAACAATTGTTACATAGTATTAAATGTGTGTTAAAAAAAACTGAAAGGTAAATTTAAGACTCCTTTATTTTCTTATTAACTAAGTTATTTGTCTAACATTGTTGTTTTTTAAGGAATCCCGATGTTGATACAATTATTATGCTCCTTCTATCTTATTTATTAAGTGCAACCCCCCTCCCCCGCGTCGCCGGAATTTCTAGTAGGGGTGTAAGGGGAGCAGAGGGTGGATTAGATTAGTTAAGGGGCAGGCCAAGGCAGAAGGGACTGAGGCTTGAGGGGCGGTCGGCAACAGCGCTTGCAGGCGGTGTGGCGAGTTGCAGGAGGAGGCGGGATCTGGACGGCACTCGAGCTGGGCTTTCTCGGGAGACCTAAAATGATGATTAGGGAAGATGAATGAAACGACTCCATTTCATTTAAATTGTCAGCAAATTTCTTTTATATATATTTTTTTAATTCTAGTCCCAAAACCCCCAACACTTTTACCCTTAGATTAAAAAAACATATAAAATTTAAGGAAATAAAAGCCCCAATTTATCTGTAGTAGTCCCCACGGCTCCACCTAGTACAACAACACTTAGACTTCGACCTAGGCCCATCATTCATTTGACAAACATAGGCACATCATTCTAATTTATAAAAAATTGTATTTATAATTGTGTATTACTCAGAATTTATATATGATGTGGTGAGAAGTATAGTGAAGGAATTTGACCAAACTCTAATTTTTAATGTCTTTGAAATTAAGATATTTTTTTTAAAAGTTAGCTTTTAATTGATTATGTCTAAATTTTAAAATGAGGTTAATATTGAGAATTTTAAAATTGATAGAAATGAATGGTTGAAAAATAATTTGGTAATATTTATAGAGAATAAGGTATTTTTAACTATTAAAAATGAAGTTATATATATTGAACAGTTTACAAAATTTATAAGTTATCTCGTAACAAAGAATCTTTAGCTTGATTTGTATTTTTGTTCTTTTTTTATTATATCAAAATACTTTAGTGTCATTGTCGTATGCTATTTGATATTTAAAGTTTGTACAAGGTAAACTTCTTACTACCGAGTTTATACAAAATCTGCCCCTCCCCCCCCCCCCCCCCCCACATCAAGAAACTTCTGAATCCGCCACTGGAGGATTGTATGGATTTTCATAAAAGTGAAGAAACTCAAGGGCTTTACATATTGTCTTTGAAATTCGTTTGCAAATTTTTAGAGGAGAATTGTTTCGATGACACATTTAAAACTAGTTTTATGGTTGTATCTGAAGTAGAGTTGGTTTGTTTGATGACACATGTTGATTAATGTTAGTCTGACTTAAAGTTGCATTATTATTAATTAAATTCCAAAGGCTATATTAGCTTGATTGCGCCTTCTGCACTTTTATGACACGCTTTCTTTTCTTTTCTTGTCCATCTGCCCAATCAATTATCAATGTCATTGAATCTGATTGCTTGGTTGCTTAAGGTATGATAGCATTCAATCTCTCATCGTATAGACAAAGTTAGTCTATGTATTATTATAAATTAATTAAATCTTGAATTAAGACCAAGTTCAATCCAAGGGTTCATAGATTAAAAGTTGTGCCCAGACTGTTTAATCAGATATCAGAAAGTGAGAGATGAATTAAATTGTATAATTTAGGTTGAATGGTTTTTGCTAAACTAATTTGTTTCATCAACCTAGGCATTTTCCAAATAGTAAAACATAATTAGATTCCATGACAACACATTCATTTTGATTTGAACATATAACACCAACACATTCATTCTTATCAAACACATCTCTAAAATCATTATACTTCCATATCCACATTCAAAAGTAAAGAGATTAAGAAAGTTAAGGTAAGACAACATCTTCGAGTCAAAGTGTCTTCTATTGTCAAACCCTACCACCATCCTACGCGAGTTTATTGATTTGAGTTGAGGCCACCTAAAGTTGGTCCCTGATAACAGCAAGACAAGCCCAAGCACGGGTCAGTTGGCTTATTCCATGATATATATATGAAAAGTCATACTAAGACAATTAGGTTAATAACTATATGCAATGCAAGCTTCTCCCTTCCCAAGCCCATTATCTAAATTAAGTCCATCATCCTAAACATATATAGTGTAGTGTCTCTAGAGACACTCACCTCCAAGTTCATATGTTGTCTTCGTCATCATTTGCTCCATCTCTAAATATAATTTTATATTAGTAATATTATTATATTTAAAAATAATTTCTTAGTAAAGAGTATATTTTAAGATCTCTAAATATAACTTTATATTAGTAATATTAATAACATTATTATATTTAAGGTGTTCTGCAAAGAAGTGTGTTGTTATTTAGACTTTTGGAGAGATTATACAGCGTTAACACGACGTCGTTTCAAAGTGGATAGTTTTTCATTCATCAATGGGTACCCGTTACAACAAGGTGGATCTGGATCAGTTTCAAAGCAGTTAGTTTTCACTATTCATTCATTAGCGGATACTCACTGTTTGAAGATTTTCTAATCGCATGGGTACTTGATGAAAGAAAAAATTTGTGAACATGGAGATCTTAAAATATTTTTAAGGGAGTTTGAAACTATAAAATAGAAATATTGGGACGATGTTTGAATAAAATTAGTCATATTTTTTTATTAATAATTTTAATAATTTTTTAATAAGTTTAAATTAATGTAAAATTTACTAAATTGTTTACAATGACAAACACTAAAAGCTCGATCTAACTACTTAGAAAGAAAGATCCCTCACGACCAAAACACACTTTAACAGTGTCATTCCAAGACGTGTCACAAACAAGTCTTGAAGATACCATTGACGGTTGACCGGTTCGTGAGATTAGATTTTAGAAAGTTTCATATGAAAAAAAGTTGTACCTACTCAAAAATATATACTAAAAAGTATATACGTGTCTAAAAATCTTCTCAAAAATCCATTTTTGAAAAGAAAATAAATTAGGACGGCCACTTAGCAAATAGGAGACCATTTTAGGGAATCCTTGTGAATGAGGTCCCAAAGATTCGGTTCAAATGTAAGTGGGGCAGAAGAGACGCGATAAAACGAGTCAACAATGAAGTTTGCCACCATGTTGCATTTTCGAAAGACAATAGACAAGCTCAAGCTTTATAAACGAGAAAGTAAGTAGTGAATATTTGACCGAATCAACTCAACCTTTCACGAGCAACGCCAGTCACCAACACGTACTTGACAAGTCTTTATATTGCTCTACTCAGAAACCTTATTCATTGAACAGATCTTTACGTTGCTCTACTTGTATAAAGAGTAGTTTTCTGATAAAAATTGAGCAACGTAAAGCCTTGTCATGATGTAGGTTGGTTTGGGAACATAATGGGCCTGTCATGACGTAGACTGGTTTGGGAACATAATGGGCCTGTCAGGTGCTATGGCCCGTTTTAATTCAAAAGCATACACATAACGTTTGGGCTGTGGGCCTGGAAAATGTTTGATTTTGTCTTCACTTTTTATTGCTACTTGGGCCAAGTTGGCCTACATTAGTTGAGCCCATTTTCTCCTCTGTGTATATACACAGCCTTTTTTTTGGTCTTTTGTGCAAGATGTCTTGCATTCCTCGAGAGTTCAACATGAATGCTTGTCGATTTGACTTGAACCTCGTCCTCATACATGACAATTAATTCAAATCCCTATTCAAAAACTAAGGAGTTTGACAAACCAACATGAAAAGCCAAAAAATAAGAAACATCAACTCCAAAGATATAAAAATTAAATGATTGTTATCCAAATTTAAACGAATCTATGTCGATTCTTCGTATAGAAAGAGTTTCAAAAAAACTGAACCAGTTTGGTATGAACTGAACCAGTAAAGCCTCAAAAAGGAAGACTCACCCAATCCATTAGGCAAAAAAGACAAACAATAAAACGTTTACAAAGCAGGCTCATAGAGACGGCAAAAGCTAGGAAACGAAAGCATGAACATAAAGTATAAGAAGAAAAAAAGCAAAAGCAAGGATGTCCTCAAAAGACACAATGAAGACTCCAAAGAAGCTAAGGTCAAATCTACCATCGTGGCTCCAAACTCACTCAATCTCGCTCTTTTCTTTCTTCTCTTTCTTTTCATCAATTTTGAATCACACTTGGTGAGCTACAGTGGAATCGCCAAAGAGATACTCAGGGAGCTCCAAACCCTAGCTTCCTATAGCGGTGCAAGAATGAGCAAGATGAGTTCTAGGGTTCTGGTGCTTTACTTTTATATCAACCTTGACGCTCAAAAGACGTCATTGGCACTAAAGAGCCTTCATTAATCAAAATGTTATGTCTCGAGTAAAGTCTTTAGCAACTTCAAATCATAACCAATAAGCTCCAATGCAAGAGTTAGGCCCAAGTCGCTCAAGAACGACCCAATCATTCATCAAGTTAGGTTTGAGAGCGATACTTGACCATATATAAGAGGCTAAGCGGCTCTAGGAACTTGACCATGGTTCACATGAGGATGGCTTAAGGCATATTGCAAGCCCAAGATCATGGTTCCCTAATCATCTACCTAGCCTAAGTGTGCTTGCAAATTGTAAAGTTAAATCGTTAATTATTACTTACAAACATAACGACAACAACGATCTAAGATTGATGTGGTTATTTATCTCGATATCTCCTTACTGAACTTAGAGTCTCTGGCTGTTGTGAGTTAAGTTGTTTCATATGTACAAACAAAGTGTCGTTTATTTTGTTTCACAAAACAACAAATTGTTTAGTACAAATGAAACCAAGTGTCAATTTAAATCATCACAAGATAGTTCTAACAACTGGTTTGAACACGTGACAACAATGTCAAAATGACATGTCAATTGAGATCGAAGTTTATCTAACTGTTAATTATCTGTTACTATAAAATCGAGTCATTTTTTCTATGTCGTTTTAACTATGTCATATAGGCATAAATATTACATGACTATTCAGCCATAGACAATACAAAGAAAAGTCCATATTTTTGTTAGAATTTTGTGCCCTATGACAAATGTAGAGTAGATATGTTCCTCATTCTCATCCAAGTATTATTTTCAAAATCATTTTATTGATGATTGAGAAGTGAAAATGTGGTTAGAAATTTTCTTTTAAAAATAAAAAACCTTTACATATATAAATTATCGTCCTCTCATACTTTATTGTCTTTTAATTATTATTTGTTCTATTGTTTATAGTAGTTTTATATATTTATACTCTTTTGTCCTTTGCATAGCTACTGATTTATTTCGGTCTCTATCTATCAGATTTGTCGGATACTTTATATATATATTATTATTAATTATTTAATACTCTAATTTAAAATATTATAATATTCAACTCAATCATTTGTTATTTGTTAGGAATAGGCCCAACAAATCCATACTTTGCCCAAAGGAAAGCACCCTTTTTCCCTTTGTTTTGCGTTGCAACCCCTAAGTTTTGGCAGTCTCCCACGTGCTCTCCCATGCGCCTTTGGCCCCACTTTACTCCCTCACCATCATCATCAACCTTTCAATTCAAATACTAATAAATTATAATTTGAAGAATATAAATATAATGATGGATTGGCTTCTTCTCTCTTTTCTTTAAAGGTGGATTGGTTTCAATGTTCTAAAAATGTTAGGTGAATTTTAAATGGATAGGATTATTTAGTGTTTAGGCAGGTTTCGATAAACACTTAGACAGACTGAAAGGTCAAGCTGTGTGTGACTTTTTAGAGTCTTAATGGGGCCTAAACGGAGCCTAAGCGAAAAAGCTTAAACATGAGACCTCTCACAATTAAGCTTGGACGACAGACCCACCCGACCTGCCAAGCCATCGACTCTAATACCCCTTATCACATGATTTACAGAGGGAGACAAGTCCAATTGTCAAACCAGCTTACAAGGTAATGGAGTTCTACTCCAAAATCAATCGATAGTATGAGAAATAACTCATAATCTTATATACTATACTTGTCTCTCCCAGTTTCTCGATGTGGTATTCACAATCAGTATTCGCAAAAAATTTAGGCGGATCGGAGAAGGACCCTCTAGTACCTAGGCAGGCGGGCTCCTTCCACCGTCTAGGCGGGGTCGAGATGAAACCTAAGTATGAATTTTAAAACAGGATTCACAACAAACCCTAACAAAAAGTTTGGGTGAATTTTTAAGTAGGTATAGTATAATTTTCGTGTGTATGTAGCTAGAGAAAATCCTAGTAAGTAGGTGTGGAAAACAATTCTGAGCTACATAGCCTAGTGAATTCAGCCCACACGAGGATGCATATATGACTAATATGAGTATGATGTATCAGAGAAAAGTTTACAAATTACAATTTTTTGGTCTTCACTTTTTGTACTCCCTCCGTCCCACAATGTTTGTCCAATTTCTTTGTAAATTTACAAAGAAATTGGACAAACATTGTGGGACGGAGGGAGTAGTATTTAATTGGTACGTACACCTTTTTTATTTGGTGAAAACTTACAAATTAACTCCACGTACACTTTCAATTTGTCCTCTCTTCTGTTTTTATCTTTCTTGATAGTCTATGTATACGTACACTGCAATCTCTTACCCTTTGACCAGGTACACAAACTTACACGAACCTCATGTAGTGTTAATTTCACCCTCACGTGCTCCAAATTCTCACCCAAGAATATAGGCAAAAACAAAAGGTTAAAAATTTAGTATAAGATGAAGTAAGGGAAAAAAAATGAGACTCAAGGTTCTCTCACCATTGTGTGTGGTGTGATGAAATGTAACTTTATAAAGTCTATTATATTGGTTAGTGAGTTGATTTGGATGAAATTTCATTAAACTTATATATTAAGTGACTACTAATTTGTTTTATTTTTTTGTGAAGAACATGAGAATCACTCTCATCGGAGATCTCTGGGTGTTATTCTTGAAAGTGTAACCGCTTGATTAGATGCTTAATATGTCAGTCTTACGTGCATGTCTTTTAATTTATTAGTTCGTAGAGTTTGATATTCACTTATTGTTTCCCCTTATAGAGAAGATTTATTTATGCCTTCGAACCTCTAGCAAACTTCTAGACTATCGTATTTCACATACTTTAGAGAAAGAAACAAATGAGAAGATTTTATTTGAATGAATAGGTAACTTCATTGAAGGAGAAGTAAAACAAAACTTAAAAAGACAAGGAAGTTCTAGGTCCCCTAGAGATTACACGAATCTACCAAATCCCAATCTACGATCAAAACCCATTTTCTAGTTTCTAGATTGTTCTTATACATGTCATCTCGCCTTAGCACAATTTCTGAAATGGTCAATAACCACACCAACACATTACATAGGCCTTATATCAATCTTTTTAAGCATTTTTCGATTTCTAGCCCTCCAAATGAGAAAATTTTATTGCCTCGAGAAACTATGACATGAAACTCCTGCGCAAAAACTGTAATCAAGACCCGCAACTCATGATGATTGTACAACGTAACCGACATCATTTGGTGACAAATCTTTTCATCCGCTAAGACGATTTTTACATTTTTCGGGTTTTCTCGGTCAAAAAACCCTAATCATATTCACCGGTCTATTCACTTAAATAGTAACGAGTCGTGCACAATTATGAAAAAGTAGCAAGCTCAATAGACAAATAGCTAGGCCGGACGTAGCTGGACCAACACATTAAAGTTGTGGTTGAACGTACCAAACCAATAGACTACTTGCTAATGATATCTTAGAAATGAATGGCATATATATAGAATACGATGTTAAAGTCTATATGGATGGAATTTTGCAAATTAAGCTTGCACTATATGTAAGCTGTAGCCAGCTTACAAATTGTTGATGTGAGTTGTTGTCAATTAGCAAGTGGAAGCTAGTTACCAAGAGGCTATAGAGGGTACTAATATTCAATTGCAATCACTTCTATTTAGACAAATGTATGGTTTATGCTTCACATGGTGGAAACACTTTGGCCCCCCTTTCTTAATGTCACAACACCATGTTCATTGCTTACTTAATAGTTGTCAATGTGTTTGTACTAGTTGTGTTAAGGTTAGATTCGTTTCAAGTTTCAAGATTTGTTTTGTAGGTCTTGTTGCCTTATGTTTGATTCGATTGGTTAGTGTCGCTCCATGATCGAACTGAGTATTTTTGTGACCCTGTTTTGGACGAGACAATGTTCCTATTAATATCAGTCTCTCTACATATGTTGTCTTGAGAATTAGCCTTAAATATTACGACTAATATATCTTTATGTCTGAACTGGATATTTTCGTGACTCCATTTTAGAAGAGAACCTAACCTCTTCCTCCCCACACATGTCATCACGAGAATTAGAACTTGAATCTTTGACCACCATCATGTTCATTGCATACTTAATAATTGTCAATATGTTTACACTAGTACTTCAAGGTTAGATTTGTTTCAAGTTTCAGGAATTTTTTTGTAGGTCTTGTCTTAGTGGTCTTACGTCTGATTTGATCGACTTCTGTTGTTCTACGTTCGAACCAAATATTTTATGACCCTGTTTTAGAAGAGATCGTATACTTATCAATATCAGCCTAGCCTCCCAACACATGTCGTCATGAGAATTAGCCATAAGTACTACATCCAATGTTCCTTTACGTCTGGACCGAATATTTGCGTGACTCTATTTTGAAAGAGATCCTAACCTCTTAATATTAGCCTCCCCACACATGTCATCACCAGAATTAGAACTCGAATCTTTGACCAACCCTTAAACATTATCATGCTAAAAACAAAAGGGTTTCCTTATGTTTTAAAGATGTTCCATATTAAGAAATTGAAAACAAAAAAACCTTTGATACGAAGGTTCTATTTTGCTTCGATTTAGAGTCGGATCATTTCTCGCCTAGTAAGTTCAATAGTGTTAACAAGATCGAATTTTAGACCTTTGGACTTACTCGACCACAAATGTTCCCACTACTCTAAATCGATTCAAGATACATGGAAGTAAGGTTTTAGAAATGATCCATATTTAAATCGAATCAAATAAGAAGGATGAAGTTTTTTTTTTGGATGAAAGACATTTTTCATGAGAGTCGAATCAAAGACCTCAGTGTATCATCTTTAGAGCTTAACCGTTTGACTAGTTACCCAAAGACAGAAGGATGAAGTTTTAAGACTCCTTTGATTAGATTTAGAGTTGGATCATTTCTCACGAGATAAGTCCAAATAATACAAACAAGTTTTAAATTCAAGACCTTGGGATAAATGAGAATAGTGGCTACTTATTTGCCAACTAATCTAAGCTCTTATATCATATTTTTTCTCATTTTCCCCACATAATTATAGAATAATACTTCCAAGACAGCAATATTTGTTGCTAGTTGTAGTTGCAGAAGCTGTCTGGTGTTCTCATAACACAAAGCCTTTGTTTATGGCTTTATCTTGAAATGACATAATTCGTAATGGGTGCACCTCATAATATTATGATTATATTGACTCTATCTAATAGTAATTTTCACTATATGTTCGTTTCAATTATTATTACATTCATGTATCTTTATTTGTCAAAACATTGACTCAATCCTAGCTATGGATATTATCCAATCTAACCATATTAGACTTTAATCTAGTGTGTGCTTAGGATATGTTTGGATCACCAAATTACATTAAATCATGCATTATAATGCAAGATAATGTCATTAACCTGGCGATCCAAAAAAACTCTAAATATCGGTTTTATTGATAACATGAAGATATTTTAAATCAATTTTTATATAATATGTCGACATTATAAAAATCCACATTTTAAAAAATAGGATAACTTTTTTATATATTAATATTTTTTACTCTGTATAGTTTTTTATAAGATTTTTTTAGGGTTTATTTTCTAATTTAAGAATATTTATTACGTGTCTGTCCTTAGGACAAATTATAGAAAAACCGATTTTATAAAATGATTTTCTAATCTAATCGATTTAATATATAACTAGAATTTGGATATAGTTTTTAAGCCTTTAAGGATAATACTCAAAATCTCCTATTCCGACTTTTACGTGTATAATGTTAATGTGCTTCACCAAAAAAAATCCAAACATCAAAGAAAATTACAAAGCTTACGTGAATCACTGTTAAACTATAATCCAAAACTATAAAAAAATTCAACGATAAATCAATTTGTTTCTACAAGTACTAATTAATTTACACGTCTACATACTAATTTTGTTGGTATCTTCTTAAAATGATTTGTACATATGGTGATTAATTGGTGACATACATGTGATGCAAATATGCAATCAAAATAAAATATCATATGTACGTATAAACTATAAAGTATACTTCTTTGATTATAATTGAAAATTCTAGAGGGAAAGATATACACAATAGATTTTAAACTAGCTTAAAATTTACTCTTTGAGAGAACCGAAAGTATTGCTTTTGCTTCTATCAAAAAAAAAAACTTTATACTAGCTATTTTACAAAAATCAAATAAAAAGACTTGGAAAAAACAAAAAGCTTTCACATATGGTCTTTCTAACTTATATTTATGGACTCACATTAATAAATTAGATTAAAAAAACTATCTTCTAAAATATAATAAATGAATCATAAATAAAATCCACAAATAAATATTATAATTACTTAAACTATAATGCGTATACTAAATTCAATCTAAGGAATGAAATAGATTTCGACTTTTATCGATAGTGCTCTCCACCAAAAAAAAAAGAATATAATAGATATAAGCAACACCGACATTAAAAAAATTATATCATATTTACCAAAAAAAATGTATCATAAAACATAATATAGCTATACATTCCACTAGATAATTCAGTCCAAATGTAATTAAAAAAACAACATATTTAAATAATTAGATAATAGACATTTGACATAAAAATAATACTCCACTAATCAACTTTTTTTTTTGGTAGAAACTCCACTAATCAACTACATTCATCATCATTACTCACACATATATGGTAATGAACTACGGAGTACTAGATAAACAACCTCATTAATCAATTTGATATACCTCAATAATCCATCAACATTATACCACTTCAAAGATTATATTTATAAAAGAATTGTCATAAAATAAATAATTACCGGGTAGTTAAAAGAAATTAATAAAAATAATAAATTCTCAAAAAATTAAAAAAAATAACAATTAAGGTCCTATTTGAATTACTATATTTAATACATTACGAGTCAGCATTATCATGCCCACAAACAAGAATTGCAATACAACGCCGGAGAATGTAAAACTTGGCCCTTTGTTTTTTCACCGCGTGACTACATTTTTTACCGAACGATTTATTACTCCCAACATTCTTACCCTGCCCTTCTTCTTGTAACTCGCCATTGCCTTTGCCTCTGTTTTCCGACGATTTCTCCGGCGCCGTCATCCCAAAACACCGCCGTCTTTTTAAGCCACCAACGCCGCCGCCGGAGAAGAATGAGGAATTATTCAATTTGGAGACACTTTTTTTTTGTAGGTGGGTAAAAGAGTTTTTTTTTTTGAGCAAGGTATTGAGAGTAGGAGAGTTGATTGAGAATAATGTGTGTGAGTTGGAATTTATAATGGGAAAGAAAGACATGGAGGTGATTTTTGCTGCCCATTGATTTTGTAGGGTTTTTTTTTGAAAAAAAAATGATAGATAAGGGTTTGTTTGTGTGTGTGATTTTACATGTGATATGTACGGTACCACAGGTTAAATTAAATTTTAAATTATTCTTTTTTTAAGGAAAGGGTAAATTACCCAAAACCTATACATGGCCATATGTGCGGCCCGACCCGGCCCAACCCGCAAAACTGGGCCGAAATGGCTTGTCCCGGCCAGCTCGCGGGTCATTCGGGCTGAACCCACCTGGGTCCGGGAATCATAGCCCGGCCCGGCCAACCCAGATTTTTTTAGGGTAAATTAAAAAAAAAGAATCGGGCCTTCCTAAAGCGGCCCGGCCCGTTTCAGCCCGATGGTATATCGGGCCGGTCATGGGTCTGGATTCCCTGGCCCGGCCCGGTTGTGGCCCGATTTGAGACCGGCCCAGCCCGGCCCGTGGCCATGCCTACCAAAACCAACTAACTTTGCAATCAGTTGATGTTATAAGGATTAAGGAGTCATTTAAAATTACATGTTCTCATCCGTCAGGATGCTCTAGGACGTCTATTTTAAATGGAGAGCCTCCTAGACCTTACCTAATAAAAAAAACTTTGCAACTGGTGAAGGTCGTGCTTGGCAATCGTCGATGTCTGCGAGAGATCGAGTTGATTTGGTCCAATATCCTTTGCTTCCTTTCCGTTTTCAAAGTTAGAGCATCTATCACGTTTTTCGATAAGGTTACACTGTGGCAGACTACATTGCTTGGTCTTGTGTCTCCTCCATTCCGATGGCATTTGGTTTGGGTTTTTGGAACCTCATTCATAAGGATGCTCTAGGACGACTATCTAGTTGTTAGGTGACCCCCCTAATTTCTTTAATTTTCTTAAGATGATATTTCATTGTTGTTTGGGTGGTGTGTTTTATGTGCTTTTTTAGGCGAATCATCACATCTCTCTCAGTTGGTTTCATGTTATCTTGCTCTTTGGCAACTTTATATGCTTGTGTTAGGTCTTATCTAATCCGTAAACTTGTCGTTTTCCTACTCGTTCTTAGGCCTATCTGACTAATTTGATCGGTGTTTGTTGTTTGTATGTTTTGTTGGTTTGCTTTCTTTTGTTTGTCATTTCATGTCGATTTGTTCGAATCTCGAGCCTCGTCTCGATCTCTCAATCTACCAGGCATGTTTGGTACTTCAAATTATATGCCTATCAAAAAAATATATGATATTCAAACAAGAACATTTCTTTCATTGTCTAAAATTGTTGAGAAAAGATAGCTTATTACTTTCTTAAGCATTTGGGTTATTGAAATTGCAAAACAAAGTGGTAATTTATTATATAAAGTTTGGTGATTTTTGCATATTTTCCTTTTTAGGTGTGGTATATTAAAAAAACCTAATTTGCAGGTCGATTTGTGCAATTAATCTAAACCACTTTTTACCATTGTGAATTTAATCGGGTCAACTCAATGGATTTCGGGTTTGAACCCAAGGGATTTCGGGTCTATTGGGTTCTTGGGTTCAGTTTATTTTGGGTTTCGGGCTCAAATTTTCGAGTCTTGACCCTAAAATTTTCAAGCGGTTCGGGTCGGTTTTTCGGGTCGGATCAACTTTTGACAACTCTACTTCCGATTCTTTTTTCCGTTCCGGGTTTGTTCAAACCGAAAATTTAAGCTGAATCGAAACCGATATTAATTATTTGGTTCGGTTTAGGAAATTTCCAAATTTTGATATTGGTTCGGTTTTAAAATCCCCAAAGATAATCTTCCATCCGTCTCAAACCGACAAAATCAGAACCGAACTTTTTTCGGTTCACACCTTAAACCAAATTTCGATTTTCGATTCGTTCGATTTTAAATCGATGTTCAACTAGTTAGGATATTCTAGGACGGTTTACTTCAGCTTAATATGTACACTCCAAATCTCTTTCTTTATCAAACAAAAATTAAAAAAAAAAAGTTAAGAAGAATATCAACCATCTGTATAAAAAAATTCCCATAGGTAAAGGTTTTGGAGCTACCCAAATTGGAAGATATGCTGATTTTCATTTCTTTTGCAGTTTGTGCATGATCGATGAAGACGATAATTTGGATTTTATGGGTTGGATGAATTGAGAAAGATAATAAAAAGGGCTAACTCTGAGGTCCATATATTTGTTCTGACAACGTCGTGTGTTCAAAAGGCCATAATGAATTGGTCAAAATTGTTGACACTGTCGACTGTGCCTGTGGTGTGTTTGTAGTGTTTAATTTGTACTGTTCTAATCTTTATAACTGTACTGTTTTTAATGAGAAAATCTATCTTACTGTCATTCAGGTGTATACACTATACACGCCAGGTAGAGAGATAGAGGTCATGTTATTTTCATAAATAAAAAATCTCTAAATACCATATTTATGCATTATATATTATACACACACAAGATATTTAACTAATTATAATAAAAATTGAATTGGTATTTAATTATTTTAATAGGTAAAATATGTGGTCGAGTTTAAGTATTTTTATTAAAAAAGATTCGATGTAACAAACAAGTTTGGTAGATTAATTAAAAGACCGACGTAAATCACTGACGAGAAAGCCGATAAAAGAGTAAAAACACATAAAAATTCAAATAAGCAATAGAGAAACGGATTTAAAACAACTACTAATGTGAGACTTTTACCGGGGATGTGTATGGGTAATAACCTAGCTAAATGCACTATGCGTATTGTGCATCTATTTTTCATTTACATTGTGCATAGTTTTTGAACTTTTAATTTTAGAAAATATTTTTTAAACTTTATTCATGTGCACGAATTGCCATGTATATAAAGTTTTGTTTAAATGTGCACATTTAGTACAAAAACATGCGCAAATTTTATTGAGTTTAAGATAAGTAGAATAGAATATTTGCAAAGTTAAGTTGAAGAAAAGTCGGCCCTTATAGATCCAAAAAGATAATCAAGACGGTTTGAGTAGACTCCGAAGAGTAGTCTCGTGAGTAGACCCCGAAGGATAATCTCGTGGGTGTAGACCACTATAGTAATCACCATTGACTATTTAAAACATTTATAAAGATGTCAATATGTCATGGATAATGGCAACAAGTCACTCAATTAGATCGAGCTTAATTTCCTTTAACGAACATTGCCCCTATTCCATGTCAAGGGTTAATTATACACAATATCGTTGTGGGATAAAACGTTCCAACAACAATAATGGAAAAAGATGGCAACTCTAATTCCATCAAGAACACACATACCTCATTCAAATCTTGAGACTCTTCCTTGATCTTCACTTTAGAAAGACGATCCATGATAGCCACTACAAATGTGTTTGTTTTCGTGTGAATACTCCCTTAAAACCACGCCCAAATACCACCGATTTGTTGTCTCCCCACATGTGCAAAATGACGCCCAACATGTACCATTTATAGACATGTAGTCGGCTTTCCAAAAGGTGGTTAGAAGCTATTATAAGAAGTTAGAGGAGTTTTATGAGGTTGAGAGAATCTAGGAGAGAATTTAGAAAGTTTGTTAGGAGGTTTCTCTCTCCATAACTACCTTCATCCTTATCCAAACTTCTCTCTCATCTCCTCCTTATATGGTCGGCGAACAAACCCTAAAAAGGCCCATTTGTGCCATCCAAAATCAGCCTAGAAAGGCCCAAGAAGTTGGTCATGCCCATCATTAAGTCCAAAAACAAGCCCATGTAGCCAATCCACTAGGCCCAAAAATCAGTCCATAGGATCGACCCATCCTAGCCCTAGTCCCCACCCATTGGGCTGGCCCACCATGGTCCACGTAGGCTAGGTCCAAGCTAGCATAGTTAGGTACCAAGCTAGGTCACCGAGCTAGTGTAGCTGACATCCAGTTGGGAGAGCTAACATCCAACTAGTTGAGCTTACTTGAGTTGTCTTTCAGCTAATTGAGCTGATTTTCAAGCTATTTGAGTTGACTATAAGTTAATTGCACTTACTTAAGCTAGTCTTTAGCTAGTTGAGCTTCGAAGCTAGTTCCTTGAGCTAAGAGCTAAGTTTAGCTTATTGAACTAACTTACAAGCTAGTTTCAAGCTTTCAAACTATGTTCTAACTTTTGTAGCTATGTGCCAACCTATTCTCAAGCTTTGCTCCTTGTCTAAGACATTCATCTAGCTTATAGAAGTTCCCATACATTCGTACAATAATGCACAAAGCTAACTGTTAATCTTTCCTTTCTCAAAGCACAAAAGCCTAGCTCAGGTGAGCTTCAAGACGAGTGTCCGACGCCTTGTTCCAAAGCATAGGCACACCACAACTCAGTCTCATAGCTACCAAATCAACCATGTGCCATCGCTAGCCCTAGGCATGTCATAGCCCAAGCGTAGGCGCGCCCCAACCGAGTATCGTGCCCGTTGCTGCGCCACGGCCCAAGCATGGGTGTGACCATACCGAGCGTTGTGTCCATGCGCGTCGTGCCCTAGGCACATGAGATTCCACGCCTAAGCGTCAGCGCACGTCTCAAAACCTCATCTAGCTATTTTTCCTTTGACCACTTCTAATCCTCTAAACAAATCATGATATGTCACATATATATAGGCCGATCTTCTCAATCGATGCTCCTATGTGACTCTTTTTCAACACATGCACACAAAGAGATTGATGACTTTCACAAATCACCAATATATTAATTTGTTATTCTTGCCAAAAATTCGATATGCATGTATTCGTATATAAATGTACATCAAAAACTTGATAAATATTTTAGTACAATGCATATGGACTTTTAGGTATGAGTTAATGCACATTCACGACAAAATTCACACACATTTTGCGCATGTTCCTCGTGTTCGTTGTTTGATAAACACTCGTATAATTCGACAAGAATTGGATTGTACCGGTTTCCCTCCACCCCCTTGATGATTTGATCCACGCCCTTGTTCTTATTGATCCTATATCTCTCTCTATGTTTTCAAAATCGAATGCATATATAAGTCAAAAAAATTGTATAATTAGTTCTTATAATACTTTATCTAAAAATTACATATAGTACTCCTATAATCTTATAATTGAATTCTAGGATCCAATCCTATACAAGGGTACAATCATGAATGCTAGCTAATGATTCACAGGTTGGATTGAGAAGTAAATACATTATTTCCTTCCATAATGATAAGATTGATTTAATGATTACAAAGTATGATAAACATGCCTAAATTTTGATTGGAAGATGAAACCCTTCAAGTTGAAGAGTAAATAATTCTTTGTGTTGTTTATATACCACTTTAACTCACTCTAGCCTCCATACCACACTTTTCTAGCCTCCTTTTCTTTCTATCTCTTTGAATCTTCTTCATCATTTATATGATTTTCTTTCTCTTCAGTTTTTTCCCTTCACAATTCAACAATTTGATTACTTTTGCAATAAGAGTTCATCTCGATCTCTTATTCATTTTTCAATTTAGCAAAAAACATGTTCAATTAATCACATCTCTATATTCTTTGATTTTTAATCTATGGATTCCTTTTGCTTTAAAGTTTGCTAGTTTCTAGCTTCTTAGATCCTTTTTTCAATGTTCATACAATATACAGTTTTCAAAATGTATTGTTTGATTAATTTGACAAGTACTATATTAACTTATCAGGTTAAATCGTGTATCGGGTTAACTTCAAATTTTCGAATAATTTCGGGTCGGGTAGCATCGGGTTAAATCGGGCTAGTCCATTCGGATAAAACCAATTTCAGATTTATCTCGCTCGGGTTTGGGTCAAATCGGTTCATATCAAACGAGTTTCGAGCACACTTTTTTTTTTTGGATTTTTGGATGTCAAGTCGAGTAGCATCGGGTTAAATCGGACTAGTCTATTCGAATATAATCAGTTTCAGATTTATCTTGCTCATGTTATTTTTTATTTTTTGGGTGCTGGATCGAATCAGTTTCTCGGGTTGGGTCAAGTTTTGACAATCGGTTAACATAAATAGATTATCTAATTACTATGCACATAAGTGCATTAGAGTCCGACCATTTTCTGATAACATAGTCCTAGATTATCCAATCCTAAATGGGCTTCAACATCGAGACACCATTTGACGCACTGTTCACATTCCAAGTATATATTGTCCACCGACCACGTTTTCTACCTTGAACAAAATTATTGTCTATACATATTTTATTACTCACTATCATTATCTATACATGTACATGTATTTAAGTAAGGTGGTAGCTAGCTAGATTGTGACCGGAGAGTAATGAAAATCAGCCATGGTTTGCTTGTGCAGCGTTATCAGGATTCACATGCATGCAAACATTGCAATTAATCGATATCGACTGATCAATGTCGTTCATCATCGATCATGCTTGTACGTGCGAATCCTGATGATGCTGCATTGGCAATACATGGCTTATATATGTGTATGTCATCTAGTCAGTGACGGATCCAGGTGGGGGCGGCCACCTCCATTGGTTGTTGGAGGAGCAACACTTCGTAGTGGGATTTGGAGGCCCGTCCTTATTGGTGTACGTGCGGGGAGGGGTGATTGGGCGCGGGCAAGGTGGAGCTAGCTAGCAGCGGAAAATCCGAAAGGGACACTTCGTAGTGGGATTTGGAGGTCTAACCCCACTGGCGTTCGGGGTGGGGAGACTGGGCGCGGGCAGGGTGGAGCAGCGGAGAATCCGCCCACTTCTGGATAATCTTTGATTTACCATTGCATCTAGTTAATCTCTCTCCCTCTCTCTTGCAGGTGTACTAATAATAGCAACATCAACATCATCACCCAATGTAGTCCCGTTTAAACAGGATCTAAGGGGTCAAGATGGGGCACTCATAACCTAAACATGTCAGGATTCAGACGGGGGCGGCCACCTCCATTGGTTGTTGGAGGAGCGAAACTTCGTAGTGGGATTCAGAGGCTCATCCCCATTGGTGTCCGGAGAGGGGTGATTGGGCGCGAGCAGGGGCGGCCACTCTCTCTCTCTCTCTCATGTGTACTAATAGTAGCAAAATCAACATCATCGCCCAATGTAGTCCTGCTCAAACGGGATCTAATGGGTCAAGATGGGGCACTCATAACCTAAACATGTCAGGATGATAAGCTCGATAGACCCTGAATTCAGTTTATATGATAATAATAACTGAATTTAGTTAAAATGCACCAAAATTAATATTTGGGTTAAATCCATCTCAATGACATTTGTATAAATACCAATGAATATGATAATTTTTGATATAAGAGTTAAATCCATCAATTTATCTTCTATGCTCATTCTCTATTTTGTCTTTGTGCGCGATCATGTTGATTAGTCTTTGTTGCCCTTCTCCTGCCGTGGTCCAACCCATGGGAATGAATTACCTCATCCCATACTTAGTTTTTGATACTCATATTAGGATTAAATATACCAATAACCAATTGGTCTAGTGGGATGAGGTGTTAGAGCAAGCCCAACAGATTCCCTATCACTTTCTCTAAAATGGAGAACCAAATGCCAAATTCTCCAAAAAAAAAATTAACCCAACTCCAACAGATTCTTCATTTTGGAGCATTGTATTAATGCATTTAACACTTTTTTACTTTTACCATATAAATTATTGTACATTACTTAATTAATAATTAATAAACTTTATCTTTCTTATGGATACAAATATTTTAAAATCTTAACCTAATAAATGATAAACTGTTTGTTATTTGACTTATAGGAAAATAAAATATAATGGAATCTTATCTAATAAATAAAAAATTATTTATAATTTGACTAACAAGAAAACATTTTTTTTTTAAAATCTTAGACTTATAAATGATAAATTATATGTTATTTGACTAATAAGAAAATAAATACTTTAGAATATTAGAATAATAAATGAAAAATATTTATTATTTTATTAATATAAAAATAAAATATTCTAGAATCTTAGACTAATAAATAATAAATTATTTGTTATTTCACTTATAAAAAAATAAAAACATTCTAGAATCTTGATTTTATAAAGTGATAAATAATTTATTTAACTAATAAGGAAATAAATATTTATAATTTTAAATATAAATATGAACATTTTTTCATTTCATTCAAATAATCAATATTTTTTCATATTTGTCTCAATTTAAAAAAAAGTGTAATTGCTTATTGGTTTGGTTCAAGAAAATGTATTTTAACCCTACAAAGAAAAAAGAAAAGAAAAAAAAAATTTAGGATTTGGAGATCACCCTATATTTGGGGAAGTCTCTACCATATCTGGAGAATCTCTCTATAATGGAGAATGGGATGGAGAAACTGTTGGGGCGAAAAAGTGGCCCAAATTCCCCAAAATTCCAATTTTCAAGAATTTGGGGAATCTGTTGGGGATGCTCTTAGGCTCCTTAAGCGTTTGTTCAGGAGGTTCGAAGTTCGAATCTTCCTGGCGGCGTGTATGAAAAAAATTGAATTGGGAGGGTCGCCCCCAACAATGGGCTTCTGCAGTACCCGATTCGGACGTAGATTGGCTCCGACTAATCGAACCGAACGAGAGATCAAAAAAAATATTAGGATTAAATCTATGTATATATATAAAAGATGCAAGGAATAAAGCCACCACATTGCGCCACCTAGGATTTTCCTACGTGTCGATCTCACGTTAAGCCACCTAGGATTTCGCCACCTAGGATTTTTTTATTTTGAAAATTCATATATGTTGATATTATTTTAGGATAATATAGAAATAGGATAAATTAATCTAGAAAAAATTCTATCTAAAATAAAGATGTTATCTATTATATATTAGGAATTAGGATAGATCGAAAAGATTTTTATCTAAAATTAAAATAAATTATAGAGCATTAGATATTGTATATTAAGATAGATATATTAATTTAGTTTTTCCAATTAATAAATTTCTATCTATGTATATGAAAAAATTAAATTCGAATTTTATTTAAAATTAAAGAAAATTATTTATCATTAATTTTTATCTATTTATGTAAAAGATTTATCTAAAAATTTTTTGATAAAAAATAGAACATTCGATCTAGATAATTACTTGCCTAATTTGACTTTTGATAAAAAAATTACTTATCTTTTCCTTGATTTTCTTTTTGAATTATTTATGTAAATATAAATGATTTTCTTATCATTAGAAAATTCATTCTTTATTTATATTTTTTCACTGTTTCTTATCAAGTATAATTTTAATTTTTATTCAAATTTTCTTAAGGAATTGAATTTGATAAAAAAAATTACAAGAATTTAGAGTATTTTTACCTTTTTTATATTTTTTGTAAAAGATTTTTAAAATTAAATGAATCTAATTCAAATAACTTTTATTTATATTTATCCATAAATAAATTATCATTAAGCCATCAAAGTTATAGTGGGCTCAACTTAATAATTTTGGTTCCGTTTCACATAACATTAATTGTAAAATTTATTTATTTATTTACTAATAAATAAGTTTTTTTATATTAAATTAAAATCATATTCATTAAATAAATTAAGTATTAAATTCATGTAGTCGTGCAAGGCACGACGGGTATAACTAGTATCTTCTAATTTTCATCTTCAAAGGAAAAAAAATTAGTGCAAGTGAACCTCGATAAGATTTAATATCGAACATTTTCACATTAATTGCTCAACATTGGAATTCTCACATCATGGTGAAAACGATCACTCTTAGCTTTACTCTCTATAGTTTGATGACCATCAAAAGTGGTGTCAAAACAAAAGACAAAATCTTGACAATGAGAATTATTCAAGAGGATTTGTATGTTTTGTGCAACAAACAAACAAGCTAGAATTTGGGAACATTTATGGTTTGAGTGCATATTTTCTAAGGAGCTTTGGTTATGAACAAGGTGCTCAAGGGGGTAAAACTTGGTAAAATGCATCCAAATTTAATGGATTGGATTAGCACACAACAAAGATGTGAAATGAAGCATGTAGTTTCGTGTTTAATTTATGGAATACTTGTATAACTGTCGAGTTGTATTTTATTTGGAGGCTAGAAATCAAGTGTTTAAATCAATTGATACAAAGCCTATAATTCTCTTTAGGGTCGAAGAGTGCCATCTCTCCTTCGATTAAAAAATTGATACAAGGCCTATAAAATTAGTTACGACTTAGTGTAGTTATTAATCACGTTAGAAATTGTATTAAGACTATAGGGTGTAAGAACAATTAAAAAACTACAAAATGATTTTTAAAATCATGATGGATTAGAGCTTGTTTAGATAGTTAATTTATCTAATTTAATGCAACTTAATATATTATATTACGTGATTTAAAAAGGACTTAAATTTGCGCATCTCTAAGGAGTCACAACTTTTTTTGTTTCTTGTAAATATTGTCTTGCTTATATTTAAGTCTGAGTCGTCTTTGTGCTTTGTGAATTCTAAAGCTCCCTTCGTCTCATCTCAGTGGAGAGAACATCATCTATCCTTTTTACATATTCCAAGTGGGTTGATTGCTTATCGAGCGCAATATGCAATGCTTTACTCACCCTCGAGTCTAAACTCATTATTCGTCGTTTTATTTGGTTGTTTATACCTCTTACTCGATCTTTTAGTCCTTTTTACATGTCTCTCTACCTAGCCACTACTATAATCTCATACGATCTCTTAATCTACCAAACTTGTTTGATTACCGAATTCTTACTTTGGTAGAAAAAAAATTTAACCTTCTACACAAAGTAGAATTAAAAAGAAAATTCGAGATCTAAAAAATGGGAATTCCGCCGTGCAAGCGCCGTAATTCTGTTTTCTTTCTTTCTCAGCCACACCGCCCTCTACACCACCGATCAACGGCTCAAACCCGCCGTGCACCCCCGACACACCGCCATTTCCTCGGCTTGATTTCAATTACAGGTGAAATTTGTTTAATTTGCAACATTTGAATCGGGTTTGAGTGTTACCCGAATGTGTGAATTTTCTCAGCTTGTTCAATTTCAGATATTAGTTTGGGGTTTGCTTCGATTTGGAATTCTTCGTTGGTATGTAAATTAGGGATTTGATTGCTCTTCTCACATCCCAAATACCCAATTTCGAAAGGCGTCATGAATCGACTAGGTAGAATCTTTAGCAATGCAACCTCTTGTTCGAAGCACAACCAAGCAATTGCAGATCAAATCTTCCAAGCTCTCACTTCCTACAATGGCTCCAAATTCATCCGGGATTCATCCCTTCTCACCCACATAAACCCTAGCATTACCCAGATGATTCTCTCTAACCCACAACTTCCGATTGCTTCCTGCTTGCAATTCTTCAATCTACTCAAATTCAGAAGCCCGTCTCTCTCTTCCTCCCAATCCCCCAATCTCCCCGCCCACATCACTCTGATTTTCAGGCTATTGGATGCGAAGAAGTTTGCAGTTGCCAAAAATTGTATGAATTCGATGATAGGCACTCAAGAATGTTCCTTTGATGAATTGGCTTTTCGGGTGAGAGAGTGCTCCGATGAGCCCCAAATTAAAGCCAAGTTCTGGGATATGTTGCTTAGGGTTTATTCAGAGAATAAGCTGTTCTGTAATGCCATTGAGGTGTTCGAATACGCGACGGTTGAGATTAAAGAGAGGTCCTGTATGTTCTGTTTGGTTGAAATGAAGAAATCCAAGGAGCTTGATTTGGCTATTGGGTTGTTTCGTAGGATGGTTGATTGTGGTGTTGAGATAACCGTGTTTTCGTTGTCTCTTGCTGTTGATTGTCTGTGTAAGAAAGGGGATGTTGAAGGGGCTGAGAGGTTGATGGCTGAGGTTGACAAAAGAGGAGTTAAGCCTAATGTGTATGCGTATAATTCGTTGATAGACGCGTCTGCGAAGAAGAATGATTTTGAGAAGGTTCAGGAGGTGTTGGATTCAATGGAGAAGGATAATGTGGGGCGAAATGTGGCGACATATACACTTTTGATTGACGGGTATGCGAGTAACGGCAAGATTAAGGAAGCGGAGAAGCTGTTCGATGAAATGTGTGAGAGAGGGATTCGAGGGGATGTGTACTTGTATACTGCATTGATTAAGTGGAGCTGTATGAAGGATGATTTGAAAATGGCGTTTAAGCTGTTCGATGAAATGTCTGAGAGAGGCCTTTCTCCGAATTTTCGAACTTATGGGGCTTTGATCAATGGTGTGTGTAAAGCTGGGCAGATGGAGGCAGCTGAGACGCTGGTCCTTGAGATGCAAAGCAAAGGAATTGAACTGAATCAGGTGCTTTTCAATACGCTAATGGATGGTTATTGTAAAAAAGGGATGATTGATGAAGCGTTAAGCCTGAGAGATGTAATGGAGAGGAAAGGATTTGAGCCTGATGTGATTGCCTACAACACAATTGCCAACGGGCTTTGTAAATTGAACCGAAAAGAGGAAGCCAAGAAACTGTTGTATTCAATGGAAGATAAAGGCTTGTCTTTGAACACTGTAAACTACACAACTTTGGTTGCTATACACTGCAAGGAAGGAGACCTTGTGGAGGCGAAGAGGGTTTTGAAGAAGATGGAAAAGGATGGAGTGGGGCTCAATGCTGTAACTTACAACGCGATGATTGATGGATATAGCAAGAAAGGTAAAACGAAAGAAGCGCATGAACAAAGAGATGAAATGGAGAAAAAGGGATTCGTTCCAGATGTGTATACTTACACGTCACTTATACATGGCGCTTGTGTGTCTGGAAAGGTAGACGAGGCGCTGAAACTGTTTGAGGAAATGTCTGAAAGAGGGTTAACCCCGAATGTTGTGACTTACACAGCCATGATCTCGGGATTGTCTAAAGAGGGAAGATCAGATGAGGCTTTTAGATTATATGATGAGATGAGAGCTTCTGGTATTACTCCTGATAATACCATGTATACGTCGCTTGTGGGCAGTTTTCACTCTGAGAAAATCCAAGAACTATAATGATCAAAATGAAGTTGTGATTTGAACAAAATGGAGTTTTGACAACATGAACAGAATCTCTATGTTGTGGTTAAACACACAAGTTTTTGTCAGCTGAATCTCAACTGATATTGAACTACATGGATGTTGGTAAAGTAAGTGTCTTTTCAACTATAAGGGCTTTTTGCTGTGGTTTTGTATTAGGTAGAGTCTAATTAATCTCTTTAACTCACACTGACATAGTTAATTGCTGTTTAATTTAGGATTCTGCAATGCTGAAGATCAGATGACAGTATTTGACAGCTTTCTTCTTTCTTTGGCAATGCAAGGGGTGCTTTGAGTATTTAAAGGTTACAAAAATTTCTGTATATGTACACTATTGTACTATTGCTCTTCATCCATTCATATTTTATTTGGGTGTTGTTATTCTGCTCAGATCTAAGTTTTTTAAGGTTTCTGAAATTTGGTTAGTATCATTAAAAAATGCTCAGTTGGTCACTGATTCAGTCAGCATCTGTCTGTTAGGGCTTGATTAACAATAAGAGGTAGACCTGTCAAATGTGGGTTGGGTCCAGTCAGGTTCGGGTCGTGTTCTGGGACGGACCCAGGATTTAAAATTTGAGTATGCTAATTTTCACCAAAATTTTCTAGGTAGGCTAAATTACCTTGATTTAACTAATTTAGTACTAAGTTTATCTTAATTTTTAATATTTTTTTATTAAATTTACCATATTTTTTAGGGTGGGCTGGAACAGTCCCCAACCCACCTCTGTGTCCGTCCTTGGTCGTGTCTTGATCCATAAATTTTCAGGACGGGTTTTAACCATAAAAGTTTCTGGCGGGTCGGAGTCAGGTTTGGATTCGGCTTGACCCATTAATTTTCAGGCGGGTTTCAACCAAAAATACTCCGGGCGGGTCAAGTCGGGTTTTCGGGCGGGTCATGTTTTGACAGGTCCAATCAGAGACCATTTTCTATTATGGCTGACTGATAATTCTCGTTATGATAGAATAAGTTGGAAAAGGCTACAATAACACTCAGTGTAAACTTTCAAACTTTACACTCCTATAAAAATATGTCAAGTATCAATTTCATTTAATTTAATTTTTCTCATTTTAAAATTTATTATAAAGAAATAAAATAATATAATTAACACATTTATAATAATATCCATCTTCTTCTTCAATGTAAAATAGATCTCTCGCATTCAACTTCTTACCAGAATCAGTATTTGAACCCAAATTCCTCTCAATTTTGTTACCAAATCACTATTTAAGTACTGCTTGATACTCAGTGGAACTTCGATCCAAACTAGTTGCTGAACTTAAGTCTTCATCATACATGGACTAATTAATTTAATTGATATAAATTCTGAGAGATATCAATCTGCTTTCTATCAAAACTTGGGGAAAAAATGGATTTGGGGCTTTTTAAAAAATTTGAGCACAAGTGTGGATGAATACATGGAAAGTATGATGATTGTTGGAAGCCAACAAATTTCGGTTTTGTGTACAGAGGGTAGAAATCATTGGTGATCTGTTTTCCCCTTAAACGACTATTAAAACATTTCAGTCTTAATTTGGTCAACATGTCATCAATTGGAAAAAACCATTCCTTGAAGATGAAATTTGAAAATCATTAAATTTTAATTTTGAGCTTCAATTCAATTTGAAGCATTGAATCTCAAATGGAGGTGAAGGAGATGTTTGTAGCGGCGCACCGCGCACAAGAGGAAGAGGAAAGGCCGAAAGGGTAAAGAACAATATTGTAAAATTAATTTATGTGAGATTGCTGCCAAGTGGCATAAAGTGTAAAATAAAATTTTTACACTGAGTGTGATTGTATCACCCTCCGAATAAGTTGTTGGTAATACAAGCATGCCTATCAAAAAGTATGTCTGAATCTATCCTAAAACCTAATAATGTGTGGTCATGACTACACCTCCTTTTATTCTCAATGAATGATTTTAATCTAATAATGTGTGGTTTAGGATGATTACCTCCTTTTATTCTTAATAAATGATATCACATAAAAAAAATTTAGTGTTGGCACATGCTTTATTGTTTTAATTTAATCTTCTATTCAGTTTGTTAATGCTTTTCATCAATTGTTTGCAGGAAGAAAAGGAGAAGCCTTTTTAGATTGATTTAGAATATTTAAAACCGATAAGTCTTTTGAAAAAAAATAGTGATTCCGCGAACCATGTTACAAGGAAACGAAAACGACACGAACACAAAAAACATAAGATATCCACAATTTTTCACTGGAAGAGTTTTCGGTTTCTGAGTTTCCAACACGAAACAGAAACGAGAAACGCTGTTCTATTTGAGTTTCCGGGTAATAAAGATTTGGATAGAAAAGGTAACTGAAGAAGACGGTACACACATGAATCCCTCAACTCTGACCAAAAGAATGTAGTTAAGGCTCTGTTCGGCACTAACGTTTTTGGAGCTTTTTTCCTGCTAGATGGAGCTTAAAACTTCGCAATTCTACATCCTTGGGGCTAAAAGGGTGTAGAAAAAGAGAGCTTTTTTCCTAACGTTTTCGGTACCCTCAAGCCGAACGCACCCTAAATCAACACTAAAAAAATGTCTTGTAATACTTGAATAATAAGGCCTTTTTTTGTTGATACAAAACTATCTAAAAGAGTGCACAAACCTTTTTTCTTTGTTTCTTTCTTTCTTCTTTTCCCAGTCTTAGTCTTCCTTTAATCCTTTTACAGCCTGAACATGGCCCCAGTTCCAGCAATGTTGTTTTCCATAGCACTTGATCGTTGACACTTATCATAGCCTGCTTACTTTCCTTTCAATATGGACCATTAAAATTAGTGTAAACTAATGACAATAAAAAATGTCTTCAACCCTGAGTTTTTTTGAGTATAAAAAAATAAAATAAGAAAACGTTAGAATTTTGTAATTGCTCAATGTATTAATGTAATTAGTTTTACCCGTCGTACCATGTACGACTACAATTCAATATTTATAGACATTATAAATAGGATATTAATAAAAAAAATATAAACTTTAATATAAGTAATTTATTTCTCATATAATGTATAATTTTTTAATCAAATATTATTCTTTATATTTTATTACTTTTAATGTACGTAAATTTAGAGATTATCAAATATTTCAATATATCTATTAAATATTTTATTATCTATACCTATAAATAAATTCGTCAAAAGATATATGCTAAAAGATTTATATTTATTATTTTATCTTTAATTTTAAATACTTGTATAAGGAAACTTTTAAAAGATATTGTTATACTAAATAGACATTTGTTTGATGTTAGAGATAATTTTAAAAAAGTTAAAAAAATTTAATAGAAAAAAGTTATAATAATAGAAATACAATTAATTTTTTAATATGAGATGGGGCCTGAATCGTTCTGGTGGCTCAAAAAGGTACAACTTTAATATATAGTTATAGATTTTTTATTATAAAAGAAAAAATATATAATTATATATCTATAAATAAATTCATGAAAAGATATTATGCTAAAAGATAAAAGATATTTATAATAAGAAAGTTTTTAAAAGATATTATTATACTAAATAAATGTTTGTTTGATGTTAAAGATAGATTTAAATATTTAAAGAAGAATTCAATAAGAAGTTAAAATATTAGAAATAAAAATTAATTTTATAAATATAAGGTGGAGCCAGAATCGTTATGGTGGCTCGAAAAAGAACATCTTTAATATATAGTTATAGATAAGTAGATATAAGTACGTGGAAGAAGAAACTTGTATTTACAATTTAATAAACTCATTATCCAGCTTTTTAATTGTTTAATATTTCTATGATATTGTTAGTATCTTAACGAAAATCATCATTGCGGATGTTCGAATAAATAGGGTACAATGTCAAAAATATTTATTGCTTACATAACTTAGAATCAACTTTTGTCAATTGTAAGGAAATATTTTTATATTTTCTGAAAAATGTTTATTAAAGTCAAAATTGTTTTTTAGATTGCAAGTGTACTGGAAATAGTTGTTCTCTACTTCTCTTGAATTGATTTCATCCCACGCAGACGCAGCACACAGATGTAATAAAAACAAAGGGTATGGGATCCTCAATTGCAATCAAAATATTTATTGCATGCAATATAAAGTGATTTTTATAAAAGTAATTAAACTAAAGATGATACTCCGTATTATCTAATCGGCGTTAAAATAATTAATTTTGTACTCTTGAAAGCACTTTTTAAAGTTTAAATAATTTTAAAATAATTCTGTGAAAAGCACAATTGATAAGCATCATTAACAAAGTGGAGCATTTTTTTTTTTTTATTAGGAAAGGAATTAGGGGGGTCACTAACAAACTAGTGACCGCCCTAGAGCTTCCTGACGGATGAGGGCACAAAGTCCCAAGTCAACTGCGAGTGGAACGGAAGATACGTGACGGAAGGAGCCAGCAATGTAGTCAGCCACATAGTTGCCCTCACGGTAGATATGGGCAATACTCCAGTCCTGGAACTGAGCCAACAAACAATAGATGTCCGCACGTAACACTTCAATCTCCCACGGACAGCGCCAGTCGCCCAGAACGGCATTGACCAGCTGCAAGTTATCGCACAAAGTGGAGCATTTTGATTTGTCATGGCTCACTCGAACACGAATAAATAAATAAATTTTAAAAAAGAGAAATTACAGTTGGTGTCCCTGTGATTAAGGGTATTTCAGTTGGTGCCCCATATTTAACCTTTTTTCTGATTAGTGCTCTTAAGGTTTGGTGTTTGACCAATTGGCGCCCTTTTTCATTCGAAATGATCAAATTCAAGCCCACCATTGTGATTACTGATTACCACCACTAAAACACTTAGATTCATCTGCTAAAACATTCAAATCAATATCTTAACCATCCTTATTTGAATTCTAAAATAATTATTTTAAGGGTATTTTGGCGAACTCTGAAACCATGTTTGAGCAGCATGCAACCGAAAAATCTCTTCCCAACCTAGACTATAGTGTAAATAAATTAAGAAAACTAGGGGACATCAACCAGGATATACTTAATCTCCGAGATCTTGCAGTTTGAGCCGCATCTTGACAAGCCCATCCAAACCACGTCTGAGCAACACGCAACACGAAAACCTCTTCCCAAACTAGGTCATAGTGCAAACAAACTTAAAAATTCAAGAATATCAGCGAGAATATATTTAATTCAAGGGCATCAATCTAAATTTCTCAAAATATATTTTCCACCTTAGATAAGTCAAAATCAATGGGCCAATCAATTCCAACGGTACCCACCCGTCCCATAAACTAGAAAACCCGGCAAGCCACAATTATGGCGGGACCCGATCCAATAACCCGACTCGGGCGTTCTAACTCAGCGAGTCGCCGTTTTAGTCCACTACGAGTCACAGTTTTAAGTCACACCAATTTGACGCTCCCACTAAACATGCCTTTCGTCTTCCTCTCTCCATTTCAGCCAACAAAAACCTCGAATCAAATCGCTCTCTGAGTTGCTTAATCTGGGGTTTTATCTTTTGGGAATTTGGGGTTTTGTTTTCTACCGAAAAATTCTAGAACTTTATTGTTTGTCTCAGAAATTTCAAATCAAATCATGGAGAGTGGAGAAGGGGAGCATCCGGTGGGCCATGTGGGTGATCATCAATTCATCGCCGACAGAGACTCAATTGGAAAAATTGAGGCCCAAAAGGTGAGTTCTTTCCTTGGATTTTTCCTCTTGTTTGGATAATTGATCGAAAGGGTTTTGTTAAAGCTGAGAATTTTGTGTTTTGGCATGCTCTTTTGCTCAATTTTGCTTGAATTTCGTGAGCTTGGTTCTTCCTGTTCATAGAAAGTACCCATATGTTAAATTGTTTGTGATAATAGTATGGTGTAGATTAGCTGATCAGAGTGTTGATTTGTGAGATTTAAACATGAAAAATATGAACTTTAAAGTATTAATCTATCCAAAAGGATAAGGCAGATAGGTGAAAGCTCTTAATTGTGTGTGGTGGTGGATTTATGGGGTTTATGCAGCCATGGATTGGCTTTTTCCAATATTTTGCTCACCTTGAAAAGTTCAGTTATACTGAAATTGAATTGAAATTGAGTACATCTTTGGTGAAATCTGAAATCATATGGCATCATGATTTTTGAATTGATGTCCAAATGAATTGCTGTTCTATTTGGTTCATTTGTTAGTTGCAGATGGGTTTTCCAAGTGAAATAATTGAAGAAACTCCACCAATCCAACAAAGAAAGCCATCAAATCTAGTTCTACAGATACCGGCAAGAGAGCTCGAGTATTCGCCAGAGAACAGTGTTTCAATACACATGCCTGTAGCACCAAGTCCAACTCCCAGGAGGGTAAACTTTTCCCCAAACCCGAGCCCCAATATAGCTCGAATCAACAGATCATCTAGTTTCTCAGCAAAGGGAAAACCGTCGTTCAAAAGCTTACTACCTAAGCTCAGTTTCAAATTTAGAAATGCTTCAGAGATTGAGAAAACAGCTTTTGCTTCTTCTGGATCAACAAGGGAGAGACCGTCTATTACAAGGGCGGTTTCTTTGACAAAGCTGTTTACACCGAGGATAAATAGAGCGTCGTCTCTTCCTGTCACCCCGATTTCACACTCGAATCCTGAGTCCATGCACGGCGGTAATAAGAGATTTGTGCCACGGCCAATCCATCGTTCGCGTTCCGTCCCTGCGTTAAACCAAGGCCGGGTTTTCCGTGTGATCCCAGCAACCCCGCGATTTAAAGAGGGGCTATGTGTAGATTCGAGTGCAACTCTAACAGATGGTACTGGTATTGTTTTTTCCCCCTTGATTCTGATGCTTTTTCATCTGCTGAGATCAGATAAGTTTGACAACATAATGGCTATTGAAAGATTAGGTCTTGGATCATGTTCCTTCCCAACATGAGAATCTTGATCAGCATGTTAAATGCAGCATTAGACTGCTGGAACATGAATTAAACAAATGGAGTAAATTAGGATATTTGAATCTGATTAAAGAAAAAATCAAAGTTATTATTTAAGTTTCTGTCTTATTTAATTCCTTCATTGATAAGATGATTAATGTGTAATCTTCTTCTGGGTCAACCCGACCTGGGCAAAAGTGGGCCCAGGTCGGGTTTGGGCCAATAAATGGGTCGGGCTAATGTAAATTTGCATATTTTTGTTGTCCATATCCACGCGTATGTATAGGCAGGATTGGCCAGCCCGGATTTGCCCAGGTCTCGGTGCCTTGTTCTATGAATCTTAATATTCAATATGGAACTATTTCGAAAACTTTCATCAAATTTTCGGGTACCGGAACTTGTCTCATTTTTGTGCCATATAGTGATATTAGAAATCATTCAAGGTATTGCAGATGAAAATGAGGATGATGGTGGTCAGGACATTCCTGAAGAGGAAGCCGTTTGTAGAATATGCTTTGAAGAACTCGGGGAAGGCTCGGAGTCCCTCAAATTGGAATGTAAGTGCAAAGGTGAACTTGCTTTAGTCCACCAAGAATGTGCTGTGAAATGGTTCAGCATCAAAGGTAACAAAATCTGTGAGGTTTGCAAAGAAGAAGTTCAAAATTTACCTGTTACTCTATTAAGGATTCAAATTGCTCAGACCCGAGGCGATACTGCTCAGCAAATGGAAACTTCTAGATTCAGGCATGTTAATCCTAGAGTCTTCTTTTCTGCATGAAAAAAAGCTCAATTTCACAAGTACTAAATTAACTTGTGATCAATGAAAAATACTAATAGTCATCATTTTGGAGGGCTGACATTAACATCATCATCACCGCCCAGTATAGTCCCGCTCTAGCAGGATCTTGGGGGTCAAGATGGGGGCACCCGTAACCTGAACTTATCAGGAGGATGTGCCTGATAGACCCAAGGAAAACCGAAATTTAGCTATGTGACAATATAACTAAATTTAGTTAGAATGTACCAAAATTGATACAGGGGCTAAATCCATCATTTTGATTGGTTGAAACCTTGAAATTCTCGATTTCTCTATATGCTATATGACTACATGATTTTTTTGTTCTATGAGTGATTTATTTATTTTTCTCATTTTTCGTATTGCATTGGGTTTCAGGGTTTGGCAGGATGTTCCAGTTCTTGTGATTGTGAGCATGCTTGCATATTTTTGTTTCCTTGAGCAACTTTTGGTATGTCTGAATCAAGAAAGCAATTCTTTTACCTTTCTGAATACTTTTTTGTATTCATAAGCAAGCTCTGAGCATTATGTATGTTTTTCAGGTTTCAAAGATGGGTTCTAGTGCCATTGCCATCTCTTTACCCTTCTCATGCATTCTCGGCCTCTTGGCGTCAATGACATCAACAACAATGGGTATTTCTCCACTCCCTTGGTTCCTTAATATACACTAAGTCCCGCTTGGTTACAAACTACGGAAACATAAAGGAAACGAATCCATTCTAAATCTCTCATACAAAAATGTGCTTGCACTAGATTCATTTCCTTTTCGTTTTCATTTCCGTAGTTAGTTACCAAACGGGCCCTAATACAAGAAATCCAATTTTTCTTACATCAACTTCAAAATTTGTCAACAGTACGAAGAGGATTAGTCTGGTTCTACGCGTTCATCCAATTTATACTCGTCGTTCTCTTTGCCCATTTCTTCTTCTCAATGGTACGCCATGTCCTTCGCTTTAAACCCTCAAAACGCCTTGTTCGGTTCATGAAGAAAGGTCTAATCTTTACTTGTCTCAATCTGATACAGTTGCATATGCAAGCGGTTTTATCGGTACTCATAGCTACATTTGTTGGTTTTGGAGTGACCATGTGTGGATGTTCTCTCTTAGCTGAGATTGCTAGATGGATTAGAATTTTTCGAATTCGCCGAACACAACAACAACAACAACAACAAACACCTGAAATAGTTGCGTCACAATCACAACCAGCTCCCAATCAGCATGTAATTCAGATTGGTTGATCTCTGCAGGAATAGAAGAGTGGTCTCATTTGCATAGATATCACATATATTATAGCCTTTTGTATAAAGTTTTCAAGCTTTACTTTTTCTTCCTTTATATATATAAATATGTTTGATGGAAGGTGATGATGTGAGTTAAAGAGCAATAGAGCATCATGTATGTGTATAGTGTGAAAAAGTTCTTGTTACCCATAGAATGAATGTTTTAGTAGAGTTGTTACAAAGCAATATTGGTACCACAGCTTTTGTTGTGTAAGGTCTTCGGAATAGTTTGTTTGAACTATTGACATTTGATTTTCCCTGTTCTTGTAATAATGAACTTTGACACGGGATTGCACTCTTTTCAAAAGTTGCTTAGTGTACACCGTAAAATAGATGATATTTAATAAAATTATCCTATTCAACATTTCAACTAGTTAGTACTTATGTGCGAAAACTTGGCTGATTTTCTGATAAAAGTAGTTACACGTAGGGCTGAGCAAATGGATATATATGATCTGATCTGATATATTGGATATCCAATAATTTTTTCCTTAAGTCTTGATCCGTTAATTGTCGGATATCCGATAAGAAGTGTCCGTTTAGGACGGATATTAAGTAACGAATATACGAACTATCTATTTTGAAAAAAATATTTCTCCTATTTTTAATTTAGGCCCAATTAATATGTATGATTGACGGAAATCGGAAACGGATATCCGCCGATCCGTTTAAATTTTATTAGAAAGCTTACATGGTTGAGGAGAATTGAATCTTTGATGAGTTGAAAATTTACAAAATACTCATTGAAACATCTATATATTCCAAACAATTAGTGTAGTCATCTATATATCCCACCACTTTAACTATATTAATTTTTTTATATGGGCCCTATTATATATCTTTTATATAATTTATCTTTCTTTACTATTAATCAATTAGTGTAGTCATGTATTACCATAGTTATTGTAAATGATTCTTATTTATATAATTGTCTATATTGGTTACTTTTTATTAGATTTAAAATATACGGCATATGCATTTAAAAAATCTTATTTCTTTTATTCATACATTGTTATATGATGATAGCACCCAATTTTACGTATGTAATTAAGTTAAATTTAGCAAATTATTTTATAAATTCTTCATATCTTAATATTATAACAAGAACAAATTTATACGAAAGTATTATAAAAAATTTCGAAAAATGTCTAAAAATTATATAAAAAGGGCCCTTTTATTGTAATTCGCCCAGAGCATCTAAAATGTATGGACCGGTCCTGATATATACCGAATATTCAGTTGCTTCAAAACCCGATTCATATCCGGTCCGACTATCCGGAAAAAATTCCCAGATCGGATATAGACAAAAAAAAATTGTGATTCATTCGGATCTGAATTTTATTGAATCGGATAGGCTGGATTACCCGGATCCACGTATCGAATCATCAGATCGAGTATTTTTGCTAACCCCTAATAAAGCCCAAAATATAAAAACAGGTCCAACCAATAATTTCTCCGAAACCCTATAACCCCCATCACGGTCTTTGCCGCCTAAACTAATAAGGCGACCAATCCTCCGTCATCGATTCCTCCGGCGTCAGGTATCCCTCTCTTCTCTCTTCTTTTGTGTTCGCAATCAGTGATTGAGTTTCCTGTCAATTTCGTCTTCGACTGAAGTGATTTGAGCTTCTCTCTACCTTTTGGTGTATTTTGATTGCTTGTTCATTAAAATGCCTCGACCTGTCGAATTGATTTTGGCAGTTTGTCCAATTTTTGGTTTAATTTGGTCTGATTCGTTCATACTGCACAAATCCCCAATTTTGAGATACTAGGGCTCTTGAATTTTGAAATTCCACACTCTGTGATGTCCAATTTTTGCTTTAACTTTATTTGCAGGAGCCATGGACTTAATGGAAGATGATTCAAAACCGAAATCCCCTCAATTGTCCAATTTTGTTTTAATTTGGTCTGATTGTCCAATTTTGTTGTAATTTGGCCTGATTTGTTCACACTGCACAAATTGCCGATGTTGAGATATTAGGGCTTTGATTTGGTCTGATTTTTGGTTTAATTTGGTCTGATTTGGTGTATTTCCTTGCTTAAAATAGAAGCTTATTTGCAGGAGCCATGGACTTGATGGAAGATGATTCAAAACCGAAATTCCCTCCATTGAAGGCTCATGAAATCTCCGACGGACAAATCCATACCAATTCCACCTCACAGGATGACCCCGCTACGCAAAGCATGGGAACACGAAATCTTCCCCTTGATCACAAACGATCTTCATCTCGACGTCTGCGTAAACCGCAAGAATCTACGAAGAGTCGAATTGAGAACCACGAACAATACACCAGACATCGAAAGCCTCTATAAATGTGCTTCCTTTATCGAGGCGTTTATGTTCGGGTTCGATGTCAAAGACGCGGAAGCGCTCTTACGCGTCGATGGGATGCAGATGGACTCGTTTGAGGTCAATGACGTGAAGGCGACGCTCAAAGGCGAGCACTTTGCTCGCGCTATCGGGAGGGTTTCGGGTAAAGGAGGGAAGACCAAGTTTGCTATTGAGAATGCAACGAGGACTCGGATTGTGATTGCTGATAAGAGGATTCATATCTTGGGAAGCTACACGAATGTGGCGGTTGCAAAGACTGCGATTTCAAGCCTTATTTTGGGGTCGCCGCCGGCTAAGGTTTACTCTAAACTCAGGGCTGTTATTGCAAGGGCTCCTGAAAGGTTCTAAGGCCCTGTTTGATATATTGTTGGAATCATGAATCGGAATGGAATCAAGTTATTATAAGTCATTTTTCCTAATTATAGATAAATTCTATTGTGTGCTAGCTAAATGATGAAATAATGCAAGTTTTTAAGAACTTTATCAGTAGACCAAGAAAGCAATGTGCACATGTTCAAAAAGTTTTTCATTTTTTAACAAAAAAGGCTTTTCACACATCCATGATAAATCACTTATAAATTACACAAAACAAAGTTGCACAAGTGATAGGTCCATTTCTGCTTGGACATATCTTTCTTCTTATATAATTAAGATGACTTAAGTATTACTATACTTGTAGCAAAAAACACTTTTTTATCAATAGACATTGCTTTCTTGTTTTGAAATGTATTGAACAAAAATTATTATAAACGACATAAATATCATCACTACAAGTAGCACTTTTTTATCAATAGACATAGCTTTCTTGTTTCGAAATGTACTGAACAAAAATTATTATAATAGACATAAAGATTGGCACAATTTAATGCTAATCCATAACACTTTCTTCTTTCACTTCCTTCAACTTCTTTTCTTCCTCTTTAGCCTTAGTATCATCCTCTTTTGCATCCTTCTCTTCTCTTAATTTCTTTTTCTCTTCCACATCATTTTTTTCGGCATCTTCCTTTTCCTTCGCTTTCGCCTCCTCCTCCTCCTTCCTCTTCCTCTCTTCCGCGTCCACCTTTGCCTTCTCAATAGCCTCAACCAAACTTCGCAAGCAAGCATCAACATCCACCTTAATCGTCTTTGGCATCAAACTCTCCGCCACGTCAGCTGGAGTCATTTTGATCTCTCCCAACAACCTCTCCACTTCCCCAAACAAAGGGTGCTCGTCAAGATCCAAGTAGTTCTTCGCTAGCACCTTAAATGCCTCAAAACAGCAATACGCAAGCTCAATATGCATGTCCATCCTGCCCCTCCTAATCAGGGCAGGGTCTAGCTTGTCAATGTAGTTAGTAGTGAATATAATGATTCTCTCCTCTCCACAAGCCGACCAAATCCCATCGATGAAGTTCAACAAACCCGATAAAGTTACCTCACTCCCTTTCGTCTTTTCCCCTAGCAATGCCTTCTTGATTGGATCCTTCTCTTCCTTTTTGTCTTCCTTCTCTTCCTCCTTTTTCTTGTCCCTTTTTCCAGTCAAGTCAATAGAGCAATCAATGTCTTCTATGAGAATTATAGACTTATTCGACGTCTCAATGAGCAACTTCCTTAGTTGGATATTGTCCTTCACAGCCGCCAATTCAAGATCATAGATATCATACTCTAGCAAATTAGCAATGGCGGCAACCATGGTGGACTTGCCTGTCCCCGGTGGGCCAAAAAGGAGGTACCCGCGTTTCCATGCCTTCCCAACCTTCTCGTAGTAGTCTTTGGCATCTCTAAATCTTAGGAGGTCATCGACAATCCTTTGCTTCCTCTTGGGCTCCATTGCTAGGGTTTCGAATCTCCCCGGGTGCTTGAAGGCAATGTGACTCCACATTGTCCTCTTGTGGCCAACCCATTCGGCTTCATGAGTGTTTGTGAAGAGCTTGCGAGTCCTTTTTCGAATGGCGATGGCTTTGCCTTCTTCTAGGACATGGTTTAGGTAGGAAGTTGTTATGAGATCTCTGTGCCGCCTATGAAAGGTCAATTGGTAGAACCTGTTGATGATGCATAAGTACATATATAGCTAGGTAAGAATTATGAATACAGAATACTCTCTAATGTGTGAGATTTCATTTTCACATTCAATTCTTCTAAATATAAAAAACTATGAAGGTCTTTCACTTTCAATTGGAAACAATGAAAAAAATGCAAGTATAATATATTGCAAAGCCCGGATATACAAAAATGAACTACTCTAGACACTTTTATTTCCTTGGAAGTAAAATTGAGTGATATTTTAACAAGTAAACACATAGTCACACCTTACTAGAAGGTGATAACATTCATGACCTAGGGTCACCAATTTAAATCTCTCTTATTATAATGACCCAATCACCTCATATCGGTCAATGAAAAATGCAAAGTCTAAATATTTGCAAAGCCCGGATATACAAAAGTGAACTACTTTGGACACTTTTATTTCCTTAATCAGAAGTAAAATTGAGTGATATTAATTTAACAAGTAAACGCATAGTGAAGCCTCACTAACATTTGATGACATCTATGACCTAGGTCACCATCAGTTCGAATCTCCCTCTTATAATGACCTAACGACTTGTTTGGTATTGAAATAAAAGATATATATAAGATATCAATATCTATATGAATATTAAGGTATGTATATAGGCGATATCGAATCTGGTTATAGGTATGAGTGATATCTGATATCAACCTAACAACATATATCAGTTTGATATCGAAATCAAAATATATCTAACATCAGATATGAATATCGATCAATCATACCCATACCCATATCTAATATCATGATATGGATACCAGACAGGCCCTAAATGCCTTCATTATACAGAAAAAAACATACCGTTTCTCCTCCTCGCCGGGGTAGAAAGAAATGGTGGAGTTCTTAGGGAAATTCTTGTTGTAAGTCCACCAAACCTTAACACCCTCGTACTCATCTAAGACCTCCTCGTACTCGGCCATGCTAAGCATGAGAGACTTCCCTTGAAGAGAGTTTGCCTTCATTCTCCTTGCTGTGGCCGGAGATCTCTCGCTCACGTACGTTTGCACCGTCGTGTAGACCTCACTATGCTCGAAGAACCCTCCCGAGTACTCGTCGAAGGTGATGTCGAGGTAGGGCGAGAAGAGCCTCGACACCTTCTCGAAGTATCTTTTGGTGCTCGACTCGATGAGTGACTTGACCTCGTAAGGCAAGTATTGGTGGTAGAAGGCCCATAGGAACATTAAGGTGGCAAAGATTGAGCCGAATTGCATGAAGGTGTCCGGCATCATTAGGGTTGGGATCATTGTTTTTGTGGTTTGTTGTGTTTATGAGATTTCGTGGTTTGTGTTTAGGGTATTTATGGAGGAAGATTTGTTTCTAGCTAGCTTTGGTTTTGGTTTGTGGGGCAAGAGGGAGAAAATGAAGTTTCTTGGAAGAAAAATGTGGCCGGTGCACGTTGAGGGTTTTAATTTTGAGAGGTTGGAAGTTTCTTGGAAGTGGCTCTAGGAAGAGGCGCGCCCTTGGCATGCAAGTAATGCAAAATATAAAATATGGAGTAATGGAGGAATACATATTCTTTTCTTTTTCTTTAAGTTGGTACGTCTGAATCAGATATTGTTTTGACCCGGTTAAAAAGTAAATCTTACTCTAGGTGGGTTAAAATAATATAAAAATTACAAGGAATTAGAATCGGATTGGTCGGGTTGGGTTAGTTTGGTTTCGAGTAATTTTGAATCTGGGTCAAATTCAGATATTTTGATAATCGAATTAAATTGGGTTGGATCATTTCAAGTCGGGTGTTTAATTAATCCAGCAAAGTCGGGTTTTCGGGTCAATTTTGGTTGGGTTATTCGGTTTTCGGTCTAACATGATTTCAAATAAATCGGGTTTTGAGTTTAGTCAGATTTTGAATACGTCTGAATCGGATACTATTTTGACCTGGTTAAGGGATAGATCTTATTCTAGATGGCTTAAAATAAGATAGAAAAACTACAAAGAAATCGCGGTTGAGCGAGCAAGAGCTAAGCCCCGTGATACACTAGCTGGGATTCAAATAGAGAAAATAACAACATCTACCCAGGAGAATCCGGTATAAGCGAGATCTGGGAGTCTATGTGATAAGAATGGTCTTAAATTTGATACGACATCCCGTTTATTATAACTTAGCGAAGTTATAAGATAACCAATTTAGGTAAAAAAAGTAATATAAAAAGTTAACTTATTGATCGAAAAGGCCGCGTGCTTAACACACACTATTTTTTAACAAGAGGCTCACTTTTGGTATTAAATTCCAGGTCTGTAAACTAGTCAGCAAAGCACATGAATCAGGTAAAACTGGTGAGACTTAATTTACCTAAGTAAAGGGACGAAGACAACAATCGAATCTAAAATCTCCCAATACCCAATGCCTCTTACTACTAAACCACTTTTGTGGGTCGCTTAAGACCACTATTGCTTTGCGTGTTAATACTTAATACCACTATTAATTGTCATTTGGTACATGACATCAACCATGTTAATAGATATGCATGTGGCATGCAGCATGCTTAATACTAGAAAACAAAAAAGCTATTGGCAAATAAGCTCAAAGAAAAACTCAAACTTGCTTAAAGTAATAGCTTGAAATATTAAGAAAACAACATTACTAGTAACCACAAAGACATATTAAGAATGTAGGCCTATATGTTGCAAGGATGAGTCACTTCTAATTTGTTCTTTTACTCAAGTGGACATGTTTTGTTGGAATCTACAATAAGTATACACTTCTTTTTCTTCTTTTGAGAGGCATGGTTCACATTAGGATATCGATTTGAACTTTAAAAGAGAGATTAGTCGGATGATTGTGACCGTAAATTATATTTTTCAAATTTTTTGGATCTTATATATTCGGTTGCTAATTAAGAAAAGTCTATGTAAGTGTGACCGGCCCAGAGTTTCTATCCGTCGATGACTAATGACTAGTTTCGCTCTGTTTTGGATTCATTAGAAAAGCGACTTCAGTTCTCGACCAATTTGAATAGGGTTGGCCTAAAACCTTTTCGTCATTGTCATGTTCCAAAAATCTCCTTTGAATTTTATAGAAACAAAGTTATAGTTCTTTTGAAATGTAAACAATTCTGTGTATTTAGTTGATTAAAATATCAATGGTTTTGTTTATAAAATTGTTAAAATTAAATTATAAAATTTTTGAATTGCCAAAGATTTAAGTGACTTGCATCTGTCCAAAAATTTAAATTTAAAGCATCTTAATAAAATAGAATTGTTCACAAATAAAGTTGTCAAAACTTGATCCGATCTGAACATATATATATATAATAAAGTCGAGAGAGATTTCTCCAATTAATGGAACTAAACCAGACGTGATATTTTACTCTGTCAGGTTTTAGAACCAGACGTGATTAATAATAATAAAAAAGCAAATAGTAAATTATTTTTTTCCATCCATTTTGGTAAGACCTTTTTAATCTAAAACTTCAAATTCATTTGAGCTTGAATTGATGATCATTACAACCATGTTTTACTAGTACAACACTATTCCAGAGGCATTTCCTTGATCAACTTAGTTCATACTATATACTTCCATACACAAAAATACAAAATGTCTTACACTAGCTAATTCATCAACCACACAAAGTCGCAAATATATTTCAAATCATGCATTTGGACTAGGCATTATTCTGCTTTACAATGTAATGTATTGCACTATATTTAATACAAACATAATACTTCAATGTGTCATTCAAACGCACCCATAGATGCATTCAATTACTTTCTATTTTCCCAATTTTTTTTTCTACTTTCATTCTTTTGGTCGAAGTCATTGCCAATGAGAGTCGAAACAGACACCTTTTGATACTATCATGAAATTCTAGCCGCTTGATTAGATGTCTGAAGACTTTTTTCCACTTTCATCTACTACTTTCCATTCTCTATAGCCTTAGTCTCATTCTCTTCCCCTTTCTTTTTCTCTTCCAAAGCCTTCTTTTCATCATCTTCCTTTTCCTTCGCCTTCGCCGCCTCTTCCTCCTCCTTCTGCTTCTTCTCCTCCTCGGCCTTCTCCACCTTCGCCTTCTCAAGAGCCTCAACCAAGCTTCCCAAGCACACATCAACATCCACCTTAGACGTCTTTGGCATCAAACTCTCGGCCACATCAGCCGGAGTCATTTCAATCTCTCCCAACAACCTCTCCACTTCCCCAAACAAAGGGTGCGCGTCAAGATCCAAGTAGTTCTTCGCTAGCACCTTAAATGCCTCAAAACAGCAATACGCAAGCTCAATATGCATGTCCATCCTCCCCCTCCTGATCAGGGCAGGGTCTAGCTTGTCAATGTAGTTGGTAGTAAATATAATGATCCTCTCCTCTCCACAAGCCGACCAAATCCCATCGATGAAGTTCAATAAACCCGACAAAGTTACCTCACTCCCTTTCTTCTTTTCTCCTAGCAATGCCTTCTTAACCGGGTCATTCTTCTCTTCCGTACTTTCCTCCTTCTCTTCCTCCTTCTTCTTGTCTCGTTTACCCGTCAAATCAATGGAACAATCAATGTCCTCAATGAGGATTATAGATTTATTCGACGTCTCAATAAGAAGCTTTCTTAGCATGATATTATCCTTCACTGCTGCCAACTCCAAATCATAAATGTCGTACTCTAGCATATTAGCAATGGCTGCAACCATGGTGGACTTGCCTGTTCCCGGAGGGCCAAAGAGAAGGTATCCGCGCTTCCATGCCTTCCCAACCTTTTCGTAATAGTCTTTGGCCTCGCTAAACCTTTGGAGGTCATCGATTATTCGTTGCTTCTTCTTGGGCTCCATTGCTAGGGTTTCGAATCTCGCTGGGTGCTTGAAGGCGATGTGACTCCACATGGACCGTTTATAGCCAATCCGCTCACCATCATGAGTGTTTGTGTAGAGTTTGCGTGTTCGTTTGCGAATGGTGATGGCTTTGCCTTCTTCTAGGACATGGTTTAGGTAGGTTTTTGTTATGAGCTCTCTGTGCCGCCTGTGGAACGTTAGTTTGTAGGATCTGTTGATGCATAAAGGGGAACAACTAGTTAATTAAGTTTTGGTCAATGTCTTTACAAAAACACTTTTATATTAAATTTTCGCTCATTGAGTGAAAAAAAAAGATATTTTTTAATTTATTGAAATGTCGTTATATATTAAAATGTTAATACAAAAATATTGATCCAATTGACTTATAAATGAATGAATCAATCAAGCATGGAAGAGTGAAATATATTTATGGAATAGATTTGAAAACATTTGAAGTTTTTTTTTTGGAAAAGAAAGGACATATTCTCTTTAACAAAAGTAATAGATTATTGATTACTAGTTTACTACCCAAAAGTTAATAAAATGAGTAAAATGATTGCTTGTCACTATTATGCTCTTTTTAGTTAATACACAAGCACACACAATTTTAAGATAGAAATAAAGGATATACAGTACCTCAAGTGGTTAGGACTTTATGGTACAGTCTCTTTTTCGACTCTCGCAGTGTCCTCGATCAAAAAATATTAAGCTCGAAAGTATATTCTTGAGTTTCAAACACATCAAATTTATAAAATGTTTATATAAATCACAACTTACCCTATTTAGATTTTTTTTTCAATCAAACAATCAATGTAGGTTGACATGTAAACATCGATCCTAATCAAGAGTTCGGATGTCATCTCGATTCTCGATTATTAAAAAGTGTTGACTTGCTTACAAAAGTATGCATAATAATGGTTAATTAAATACTATAAAATCTAAATAAATTCAATGATTAAATACACATACCTTTTCTCGTCCTTGCCGGGGTAGAAAGAAATGGAGGTACTCTTAGGAAAATTGGTATTAAAAGTCCACCAAACCTCAACACCATCGAACTCATCACACACCTCTTCATGCTCAGCCATACTCAACATCGGCGACTTCCCTTGGAGGGAATTTGCCTTCATCCTCCTCGCCGTGGCCGGTGACCTCTCGCTGACGTAAGTCTGCACCGACGTGTAGACCTCGCTCCGGTCAAAGAACCCTTGACCGGAGTACTCGTCGAAGGTGATGGTTAGGTACGGTGAGAAGAATCTCACCGCCTTTTGGGAGTATCGAAGTGTGCTTGATTCAAAGAGCGATCGTACTTGTTGAGGCAAGTACTGGTGGTAAAATGCCCATACTAGCATTAGGGTTGCAAAGATTGACCCGAATTGCATGAGTTGATCCGGCATCATCGATGTCGGGATCATTTTTTCGGTTTTTCGGTTTTTGGTATAGGTATGTGAGTTTAGTTTATAGGACTAGGGTATTTATATAAGAGGTGGATGAAGACTTTTGGGAATAAACTAAGAGTGAAGGGATGATCTTCGAGTTGGTTGATGACGTAAGATGTTTTTCGTATGAAGACTTTTCGGTTTTAGGGTTTCTCAGATTTTTCGGTTTTTTGGGTTTTTCAGATTTTGGTATAGGTATGTGAGTTTATTTATTTTATAGGACTAGGGTATTTATATAAGAAGTGGATAAAGATTTTCGGGGCGTTTTAGGGTTTTTTCGGATGAAGACTTCGATTTTAGGGTTTCTCGGGTTTTGGGTTTTTTGGATTTTCGGTTTTTGGGGTTTTGGTACGAGTATGAGAGTTTAGTTGTAGGATTAAGGTATATATAGGGGAAGAGGATGAAGACTTTTTGGTTGTTTTATAAAAATTAAGGGTGAAGGGATGATGTTCGAGTTGATGACGTAAGATATGTTTTTATGGAGCATAAGAAAGATGAGAGAAGATTCTTTGTCTATTGTCTATTGTCTATTGTCTACTCGATCGATCTTGCTTTGTGGGAAAAGGACAAGGGGAGTGGGTGAAAGTTGACGAGGTCTTATATTTGAATATGTTTATGGAAGTTTCATGGAAGAGACTAGGATGATGATTAAGTCACAAGTCATGTAATTGTGACATTTTGAAAATCAATTATTTTAAGGTAAAGTATACACAAAACTATTAGAGGTCTTGAAATTAGAGACCATTGATTTGTTGAACAATTTATTAATGCAAAAAAAAGATGGTACTTGTGCCATGTCATTTATGTTTTTAGCTATTTATTTTGCAATGCTTCTATCTCTACATTAGAGATACTATGAAGTTGTGTATGTTTACTTTAGGTCGAGTTATAGTTTCGGTTAGAGTTTTGGTCGTGTGATTTTTGCGAACTCTTTGAGATAGAGCTTTTTTAATTTTAAGAGAATTCGTCACATTTCTGTAAGAGATATTGTGCATAGTATAACAATACGTCTACTTGCAAGTGATGAGTGAAATTGGTAATAGTCTAACTCCCTTAACCAGAAGTCTTGAGCTCGAGCCCCTTCAAAAATTAAAGAATAGTAGTACATCTATAACAACTAATAAAATTAATCAGATTAATTAGGTAATGAGTTAAGTAAGTTAATGGTAATAAAAAATGATTCATGTAAGTTATTTCAAACATAGTAGACTCTATGACGCTTGAAGAGGCAACGCATGCATACCATTATTTTATTATATGGTTTCGTAGCCGCCGTCTACATTTCGTTATCATAAAACCGTGGATTAAAATTATAAAATGTAGAAAAATAAATAAATAAAAATATACATAAAAATGAAGAATATTAATGGATATTACACCAAATACGAAAAAAAATTTGGTTTGCTTACTAATATATGTTTACCAATAGGAAATGTTTAATTTTGTTAAAATGTCGAATTCAAAGCATTTTATAATTAATTAATATATAACGAAATGATCGACCCTTTAATAAGTACTAGTTATACCCGTTGTACCATGTACGACTACGATTCGATATTTTATAGACATTATAAATAGGTTATTAATAAATAAAAATATAATATAAATTTCAATATAAGTAATTTTATTGCCTGTAGAATGAATAATTTTTTTAATCAATATAAATGGTTAAATTTAATGTTGAGAATGAAGATATATATTTATTTTAAGTACTTGTTTAAAGAAGCTTTCAAAAGATATTGTTATACTAAAATAGATATATGTTTGATGTTAGAGATAAATTTAAATAGTTTCAAAAGAATTTAATAAAAAGAAGTTATAATAATAGAAATAAAAATTAAATTTTTAAATATGAGGTGGGGCCAGAATTATTCTGGTGGCTCGAAAAGGGACAACTTTAATATATAGTTATAGTATTTACATGAATAAGTCAAAAAAATTAAGGAAAAGATAATGCAAATTTTTTAATTAAAATTCAATTTTGGCAAGTAATTGAAAATTTTTACTTTTATTTTTTTTTTATCAAAATTTGATTTAAGATAAACTTTTACCTAAATAGATAAAGAGATAAAGATAAAATTGTTTTTCATTGTTTTTAACTAAAATTCGAATTTAAATTTTTTTAACACAAATAGATATAAAAGAATTTAATTAGAAAAAGCTTAATGAATATAAATAAAAATAAAAAATTTAAATATAAGGTGGGCCCAGAATCAACATGAAAATTTTAATTTAAGATAAATTTTTACCTAAATAGATAAAGAGATAAAGATAAAATTATTTTTCATTGTTTTTAACTAATTTTCGAATTTAAATTTTTTTAACACAAATAGATATAAAGGAATTTAATTAAAAAGGATTAATTAATATAAATAAAAATAAAAATTTTAAATATAAGGTGGGGCCAGAATCAACGTTGTGGCTCGAAAAGGCACAGTTTTAATATATAGTTATAGATTTAAGAAGCTAGAAATAACAACGAAAAGTCGATCGTGCATGTCCCCGTACGTGACTAATACGTCCGTGTGGTCCATTACTTGATGCATTAACGAACGGGTTTGAATTAACTTAAAAATAAGTTAGTCAACAAAGATAAATTAATAAGTCACTATGACTTGTTTGTATCCTCAATGGGCACATCTCTAATTTGTTGTTATCCGGTTGATATTAATGACTCGATTAGATGCTTTCATGCTATGCATCTGGCTTAGCTACGAAGATTCAAGGTTAGGAGGATATATGAAATAAACAGTGAAGAAATAGTCTTTTCAAAGTTGTGATAAATAAACTCAGTTAGTCAGTTACGATGTGGGTTGTGATCACTAATCTAATATTAGGGTTGTAGATGAATCGAGTCGTTTGTGAGTAACTCGACTTTCAGTTTGATTAAGTTTTGAAAGATAATCGAACAAACTATGCACACTATATATAATATAGTTTTAAGTAAAATATGTGGTTTTAGTGGTCACTCTCAAGTCACATAATTTAGTTTTTAGTTTCATGTATTTATATACGTGATCAGTTAAATGAGTTATTTGCGAGCCTATCTCGTGAACAAACTAAATAAGCAGCTCGTGAGTTGTACTTTAGCTCGAGGAGCCTTAAAATGAACATTATTGATCAAGCCGAGCATGAGCAATTCAAAACTCAGGAGCTACAAATTTCATAACTTACTCGTAGATGATATTTATTTCTAACAGAGTCATGCAATGTTGTATTTAGTGTTAATGTTATCCATAATCGATCTTGATAAGTCATTAATAATAATAACAATATATAAATATCACATGATAATTAACTATAAAATATTTGGGATGCATCCTCATTCTCATTGGCTTTTATACTGTGCCTTTAAGATGGATTTAGTCTCTATATATCAATTTTGGTGTATTCTAATTAAGTTCAGTTATTATTGTCACATAGCTGAATTTCAGTTTTTCTTGGGTCTATCGGACGTACCTCTTTCCCTTGGGCCCTTGGGCAGGAGTACCCCCATCTTAACCCCCAGATTCCGATGTAGTGGAGCCTCACTGCGTTAATGATGATGATGATGATTTTTTTTTTTTTTTGATTAGGTAAGGATTAGGGTGCTCTTCTTTACGGAGGGCGCCCTAGAGCATCCTTTCGGATGAGAACTAGAAGTTCTAGATGAGTCTTGATGCACTCAACAGGGAGACTGTGGCCCAACTTAGCGATTTTGTCGGTCACAGCGTTACATTCCCTAAAAACATGGTTGATCACTAGGTCCTGACTTCCGTACATGGAAACAAGGATGTCAGTGATAATGAGTTCGATCTCCCAAGGGCAATGGGTTTTCCTTTTAATTGCGTTAATGACCTGGAGATTATCCCCTTCAACTTCCACTTTCCTTATTGATCTGTTTTTTATTTGTCTTATCGCTTCCCGGAGGGCCAGGGCCTCAGCTTTCAATATTGACACTTTTCCAAAGCTAGTCGTCAAAATATCTAATACCTGACCAAGGTGGTCTCGGAATACAATTCCCCCAGAAGTGTTGCCATTGGGTAACTTTGAGGCATCCACGTTTACTTTAATATATCCCGGTTTAGTTTTTTTCCATTTCCTTTGCTTTCTTATGTTTTTGTTCCTATTCTTTAACTGAGATGTTGGTATAGCTTCTTCATCCTCTTTCCATTTCGACGCTTTCTCCCAGTTTGCTATTTGATTTCTTATATATGTTGTTAAGTCTGATATTCCTTCATTTTGGTCTTGTTGAAAAATCAATTTGTTGCGTTGATGCCAGATACTCCACCACACCACTGCCAAACACGTGAAATCTTTTTTCCCTAGAAGATGGTAAATTTCATTAAGAATTATTCTTGGTGTTTTGTTTTGTGGGTCATAACCCTGAATGGAGTTAGCAATATTTTGGTTTACTTTATTAGCTATGTAAATTGTGTACGGACATTTTGTTAGTAGGTGGTTTATGTCTTCATTGTTCCCGTCACACAATACACATCCTCCTGGAGTTATGATTTGTTTATCCCTAAGTCTAGCTTTCGTGGGAAGTCCATTATTATCAACTTTCCAAAGAAAGTTTTTAACCTTTGGGTATGTATCTAATTTCCACAACCAATTATTTATATGCGGTGTCTGTCTCTCTACGTTTGTAATTAGGTCTACTGCAGATGAGGTGGAGAACCACCCATTCTTGCTTGGGGCCCAATACAATCAGTCTTGGATATAGTTATCCGGGATTGGAGTATTTTGGATTTGCTCAACAATGTTATCAGGAAGGATTTGTCTTAATTCATGTATTTTCTATTTATGATCAGTCGTAATCCAAGCATTTACCGTTATTGTTTCATCTACATCTGATGGGTTCTTTGCTTGGAGTCTAAGGGGACCACCAGGCAGCCAATTGTCTTTCCAAAATTTGACCGTTTTCCCATCTCCAATTTGCCAGATTAGACCTTTATAGAATTCTTCTCTTAGATGCATCAATTTCTTCCATTTCCATGAGGTGTTTGCTTTTATCTTGTATGTAAATAGACTATCATTTCTAAGATATTTTTGTGAAATTATCTTTACCCATATATTATTTGGTTCTGCCAAAATTTTCCAGAGTAATTTCATTTGAAGCGCTTTGTTCATATGTTCTGTTTTCCTGATTCCTAATCCTCCTACCTCTTTAGGTTTACAAATCTTATCCCATCCCACTAGGGGTTTATAAGTTCTATCCTTGTTCCAGAAGAATCCCCTATTAATCCTATCCATTTCTGAGTGGGCATAGGACGGAAGCATAAAACTTTGCATTACGTAATTCGGTTTTGTGGCTAGGTTGGCTCTAATCAGTGTCGTCCTTCCTTCATGAGATAACGAGTTTGCCTTCCATTTTGTGAGCTGTTTTTGTGCATTTCCAATAGAGTCTTTAAAAGTGTCTTTGTTGACTTTACCGTTTATAATTGGACACCCTAAATACTTTTCTAGATTCGTCATTGTTGCAATCCCCAAGGCTTGTTGCGCTACATTTTTTTGCTGGGACGTCATATTTTTAGAGGTTTGAAAAGCTGACTTGTTATAGTTAACTTTTTGTCCCGAAATTCTACAAAATTCATCAATGATGGTCTTTACTTTTTCACATGATCGTTGGGATCCTTTGGCAAATATTATGATGTCATCTGCAAAGGCTAAGAAGGGGATTCGAGTCCCACCTCGAGCAATTGGAAATCCTATTGTCTTTTTATCTAGTTCACTAGTTAATTGTAGTTTTCTTGCTAAGATTTCCGAAGCAAGAACAAATAAGAAAGGCGATAAGGGGTCACCCTGTCTGAGTCCTCGTTCCTGGCTAAATGGTTCTGTGGGTCCATTATTTACAAGTACCGACAGTGACACTGTGCATATGCATTCCCTTATCCAACTTACAACTTTCTTATCAAACCCGAATCTAGTCATTACGTCTAATAGATATTCTCAATCTACTCGATCGTACGCTTTTTCCATATCCAGTTTGATGGCAATCCATCCATCCTTGTTTTTTGTGTTTCTAAAAGAGTGGAAGATTTCATGGGCTATAAGGATATTATCTTGAATAGACCGGTTTGCTATAAAAGCCCATTGGAGGGGATGGATAATCCTGGTTATGACCTTTTTAATTCTCTCCGTTATGATTTTAGAGATGATTTTATAGATAGTGGAACAAAGATTTATTGGTCGGTAGTGATTAGTTGATTTTGGGTTCTCTATCTTGGGTACAAGAGTTATAAACGTATGGTTAATTTGTCGTAGGATCTTTCCTGAATGGAAAAAGCTTTTTACAGCTTTGATTACTGTTGGTCCTACAATATCCCAGTATCTCTTATAAAATTCCGCAGTCATACCATCCGATCCTGGAGATTTGTCAGGGCCTAGTTGCATTACCGTTGCTTTAATTTCATCATTCGTGACAGCACTGGTTAACATGTTATTGTCTTGGTCTGTGATTTCTTTGGTTATCAGGTTAAGATATTCATTTGCATTATCTAGATAAGTTGGTTGCTTAGTATATCTTTTTTTGAAGTCATTTCGTATTTCTTCTCTAATGTTATCTATACCTAGGATTTGTGTACCTTCAGACGTGGTAATTTCTTTGATTATTTTCCGGTTGCGCTTCCCACTCACAATTTTGTGGAAGTATCCTGTATTAGCATCCGAGAGTTTGATGTGTTTCGTTTTAGCTCGTTGTTTCCAATATGTTTTATGAAAATTTAGGATGCATTCTTTCTTGTTCAACAATCTTAGTTGTTTTTGGATGGTGCTTGGTTGGGGAGAAGTTAGGATATTCTTTTGGAGTTCGACCAATTGTTCCTCAATTTCTCTCAATTGCTCGAAGGTGTTGCCTAGTGTATGCTTATTCCATCTTTTAGCATGTTGTTTAAAAAGTTGTGTTTTTTTCACTAATTTAAACATATTGGAACCCTGGAATTGCACTCTCCAAGCTTGCTTTACCACAATACGAAAGTCTTTTCTATACATCCACATTTTTTCTACTTTGAACGGTTGTGCTTTGATTGTTTCATCATTACTTAGTTCCACCGTTACTTTACAATGATCTGAACTAGTAAACGCATGGTTTTTGGCACTAATATTTGGGAATTTTTGTATGATGTTATTACTTACAAGGACTCTATCTAGTTTTTCATAGATGTTGTCAATTTCTGTCTTATTCTTTCTCCAGGTGAAGGCGTTACCTAAAGACGGAATGTCTTCTAGAAGACAATCGTTTTTGAAGTTTAACAATCTTTCAAAACGGGTGGACTCAGGGTACACCCCTCCTTTTTTGTCATTCGGTTCTTGTATTTCGTTAAGATCCCCAATCACGAGAGTAGGAAGGTTTAAATTTTGTATTGTTTGTGTTAATCGGTTCCAAAATTCCTCTTTATCCCGAGCATTGGGTGGGGCGTAAGTAAAACAGATGGCTATCATATCTTTAGTTACAAGATGGTGGTATTTAACAATCACATACCTTGGTTCTTGGACGAGAATCGTGATTTCCTCATTGATGAGCTAGTGTGACTTCCAAAATATAGTAATGCCTCCCGCCCGACCCGAGGCAGGAGACCAAACGACATTATCGAATCCTGCGCGCCTCCAAACCTGATCACTTGGGAGTGTATCTGTTTTAGTTTCCGCTATTGCCATAATTTGTATTCTCTGAATTTTACAGAAAGAGTCGATCTCTGGCCAGAACGATTTTCTCCCTATTCCCCTACAATTCCAGAATCCTATCTTCATAATAACTTATTTTTTATATGATCCAATCCACCACTACTTTTAAGTTTTGCAATATGGTTTCTATCTTGTTCCTCATTCTAAGGGGAAAACTCATGCTAATCATGTCATCTCGGCATATAATGTACCTTGTATTCAAACTGTTAATACCCCAAAGTCTTATTATTCCCATCATAGAATACACATACATGCTTTTACTTTGTTTCACACTTTTCCTGCAAATCCAGTTACATAATAAATGCATTACATTACAAGCATTGAATCTTTTGTCTTTAATTACCACAACTTCGAGTTTCAATATTTTGCATTTATCTATAACACCTCTAGAACAAGTGTGAAGAGAAGTTCACATTTCCTGCAGCCCCTTTTCTTTAGCACCTTCCCATTGTTCTCGACTGTGTTCACTTTTCCTGGTGTTTTTGTCAGAGATCAGCATTATCTTCATAAATCTCCTTCTTTGCATCTCTATTTTGTTTTCTTCTTGGTCATGTTTCCTACAAATTCTCAAGAAACATCTATACAAATCAGCACACCACCAAGGAAAGCCTTCAACAAATTGCATTTGACAAAACCAGGCCATGAATATCAACTGACTAAGCCACCAGAAATTAGGATATTTTATTGGGGTTCTATTAAGACTAATCCAATCATAAATATCCAACTTAAGGTCAGCAGATTTCTTATTTACAGGATTCAAACAGATCATAGCATTCATACAAGGCAAACAAGAACACAAATTCATTACATATGCCAAATCAAAGCACTCTTTGTTCATTAAGTCATAGCCGGATAATTGGTCCAGAAGTTCCATCATAACCAGCTTTCCTCTTGACTTGCTTTTTTCTTTCTTAGTCCTCAAAAGGCCAGCCTCGTTAGGCTTAATTTCATGACTATCCTTTAAGGTCTTATCGACCATGGTAGTATTGGTTCTAGGTTGAGTATGAGAAGGCTCATACTCTTCTTGTTCTTTAGAGAGTTGACACCACCATACACAACATTTATTAATTTTCAGCAAGCAAAAAAGTACAAAGAGTAGCACGGGATTAAACCCCCCGTACTCCAGGTAACTACAACAATTCATATTCTTCATATGACTCTTGGATAGATTATGCACAGCCCCCTTCCTTTCATAAGAGAATTGTAATCTTATTTTTATTTTTGCCTTAATCAAATCCAAGACCACGTTGTCACTACAATCTACTCTTTCACTTAGTATTATTCTTTCCTTGTAGTCAATGTTCATTTTCCTGCATTTATCACTTTCAACAGCAACATGGGCATCAAGTCTTATAAAATATATTAATAGCACATTGAGAAATGCTACATTTGGCAGATTAAACCAATTGAAATCCATATGTCTATAATCACACCACATAGTTAGTATTTTCATTAAGCAAGCATCATCATGCCTTATCTCCAAGACATATCTCAAATTACTCCTAATCTGATCATCAACATTCATAATTCTCACAATCCTACACATCTTTGCATTATTGAAAAACATACTAGAGCCAACACAAGTGATTGGACAGGTAGAATTTTCAAATTGTTTAGACAAATTCTGCACACAACAATTGTTTTCATTAGAATAATTGTACAGGTTGTCACTGCAAGAGGCCATCTTGTCTAAAATCCTTCTCCTTGTATCATTATAGTCCAGTCTAATTTTATCCTTTAGTTTCCTCAGATTTATCACCCAATGGCAAGATAGATAATCATACCTGGAATTTATCTTTCCATCCCAACACATACCATAGAACATGCTCACATATTTGCTAATTAGAGGCATCAAATAAGTCATAGGTATAAGATTACATTCATAGAAAACTTCTCTTCCCATTCTTATATCATAGAACATCATAGAATACATAGCAATTTCATAGTCATTACAAGGAATCATGATAGAACCACCTATATGCTTGATTTTCAAAACTAAGACAAGGATCTTTTTAATTTCAAACCTTCCATGGGTCTTAATGTGCCCAAGGAAATCACCTCTTAATTTCCAATCAGTTCTCAATTTCTGCCTCAGCCTGGAAACCTCCAAGTAGTCCCCAAGGACATATGCAAACAACAGATTTTCTTTAAGTTGCAATATGTTTTCTTTGACCCCGACTAATTGGCTCAAGAAGGCTGACAATCCAGACCTTCTCTTGGCTTTTTCTTTCATGGACCCCGAGAATCCTGCCTCAAAAGGCTGATTTTTTTTGCCACCCTTAAAGGTCTCTTGGACCATGGTAGGCATTGAGTTAGTTCGAGAATGAGAAACCTCACCCTCATCATTTTCTTTAGAGAAATTAGGATCTGAGACAAGGGTCTTTTCGAAGGAACCCTTGTTAGTTTTTTTCTTCACTAAGATGACTAATAATTGTATTCTCCAGGAAAGACATGAGCATGTCAATTTATAAACAACAGAATCCAGTTCATAGATTAACAGAGATAAATCACTCTTAGCACAAATTAGAAAGGACAGAGACGACCTGATAATTCTCGATTCCCATTGCCCTTCATAACCGGTCCAGATGAGGACGCAAGAATCACCCCTGAGCACTCCCACTTGATTCCTTTCCCAGAAATTATGCTCCAATCGCAGCCTCTCGACAGCCCCCAATGTTCTCATAATGCACAGGGGCGTGTAGATTCGACGGTTTCCCAACCCTAGTCTCCAGATCCCCCTCGACTCCATAAAATAGAGCCCCCTTCGCCACTTCCGTCGCCATGTCTTGGACAGAAGTGGACTCTTCCCAGACTTGCAGAGATCAACGGCTCCATATAGAGCCAGAAGATGAACCTCGTCGCCGTCGGTTCTTGCGACATCTTCAGAAATTTGGGGCGAGATTTCCCTTATTACCATCCAAACATGGATTCTTTCTCTACTATACTGAATTTGGGAAAGAAAAAGAGCGATTATTGTGCTAATTTGGGCAAGCTTTCTCAATCTAGGGTTTCGATTTCGAACGTACTGTTCGGGTTTTGGGGGGCGAAGGGAGCGAGGGTTCATTTCTGTTGGTATTCATCACTTGAGATTTGTCTTGTTTATGATGATGATGATGATGAATTAACTATAAAATATATTAATCGCATCATAACAAAATTACATCGTCAAAAGCTGAAAAACAGACGATAGACGAACATTGGCAAAAAGGATATAAATAGAGAGTAATAGAAAACTATTCAGAATACCAATACTCAGTTGGTTTAGTGGTAAAGTGATGCTAGACTCTTTAAATCTTGTCCAGAAGATTCGAAGTTCAAATCCCCACTGGTGGTATGTATGAAAAAACTGATATTAGAAGGGTCTTTTTCAAAATGGGGCCATAAAATACCCGATCCAGATGTAAAACGGTGTCCAACTAATCGAACCGGACGAGCTAAAAAGGCAAGACCAAAAACAAGAAACCGGTCAGGAGACCAATTCAAAAGTTCATTCAGCCTTTAAATTAAGCTGGGTTCTTATATCGGACAATCGGACATAGAACACGTACACAAGAATTTGAAATACCCTAGATCGGACGGCCTTGACTTTATACATGTATTCCCCGTATTGGGCCGATCCAATTTTCTGTCTCCTGAGGCCCAATATCGTTTTGGGCTTGCTCATAAAAAACATTTTGTAACACTCTTATAACAATTATATTTCTTTGGTTTTGAGCACCAACTTTGGAAAATATTTCTTAGATGGCGTAACACTTCAAATCACAAAACTTAAACTAATGCAAGCAGTCGATCTAACAATATCATTTCAAGGCATCTATGTGTAAGATTTATTTCAAGTGAGTTATGAAATTTCTAGTTCTTAATACATGTAGAAGTTATCCGATTATAGAATACTTAGGTATCAAAGCTAATTAAGTTAAACCCATGTACCAATAGTCCCAAATGAATTGACCTAGTAGTAATACGAAGTACGAGATATATTGAGAGGTCTTGGATTCGATCTATGTCTCCTTTTCAGTTAGGTAAGAAAAACAAATCTCACCTCATTTCTTCCGTTAGTTTGAGACTTGTGTCACTAGGAGCAAGTCAAATTATCTAGTTCGTGGATCTTATCGACCAGATCACGAGCTCAGAATTTGCCCATAAAGATGAATTCCTTGTCATAGACAAAACACTCTTGTCCTAATCATGCATGTTTGTTGAATTTATTTACATGATTACTCAGCGTACTCTCCTTCTACCTCCGCCTTTTTTCTTATGTGAAAGATTGTTTAATCGCCTTCCTTCCATTAGTTTGAGTCGGTCGACAACAATCGATTTATCTGGTTTATGAATCTTATCTAGTAGGTCACGAGCTCAAAATTTGCCCATGAAGTTGAATTCTTTTTCATAGACAAAACACTCTTGTCCTAATCACGTTTGTTGAATTTTAATTACGCGATTACTCAAATCCGTACATGTATTTAGACAAACAACGAACAAAATCACAACTCCTACGTTGGCGCGGGTCCCACCTCCGAGTTTTAGCGCCAACACTTGCAACTCCCAAACGACGCCGTATCAACCCCAAACTAAAATCAAGCGGCGCGATTGGTTAGTTGCTACTCACCAGGCAAAAACCGTAAATATCCTCCCGTTCCCATGGGCATTCTCGTCATTTCTCACAGCTTTCCACTTCATAACAGACTCCAGCTTCCGAGAAGCAAGAGAGAGACGAAGCAGCTTTACATTACAATCCCTCTCTCTTTCCTCTCAACGTACTCTCTTTCGGTCCGAACAGTGCCAATTCCTCTCGATTTCGCTCTCCAATGGCGGACGATTCGTCTGTGGTAAGATTTCTTCAATGTCTAATTGAATCGTGCAATTGAACCTAGTGGAGTTCGTTTTGTAGAGGATAGGAAGGGGCGGAAAAATCGCTCTTCAACCGCCACAATCACTTCCCTAGTACGCTACCACCGCCGATCGCTAACACCTCCGGAATCTCTCTCTGTGTTCTAATTTCTGCGAAATGGTGGCTCTTTGTTCCCGTCGATTGCGTTTTTCCGCTTTGCCCTATTTTGTGATGTTGTCGGGATTGATTATTTTTGTTGGTTGCGGATTTTGAATTGCGAGTGGTTTTTGGTTGTAGAAAATGGAGACGCTGAAGAAGGCTTATGCGGAGATAATTCTGAACACTTCGAAGGAGGCGGCTGCTAGGATAATGGTGGCGGATCGAAGGGCGATGTGCTTCCAGAAGGATCTGGTTTGTTTGAAAGAGGATGCGGTTCGTTTGCTGGTTCAAGTTAAACAAATGGCCGATTCCAAGGTAATATTGGATATCTTTCGAAGATTTTCGTTTTTTGTGTTGCTGTGATCGTTTGCTTGCGGTAATGATAATACAGTTGCTTGTCTGATTGTTGGTTTTTAATTTCTTGATTCCATCTTTGATCCTTTTTCTTTCTTCAAGTGAGGTTGATGTGCTTTTCTGAATTTGATGAATTGTATCTCACTATTCCGTATTTGTACATTTGTGGATGCTTGTAACTGTTTTTTCTTGACTAAGGTGGTTAACACTACTGAAGCATTTAGGTTTTCAGGTGTGGAGTTTGGGCATGCTGTGAAAGCTTGATGACTTGAATTAACAAGAAAGACACTGCATTGAATTGCAAAGTCTTACAAATTTAAGTTCTTGTTACGGGGCAGGGGATACAAGATTGAGTCATTGTCTCATTGGAGACTAAAGGCTGTCTGATTAGCTCAGCTTGAAGAATAGGTTTCATATTCAAGATGCTTGATTTGATCATCTCAAGCATCTGCATTGGTTAGTGTGTTTAGAATTGTGCAGAGAGTCAGGTAAAGAGAGAAGAGAGAAATACAAGGGAAGTGAGGAGAGCAGATAATCCTTCCCTTGTTGGAACAAAGTGAATAAAAATATGAGATTATGGAGTTCTGTTAAGTTCTTCAGTTTTTTTTTAATCAGAGTCTGATTCTTTTAAAACATCTTGAGCCTCCCTTCTTTCTTTTCAAACAAGAGAAGCAAATTCTTGTATTTTTTTTCTATTATTGTCCATTCTCTTCTCTTTTGTTTTCTTTGTTTTCTTGCTGAAAATAGAATGAACTTAAAATGTAGAGCTTTGTATAAAGCACTATTGGTTAATTTGCCCAGATCATGAGAAGGGTTGATGAAGTTATTATGGTATGCTAGACTGACTTTTGCATTCTGTGTGCATAAGTACATGAAGACTCTGGTAAAAGTCTATCAACTTTATTTTGCAATTGAGCTTTTTGGTTAATTAATGCTTCAGTGTGATCAAGGCGTTAGTTTAACAGAAAATTGTTGGTCCTTTGTCATGCAAAACTATATTATTCAGAAGAGAATGGTCTTATGGTATTCTTTGCTCTGGGTCAAGCATGTAGTTTTATTTTTCCAACGTTGGTTGTTAGTCTGCTCAATGGGTATTGCTCAGTTGTATTTGTGGAATAACTGATTGACTGAAACAGACTTGTCTGATCTTGAGGTAGTATAAAACTATAAATGCTGTCACTGTCATTAATAGGATCATAACTCCAGAACACTAAAAAAATAATTCCATAATAAGGAGTGCTGCTTTTATAGAATGACTGATTTATTGAAGCCAACTTTACCTAACTCATTCATTTGCAGATTGCTGAGACTGAAGCTAAGTCAGAAAATCAGCAAAGAAAGATAGAAGTGCTTGAAGCACAGCTCTCCGAGGCAGAAGGAATAATTGTGGACCTCAGGGAAGAGTTAAGGATGACACAGGACAAGTTAGAGGAAGTCAAATGTAGTCAATGGAGGCCTTTAAAACAGCAGACTTCAGAAGACTCCGAGGACCAACCGCCACGTTTGGAAAAAGAATTGACTGCTAAAACTGATGATGAAAGATACAGTACAGATCAATATCCATCAACTGAAAATGCATGTGGCAGAAAGAACCCAGATGAAATGGCACTACATTATGCATGTGAAGATCAAATTCTTAGGTCTGAAGTGGAAAAGCCCTCAACTTCATTTCAGCCTTCTATGCTTTCTCAGGATTCTGTGAATGCATTTGATGATGTGAAAGCCAGTAAAGAACGTTGTTCATCATCTTCTTCTGAGCCTGATGAACAAGATGCAAAGCTTGTTGCTAATGGTTCTCGAGCCAAATCACATGAATATGAAAGCCCTCATCAAGGCCAATCCATAAGGGATGGTTCTAGAAGGAATAGAAAAAATTTAAAATATCAGGAAGCAATTGCTGCCCTACGCAGGTCTTGTCATGGTAAAAACGCCAAAGCTCTTCAGCCGCCTCCTTTATCCAAGTGCAGGACCAAATCATTCAAGCAGAATAAGGCTCAAGGTGATACTGCTGAAAAAGGATCATTGTCAGAATATAATTTGCATGATATACAGATCTCCGAAGATGAGGAGTCAGCTGGGATTTGTAATCGGGCTGAAACTGACAAGTCTCTCAAATTCACATTCCAAAGAAAGCGCAAAAGGGAACCCTTGGAGAAAGAAGACTCTGCAAAACAGCAGAAAACTGTAGTGAAAGATGAACAGTCAAAAGATGGTCGGCAACTTCTTCAAATTGCTCATCAGGTTAGTTTCATATTTTGTTTAATCTCATATATGCATGCTTCTATGTGTTAAGAAATGATTATATGGAGCAAAAAAAACATAAACTCAACCCCCTGGTCACTGATTGTTACACTTCTTTTTCCCTAAATCATTTAAAAATCTATTAAAAACCACTTGGCTCTCTATGTAGAAAGCATTTTGCTTCTGTTACTGATGGATGAAATTTTCATAAGGGCATTGTTTTTTCTTCATGCAGCTAATCTCACTGTCTGGAAATGGGCACTCCTAGAGAACTGTTGTATCTTGTGCATGAAACAAAAAAGAAGGTTGTTACTGGGCAGAATATGACAAATTGACAACATGCCTTCATAAGAAAATTCAGGAATATGTGATTTGAAGGAAACGACAGCGAAAAGCTTGGGTTCCATGGATGGGAGGAAGCTTCAGATGCTGAGTTACTAATTAAGGTTGAATTTACATGGTGAAGAGGAAGCTTGTCATTTTACTTATCTCAATGATGTTTGTATCGGCTCTTAGAAGATATACATGTCTCAAGTATTTCAGGAAAGGTGATAATCTGATGGGATGAGTTTTCTTTCTGTGAATGCTTGCACTCTAAGTTAATGCTTAATCCAGATGCATACAATAATTAGAATCAGAAATCACATTATCAAGCATTAATAATATCGATGATTATTTTAGAAAGTGTGATACATAACTAGGGCTGAGATCGGTTCAAAACCGAACCGAACCGATAAAAATTGAACCGTGTACTGAAATTTGGTTTAAGGTGAACCGAAAATGGAACCAAATTGGTTCGGATTCGGTTTTGTCGGTTTGAGATGGATAAAAAATTATCTTTTGAAGAATTCAAACCGAACCGAACCAAACCGAAATTTGGGAAATTCCTAAACCAAACCGAATAATGTCGGTTTCAGTTCGGTTTGGCTTAATTTGGTTTGAACCGACCCGGCTCAATTTGTTTTGAGATTGACCGTTCTGTGGCTACTGTCGTTGTTCTCCATTTAGACCTGTTGAATCGTGGCCTAAGCTAAACATAAAATTTCCCAAATTTAAAAGTATTAGTAGCTAATAAGCTGATAGTAATCAAACAAAACAAGCAAGGACCAACACATAAATTTTGAAATAGGTAACGACCCACAAACTGTTTTCCAAAGTCAACTTCCTATAACTGAATTCCAGTATCTCTAGAGTACTTAATTGATTATATGCACGATTTGCCTTATAATACATCCTTTAATACAATATTATTTGAATTGTTCTAAGACTAAGACAAAAAACCATTTATCCAAAGTAGAAAGAATCAGACACACAGACGTGATCACCACTATTTCAACCTGCCAAACATGGATGATTAAACAAATACAATCAGAAGCTTCAGAATACAGACATTTCCTGGTTCTTACTTCTTAGCCCATGAAAAAAAAAAACACTAGATTAAACACATTTAATCAAGTTATTTAAACAAGAGCTGAAATTCCTGTCTCAAATTTGAAGTTGAAGAACTGGTCTGTACTATAAGGCCTGAAAAATGCTGAGTCAAGAAGAATAATGCAAAGAAGCTGAATCTAATTGTAAGAAGGCAAGGATATTGCAATTAAGCAGAGATCAAGAAGGCCTTTTGATTGGTATATGGAGAGCGAAATTCAAGAAAATGCAAATGCAAGATCAGAGATTTATCCAAGTGACTTTTCAGGTAAAGAATTTATTTCAACTTACTTCTCTCTTAAGCATATGATCTGTTTGATGAAATCTGTTTGTTTTTGCACAGATGAAGGTGAAGATTTCTCAGCTCATTCCTTCACAAGCGTTTCGTTTAGGCCCGGGAATATGAGAACTAGCACCCTCACACATGAACTGAGGTTTGATCATGGATGATCAAACTTTTAGTACTTTTTTTAACAAAATTTCAAATTGTAGAATTTTTTGTGATTTCTGTTTTAGGATGTTCATAGGAACATGGAACGTCGGAGGGCGATCACCTGGACAAAGCTTGGCTGCAGATTTAGATCAATGGCTAAACCTCAATAGTGCAGTTGACATTTATGTTCTTGGGTCAGTAACAAAATTTTAAACAAATCAACATATTATTAAAATTACCATTCTTTGTTCTTGCATAACTTGTTATACCTTGGGCAGGTTCCAAGAAGTTGTGCCATTGAACGCTAAGACGTTAGTCGGAGTGCTAGAAGACCAAACCGAGTCAAGGAAATGGAACTTGCTTATAGGAAAGACACTCAACAACAAGAGAGAATTGAACCATGATCAAACTCTCTCTCCATTGATTGAGAGATCATCAAAGATTCATCATGGCGAGTCAAGTGGCAACGAAACGTACATGTTGGTAGCCAACAAGAAGATGGTTGGAGTTTTTGTGACAATTTGGATGAGGACAGAGATGTTAAGGAAGTATAGTGTCTCAAATGTTAAGGTTTGCTCTGTGCCTTGTGGTATCATGGGATGCTTAGGAAACAAAGGCTCGGTTTCCGTTAGCATGTCGATTGAAGGCACGAGCTTTTGCTTTGTCAATGCTCACTTGGCTCCTGGTGAGAAGAGAGGCGATGAGAGCCGAAGAAATCATCAAGTATCTGACATTTTTAAGCGAGCTACGTTCTCTCAGATTCCTCATGGGAGTTTCGTTCCTCTTCCACTCGACATCCTAGGACACGAGTAAGCTACAAACGTATTAAGGCTTGTTTGGTGTTTCATATCAGGATATCAGATATGAGTATGAAACTGATATCTGTTGTTTGGTATGCAGAATACTGATATCTGTTGTTTGGTATACAAAATATCGATATCAGTATGATTATCAGTATAGTACACACTATTAAGACATACCCTTTAATTGAAAACGCGATCATTTGAATCTATGTTCATGATTCTAACACTAGATGGTAAATTTTTCGTGTAACAGCCGGATATTCTGGTTTGGAGACCTCAATTACAGGCTAAACTTGGAAGACAGGCTAGCGCGAGAGCTAATAAGAGGAAGAAAATACAGAGAGCTACAAAAGTTTGATCAACTCAAGAAGGAATTAGAAGGCGGCGGAGTATTGCAAGGATGGAATGAAGGAATCATAGAGTTTGCACCTACATACAAGTACTATTTGTCAAACAACAATTTCTACACAGGCAATCTTCCTACTAGATCCGGAGACAAGCACAGAACACCAGCATGGTAAGTTATAAAGACATTTTCAGTTATAAAGTCCTTAGAATACGCGAAAAAGTAATGAATCTGATCAAAAAGATTGTGACTTTTAGGTGTGACAGGATCATATGGCATGGAAAAGGGATACAACAATTGTCCTATGTTTGTGGTGAGAGCAAATTCTCGGATCATCGGCCTGTTTCTGCTGTTTTCACCACGGAGATTGAGATCCTTAGCTCGAATCCAAGAGCAATCGCGTCAAGCAAGGTTCATCCTTGTACCAATCATTGCAGGAAAAATGTAAGAATCTTGGTTATTTTGATGCTTGTTAGATTCTGGGGACTGTAAGAAACGGGTGACGTGTTGGAAGTTCTTACTACTTAGCATATAAAGTCGGGATACACCTTCTAACTAAAAAGCTTAAGTCAATGGGTAGAGTTTCACCCTCTCTTATACGCTAGTGGTTTATCTCTTTTATTCCCGATGTGGGAAGTTCAATTTCCTCAACAATGCTTTTGTTTTGCATTTTTGTTTATGTGTAATGAATTTGGTAAGTTGTGATTGTGTTATGTAGAGGAAGAAGAAGGGGCAAAAGAAGGTGGCTGAAGAGCCAAGGATAACACTAGCTGAATTGATCAGGAGAGAGGCAGAAGAATCAGCAATGCAGATTCAGTAAATTGTACATAAAGAATAATAGTTACTGGTCTACTTGTCTTGCATGAAATGCAGAACTCTCATATTGTAATACTTTTGCTTTGTTCTTGTAAACTGTAAATTTGCAAAACATTTCACAAATTCTTACTTAAAATAGCTATTGCAATAAGCATTTTAAAAAGATTCAAACAAGACTACATTTATGAGAAAAGGTTGGAAAACGAAATTGGTCGAAATTGGGACTGAGCATCGGTTCAAAACCGAAACGAACCCGACAAAAACCGAACCGAAATGCGGCAAAAGGAAGGAAAATTCATGGACCGACCCAAATACTATTTGTCAAACAACAATTTCTACGCAGGCAATCTTCCTACTAGATCCGGAGACAAGCACACCAGCATGGTAACGGATACTATTCAAGATTCGTTCTTCGTTATCATTATAAAGACATTTTCATTTATGAATTCCTTAGAACATCGTCATCAACATCATCATTGACCCAGTAAGTCTCCGCTATAGCGGAATCTGGAGGGTCAAGATGGGGTAACCCTGCCCAAGGGAAAGGGGGGTACGCCCGATAAACCTAAGATAAACTGAAATTCAGCTATGTAACAATAATAACTGAATTTAGTTAGAATGAAATACTTCTCAAAGGCAGTGTATAAAAGCCAATGAGCATGAGGATGCACCCCAGAAAGTCCTTAGAATATGCGAAAAAGTAATGAATCTAATAAAAAAGATTGTGACTTTAGGTGTGATAGGATCATATGGCATGGGAAAGGGATACAACAATTGTCCTATGTTTGTGGTGAGAGCAAATTCTCGGATCATCGGCCTGTTTCTGCTGTTTTCACCACGGAGATTGAGATCCTTAGCTCGAATCCAAGAGCAATCGCGTCAAGCAAGGTTCATCCTTGTACTAATCATTGCAGGAAAAATGTAAGAATTTTTTGTTCTTGTCACCATTTTATGTAGTATATGAAATGTTTGCTGATTTTCATGTTTTTGTTTGTGTAATGAATTTGGTAAGTTGTGATTGTGTTATGTAGAGGAAGAAGAAGGGGCAAAAGAAGGTGGCTGAAGAGCCAAGGATAACACTAGCTGAATTGATCAGGAGAGAAGCAGAAGAATCAGCAATGCAGATTCAGTAAATTGTATCGGTTTCGGTTTGATTCAGTTCGGTTCGCTTGGTTCAGCTTAAAATTTGGGTTTGAACCAACCCATGCTCAGCCCTAGTCAAAATGCCCGTTTTCCAAATTAAGGGCCTGTTTGGATGTCAATACAAGAAGATTGAAAATAGCAATACAAGACTTCAGCTATCCTAGCTATATAGTAGTACTACAGCTACTTGTGGTGGCTGTAAGAAGATTGAAGTCAACGGATTCGATTCTTGGAATCTTGTGTCATTTGTCATCTTTTGACATTGTTCACAAGTCAAAACCTCAATCGATTCCTTTCCTTTCCTTTCCGTTTCATTGAAATGAACCAAACGCCTTGTAAAGGGGAGCAAGTAACGGAAACCGATTCGGATTCGCTTGGACAATGTACTTGTGTTGAGTGTTGACTTATCATTTTCCCTAGGATTGAGAAAAAATATCCGATCCGATAATGTTAGATTAAAAAAAATTCTATGTATTATCTGATCCAGAATTTTTTTTCTAGATAATCTGATCGGATATAGATCGGGGTTTTGAGGGCAACGACATATTTGGTATATTCGGGACTATATGTGTTTTTAAAAAGAGTACATAGTATTAACTAACAAGATATTTTAAGGATTATTTTTGTAAAATTTCAAAGTATTCGATTTTCCCCAACCATAAAAACTTTATCTTACAATTTAATTGGATCGGCGTTCGGATATCCATCGATCTGGTATATTAATTGGGCAAAAATGAAAAATGGTTAAAAGGATTTCTTTTCAAAATGGATGCGGATCGGATATCCAAACATATATTTCTTATCCGATATTCAACCATTAAAGGATCGGATATAGATCAAGATTTTAAGAGGAATACGGAATCTCCGATATACCGACTCGGATCGAATATATCCGATTGCTAAGCACTATTATTAAACCTACCTAGTTAATTGGGCCCTGGACTTTAACATGCCCATTATTTGGGCCTAGGCCCATTTTCTTGTTGTTCACCTATCTTTCAATTGAAAATATTCACAAAGCTATATTTTATTACACAGGTAGTGATGACGGAAGTCGGATTCAGACTAGATTGACTAAGATTTTTTTTATTTTTCAAAAAGGATAAATTAGGAGAGCCGATTAAGGGAGAACTAAGATGTTTAATATAACAACATTAATTTTTAGATATTTGTTTTGATGTAATGTATCTATTTATTTTGGCCAAGTGGGTTTTTAAATAATCTTATAAATTTAAATAATTGTATTTTTGTATTTGACCAAATTTCAAGTGGTATATATTCTATCTTCAGATGCAATTTATATTTTATAAATGTAGTAAAGGAATAAAACCATTTATAAAGTATTCAAATTCCGTGTGGTTGGTTCAATAGTTTTTATTATTAGTAACAGCTAATAGAAGAATTTTCTTATATGGATAAATTTTTTGACATCACTAAATAATTATTGATATTTTCTTGCTTCATTTTGTTGAGGTTTGAACAAAAAAAAAACTTATTCATATAAGACGAACCTTGAACTGATATAGAAAATTTATTTCGTATTACATTCTTCACCCACATCCACAACAAAAATGTAGATATTATTGCAACTTGTCATGGTATTAAATAAATAAACCACCCCTCAAACTTATACTATGTTATAGTCGGGTTAGAATGTATTTTATTTAGACAAAAAACGTTTAGATTTGTGTTATATACCTCTATAAATTTAATTTATTAATTTGACCCTTTTTTCCTAATTTATAAATAAAAGTTAAACATCCATATGCTTAAATTTGTCATATCAATTCAAGTTGGGTTATATATGAGTTTCGGCCATCCTAATGAGTATTCTAGAATCTAGATGATCTACTTATGGAAAAGATATAAGAAATCAAAACAATAACAAAAAAGTAGAAAAAGACATTTTGATGTAACTTATTCTTGATGATCTACTTATGGAGTACTATTTATTGAATGAAATAGGTTAAACTTTGAAGTTCACATTTTGACGTAACTTATTCTAAAAGTTTTGACCTAACTACTTTAAACAATCATATATGTGTATATCTGTCAATCGAGTTGGGTCAGATGATCTCAGATTTGGTCATTTCAAATTCGAGTTGAATCAAATTCAGGTCGTTTTATAGGTCATTAGTCAATCTGAATCACAGCTATACGCACAATTTAATTGTCACAACTTTTATTCACCCACGTGATAATTTTTAGATCTGAATCCTTGAAAATAAAACCATAAAAAACAGGTTCAAAGATATTTTTTAACACCATCAAAATTAAAACATCATTCTTACTCATAATCGGTTGTGTTTTGTGTAGATGTATAACTTAACTCTTATTCAATGTTCTAAAAAATGTTAGCCGAACTTCGGGCAGAGAGAGATCATATAGCATTTAAACAGTCAAAACGGTTACATAGATAATCTTAGACGGCTGTCTAAACATACTGAACAACCAGATAAACCGAGACCTTTTCAGTACCTAGGTGGGATCTGAACGGAAGCTAGACATAATTTTTGAAAGAGTAATCTTATTATTGGTTAGGTAACTTGGTACTACATTAAACACCTAAAAACCCACACAATATTCTAAACTAATTTCTTCCATTACATTGCAATTTTAGGTGCGGTAATTATTTACCCATTAATGCGTTGAAACCTTGCACTTCTTCCCCATCAATGGCTCAAAAAGTCAACTCATCTCCTTTCACACTTCACATGTTTTCAATTTTCCTCCCTCCCATATCAAAATTTCCTCTTATAATATAAACAATCCACCCCCACCACCACCACCTCCTTTTGTATCAATTTTCCTTATGTTTCATCATTTTGACCCCTTCAAAATTCCATCTTTTCCACAGTTAAACAAAATTTGTACACTGTCATACCAAGAAGAAAAAATGATGATCATGATGATGATGCTTCCTTTGTTTCTTCTCAAAAAGCTTTGCCCCAAAAACCCAAATAAAACAGATAAATAAAGATTCAATCTTTACCATTTTCTCCACAGTGGAGCTCCCACAAACCCATCAAAGCAATTGTGATCATCTTCTCAGATACCCATATTGTTTTTCCTCTTCCTTGTCAAAAACCCAGAAGCAAACGACGTCGTTTTAGCCTGTTGAGATGAAAGGGAAGAGGAAAGGATCAATCAGATCAATCTTTGTGCACTCAGATAAGCTTGATGTAGTTTTGATGGTATTGGGCTTTCTTGGTGCTATAGGAGATGGCCTTGTGATGCCCTTTACATTGCTGATCACCAGCTCACTTATGAATGATATTGGGATTAGTAGTGGTAATCCTGATTCAAATTCAGGTTTGATTCAGAGTGTTAATAGGGTAATTAACATACCCTTTTGATCTTTTCTCCTTTTCTAATCTTAAACTCATTCTCCTTTGAACTTAATCCTGATTTGCATTCATTTTGTGCTCAATAGAACGCCTTGCTTTTGTGCTATGTGGCTTCTGGTGCTTGGATCCTCTGTTTTTTAGGTAATAAAATTTGATTGCTTTGCAAAGGTTTAATTAATGGATTGTTGTTCTAATTTGCTTGTTTTAATGGTTTGATGATTGTAGAGGGATATTGTTGGACAAGAACCGCGGAGAGACAAGCTTCTAGAATGCGAGTCGAATGCCTTAGAGCGGTCTTGAGGCAAGACATAAGTTACTTTGATTTACAAGACACTAACACGTCGGAAATCGTCACCACTGTCTCCAATGATAGTTTAGTGATTCAAGATTGCATTGCTGAAAAGGTAGTATAAATCTACCTTCTGTATGTTGATCACTTTGCTATCATGATATGAAAACAATTTTAAGTATCTTGTCTTTTGTTCTATTGTCATTTTTTTCACCATGTTAATCTTACAATCATGACATGTAAGGCCTTGTTCTCCTTTATCGTCATAAAGACCTTGAAATACGTGAAAAGTAAGTAACTGTTAACTTATGACTCAGGTGCCAAATTTTCTGATGAACCTAGCATCGTTCGTTGGCAATGAAATGGCGGCACTTTTGTTGTCATGGAAGCTAGCAATAGTCAACCTACCTTTCGTGATACTCCTTGTGATTCCAGGCCTAATGTACGGGCGAATATTGATGGGAATTGCTAGGAAGCTAAGGGAGGAGTACAAGGAAGCAGGGAGCATAGTGGAGCAAGCTATCACTTCTATAAGGACGGTTTATGCGTTTGTAGGAGAAACCGACACAATCTCAAGGTTTTCGGCTGCCCTTCAAGGATCATTGAAGCTCGGCCTTAGACAAGGGCTTGCTAAGGGGTTTGCCATTGGAAGCAATGGCTTGATACTAGGTGTTGCTGCCTTCAATTGTTGGTATGGGAGTAGATTGGTGATTGATCATGGACTTCAAGGAGGAACCGTCTTTGCGGTTGGTGCTACCATTGCTGGTGGTGGATAGTAAGTTCTCTTCAACTACTTGCATAGTTTTAATCTCTTGTAGCATTAGAAGTTTGTTGCAAATTAGAGTGAATTTATTGAATGGAAAAAGAGATGAACATAGACAAGAACAAATTTAGAGAAGTTGTACTTTTGTATGGTGTATCTTTTCTTAATTTATGGAAAAATAAATATATCATAATCCTAATACAAATAGGAATGTCTTAAGACTTGCATGCTATCACATCGGGTCTTCGACCCAGGGTGTAGCTTCTGGTCACTTGACTAGAACAAATTGCAGGATGTTAGAATGTTCATTTCACATCTAAAAGTTGGGCTTAAATTAGACTAGTATATAATCCAGTGAATTACTCTTTTTATTGTCAATTGGTTTTAGGATGGAACCCCACTAGGTTAACACATGACGTTCTGACTTTAAGTCGTCTAGAAGAAATTTCTAATATTGTCGATTATGTTTTTTTTTTTGTCTGAAGTGCTCTAGGTTCCGCCTTATCAAATGTACGGTACCTATCAGAGGCGGCCTCAGCAGGGGAGCGTGTCGTGGAAATGATGACAAGAATCCCAACAATCGACATAGACAACACGAATGGAGAGGTCTTGGAGGATTTTAGAGGCGAGGTTGAGTTCAAGAATGTGGATTTCTCGTATCCATCAAGGCCGACTTCATTAGTCCTAGACGACTTCTCCTTGAGAGTCATGGCCGGAAAGAAAGTTGCCTTGGTGGGCAAGAGTGGGTGTGGCAAGTCAACCGTTATCTCCTTAATGCAACGGTTCTATGATCCGGTTGGGGGCAAGATCTTGATGGATGGCATTTCCATTGAGAGGTTTCGGGTCAAGTGGTTGAGGTCGGAAATGGGGCTTGTGAGCCAAGAGCCTTGTCTCTTCGATACCACAATTAAGGAGAACATACTATTTGGCAAGGACGACGCGACGATGGATGAGGTTGTTGAGGCAGCTAAAGCCGCTAACGCCCATGGCTTCATTAGTCAGTTGCCCCTTGGTTATGATACACAGGTACATACACCCTTTGTTCACACATTTTATAAGTATTTATAAATGAAAATGTCTTTGTAATGACTCAAAAGAACAAGTTATTTTTATCATTAATATTGATGGTTTTCTAAGCAATGCTTAATGTGTATCCTTAAGAAAGTTCAACTAGTCTTGCACTAAGAGAATGCAGCTGTATTAATTCATGGGTTGAATGGGCAATATAACTTATAATAGCAAAGCTTGAATCAACTATGAATGGAAAGTAACAAAAGTTGTTTAAATTTTTTAGACTAGTTCACACTATTAATTTCATTTATCATCGGTCACCGACATTATAAGTTGTAATAGTACAATTGTGATCACATCATGAGGACCACTACGATTCTTGATCATTAGGTAGATGGGTCAAGTTAGCTTCAGGTTTTGTTAGGTGTGGATTCGATCAGGCTGATTTGGATTACTAGTTAAGTAGTTATACCAAGTCAACCCAATTAGTTTAAAGTAACAAAATAATTTCAAAAGCTATAATAGGATTTTAATCTTATTATTAACTCAACAAGTTGTGTCAAATGTTTTTCTTAGTCCAATAGTGGAAGTTACATGTGAATAGGTAATCGATTTTGAGTATAATGTATAAAGTTGTTTTCTTCTTGACCTAGCAATTCACATTGAAATTGCTTGAAACTCAAACAATTGATGAGCTATTGAATGATAACTTGATAATGTGACTAGGTTGTTGAGAGAGGAGTTCAAGTCTCCGGAGGACAAAAGCAAAGGATAGCAATAGCACGTGCCATAATTAGGAAGCCTCGTATACTCCTACTAGACGAGGCAACGAGTGCCCTAGACTCCGAGTCGGAAAGACTCGTCCAAGACGCCCTAGACAAGGCCGCCATGGGCCGTACAACCATCATCATCGCCCACCGCCTCTCCACCATCCAAAACTCGGACACCATCGCCGTCATCCAAGACGGTAAGGTCGCTCAAACGGGCCCACACGACGACTTGATCCAAGACGAAAATGGCCTCTATGTGTCTCTTGTTCGATCCCAAGAAACCAACGACGAGTCCAACGAAGAAGAGTCCTACATGAGGAGCCTGTCGTTGGTGAGTCGAACGAGCTCACACCGCTCGTTCAACTCGGTGCATGGGTCACTGATCGAGTCACGGGTCATAAATGATAATGTCATGACGCGGGATCACCGCCCTAAGCCTTCATTTAGGAGGCTATTGGCTATGAACTCACCAGAGTGGAGACAAGCGATCTTGGGATGTTCAAGTGCGGTTTTGTTTGGGGCGATTCAACCGGTTTATGCCTTTGTTATGGGGGCAATGATATGGGCGTTGTTCTTGAGGGATTCCGAGGAGATGGAGAGGAGGATTAGGGTTTATGCGGGTGTAGTGGGAGGGCTAGCCGGGCTCATGTTCTTGGTGAACGTAAGCCAGCATTGGAGTTTCGCGTGCATGGGCGAGAGACTGACGAAGAGGCTAAGGAAGACCATGTTGTCTAAGATATTGACGTTTGAAGTTGGGTGGTTTGAGCAAGAGGAGAATTCCACCGGTGCTCTTTGCTCTAGGCTCGCCAAGGATGCTAATGTGGTAAGTTTTTTGTTTTTTCCTATTGTCTTTGTTTAAAGTAGCCTAGCCAAAATATGGTTCTATCTAGCTCAAAAAAACACTAATATGACATTGATTTAGAGTAATGAATTTGGGCTTTCGGGTGTCTAGTCAAACGGTTAAGACATCATGGTAGTATCGATATTTCTGTTTCGACTTCTACGGGCAGTGTTCAAGACTAAAAAAAAGAGTAATGAATTTGGTAGCTAGATTAATTTCTAAACAATTTTAAGGGTTATGGAGAGATTTTCAACTTATAGTACTTCAAGCCATTTTCAAAATTGTGACTTAAAGTTACTCAATTTAGTAAATGAACAAAAGTAAAATCATTGAGATTTGAAATTGTAGAGTTTGTGAATCAATGTTTTAGAGCTAAGATTTATCATATTTAGAAATATTATAAAACTTCTTTGCTGATTAGCTCATAAATTATTCATTCATACACAAAGCTATCCAACCCACTTGACCTAAGATAAGTGACACATCTAATGCGTTATTTTTTAAAATTTATATGGGGTGTCTAGCAACTTTCGATAATTGAGGGTCAGTCCACAAATCTGACTTTTGAGATCTCTTTTGAGCCTAATTTGAGATTAGTTAAACCGTTTTGACTTATAAACCAAACTTTCAAAAGCAAATTAAATTTATTGTAACGCTAAATTCCTACATTTTGTACCTATTATTAGGTAAGATCACTAGTGGGCGACAGAATGGCGCTCATAGTCCAAACCGTCTCCGCCACCGCCACCGCGTGCATCATGGGCCTAGCCATCTCGTGGCGCCTTGCGTCCGTGATGATCGTCGTCCAACCGCTCGTGATCGCGTCCTACTACACGCGCCGCGTGCTCATCAAATCCATGTCCGCTAAGGTCGCCAAGGCCCAATCCCGCTCGAGCGCCCTGGCCGCGGACTCCGTCTCCAACATCCGCACCGTCGCCGCCTTCTCCGCCCAATCGCGCATCCTCCGCCTCCTTGCCGCCGCCCAAGAGGCCCCGCACCGGGAGAGCCTCCGACACTCTCGGTACGCGGGAATCGGCCTCGCCGCCTCCCAAACTGTCATGACATGCACGTGGGCCCTCGACTTTTGGTACGGCGGTCGCATGGTGGCCGCCGGCCACGTCGGGGCGCAATCGCTCTTCCAGGCGTTCTTGATCCTCGTCAGTACCGGGAAAATGATCGCGGATGCCGGGAGCATGACAACGGATCTTGCTAAGGGAGCGGATTCGGTCGGGTCGGTTTTTGCTGTCTTGGATCGGGTTACCCGGATCGAACCCAACGATCACGATGGATTCGACCCGGGTAACATGGTCGGGTCGATTGGGTTCCATAATGTTCATTTCGCTTACTCGTCGAGAACCGAGTACTTCGTCCTCGAAAACTTTTCTCTTACCATCAGAGCGGGGAAATCCACCGCTCTGGTGGGGAAAAGTGGGTCGGGTAAGTCCACTATTATAAGTCTTATAGAGAGATTTTACGACCCAATAAGCGGGTCGATTAAAATAGACGGTCATGATCTTAGGGAATTTAACCTAAGATCGCTCAGAAAACATATAGCATTGGTGAGCCAAGAGCCGGTTTTGTTTTCGGGGACAATAAAGGAGAACATAACGTTTGGGGCGACAGGAGGAATCGACGAGGCAGAGGTGGTGGCAGCGACAAAGGCAGCGAATGCACATGACATGATATCAGGGCTAAAAGATGGGTACGAGACGAAGTGTGGGGAGAGAGGGGTGCAATTGTCGGGAGGGCAAAAGCAAAGGATTGCGATTGCTAGGGCAATGTTGCGAGACCCGAGGATATTGTTGTTGGATGAGGCGACGAGTGCCCTAGACGGGCAGGCAGAGAAGGCAGTGCAAGAGGCGGTGGAGACGGTGATGGCGGGGAGGACTAGTGTGGTGGTGGCTCATCGAGTGAGCGCGGTTAGGGTTTGTGACGAGATTGTGGTGGTGGAAAAGGGGAGGGTGGCGGAAAAAGGGACACACTTGGAGTTGATGGCTAAGGGGCCAAGGGGAAAGTATTACTCCTTAGTGAGTGTACAAACATGTAATGTGACTAGCTAATTTGCTAGGTTGATAGAATTTGTACATATGGATGTGTATATGTGACTTCATGCATATACTAGAGAATAATGATCAATGTGTTTTAATTCTACATAATGATCAATTAATGTGTTTTTTAATGATATTGTTTATGAAAATAGAGTTAGAAATTTCTAAATATTGTTTTTAAAGACTTAATTATTTAACTAGATGCGTAAAGACTAATAATCAATGTGTTTTAATTGTTGCTTTCTTGGCTTTTATTGAATATGAACAAATTGGCCCCTCACAATATGGATTGAGAATGCCACGATTGATTTTAATAATAAAACCAAACAAAAGATGTCATCTTGAAGATATATCCAAATTAAAAATAAGGTTTGAACTTTGAATCCATATCTTGAATTAAATATTAAGGAAGTGTGTGTGGAAATCAGGGATGAGATTAACCAAGTAAAGTGGGTACAAATTAATTAAGAGCAAAACCACTTTATGGGTTTGTTTGGCAATTGAAAATGAAGGCAAAACTAAAGTGGGTACACATGAATTAGAGACAAAACCATTAAACTACAAACAAAACCACCTGGTTAGAATTGGACAAAAAAATCAACGGATTGATGATAACATTTAGTATATGGGATTTTCTAATCTATGTCCTAAGGTGGGGGATTTAGTTCCAATGGAGTTGTGAAAAAACTTCATCGATAGAGTTGAGAAGATCTTGACCGTTAAATAACAATTCAACGTTCAAGATTAAATTTTTCTCTCTCCATATCAACTTAAAAAAAATTCCTTTTAATTTTTTTCTGACGGGTTCATTAATTTCTATAGGGTTTTAGTAACTTTACCCATAGAGTTATTTAATAACTCCACGGAACAGCACCGGTCCTAAGGACATAGGATAAGCATCTTATTATAGAAAGATTTGATATTTTTATTTATTTAGAGATTTAAATTTTTTTTTGACGACGGGGTTTATTCGTTTCCTTTTTAGGGTTCTATTTTCTAAAATCGGAAAGTTTATCCTATACCCTTAGGGCATAGGTTAGAAAGACCGCTAGTCCGTTAGTATATAAATTGTTTTTTGGTAAAAAGAAACAGGTCAGACGAGTTGCATTTGAGAAAGGATCAAACCGGTTTGGGTCATAAACAAGTTCAGTCCAATGTAGGTTACTATTTGATCCATTAATATTCGACTCGGATTTCATTTCTAACAATCTCGAGGCTTCAGATTGAATTATCAGATTGAGTCGAGTTTTGATAGCTCCATCTATCACATCTCACAAGGTCATGACAATAGTTTATTCATGCCATATTTTTGACAGAAGTGAATATGATGTAGATAGAATGTCAGCGCGTATAAAGGGATAGTAAGATTGCCGGAAATCGCGTTTTCTGTAAAATTGATTTCGACCGTCTGATGTCCGATTGGGCCGTGTCATACCTCTCCGGATAGGAAATTCGCTAATGAGCAAGACTCGGCGCTTTGTCCTGAGCTCTAACACTTTTCTAACATTTAATAACGTTTTAGGGCTTAAAATAAGGTTTTAAGTATTTTCACGAATTTTTGTAATTTCTAGTTTTTATATCTTTTAGGATTTTCTATCTTATATTTTTATCTTATGTCGCCTCTATATATATATAGAACATATGTAAACCCTGAGAACATATCGATCTTATCCTTATTTTCATAATACAAAGAGTTTTCTCTATTATTCTGAATTTCTAATGGATTCTCAGCTTCGAGTTTTAGAGTTCCGTTACTTGTGATTCCTTGTGTTTCAAGACTCGTGTTTTTGTGTTTTCTCCGTGCTTCCTACTGCATCAGAATAAATGTTATATATGTATATATTTTCAAAACATTAGGTAAAGAATTTTATAATTTTACATGGTTTTTGAGAGCCCTCATCCTAAATCTAATTAATTACTTTGCTTGAACATTCAAGTGTGTCGGCATTCCCTCGTGACAACTTCGATCTTGCTACTCAAAAAGAGACTTTCATGTTGCATAACTATGACACCTCAACTCATCACATATCACCATTTTTTTTTTGGTTTGATGTCCAAACTTAAACCAACAAATGAAGGGAAAAATACAATATTCTCTCCACTAATGTTTTGTCATTTTTGTTTTTCACTTGTTGTGAGAGTGCAATGTGGAGGTGGGTATCGCACTTGCTTAACAAATTAATTAAAGTTGAATCGTATTATTGAGCACTTTGGGAGACAATGGGGTTGGTTTGGATTTCAATTCATTTCAATCCACTTTGGGTCAATTGTTAATTAAGCCATTTTGTACAATTATTCCACTTATGTTGGATCATATATGAGGGTCTTTTTGGAGCATAAGTGTTCACTACACTAATGTAAGTGCGCAAAATAATTTCTAATTTTGATTTGAAAAGTGTATGTTCTTTTTCAAGCATATATGTGTTTTTTCAAGCATATATATGAGTGAATGCATGTGATATGAGTGGGTATAAAGTTGGGTATGGTAAATTTCATTTTGTGTATGTTTTGGTTTTATTTATGATTAATAAGTAATTGCAATTGTTAATTGAATAATAGTATAATTTTCTCTCAAAAAAAGAATAATATTATAATTTAGTAATAAATGTATACATCGAATATATTATATACTTATGTTTTAACTTTTGAAAACAAAATACACATTCTCAACCTAGTTATGGATTCAGTTCCACTTGAACAGTGGAACCGAACCAAAAAAATCGCCGGTTTCAGAACCAGAACCTGGCCCTCCTCTGGATCCAATTCCAGTTTGGGGTATTCTAGAAGCGTGGAACCAATGGTTCGAACAGAGTTCTGAACTAGGGGTTCCATGGCTTATTTAATTTTTTTTAAGAAAATTAAAGTTTAAATTTAGGGTTTTAAGGGTTTTTTTTTTGTTAAAGTTAGAGTTTTGGGTTTAGTATCAATGTTAGGATTTAGTTAAAATATAGGATCTCGGTACACTAATTTTACTTAATCTAAAATTATAATTTATTTGTTAGATTTTTTATTTTTGTAAGTACCTCTTTTCTGACCGAAATCCCTACATGTCTAAAATGTCACAAATTAAATGACATCCCGAACAAGATCATGTCTATACTTGAAGCATGGTAGTTCCTTATAATGAACTGCATGTTCTCCAAAGGTATCCAAAACCCTCTAACGACTAAAGATGGGACAAATCTCATCACCTAGGTATAGTGAATTATAAGCTTACTTAAGAATTGTGCAATACTCCACTAACAATATATATTGTCCTAAACCATCAACATATTGTTGCTAGACTATTTAGAATCATCTTGTTATTGCCTCTAATCCTCTTGTGCCATAATAAAGCCCCAACTTGAGATAATTCCTATAGCTTGTAGGTATGATTGATACAACTCTTGAAATGTTAAAAGGTTGTTATGAAATGAACCCTAAAAGGATGGATATCAAAGAAAATAATTATGTTATGGTTTTTCAAAAGGAAGAAAGTAATCAAAAAATGTCAAATTCTGGTGGGCCAATACAACGTAGGGTAAACACGTTTATTCATATGCAATTGTTCATATGCGTGTTAGGCCAGTTATATCAGAATTCTCGATGTGGGATAACATTTTTTCACACGCCCCACTCAAGTGCAACTGTCTTGACCCGTAATATGCCTCACACAAGTCCATAAATTGGGTTCCATCATAAAATTAATTGACAATAGGATGAGTAGTCCAAGAATATATATATATATTAGGCAAGTTATATCAGAATTTCCGAATTCTTGATGTAAGATAACATTCTTTCACAAAGAACTCACTAAGACCGCCTCTTACACAAATCATACGAACGTTATCTATCACTAATCGAACCCAACTAGCCTCATCATTTCTTAATGTATTAGTCGCATGGGCTGGATTTATGGGCTGAACCTGACAAGTAGGCCCAAATTCTATTCATGGGCCAAAAGCCCAAAATATGTTCTTGCATAATATTCCCTGACTTGTCAAGTCCATATGCTTTTCAAGTTTTCAACTATCTTTAGACTTCCTTGTACCATAACTTGATTAAGAACTCTTCAATGATCAATCATTAATTGGATTTATTGTGTAACAAGTGTTCCAAATTCAAACTCAGAAAATGACCTTGTCTTCTACTTTTAATCCTAAAGTTAATCATCATCTAATTTCCACTTTAACAAATCTAATCACACACTATTATCGATTAACAGGATATGCACTGGTATCTTCTCTAGCCGCCAATTAATACTTACATGTCATCACAAAATTTCACCAACTACGAATATAGTTGGATAATGAGCAATCTTACTTTCCAACTCATTGTTTTTGTGGATTTATGCTCACGGTTTAATTAATCCAATGTGAATGCTAAACTTAGTCTAAATCTAAGTTAGATTACATATAAGACAAAGAGACAATAGGAAAGATATATGGCAGCCGAAACTAATCTCCTTTTTCTCTGTTGATGTCGACTCTAAGATTGTAATGACGACAAAAGAAAACATCTTTATCAAATTTTCCATGAATTGGAATATTGTCACCAGCCCGCCAAAATGTAGATATAAAACTTGTATTAACATAGAGGAATGCGCTAAGTATAATTTGGTTGTGCAAATATAATTCTCTCTTTAAAACAAACCATTTTTGATGAAATTTGTGAGGATAGATAGGCTGAGAACGTGTTCGTATTAGAGATGGTAATGAGGATGAGATTTTTTTTTTCTTTGAGGGTGAAGTTCAATTGGGCTCCGCGAATGTAATTCTCGATCTCTTTAAAACAAATTATTTTTGATAAAGTTTGTGAGGACAAGTAGGTTGGGAAAATGTTCATATTAGAGTACACATAATGGTTGCTCAATATTTTTGGTCATCACAATATAAAATTATATCTCTCTCTTTTATTTTACCCATGACCAAATCAATGCCCACACTTAATTTATTTAACCTCAATGGTTGCCCAAACAAAATTATACCAACCCCAACTTTTTTTATATTTAATTTTCTCTCTTTCATGACATGTGTCATCATGTCAAGCAATGACCAAAACAAATTTTTGGTCATTGGAACGACCTGGCATTACCATTTCTCCTCCAAATTAAGTACCTCTCTCCTTATTTAATACTTTTTTATTGTTTCTCTTTCCTCATGACCAAAATTTTGTCTATCGCTGGGCATCCTCTTAGAGATGGTAATAATGGGGAGGAGATTTTTTTTCTCGTCTTAGGTATGGTTTTTTTAAACGAGGATAGGAACGGTACAGTGATAAGGAAGAAATTGATTCTACGCATGGGGATGGGGACGGGGACGGGATAGGTGTCCATGCCCTGTGTCTCGACTCCAACCACGATGGGAAACTCGAGGAAATTCCCATTTTGAAAAAATTATTGGTTTAATTTAATTTTATATTAAAAATTAGGTTTGTTTACATTAAATTATGATATTATTTTTTTTAGTGTTATTGAGATTCAAGTTATAAATGAGAAATTTATTTCCCAATAAGACTATTAAGAGACTTGCAAGAAATTAAAACTCACGGGAAATTAAATGGTAAGACTCATGGGAAAAATACAAAGGGAATGAGGAACCCTCGATGCGGACGAGAACTTGATAGGGATGAGGACGAGGATAATTTTCAATCCCCGCCGGGGATAGAGACAGGGAGAGTATTCCCCGCCACGTTGTCATCCCTTGTTTGTACGAACGCACATGTAAAATTTTATCCCTAGTTTGTACGAAAACTCGTATAGTAGACATTTTGGACTTGCTATAATTTACTTAATGAAAAATAATTTTTGAAAAAAAAGCATGCTTTTCACATTTTTCAACACAAAAATACAACTATCATTCAGATAATTAAAGACAAAAAATCATACTTTTTTCCAAAAATTACTTTCTAATAAGCTACTATACCAAGCCCTTTATCTTCAAATTTTCGACGTGGGACTTATTCTTCTACAATTTCATAACATATAACTCCATTTTATAACATGTAATATGCCCGTAATTTTTGCTTTCGTGTGATTTTCGGAAACACCCCCTCAACTCTCGATAGATTGTTGTAGTCATTGTATAAGTTGTACAAGTTATATGGAATATATGTGTTTTCAACGTGAGAATCAAATAATATTATATAATTAATATGGAGTTTGGTTCAAATGAAACAAACTCTTATTCTAAAACGAACTCTTATCCTAAAATGAATGCACTTTTTGTAGTTAGTAGTGCACTTTTCCTACTTTGGAGTGCACTTTTTCGCATTTGTACTTTTCGTACTTTTTAGTGCACTTTTCAAATTTTTTTATTGCACTTTTTCGTAATGCACTTTTTTGTATTTTTCAATGCACTTTTATATGAAAAGTGCATTACTAACTATGAAAAGCGCATTCGTTTTAGGATAAGAGTTCGTTTTAGGATAAGAGTTTGTTTCATTTGAACCAAACTCAATTAATATGATCTTTATTACTGACCAAATCACTTGTTTTTCTTTTATTTTCATTAAGACGATATAATCATAATTAATTAAAAATAACTACGTATGTTTTTGTATTATCAAAAAGTTTAAGACTTAAGGTTATCTAATGCATTGTATCAAGCCAAACAACTTATAATCACGTTACTCATTTCACTCTAACAACTACAAAATATGAAGACAAATGAAGAAAGTGACATTATTTCAATTAATTGCTACAGAAAGAATTATGTATTATTGAAAATCTCCTTTTTAAACCTTTTCTAATCGTGTTTCACGTGGTCGGTGCATGGATACATCTTGCTCCTTTCCTACAAAAAAAATATCTAAATTAATGTACGGTGCATACATAGCTAAAAACATGTAAACTTTATCACTTTTATCATTTTTTTCCTCGAAAAGAAACTAAATAGTACTCTATCTATTCAAAAATAATTATCGTTTTAATTTTTTGTTCAACAATATTATCATTTGACATATTTTATTATATTTTTCGATATCATCCTCTTTAATTAAAAAATTACATAAATATTTAATAGAAGATAAAAGATCTTCGTAAAATTGTAGGTATATAAGTCAAATTATATAATTTTTAATTTAAAGACAAATGTTAAAACGATTAGTATTTATAGTTTTTATGTACATACTTTGTAAAAAAAACAAGGAAAATTGGTTCAAATATCTACTATTGAGACTTGTAAGGTTTTATAACATCAATTTTGTGATATTATAATTAACATGATTTCAAGTTCTTTAGAATATATTTTAAGTAGATAATTTTTCTAGTTTGAAGATGTGTGTGCATTTTCTAGGTTTATGATGTAGAGTAGGAGGAGGGTGTTTTTATTATTTTGGGTTTGTGAATAGTTTTTTTTTTTTTTGAAAGATAAGAATTCGGAGTAACACACAAATTCGGTAGTCTGAGAGGTCTAAAAAAAGCAGCCATGAATGATTAGGCGGGTCAATCAACACAGGAGCCACACATAAGGCGAATAGAATCGAGTTTGGAATTAGGGTGAATAAAAGTCCTAGCATTCTCAATGTCGCTGACAGCAGGTCAATCCATCTTGAGGTGTGTGAAATAAACAACTTGCGAGTGCGATTCTACTATTTCTTTCGCTTCTATTTTGCATGTCGTGTCACGTGTGTGCTTTAATTGAAAATTTTCTTTTATCATCTATCGCTTCTATACGTATTTCTTTTGTTTTAATTTAAGTGTTTAGGGTGCATGATTTGGTTTTATTTATTTAATTGTCCTATTTTTAGTCTATTAGAAACGTCCTCTTAACTTATTTTAAGACATTGGTAATATATTCAAACCCTACTTCATCGAGATACACTGAATAATATAGTTGTTGACATTTTAAGGACAATCAATTTTCTTACCTAAAGATTTCTGTCATGCACCTTAAAATTTATCGAGTGAAAAAACAATATGAAAATGATTGTAAAGGGGACACTAAATTCATTAACGCATGACTTGAGTTGCATGGCCACATGGGAAACTGTATGTCCGCGAATGGTGCTGTCCTTCATATGATATGAGCACACTAATAATTTGAAATTTCAATACCAAAACTTCGACTGAAATCTCAATATTGCTTTCGTGGGCCAATTTAATAGTAATTCAAAATAAAGGGAATTTATATGTTTGGATTCTTTATTTAGTCCATTTCATTTTAATTATTTGATTTGTCTCTCTTTTTACCCGTATACTAAAGCCATTGTTATCTTTAGCTCCTCGCCTTTTCTACTACTCAACTTATTAAGTCGGTTTTTTCGGATGGATTGACCTGATGTCAGCGACAATAGAAAGAGTAATCCTAAAACCAATTGGCATGGATTCTTAGTGTCGCTAACCCAGTGGATTACTCTTCCTGTTATTTTACAGTGGATTCTTAAGTCGGTTTTTCGGATGTCATTTCACGACCTCTTGGTTATACCGGATCAACCCGATAAACTGAATTCTTACTTTTTAAAAAAAATATACTAATAAGTTAAATTTAAAAATAATATTTAAATTATTTAATTGGTGAACGTTATTAAAAAATATTAATTTAGCAAACAATTTACATATATACTTACCAAGCTTAGTATTAGTCACGCGTGTCATGGGTCGGTTTGAATCCAATAGAGTTATTCTATAGATAAGGTTACTATTACTCTTATAGAAATTAGTGAACTCTGAATAAATAAATAGAAGAAAAAAAATATAAGCCATTAACTTACATTTTAATGGTCCAGATTTCACCAATTCTATCCATAAAGTTTTTTTATATGGAAAGGAATTAGAGGCCAGGGGGTCGACTCATCGAGACAGTGACCTCTATTAGTCTAGTGGGGTTCAATCCTAAAATCAATTGGCATAATAATAGGAAGAGTAATCCACTAGGTTATATACTAGTCTGATATAATCCCGACTTCCAAATGTGTGATGGACATTACAGATTCTAACACGTCCCCGCAAGTACAACTAGGGGAACTGCCAAGTTGACACTTGGGCATTACAACGGACGAGCCCAACATTGAGATAAATCGTTATGCAATTAGCCTTGATACCATATTAATCAAGTGAGATTCATCCTAAAACCAATTGACGAAGAAGGAGTAATTTACTGAATTATATACTAGTCCAATTTAATTTTAAAATTTCATGTGATGAAGATTCTAACAACCTCCCTAGGACGTCCGAATAGATGATCATGTTGCTTGGATTGAGATGTGGTGAAAAACACCATCTTTTTTTTTTGTAGAAGGAGAAACGACACTCTCCGTTCTCTCGAGGGGACAAACACCATCTAACAGACTAACAGAGTTAAATCATAACTATAACCTAAAGCAGAGGTTAAAAAAATTATTAAACGATACATATTACTTTTATATTAGACCACATCATCCCCTTTTTAAAAAAATAATTTTTTATTTTTGGATATGATTAATTTTTATTCATGTGTTTAGAATATAAGATAAAAAAATCTCATTATAAAATAATCTTTTATTTTTTAATATAATAGATAGGAAGATCATTATGATATTTTTTTTATGTTGCCATACATATTCTAGAATATTTTTTTTATTTTTAGATAAAATCATTTTTTAACTAAGATATTTAATTGATTACTTTTAATTGTTTATATTTATATGTTAAATAAAACAATCAATATATTAATTTTTAAAAAATATCTTTACATATATTAATTTTTATTTATTATTTCTAAAACCCGTACAAGGTACAGGAATACATACTAGTTATAACCCTATACGAGGCCATGACACACATTAATTTTTTTTTTCAAATGTTCGGATAGGATAATTGCTTTTGTGGGCCCCTTGAACATCAAATGTTTTTAAGGAGAATGATAATGAAGTAATTAGCGCGAGTTAAGAATTAAAAATAAAATAAAATTAGGGTTAAGTACATCATAGAAACATCATACAATATAAATTATTTTTTTAAGGAAATGAGTAGATAGGAGAAACTAAAGAGGAGTGTGGGGGTAAAGAATGAGACATGTGATGTTGCCATTACAATTATTAACAAATACAGTACAATATACTTATGTTCTTAGTTGTATTGGTATTTTATTGAATTGGTGTTGTTGATTTTCCATAAATTATAAAGTATGAGATTAGAACTTGAAAATTAAGTTGGCTTACGTTATGACTTAATTATAGAAGATTGGGTGGTGATTTTTAATGAAATAAGAAGATTGGGTGGTGATTCACTTACGTAGTTTCAAGTGTAATTTGGTCAACCAAATTTTTATAATGAGTGGTTCGATCACTATAGTTTTATGATTAAGATAGGGTGATAATAATTTAAATGAATAGTGAAATATTCAATTAACTAGTTTTTTTTGAAAAATTATTAACAATAATTAACCCGAAAATGACAATTATTATATTGACAATAACTACTTAATTCGACCGAATATATCTAAGCAATATTTCATATTTAGATTTGATATACCTTCATTTTGAAATAAAGACAGAATTCGATATATTATAAAAATTTGATAGATAAAAATACCGGTAAAATTGGCAGTCGGTCAAACTGTCATAGAAATACACACACGAAAAAACTCTAAACACGCATAGAAAAAAAGTAAAAAACCCAATAAATGATCACATACCCTAAAAATCAAATTACCTAAATTAAGTTGTTATTAATTAGTATCACTCGTGTTATGATAACGACCAAGTACCACCCTAAACTTGTATTGAATTGTATATTATATATTGCAAAGTTAATTTGTGACAAAAAAACACTACATCCTATAGTTTAAGTTTGTGCTTAATTATTTGGTGCATATTCCTTTTTCCGTATAATTCATTTTACAAAGTTTGTGACCTCACAAATGAGCACTAAGCATGAAGGTCTCCTCATATTGTGCCAAGCTACTTACACATATAGTACTTTATTTGTACATGACATTCACACTCAACTTATGCATTATAAGTTCATTATTAGCACAAGTATTTTACTACCATTCAAGACATGATACCAAACAACCTGCAACATTTACTCAAGGAGTGAAAAAGTGGGTGTAAATAGACATGATAATTGATAAGACCGAATTCAAGTTTGTTTTTTTACGGGGATCACGTTTGGTGGTAAATTTCTGATCCGTGAACTAGTCGACAAAGTACAAGTAAATCGGTTTGTACCGAACGGCTCAACCCAATAGTACGTAGGAAGAATGGTGAACTTGATTTCTTTATCCAAGTGAAAGGGCAGAAACAAAGATCGAACCTAAAACCTCCTAACATTCTCATATTTCTTTTCACTGGGCCACCCTATATTGGACAAACCGAATCCAAGTTGATGTGACAACTTAATGGACCTAAACTTCGAAACAACCGATCCGAAATATTCCCAACTTTGAAATATAAGATGCATTTGAAAACAAACATATCTATAGTAAGTTAGTAACCCACATGACTATTACACTCAATAAAGATTTTCTAGCTCATGTGTATCCAATAGTGAAAAATGATCCAAATATATATGTTGAATAGCCACGAAAGCTTCGACTAATATGGAATAATAAAACTAGTATGAACACACAAGAATTTAACGAGATTTGACAAATTGTATACTTTCTCACTCCTCGGGGTGATATGTTTCTTACTATATGAAGGAAACAAACTCGACAACTTGTATAAGCCACAAGTTCGTCATACAAAAGAGTATATCTAAAAAAAATAACTTTTTTTTGTTTTTTCTTTTCTTTTGTAAGATGAAATCCTTTTTATTTTTCTCTCGTGTTTTCTTTTTTCTTTTGTTTTCAGAAGAAGATTTATTCTTCTTATCATTTCTCTCTTATATAGAAATCTTATTTTCTTAATTACCATTCACGTAAATAAGAAACTCTAATTGTTACTCATTGCAAAAGAAATAAAACCTTCATGTTATCTTGTTGTTATTTTCAACCACAAGATATATTTAGCATGCTCACAATATATAAATAACTTTAGTTTATTTTTTTAAATAAAAATTTCAACTTTATCTAAATAAAATGAGTAAACTATGAAGTAGACTATAAAAAAGTGTAATAGGTGACCTTTGTTGAACTTCACCCTCCTATAACAATCCATAAAATTATTTTTGAAATGACCCGACCCAATTTACCCGAACATAAATATTACATCTAATTAAGCGTAAATATGCAATAGACCTAATCAAATATCAATGAGTGAGCAAAAAAAGGAAAAGAAAACATACACTAAAAATCAAAATAGAGTAGTGGATGTAAATAGACAAGACAATGCCTAATATAAGTTGACATGATAATTAAAATGACTCAAACTTGAATCAATCGACCGAAAACAATTCCAAATTTGATATATAAAATGAACCTAAAACAAACATATCTATAATAATCCAACTCACTAATAAACCGAGCTTAAGTTAGCCCAATAAAGATCTTCTAGTCCATTTCGTAGTCTTACTTTCATTGGCTAAAAATGATTAGTACTCCCTTCATTCGGATAAACTTGTCATATATTTTATATTATGTCTTAAAATTTTAAAAAATTAATTGATTTGATTTAAATATCTTCAATAATGTTAAGATCTTTCAACTTATAGTTTAGATTTACGTAAACCTTTTTTTATTAGTAGATATATTATTGGAAAAAATGGATTAAATAAGGATTAAAATAAGTGAAATGACAACTTTACTTTAACAAGAAAATCAAGCTAGAATGACAAGTTTATCTTAAAGGGGGAGTATCATTTTATGAAAAAAAACCTTTATCCATTTAGAATAATTGTACTATAAACTATAAAGTGGACTAAATAATCTCATTTAACTTGACCCTTAGACTAAACGATTAAAACTATATATCTTTCACTTAAACTTTACATGGAATGACCTAATGATAAAATTTATAAATCAAGGAATGCTGGGAGATTTTGAGTTCGATTCTTGCCTTCTTGTATAAACACTTAGGTAAAAAAAATCAAGTATCGACAAGTTTACTTCCATTAGGTTAAGTCATGGGTCCGGTTCCACGGTCGAGAAAAACTGCCGGTTTCAAAATCGAACCAAATCATCCCTCCTCCGTTTTTGGTTCCGATTTGGGTATTCCAGAACCTTCCCGTTTCCATGGTCTATTTATATATTTTTTTATTGAAGAAAATTAAAGTTTAATTTTAGTGTTTTAAGGTCGTCTTTGTTAAAGTTAGAGTTTTCGGTTTAGTTTAGATGTAAGACTTAGTTAAAATATAGGATTTGAGTACACTAATTTTACTTAATCTTAAAATTATATCCTTTATTATTTTTGTAACTTTTGTTTAAAAAAATTCTCCAGAACCGAAACCGAACCGATCAAAACCGAAACCAAACCGAAATTACGTGTCGAACAATTTAGATTCTGGTTCCGAAACTAGACCCATAACCAATCAGATCAAACTAGTCGATATAAACCAATCTACCTAATTTGTGGTACTTATTAATTAAATCACTAAGTGAAAGTATGTTCCTCGTGATTAAAAAATTGATCCAACTTGAAAATAAGCCTGTCCGAAATGATCCCACCCAGACCCAAATGCTCTTATGTGTAAGGGTCCGTTTGGTATTGATATCCTGATATCAGATATCGATATCGGGTCATATCTTGTGTTTGGTATGAGAGTATATGGATTTAGATATCGGTATCGGGTCATATCTTGTATTTGGTATGAGATTATATGGATATCGGGTCATATCTTGATATCAAAACAAGGTCAAATACATTATAGTTAATATACCCAAAAAAAAGGTATGAGAGATATGAGATATGAATGATATCTGATACTCGATACCGATATCTGATATCGATACCAAACGAACCCTAAATGTGCAATGGACGGTACGGTGAAGGAGAGCAGTTTGAGCAGGTGGGGCTCACCGGATCCACAACGTGAGATGCACGTGCTAGAGGAGCAAGTGAAGCACCTAATCAAACATCATCAGTGAGTGAGCAAAAACAACTGAAAAAATTGAATAACAACAATGGATAAAAAACAGTATACTCCCAGAGTAAAAAAAATTAAACGAAGTGATATAGTTATTTTAAGCAGATCTGGATTCACCATTTCCACTCTCCCATCAAATTCAAATCACTCAAACAGGCAAGAAATCAAGCTCATCAGTCAGCAGTCAGCACCCATCATTCATCAGGTGATTCTAATTTTTTTTTACTCCAAACAGTAAAAACCCAGAAACCCAAAATTAAACCCACCCAAAATTCAAGAAAAATTTGAAGTATTTATATGGGCCCATTTCCATTTTCTCTGCTTTGCACCTGCTCTATCTCTGCAAACCGCACAATTGAAGAAGAAGAAGAAGGCGGTGGTTTCAATGGTTTGGCCTTTTGAGTAAATTCTCAATTAATTTCAATTTTGTTCATTTATTGGTATTACCAATTTGACCATACCCTGAAAGATTGAAAGGCCCAGAAACTCAATCATCTTCTTCTTCCCCATAATAATTGAATTTTTTGGAGGGGAAACAAAATTAGGGCGCGGAAAAGCTCTAATCTTTATTTTCTCTTTTTTATTTGTTCAGCAATAATTTCCCCCTTTTGCCTTTCAAGCCCATCTCTACTTTTCTTCAGTTCACCCACCTCACACGAGAATACTCCTACAAAAAAGCTTGACTTTTGTAATTTTAATTTGGGGCTTGTTCTTGCCTTTTCTCAAAGTGGGTTCCTCTTTTCTTGGGTTAATTTTTTAAAATGTTTGCAGGAACCAGAGAGGAAGGAAACAAACACTCACCAATGAGTATTGTCTAGCTAAGCAAGAAAGCAAGCAACAGCTGCTATACCACTTCCACTCTCACACAACAGCAAATTTTAAAAGGGTTTGGTAGGTGGGAGGGAGAGAGAACTTTTTTTTTAAGGCCTTGTTTGGGTTTTGAGCTTTCTTGCTCAGTCATTTTTCTTCACTTAGACAAACATTTGAGCCAAAAGTTTGAATCTTTTTCTGGTGGGTTGGGTTTGAAGGGAAATAGATAGAAACATAGGGAGTTTTTTTCACTACCCACCAAGAAGAGGAGAAAAAAGAGTCTTCAATGGATTCTTATGAAGCAACCAAGAAGGTTTTCTCAAGAATCCAAAGCTTGGATCCAGAGAACTCCTCCAAAATCATGGGGCTTTTGCTAATCCAAGATCATGGTGAGAAGGAAATGATTAGGCTTGCTTTTGGGCCTGAGAGTCTTCTTCAATCTGTGGTTTTGAAGGCTAGACAGGAACTGGGTATCTCTCCAAACACACCCTCTACACCTTCTTCAACTCAATCTTCCAACCCATTTTCAGTTTTAAGGCAAAGCTCAAAGGGGCTAAAAATCCCTTCTTCTCTCTCTGTTTCAAGTCTTCCAAGCCCTTTATCTTCTGTGTCTTCTCCTTCATGGGTGTCCTCAAATCTCCATGATCTTCAAAACCCAGATGAAATAATCATCCCAAACTCCTCAAATGACTTGTTAATTGATGAGATTCATCTCCAGGAGCAGCTCAGCTTCCTGAATGACCCACCTCAGCAAGATGACCCTTTGCTGTGGGGCCCTCCCCACAGGAGGAGCTGCTCTGTGAGTGAAGTCAGCTTGGGTGATGACCTGGCAGGAGCAGGTCTTGGTTGGAAGCCTTGCCTGTACTATGCAAGAGGGTTTTGCAAGAATGGAGCCAGCTGCAGATTCTTGCATGGTGTTGGTGGACCGGATTCGGATTCCGGTTCGGTTTCTTCGTTGGTTGGATCTCCAAACAAGATTGAGATGATGGAGCAATGCCATGAGCTGCTTAGATCCAAGTCTATGCAACACCAGAAGATGATGGCTGCTTCTCAGCTCATGGCTTCTAGGGCTAACTCTTTCTCTTATTCAGGGAACAAGCCCTTCAATTTCCTTCTCCAGCAGCAACAGAATGAATATCAGAGGTACTAAACAATAAAACTTGGGGTCAATTTCAAAAATTTGGCCTATTATTGATCTAATTTGCAAATTATAGGCCTATTTGCTACTGTTTCTCAGAAAAAGATTGAATCTTTTGAATAATTGTTGGGTTTTGTGAGATTTATCAGAATTGGGCTATGAATTTTCAGGGCTGCTGCTGCTCTAATGATGGGAGAAGATATACATAAGCTGAGTAGGTCAAGGCTAAGCAGAAATGATTTCCTGTTGAATGGTGGTGGCCAGATTGACTTGCATCATAGCTCAAGGCAAATCTACTTGACTTTCCCAGCTGATAGCACTTTCAGAGAAGAGGATGTTTCCAATTATTTCAGGTGTAGTTTGAAATTTCCCTTCAGAAAGTTTTTATCTTTTTTAATTCCTCTTTGATGGTTATGCATGGTCTCTGAATTTTGCTGTTTATGTGATTGCTTGTAGCATTTTTGGGCCAGTGCAAGATGTGAGAATACCTTATCAGCAAAAGAGGATGTTTGGATTTGTAACCTTTGTTTACCCAGATACAGTGAAAATTATACTTGCCAAGGGCAATCCACATTTTGTTTGCGAATCCCGGGTTCTTGTCAAGCCTTACAAAGAGAAGGGCAAGATCCCTGACAAATTCAGGTTAGAAGGGAATTAATGCTTAAGAATTTGGCCTCTTTTTCTTTCACACATTTAGTCTCAAGTCATAATTTATGTTATGTGCTTGTATTTGCCATTTCAGGAAGCAACAACATTTCTCTGCTTGCAATTCTCCTACTGCACTTGACCCTAGAGACCCATTTGAGAATCAGCTCGGTTAGCAAAATCGTAGAATACCCGTTTGGTTTCTTTTCTCATTATTTCTTGGAAATGGCGAAATCTGACCAAATTGATCAATTTCTCATTCTTTCAGGATCTAGAATGATGTACAATAACTCTGAAGAAGTGCTTTGGAGGAGGAAGCTAGAAGAACAGGCTGAATTGCAACAAGCTCTTGAGCTCCATAGCAGGAGACTGATGAATCTTCAACTTGATATAAAGAAAAGCAATCACCACCGTGCACTTTCAGCCGGGGCAGCCCCATTTCCTTCCCCCGTTAAAGAACCAAGCTTTAATCAGCCTCTTAATGTCACAGATTGTGCAAGCCCAGATGTAGCAACTAAAGGTTGTTTCTTTTATTCATCACCATTTAGGAAATTAGAGTTGTCATACTTGTTAATGGATTGTTAACAAAATTTTGTTGTTTTGTAGCAGAAAATGGCCCTTTCTCATCTGCTGCTGATACCCAGATCTCTCAACAGGCTGTAAATGAAAGTGAACTAGAAAAAGAAGGGTCTGGTAAAGAGGATCAGAATAACAAAGAAAGTCCTCTTAGTAATGAAGATTGCAGCTTACTAGAAAGGTATATAATTTCATCTCTATAGTTATTTGCTATTTTAATTCAGTGAAAGGGAAAACCCATTTATATTATATAAAGCATATCTTTTTATGCCTTTTGGATCCTACATAGTGTCAACTGTCAATTTCCTATAATGAGTGTTGTTTTGTATTGTGTATACCATCAGCTTTCATAGTTTCTTGTGTGTTGAAAAAAACCTCTCACTATCCATCACTAGTTCTGATTGGTTGGATTAGATTTCTTTATGATATCAAAAATCCACCTACCAATTATGAGGGACACTCATTGTGTTATAGGGTATCTCAATTATTTCCATTATTTTGACTTTTTATCAAAAATGTTCTCTAAAGTGTTATGCTTTGGTGTTTTGAACAATATTCCACAGCTTGGAGCACAATCTTCCTGATAGCCCCTTTGCTTCTCCCACAAAAGGCGCTGCCAAACACGTCACAACGTTCACCACCTCGACTTTGGACCTTTCCGCCTCCTTCAAGTCATGTTACTTCCAAATGCCAAGGTGGGTTGATCACCAAAGATAAAGCATTATTTTACATTAATTCTTGATACTTAATGCAAGATAATGCAATTTAAATGAGTTTTTCTAACTCTGGGACCTAAATTGTGTCATATCAGGTTTTCAACTGGGCCTGGCGCCATTGGAATGTAGGCCTCGGTTTGTCGTAGTTTCAGGTACACGATTCGTTTCCTAGAGACTCGACTTTGATCAGCCCGTTTCGTCAAATCATATGATTGTTTGGTTGAATTAGATGTTTTTGTTGTCTTTGTTTTTGGAACTTTGCAGGGTTGATTGCAACTTGCAAGAGCATGACTAAAAACCAAACAATACCCTACCACCACCACTAGCCAAAATATCCTGTTGAAAATTTTTAGTACCATCATAAATGTCACACCCTTGTTCCACCACTAGTATTCTACACAATAGTTGTAGTTGTTGTTTGTACCATACAAAAAATTAATACATGAAGAGAAAGGTTAAAAAAAAAAAGGAAGCAGTAAAAAAAGTTAGAGAGCCAGCCATTTATTTTGGCCCCCCACACCTCCTTGTTGTAATATCATTCACCTCTGATTCTGTAGTTGAGTTTGGTCCACACCCAATTAAATACAGCAGTATAAAGAAAAGCAAAAGGAACTCACTAATCAATGTGTCTAGCAGGAAAACAAAACAAAACTTTCCACTGTAATTTTATGAATGTAACAAAGATTAGGAAAATTGTCATTAAAAGGCTTGCCCTTTACCAGTTCATGGCTGAAAACAAGGTTGGAAGAAGTGTGGAGTTGAAGAAGGATCCAGAGAGGTTGCATTTCAGTTGTTAGATGAAGATTTCAGCTCAGCAAAGTACAAAAGAAAGTGGGTTTATTAGATAATTGATAGAGCTTTTGAAGTTTTTAATGTTTCTTTGTAAGTTGAAAGTAAGTAGTGCTATTTGTGAGGTGTAGTGTTAGTAGTAGGTGTAATTGATGGTGTTTCTTGTTATTTATATATAGAAAGGGAGAAGATATCATCATCAAGTTTGGAGGCTTTGATAAGAAGGATTTAAAATAGTGGTAGAAAAAAAAAGAGAACATGTTAATCACAAAGGACAAATGAAGAACAAGAAGATTGCAATTGGCTTTTTAACTCAGGTTGTCCAGTGGCATACTTTATTAAATGTTGTACAGCTAAATAGTGAGGTGCCTTTGAATTGCACTATTTAATACACTATTTTATATTAAATTCAAATTTTAATATAATTTAATGTAAAATAGTACTCTATTAAATTAGATAACAAATGCACTTTATATTCATCAAGTTGAAGACCCAAACACCACTTCAACTTCAAGTCTTCAACTTCCATCATCTACAAGGCTACAATGCTCACCCACTCACTCACACTTGATCAATCTAGTTAGTATCTTGCCCATTTGAATATCATGAAACAGGAAAATGTTATTTTCACAGCAAATTGCAACATTTATAATATGGTCAAACCTTGTTTTGACAAGATTTTATTGGAATTTAAATTCTTTTTATAGGGGTTTTTAGAGTAAATTCTTTTCTCTTTGGTGGGTTTGGAAGAGCTCTCTCCACACTATAGCTCGATCTAGCACTCTTACTCACACTTGATCACTCCTACTTGAAGATTATGGCGTGTACTGTCTCATCCTCACACTTCCGGTACCAACTTCTCTCCATGTTTTAAGTGGAGGTGACCAAAAGTCTCCATCTCTCATCAAGGTGACAAACAAGCTTGATCTCCGCACACACACATCGAGGCTACATCCATCAACCACTCGGACTTGGCAACCTCTTCACTCGTTGCTAAGTAAATGTCATCCACACAAACAACACCTACATACCGTATTGGTGTACCATTCACCAAAGAATCTTACTTAACTTCTTTAGGCCCTTCCTCATCCACGGATATCGCTTGATTGATTTCCTTTCTAGCTCATTACACCAATAGGTCTTGCACCACGTTCTGCAACCATACTTCGTCACATCGTGAAGTTAATAATATTTCCATCAAAGAGTGAGATCTCTGACAACCTTAACAAGTTTGCCGTCCTCACGTCGACACGAGCAGTAGATGTACGAGAGGTGGGGGCGAGTGTGGTGGAAAGAGGCAACCGATATAGTCTGTTCTCAACGGTTTTCATCAGTAGGATGTGACCTTGTTTGTCCTTCACAGAAAAAAAAATAACAGGGATGAAGCTCAATTAGCACATTGCTGTCTTTAGTAAGAGTAGGACTTAACAAACTCTTAGCAATAGAAGGAACAACAAGAACATTTTTTAGTTGTAATTTTGAGAACTAAGAGTTTTAGGACAAGTGTAACTAATAGAATGACTACGTCTAGGGACACTATCAAGTCGAGGACTTTCACTACAATTGAGGATTCCAAGGATTACTAGACTCAATTTTTTCAATCTGATTAGCCTAACCTAATCTCTCAAACTATCACTAGATTTCCCTTCTTGTTTTTTTTCTCAATTATAATAATCAATATGAGTTTAAATAGAGAACAAAAGCATTAAAGATAGAAACGCAATCTTCTAAGGATCGAAACAATATCTTTCCTAAGATCCCGTCTTGCTTCCCACACAAGAAACTCCTGTTTCACAGACGCGCTCAACTGCGTGGTCAAGCACACGCTTTCATTCTTAGCCCGTGCTTTTGGCCTATGTCAAAATTACGCAGGTTGGCGCCCATCCTGACCACGACCCTCCTGGCCACGACCGCGGTTTGCCTGGCCGCGACCGCGGTTCCAATTTCGCATGCCATCTTCGTTCCGCCTTTCCTTCTCTTTTTGCCTAATCTCGAATCAGGCTCCATAAACCCAACATAACTGAGCCATGTCCTAGAAAAACACAAAGGGCAATAGCATAGCACATGCAGGCCCTTAAGGGTAAACAAAAATCAATTTGGCGATTGACCATATTGAAATTTATCAAGAAAAAATAAAGAAAAAGGGGGGCAAATATATATGGTGACAGACAGAACACGTATTGCCGGCAAAATCCATTGGCAAAGAAAAAACCCTAAATTCTCTCCCACAGAATCAGCTAACAAAGGTATCATCTTCAGCTCAATCAGAACAACAAAATTCGAAATTCAATCCCAATTCGTCTCTTCGACAATGGCGACGGTATCGCGAGCCACTTCAATTTCAGCGCCGTACGCTTGCACGTTCGCATTCAACACCACTCACTGGAGGAAGCCGCGCAATGCCCAGATTTGCCCGAGCCGTTCCGTAATTCGGGCTTCCTCCGATGAATCCGATTGTAATGCCGAAGAGTGCGCCCCTGAGAAGGAGGTGATTCATTTTCTTCTTGCAATTTCCGATTTCAATTGGTTTAATGCTCAATTGCGCTTGTTCTGTGAAGAGTAACAATCTGAGATTCTCAGTGTTTGGAATTTGGATGTTAGCTTCTAGGGTTGATCATACTGATATTGTGTTGAAAGAGATGATTTTGCTCGGATTAGAAAATAAGAATTGGCCAAGAATAGTACAAACTAATATCGAATTGATTAATAATCAGCTTAATTTTTTCTATAGCTAGTAGGAAACTGCATTTTCAGGAAGATACTACTGATTGGAGTTGAGTTTCTTGATTCCTTTGTGCTAAGCAGTTAGACTGAGCCGCATAGGAAGACAAACTAGTGAATACGAAGTATTTCAAACATTGAATTTATTGACAATGAATGCCTTTTGATCAATAATCAGCCTAATTCTCCTATAGCTAGTAGCAAACTGCATTTTTCAGGAAGATGGTACTGATTGGAGTTGAGTTTCTTGATTCCCTTGTGCTTATCAGATTGTTTGGTGAATCTGTTAAAGTATATGATGAAGGGTTGCTTTGGAAATTATGTATGTATATAACTCTTGCCCCTTTTTCCTGCTTGTCTACCATTTTGCAAGCAACTCAGCCTAATATGGTGTTGTAGCTGTTTGCAGTTTGCACCTTATTCTTTGATTGCACATTTGAATGCTGTGAATGCTTATAATTAGCTTGGTGGATGCAGGTGGGGAAGGTGAGCATGGAATGGGTAGCAGAGGACAGGACGAAAGTTGTTGGGACGTTTCCACCTAAAAAACGGGGATGGACGGGCTATATTGAGAAGGATACCGCTGGTCAGACTAATATATACTCAGTTGAGGTTAGTCCACATAAACTCAAATATTAAAACTTTGATTGTGGAGAGTTAGGCAAGTGAACCTAATCTAATCGGTTTGAACAGTAAGAAAGCATAAGCATTATCAACAACATTTTTGTAACTTGTGTCTCTCCCTGGTTGTTCGTTTGCTTGTTTTCTCCTATTGTGTTGGGCTTATCTTCCAATCTTCCATAAGAATCAACAAGTGAGGTCATCGGTTTGGAACCGAACTGAAAACCCAAAAAAATTGTTGAACTGAATTCCCAGTTGCTTTCTTATTGCTAGATTAGGCTTTGGTCAGTTTTGCCTATTTATAATAACTTCAGTTTATTCCAAACTGAACCAAAAACTGAAAAATAAAAAATGCGAACAGAAGTCCAAACTGAATAAGCTCAGTTCAGCCTACATTTTCTGTTTGAACCGAAACATGAACAACCCTACGCATCTGATCATGAATTGTGTATGAAAACCTTTACTTGCACTTTAACCTCATTGAGCTCACCTTTTTTTAGTCTTGAGTTTTTCAAATTTTGGCAGCCGGCGGTATACATATCAGAGAGTGCAATAAGCTCCGGCACAGCTGGTTCCTCAGCAGACGGTTCAGAGAACACAGCAGGTCTCGTTTTTGGTCTGGCTTTAATCTCTGTTGCAGCCGCTGCTTCTATCCTCATCCAGGTCAGTAAAACTACGCCCCCGGTTCAAACAACCGTTTATTCGGGCCCACCACTTGCATACTACATCAACAAGCTCAAACCTCTTGAGCCTGTACCAGCCACCTCTGTAAGTGTAACCGAAAGCCCCGCCATTGATGCTCCCGAGGTTCAGGGTGAACCTGAACCTGAACTTCCACCTGGGCCTTCAACTCCCGATGAGGCGGTTCCTTCTGAGAATTGAACTGCTCTGGCTTAGTCCTCTTCTTATTGCTTTTTGTCTTGTAAAGCAAATAGATGCAAATGAAGATATGATTCTTTTGCTCACTGTTGTAGAGATTGTAGTCGGAGAGGAAAAGAAAATGAGAATTATTGTATTCAAATCTCTCTCTCATAATACTTCTCCTTCAAGCCAAATGAGCACCAACTAGACCTGTACAAAAGCCGGTTCGGTCTGGATTTGTGGTCTATGGACACGGGCGAGTGGCAGGTTTGGACTGGTTAACAAACCGGGCCTTTGTAATTTTGCATATTTTCCTTGTTCATATCATATTAAGGTCTATAGCACACACCTATTTGATTGCAATTGGTGAAATGCACAAACTTTTGTTGCAACTAAGAAAGTACACAAACTTTCACTCAGGTAATGTCCAGTGTCATGACTCCATGACCCTTGTTAGAAAATACACAAAATGCATTAGGGCATGTTGCTTTCTGGATAAACCAAAAGTTTGTTACATAAATTATCCTTAATATAATCTAATTATCACAAAATCACCTTGTTTTTTTTTATAAGCTCTAGTGTCTGATGTCTGCAACTCTACATGGGAGCAAGTTTAGTAACTTTTGTCACTTAGCATACACCAAGTAGATGGACCATTCTTGACTTCTTGTCCTACTGTTCTGCAGTGTCATAAATGGAGGGAAATAATCTCAAAAAAAAAAAAAAGGTTAGGAGAGCCCAGACTTACTAGTATGTTTTTGGGAAATTCCGGTTGATATCCTCGAGTTTTTGGTTTTTCCGAAAGGTGTCCTGAAAAAAAAAACTTATTCTTAGTGATACCTTTGAACTTTTGTAAAAGTTCGACTCATGTCCTTATTCCGAGGGCACCATCCTGAAAAGCCAAAATGGGTAGGTTCACATGGCTGTCACTTGAATACAGCATTATTTTTTACTGTTAGTATTTAACAAATAAATGGTAATGGGCTGGTCCAGAGTGAGGCCCATCCACCCACACCCATATGGCTGACACCATTAACTTTGCTGCCTCTGTCCACATTATTTTCTTTTTTAATTTCTTAATATTCTGTTTTTTTTTTAATTTTAGGACAAACTATGGAAATTTATATCAATTTTGGAGTAGTTGCAAATATGAAGTTTGTACCTTGTAAAGTTGCTAAAAAAACATGGAATAAGAGTTTTGACAAAGAAAATCCACGACCCCTTCAAATTATCAAGTTGTGAGTAGATCTAGGTCCGGTTCTGGTTCCATCGAACCCATAAACCAAAACCTAGGCTGGTTGCCCGATTTCGGTTTCAAAACCGGCCAAAAAAAATTGTCCACCCAAGGTTTAACCCAGAATGTGAAACCGCGATCACCTCTAAGCGTTGGAACCGCCGATTTCAATGTGCTTTGAACTGGCAGTTCTAGCCGATTTTGAGCCACATGTTCCACGATTTCGGGGATGGTAGAACCGAAATCACATCGGAACCGAAACGATAGTTCCGGTTCCTTACGGTTTTGAAACGACCGATTCTCCGGTTCCATTGAAACCAGAGCCAGGTCTAGTTGTGAGAGTTTTGGGAAGCATGCTAACGTAATTATCAAGAAGTAGTTTAAGAGCAGGAAGAAGAAGAATAAAGAGACATTTCTTTTGGTGCCCTCGAGGTTTAGACTTTTCCTCTTGGTGTAAAAAAAAATCGTATTCCTTTTGGTGCCCCTTTAGTTTTAAAAACTATAAGGTCACCCAGGGGCATAGCCAGAAATTTATCATTGTAGGGGCCGGCAAAATTTTCCAACATAGGTTATGTAAGTTTCGAGAAAGATGTAGAAATAAAAAATACAAATTTAGACAAAAAAGAGAACATATTTTATAGAGGAGGGACTAAAATATTTCTAAATATAATTACGTTAAGAAAACAAGAGTTTATAATGACAATTTATATAATTATGAATTATGTTTCGGACTACATTTAGACTAAGAAAACAAAAATGTTTCAAAATACAAATTAATTGAATCTATAAATATTAAAAGCTCGTAACTAATAAATAAAACACAAACTAAAACCCTCGTGCTAATAAAGAATTGTATGATTCGAGATATCCCAACAATAACTTATTGTTTCAAAGTTTTTGGGTTCAATCATTTATTGTTTCAAAAGCATTCTAACTAAGTAAATGACTTGTTAAAAGTGGTTTGTATATGTCCAATCTTCAAACGTTCATAACTTTTTGCTCAAATGTCAGAATTGAGCTTATAATATATTAAATCGAAGCTATTGACAAGAGGAACATATATACGGACAAAAATTTGGATTGGGGGGTCATGGCCCCCACCCGCCCCAACAGAGCTCCGCCCCTAAGGTCACCAAAAGGAATAAGAATTTTTTTTGAACACCAAAGGAAAAAGTCTAAACATCGAGGGCACCAAAGAAATTTCTCAAAAATAAAACAAATAAAATCCATGACCCCTTCAAATTAAGCTATTTAATTTTCAACATTTTGTTCTGATATCCATGCTTCAATTTGGGGAGCATGTTAGGAAACAAATCATATCTTTAGTATTAGGTTTAGAATAATATGAATATCTTCTATATATCAGGGGTCTAATAATATCAATTTTATGTAATATTATAAGTAACTAAAATGAAATAGATATTAGAAGACCAAACATTTATGATATGATTTTAGGATTTTAGTGCATAAAATAGATAGAACTAAAGGTTTATTGGCTAAACTCTCAACTTTAGCTATTAATTTGCATATAAGGAGAACCAAACTCCATGAATGTAGTCATGTAGATGTTAGATACATAAATACGACGATTTTTTTTTATATAATGTGTCCTAAGTGCAAATAACAAACATACTTAAATTATATCAAAGGGAGTTGGCTCATGTGGTAAGCGGCCGGGTTGAACTGGACGTAACCAAGACGAAGCTCTGACGAACCAGTGGGCAACAAAAAAAAAACATACTTAAATTAGAAACTAAATTCTAAAGAAAAAATAATATATCCTATAGAAAATTCATTTAAATTTATAAATAATAAATCTAATCAAATCTTTTCATTTGAAAATCCGTTCCTAAAGCACATTGTAGAAAAATTGTAAATATAGTACTAGAGATAATACAACTTTAACTATTAATTTCAGTTTTAAAGTTACTTTTTGTTTTATGTTTTTGTTTCTTACTAGTTGTATATTTTTTTGAATTAGTATCTCCAAATTGACTTTTCCATTTTGTTTTCAACTCTTGAAAAAAAAACCTTGCAAACACCATCTTAAAAATATTCAATGTCAATATACACACACGCATCACGCATGGATTCTCGATCAACAAGGAAAAGTCATTACAAGAACTTTTCCTTGCACATTTATTCTATCTTTTTTGAAAATTTTTAATATATCATAGCATAAAAAACAGGCTATATAAGCGGATCTCTAGAGCTACAAACAATTAAAATGACACATAAAAACTTCTCCCTTATTCTCTTTCCATTTTTTAACCAACCATTAATCGATCTCAACTATATGAAGAATTAAATCGATCGAGATCGAGTGATGGTATCATCAATGGAGAAGTACTTGAGAGAGAACTTCGAGGTAGAACCGAAGAGGGCGTCCGAAGAAGCGCTGACGAGATGGAGGAATGCCCTCGGCCTCGTCAAGAACCCTCGCCGTCGTTTTCGTATGGTGGCCGATCTAATCAAACGCCAAGAAGTCGCCCGTAATCGCCATGATATACAGGTTCATATAAATATATATTTTCCTATTCGTGGAGATTCTGTAAATATTTCCATTTTCAAAATCGAAAGTTCAAAATAATTGGGATTAGGAGATTGAATGTTGTTACTAATTCATGATCCACCATGTGTAGAATGAAAACTTTGATTCTATGAGAATTTTCATGTATTTTCCCCCATTTGTTTCTTTTCAATCGTAGTTTTATTAATTTTGACCTAAATTTTCTTCTGATGATCGATTCAACCTCTAATAAAAAAAATATATGCCTTGGTTTAATTTCCTCCAACATGTTTAGCAAAGAGCATAACGACCTTGTTGTTATGATGGAGAGATGAACCTATAAGTAATTAGCGTTTCAGGATATTTCGAAAACGAACAATTTTAACGAAATGTTTCAAATTCTTATTTACTATGTTCGACTCTATGTATTCCTCTGTAATGGAGTACATTGAATGTAATTAATGGATGGAAATAGCTATAAGAAACTCCTCTATCAATCTTACTTCATTTTGTTGCATGCATGGTTCATGCAATATAAGTTCTTATGAATCTATTTAATTAGACTAAACCAACTTTTAATGCAATGAAAATGATATTCTCATATTCGAGGGAATTTTTTGGAAATATTGTCGAGTAAAGTCTTTGGTATTTTTTCTTTGCGAATCTTTTGAAAAGTCCATGCACATGCACATTCTATGGTTCTTGTTATGGTCATTGGTTTTACTCGTCTTTGACATTTTCAACTGATGTTGAACGATAAAAAAGTTACCTTATAGAAACTTCCATTCATTGTATTCATATAAATGTGGTCTTTGGTCACGCACAAGATTAATACGGCAACATGAAACCTATGACTCTTTTTAAACAAATTAGTTAGCTCTACCTTCGGGCATCTATTCAAGCGGTTAAACCTTCAAAGATAGTACTCAGAGGTTTTCGGTTTAACTCTTATGGGCAGTCCTCTTCACACAAAAAAAATTAGTTAGCTCTTGATAGCTTTAGACTTTTGACAAATTACTTGATTATTTGATCCTTAACTTGTTCAGGAAAAGATTCGAGTCGCTCTATACGTGCAAAAGGCAGCACTACACTTCATAGACGGTATGTAACACGTTAATGTGCTTTGAATTTGTTGATGATTGATACTCACTGCTCCATAATTAAAATGGTATGCTATGTATTCTGTTTTTGGGTCTATCGAGATCTGTTTAGGCCAACGACCCTTAATCCGAATTAGCATTTCCAAAGTCTATATATACTTGAAACGGCCCACAAGTCATAATTGTACACTCGAAATCTAATTATTTGCCTCTTAATAAAACTAGTTCTCCTTATACCCATGAACATGATACACAACGTTGGTGAACCATTCTGTGTTCTTATTATTGTTCTTGTTGAATCTTTTCACATACGTAGTATCTTTTCTTAAACAGCGGGAAAGAAAGGTGAGTACAAGCTACCTGAAGAAGTCAAGCAAGCGGGATTCAACATAGACGCCGAGGAACTAGCATCTATTGCGCGTACTCATGACAAGAAAACCTTGAAATACCATGGAGGAGTAGATGGAATAGCCGAGAAGATCTCGGTCTCCTTCAAACAAGGCGTTCGTTCTAACGAAATCGAGCAAAGGACCGACATGTTTGGATGCAACATGTTCGATGAGAAGCCGGCTAGAACCTTTTGGATGTTCGTATGGGACGCATTGCAAGATCTAACACTTATTATACTAATGGTTTGCGCCGTTGTCTCCATATTCGTCGGCCTACCAACCGAAGGATGGCCGAAAGGAATGTATGATGGGCTCGGGATCTTACTAAGTATCTTGTTAGTTGTTACCGTTACCGCCTTGAGTGATTACAAGCAATCCTTGCAATTCAAGGAACTGGACAAGGAAAAGAAGAACATATTCATTCAAGTAAGATTATGCTTTCTTACTATTATTTGATACTATGGGTTTTGCTTGAGTGCATCCTCATGCTCATTGGCTTTTATAGAGTGCTTTTGAGATAGATGTAGCTCCTATATCAATTTTACTGCATTCTAACTAAATTCAATTATTATTGTCACATAGCGAAATTCAGTTTTGCTTGGGTCTATCGGGCGTATTCTCATGACATGTTCAGGTTATGGGACCCCCATCTTGACCCCCAGATCCCGTTTGAGCGGGACTATACTGGACGATGTTGTTGTTGTTGTTGATACTATAATGTCATTCTTACCAGCTAAGCTAGGAAGACTTGACAAGCATGTCTTACATCTATGTTCTCATGTTATGAAACACAGGTGACAAGGGACGGATCGAGGCAGAAGGTATCAATCCATGACTTGGTGGTTGGCGACATTGTTCATTTATCGGTTGGAGACCAAGTTCCGGGGGATGGCATCTTCATATCGGGCTACAACTTGTTGGTTGATGAGTCGAGTTTATCGGGTGAGAGCGAGCCAATAAACTCGGGGAAAGACCGGCCCTTTCTCCTTTCGGGTACTAAGATCCAAGATGGATCGGCCATCATGCTTGTGACCGCGGTTGGTATGAAAACCGAATGGGGACGACTAATGATGACACTAAATGAAGAAGGCGACGTTGAGACACCGTTACAAGTTAAGCTCAATGGAGTTGCAACCATAATTGGTAAGATTGGATTGGCTTTCGCCGTGCTAACTTTCTTGGTCTTGATAGGACGGTTTCTTGCTAACAAGATAGCGCGAAATGAGATGGATATTTGGGAATCAAATGATGCATTGACACTCTTAGACTACTTTGCAACGGCCGTGACAATTGTTGTTGTAGCTGTCCCGGAAGGATTGCCTTTGGCCGTTACATTAAGTCTTGCATTTGCTATGAAGAAGCTAATGCATGACAAGGCGCTAGTAAGGCATCTCTCTGCGTGCGAGACCATGGGATCGGTTAATTGCATTTGCACGGACAAGACAGGGACGTTAACGACGAATCATATGGTTGTGACAAAGATATGGATCTCCAAGGAAGTGAAAGAAGTTGAGAAAAATGGAGGGAAAGACGGTTTGAAATCGTTCATGTCGAAAGAAGTGATGAGCTTGCTCCTTCAATCAATCTTCCAAAACACTAGCTCTGAGGTTGTCAAAGGGAAAGACAACAAGCCTAGTGTTATGGGAACTCCTACGGAAACCGCGATTCTAGAGTTTGGCTTGATCCTTGGAGGAGATTTCACTCATCTAAGAGAGGAAACAAGGATAGTGAAACTTGAACCATTTAACTCAACAAGAAAGAAAATGTCGGCTTTAATCGATTATCCTGACTCTAGGAAGCGTCTAGCGTTTTGCAAAGGCGCGTCCGAGATTGTGTTGAGGCAATGTGACAAGGTACTTAGTCCTGAAGGGGAGCCAATTCCTTTGAGTGATGAGCAAAGGCAAAAAGTCGAGGAGGTAATCAATATGTTCGCTTGTGAGGCGTTAAGAACGCTTTGTCTTGCTTATAAGGACACTAAGGATTTGATTGACAAGGATAACATACCAGAGGACGGGTATACGTTGATTGCTGTCGTGGGGATTAAGGATCCGATTCGTCCTGGAGTTAAGGAAGCTGTCAAGTCATGTCAAAAAGCCGGGATTGTCGTAAGGATGGTGACTGGTGATAACATTAATACTGCTAGAGCTATAGCAAGAGAATGTGGGATTTTGACTCAAGGAGGAATTGCAATTGAAGGGCCTGACTTTAGGAACAAGAGTCCTGAAGAAATGAAGCAAATCATACCACATATTCAGGTATAAAACTATAACGATTTTTCTATCATATGCTCTACGAGAAATTTTTGTAGTATAACTTTGCTATAACATCATTTTTTTTACCTTTCTTAGGTGATGGCTCGGTCGATGCCTTTGGACAAGCACACATTGGTGTCGCAATTAAGACACACATTCAATGAAGTTGTAGCGGTTACTGGCGACGGAACTAACGACGCTCCTGCGTTGCACGAAGCTGACATAGGACTTGCCATGGGGCTTGCTGGAACAGAGGTAAACTAGTAACACAAAAAACCGTCGCATTAGTTACTACAACAACACAACATTTTTGATTTGTTCCGTTACAAATTTGAGTCTTTACACTCCAGGTTGCAAAAGAAAACGCTGATGTGGTTATCATGGATGATAACTTCTCAACAATTGTCAATGTTGCTAGATGGGGACGATCCGTCTACATAAACATCCAAAAATTTGTACAGTTTCAGTTGACAGTTAATATAGTTGCTCTCATTGTCAACTTCGTTTCCGCCTGCGTTTCAGGTAAGCCGACGGCCTAAAATACAATGCTATATGCTCTTAATTTTAATGTCCGATAATGCATAAGTTCTTTATACTGCATGACATTCAAATAAACGCGTACTTAACACTTTGTCTTGTGAACCAATCAATAGGCTCAGCTCCTCTAACCGCTGTCCAGTTGTTGTGGGTGAACATGATCATGGACACACTCGGGGCATTGGCATTAGCCACGGAGCCTCCAAACTACGAGCTCATGGAACGAGATCCCGTGGGAAGAGACTCACATTTTATAACGAAGATCATGTGGAGAAACGTCGTTGGCCAGAGCATTTACCAACTAATTGTTCTGTTCCTCTTTCAATTCGATGGAAAGCGGCTTCTGAATCTCAATGGCGCGGATTCTACCTCCATTGTGAACACATTCATCTTCAACACTTTTGTTTTCTGCCAGGTTAGCTTCTGATTCATAAACTCCATAAGCCGAAATCATATCAAGATCAATAGCAAGACATTAATGATAATCTTTGCATGTTCTTGCTAGGTGTTCAATGAATTAAACAGCAGGGATATGGAGAAGATCAATGTGTTCAAAGGGATCTTTACTAATTGGATCTTCCTAATGATCGTCTCATCAACCGCGGTTTTTCAAATCATCATTGTTGAGCTTTTGGGCACATTCGCTGAAACCGTGCCATTAAGCTGGAATCTGTGGCTTCTAAGCGTCGGTATTGGAGCTGCAAGCTTGCCCATTTCCGTTGTCTTGAAGTGCATTCCTGTAGAGCGCGCTATCGAACACCATGACGGTTATGAGCCACTTCCAACTGGCCCTGAAATGGCATGAGATCAGAAAGTTTACTAATTCAAGAAGTAGAAATAATTTGGTTTATTCACATTTTTGGCTCCTGCATCAAAGGATTGTTATTTCAGTATCAGTCATAACTGAATTCTTCATGGATATAGCTTAGGTAATTTGTACCTTCTATGAATTTCCTATATGGAATTAGATTTGTAGGGTTTGATCCTAGGAAGATGTAACTGAATTGGTTTTTTCTTTTCATATTTTCTGAATCATTCCTGGTGTTCAATTGTATTTATCTTAGATAAATTTTCATAATTGGTAATACTTGATGACAAATTTGGCAATCAATCTTAATCCTGTCCATTAACAACAACATTTTACACTACCACTTCATTACACAAGATCACACAACTACAATCCAATCCAATTTCAGTTCCAATTCAACAACAATCTTCTATTCTCCACACTCGAATCCGTCACATTTCTATTGAATCTCATGGATCCACCAATTCCTTTAAACACATTACTCTCCCTCTGCCTACTAAAACCTCCACTCACCAATAAACCACCAGTACCACCAAAACTCCTCTCACTATTCAAAGAAACCGACATTGGCGACAACTTACTCTTATAAGGCGAATCTCCATCCGAGTAAGACTCCATATGCCTTGCCCTTGCCCTTGCTGATTCCGTTGCAGCCATATAAGCCGGTTTCACTTCTAACTTGTCTCTTGAATGACTTGTGGATCTAAGCTTCTTGGAGGACTCAAATGAGCTCCTAGGAGCTAACATTATTGCTTGCTTGTTTCTTAGTCTTATTGTATCAACTCTTTTGATCTCTTCCTTCATTGGCACCTCGTCTTCTTCGTGTTCCTCTAGCCATCGCCTTAGCCTTCCCACCATTCTTACATCTTCAGTGTCCGCGGAATGCTGCAATTGTAATTGCCCTTTGTATATAAGTACATAGACTTGACTACCATCTCGTAGTACTTTCTGATTTTAAGTCATCTTACCCGGTGGTTAAATGAGTAAGCTTTGAATCTGTTTTTTCGCATCATGGCTTCGGTCTTACTCAAGAGTATGGCATTATCTTGATCCGCCATTAAGAGGGTATGATCGCGTCTCCTCTGTATACTCTGTACAATCTTACATTCTTCAATGATTAAACTAATTTTGACCTTAAAGATACTAGAAAGTTAAAAATTCTAAAATGATTCTTGACCTTCAATTTGACATCTCTAGGATCTTCATGTTGCTTGTACTCATTGGCCTTTTGGTATCTTGTCGCGCACACTTGTGACTGGATATTAACAATAGACTGCAAGGACTTGAGCGTTGCGACAGCCTGGCGTCTAACTGCCCTTCCTCGAATCATAGCTTGAAGCCTCACTAAGCCTCTCAATGCCCTCAATGCCTTCCTAGCCTAAAACAACTCTCACATTCACAAATCTGTTAATTCTGTTACACTAAGTCACACCACATTTTCTTAAATGGTAAAAAAGATTAAGAAAGTGATCCAAATTACCAGATAACCTCTGAAACTTGTTTGGATCTTGATTGCAGCAAGGTGCTCAACATGTTGTATCAATTGAGAACGACGTAGAAGAATCTTGGAAGCCGGACTAGAAGATGTCGGTAAGCTAACAATGCAACTAGTAGTATTAGTTGTTGTAGTACTAGCTTCAGTTTCTTCTGAAGATGAAGGGCCAGGCACAGACAAAGTCTGATGAGAAACTTGTGTTTTGGCATTGTTCTCTGTCCTTTCTATAGACAAAGATGTGGCCTCTACTGAATAAGGATTTTTTATGGTCCTCTTCTTCTTCTTCTTCTTCTTCTTGTTCTTCAGCTGAGTTTTGCATTAAATTCAAATGGGTCACTCCAAAAAAAGTGTCATTTGGCTTTTTGATCAAAATCAAGAAGAGGGTATTTCATAATTCAGCAAAATGATCATATATACCTGTTCTTTTGTATCATCTTTCACTGGGAAGAGGAAGTCTTTAAGTCTAGAAAACCAGCTTTTCTTCTTAGACATCTTGGCACACTAAGCAACTTCAAACAAGAAACACAAAATGACCCATATGAAGAACTTTTGATTTGCAAAAGCAACATTGAATGAGAAGATAGAAAAAGTAACAGGAGAATTGGCTTACTAGTTTTGTGATGATGAAGACTAGCTAGCTGATGAACTCCATGGCTGAATTTGATTCAAAATCTGAGAGAGAATCTTGTTATTGAAAAGTAGGAGGAGAATTGAAGAAATTAAATGGAATGAACAAATCTAAGGTAGCTAGTAGAGAGATCTTATTCTGTTGTTCTAGTTGTGCAACTCATTATTATCCATTTGGGTCCTTTTGAGAGTGGGGCTCACATATTAATAAGAAAAGGAAAAGGGAAGGCCATTGTTTTCTAGCTATGGATTTGTGACCAATCTTTATTCTGAACAATGTAATGAATGAATTATAAAGCTACATTGCACTGTCTCAGCCTTCCTTTAGAGTGTTGGGTTAAGTGGTCATACTCTCAATTGTCATTAGCAAACACATCACTACTTTTAGGTTATAACTCTAAATATAATCTGGCCCAACTCTATAATTTAGGTCATTTTTTCAATTAATTCAAACCAAAACGTTCCATCTAACTCTATACTAGATGATACGGACCCGGTGTGGATTCGTATCGGAAATCCTTGTTGGCCTAATCCGGTGTGGATTCCGACTCGGGATAAACGTGGTTGGTTGCCACGGGGTTGAAGAACGATAAATTTAGAGATTTTAGGAAGATAATAAAAATAACTTTTCCAATTTCTGATTGATTCATAACAACCTAAAGGGTATTTATAATAACCCTGATATCTTAGATAAACCCTAATTGATGAAATTAAAAGATAATGTTACTTAAAGGATAAAATCGAATCGCTAAATAAAAGAAAACATAATATTTTAAATAAGACCTAATATAACTAATTATTCTAATATATTTTTCTAGCATAATTATCGCGTATCACTAGACGAGTAGCCTAATGTTTTTCCTTATTACAAAAGCACAAAACAAAAATGACCCTGAATTCGAAATTGCAAATGATCATAACCTAACCAGTCTAATCGAGGCTATGCTCGGCGCAAATTTGTATTATTTATAACCTACTTAAATAAGTATTTAGTGAAACAAGGTTATATAAGAAATGAAAGTTTTTGGCACTGTTCGATAAAACGAGATTTTTAAGAATGTAGAGGTTTAAAAAAAAATCCAATCCCTATCGAAAAACTAATTGCACTGAAAAAGCTCTTAAAAACCTTGTATTGTTGAACAGAGCCTAAACTGACCCAATAGGTTATAACTCAACATTTAAGATCCCATAACTAGAAACTATTAGACTTGTAAAAATTACCCAAATAAAAAGCCTATTCACTAAGATTGAACATAAGGTTGTTTGGGGACCAAACAACTATCAATATCAACAATTTGTTTATGAGCTTGAAGAGGCCAGGTTCAGAATGGGGACCAAAGAATTAATATCACATCTAGCTTTTGTACAATATTATGTATAGACTACATAGACTATAGGCCAAATCCATGTTACTTACATATGGTCTACAAGGAAATTCATCATTCTATGTAAATTAACAAGGGATTTAGGTTTACTGTATGTGGGGTGAAATGATCACTAATGAAACATGGTTAACAATTTTTTGACAAGCTATTATGACAAGGCTTTATATTTTACATTGCTAGTTTTACATTTTGGTTAATGTAAAGTTTTGGGTTTAATTGATAGTTAGGTCTTCCTCATGTACAAAATTCCCTGGGCCAGCGTCGGCCACAAAGTGGGAAAAAGGATTAGTCCTCGATCCATATGGATTGCGAGACCGACCAAAAAAAATATGTATTTATGGGTCTAAACTTAACAAATAATAAGAACAATAATTAGATTAAATGCTTGATTCCAAGTCAAAATTGATTTGGCATCATCCTCAATTAGGTACATACTAGTAGTTTTAACTTATATTATGGGCAAGTTTGTTTCAGTTCGGAGTTCCTTTTCAATCAGGCGTGATAAACTTGAAATTAAGCTGATTGATTATTAGGATTTCTAATCAAATCATGTTTTAGTCAATTTGTTTTGAGCTTATGTCAGACCGAGAGGAAGAAGGGTAAAAAGAAAGCAAAGTACTCGTTTCTTTTTATAATAGAATGAACGTGATTGCTAGTTTGCTACTTTGGTGCATAAATCTGAATATTTTGCTTTCGGTTATAAATGTTTGCAACCCCACCATCTAATCTAGGCTATAGAGCTTCAAGAGGTGCAACTTTTTGTAAGAGAAAATTATAATTAAATATGGTTGAGCTGGTTGGTATAAGACGGTTTACTTGGTCCGTGCGCTTTGCCAATTAATTCAGAGAGCCGGCCGAATTTACGGTGAATTCCTCGTTACTAAAAAAGAAATTACAATTAAACACATGAAGGAAAAAACCATGTTCTTAATAAGGAGTTTAGAACACATAATACAATTTTAGAGAATAAAGAGTATCTCTTTCATATGACCCATAGGAAAAACCATGTTCTTAATGAGGAGTTTAGGACACATAATACAATGTTAGAACACATATGGCCGTTTTATATGTGTTTTCTCTTGCTGAGTTGTTCAGTTATCAATTTTTCGACCTCCCAGTCTACTAAACTTGTCTAGTATATCGAATATCTTTCTAGTAAAGAAAAGATGCATAGGGAGATAAAAACAAATTAAACAATGGTTGGATAGTTGAATGGGATTATGACATGTTAAAAGTGTGAGATGTTCCCATGCTTTTGCACAAGAAAAAGCTAGCTATTACAAAACACAACACACACATGTTAGCATGGATTTCATTTGCTCAAAATGAGTTAATTATTCTACTTTTCCTCTTTTGCTTTTGCATGTCACTTTCGTTTGCTTTCCTCAGCTCTAGTAATTTGAAGTTCACATTGTTATAGTTTCAATATTATGTCATAATTCCAGTGGTAAAACAACAAGAGGAATTGTTGTAACAACTTTGATCCCTATAAATTCTTTTTTAAGTTTAATATTATGTCTTATTATTGTGACTTGTAAATTCCTATCATTTTCAATATTATATTGTGTTTAGTCTTCTGAGAATTGCAGTAAAAAAGTAATTCTAATGGTAATCATTTGTTCAGAAGCATATATGAACCCACAAAAGTGACCTCTTGCACCAGACTTTTACTGGAAAAGGGACATGTTCTTGGACTGGAATAAATCCAAGTTAATCCAACTTTTAACCCCAAGTGAGATTGTAATGTGTTTGTTTATGGGTAGCCTATCCAATCAAAATTAATGAATGAAATAAACACTTGCTAATTGCTATCTTTTATTATGGATTAAAACTGATTATGTTCCGATGAAGTTTTGATAAACTTTAAGGGTGAAGTTCTAAAACCTTATGGTAAAAAATTACATCATATTAATAATTTAAATAAAAAAAAAATTTAAGTTGATATGAAGCGAGAAGAATTTAATCTCAAGTGTTAAATTCTTATTCAATGGTCATGATTTCACCTATTCACTTATAGAGTTTTTTTTTTCCAATTCCGCTAAAACTAAACCCAAACAAAATCCACCTCTTTACAAGAAATCCACCTCTTAACAAGAAATTTTTTCAATGGCAGAGTTATGGGGTGTTTTCAACGGGCTGAAGCTTGCTTGGGAGAAGGGCTACCGGAAAGTGTGCTTGGAGTCCGACTCTCGATTAGTTATTAGTCTGTTAGGTAATAGGGTGACCAGATGTCACTCGCTTTCTAGCCTGGTATCTCAATGCCAAGGCTTAATTTGTAGGGATTGGAATATCCAATTCCAGCATGTTTATCGTGAGGCTAACGTTGTTGCAAATTGCATAGCGTCCCTTGCGTTTTCCTTTCCTGTTGGTTTACATGTATTGTCTGCCCCGCCTGAGGGGATTATAAAATCTTTGTTTGATGATGTTAGAGGCTGGGCTATCCCCCGTGTGCTGACTATTTAGCCCTTTTTTTCTCGTATTAATAAAACGCTCCCTTAGAGAGTCGGAGAGTACTGCCTCTCCTTCTACCAAAAAAAAAGAAAATGAAATTGTTCCAAAAAAAACTAAGTGTTGCTTTCACCTTTTGAAGCAATTCAAATAACTTACAAAATATGTGGATTTTGTGGTATTTGATTAAACAGATCATAATTTTCAAAAAATTAATTATTTTTAGAGTATTTAGTGAGAGGGTAGGAACTGTTCATTGTCATGCAAATTGTCAACATCCAAAATGTTGAATGCCCACCCACCCTCCAATGGATCATTTGTTTATTCTTGCATGCTTTTTGGTCACTCTTACCCAATTTGATGTGCAATTTCAATTTAATTTATACCTCCTATGGACCAATTTTGTTTTTAATGCATTTTAGAAATGAAAGGAGCATGAAATGTCATTTTTGGTATTTCAAAGTTTTTTATGGTGTCCAAATAAAATTAACTCAAAGATAGGGTTGTTTAAATCTTGACCATGGCCGGAAAACGGAGACCGAAAACCCCCCGAATTGGTTAGGATTAGGTTATTTTTCCCATAGGAGACACTTATGTCATTATAGTGGAAGAGGGTGATTAGAATTCGTGACCTAATAATGATCACAGACATCATCACCTACTAACTAGACTAGCGAGGCTTGACATTGACTTGGATCAGTGATAAACCAGCCCAATCTCTAGTACATGAATTTGAATATTAAAGAACCAATCAGATTGGGCTGGTTTATTAGGCTAATGTCTTGTTTTGGAGAGGGTGCCTTGTTTTGGCTAGTGTTTTCAAATATTTGGTTCAAATGAAAAGCAAAACGTTGCAATAAGAAAAACTGCCTTGTATGCATATTTTGGGAAGAAGCGTTGCAATAAGAAAAATACATCTTAGTTCTAGAGATCAAAACTATGGCTATTAAAGTGAAAGACTGGTTGTTTTGACTTTCTTTGCAAGCTATGTGATCTGATCTCCTTAGCAACACTTGTTTGCAAGCTTGGAGGACCACAAACCAACACTCCAACGTCAACATGGCCCCATCGGTCGCCTGTGATTCCGAAAACATCTGCGATTTCATAGTCAGCATAACAGATTTTTCAGTTCAACTATGATACTCTGTTAGAGTTGGATACACATATTAAGAAAGTTTTAAATTCTACCAAAATGTTCGCAAGTGAACTTTTAATTTCTCACACTGTGAGTGAGAATAGTCTAAATTTAGTTTCTTTTTATATCCAGAATTACTATGGTGGCTCGAAAAGGAATAACTTTTATGTATAGTTATTGACTGTACCTTTGAAGTTGGGCCTGCGACCATAATAGAGTGTGGAGCTCCTACTAAGAAAATTGTGACCACTTTCATGTTTTTGTCCTATGAGCTCGTCTTCAACATGGTCTTGTTGATCTAAAGATGTAGATGAGCTTCTTCTTCCCCAAAGATGCCATAGAATGACAATGAATCCACCAACCAAGACAACAGAAGCAAGCATGCATCCCAACAGAAGAAGCCCTTCGTACCACCATGCGGAAATACCATAAGGGTTTATGTAATACGCGTCGATGATCCCTAGGAATGCAAAGAAGCCAATTATGGATGATATAACATAAAGGCCAACCCACAAGTTATCTCCAGTTCCAACCAAACTCGACATGCTAGATCTATGTGTTGTAGGACATAGCGAATGCTTCACAATTTCAGGAGTTCCGCCATCTTCCTGGATCAAATGAAGCAAATTAAGGTTAATGGATGGAAAAAAAGGAGTGAAGAAGTAAAATGGTGTAAATTTGTTTACCACATTAGGCCTTTGTTCTCGAGTAATGTATATTTGGATGTCAAGATCAAGAACGTCGGGCAAAATTGGAGAGATTGAGTCCATGTTGAGCATAGAGAGAAGTGAAAGTTCATCTGAGCCTTTCATTGCCCACACAATCAAAATGCTTCTTGTCAAGCAAGGCTTTCCCTGCTTAATTCGGTTAAACATGTCACTTAGAATCGCCAAGAATGGTGAGATTCCAATTCCACCAGCCACTAAAACAAGGTGTTTATACCTGCCAAAGAACAGAGATTTCAACCATTTACAAATCCATCACTAACAGAAAGAAAATTAAAGCTTAAAAATTGATAGGTGATGATTCAAAGGATATGCAATGTACTTCAAGTGGTAGAGCGATTCATGCCCGTAAGGGCCCTCCACAGAAGCAGAGATTTGAGATTGAAGTAATCTTTCTTGATGCTCACCACCAGCATTTGAGATCTTATCTATTAGTTTCCGAGTCCATGACCCGGTAGATTTTATGAGAACCGAAATATGGTGTTTGCCATCCATAGGACTTGATGAAACACTAAAAGGATGCCATTGCAACCATGATAACTCACGAACGTGGAGGAAAATAAAGCTCAAGGCATTATACTGAAGATCTGAGAATGCACGATAATGTGTTATCAAGTGTAATCCAAACACACCCTTAGTGCCTATCTTTCACACAAAGACATGAAAATGAAAATTTGATCTAGTTTGCTTACTTGGAGGCTTGGAGAGGACAACTTCTACGCTACCAAATGGTAGAGAAGTTGTTGAGATTACGTCTACCGTCTTTCTTGATTGGATAAATCTTAGAAAGCGATCAAGCATGAAGAGAAAGATACTTCCCAGAGCTATACTGAAGAAATAAGCACCCACATGAAGTGCTAAGAGGATGACGAAGACAACATAAAGTTGGTGTGTGTAGAAGAAGACCTCAAAGTAATGTTTCCTAACTCTATGAAGTGATGCCACCCACATCAACAGCCCTACTCCAAGGCCTATCACTCCTGGAAGATTAGCAATTTGTGAGGCTCCCCACTCGAGTATCTGTCAACACACACAAAAAGTTGAGCTTAAAGGGTGTAAAGGGTGCGTTTGTATTACTCTTGATAATGCATTATTAGATTTAAGTTTTAGTAAAACCACTCTTATTGTGAGATCGTGCGCCAATATATTCACGATTTTGAATTGCATATGCATGATTTTGTATGACTGTATTCATGTTTTTGAGTTGCATATTCATTATGTTGAGTTACTCACTTTTATGAATATGCAACTTAAAAATATGATTATGTAACTCTATAAGTATGATAAAGAGATGGAATATTAAGAAAGCTTCAAAAATATAGAATATTATAAAAATATGAATATGCGATTTATAAATATGAATACAGTGTAATAAGGAAAGAATGAATATGCAACTCAAAAATATGAATACAATCATACAGTACAATGAATATGCAACTCAAAATTATGAATATAAACTGGGCGCACAGTCTCACTATAAGAATGATTTTACCTGAACTCACCTCTGCATTATCATGTGTAATCCAAACGGATCTTAAATAGTGAGTGGTATGATGTAGAAGAAAGAGAAAAAATTCACTTTTGAAAGAACTCTGCCCTGCATTGTCCAAGCAATTAAGTGCAAGAATCCATGGACGGTAAAGGCGAACATGGTGAGATGGCCTAGCCACACATGGTATCTCGTGGCGTGCTCAAAGGGAACATCAATGACCCGGAGAAGGACTGAACCTCTTGAAATCGGAAGGAACAAGAACGCTAAGAAAAATATACCGATTTGACCCCACTCAAGACCCTGGTTATCTAGTATCAACGAGCTGGGTTATGTTACATGAAAGTTCAACAAAGAGCACCAAAAGTCAGATTACTTCTGTTAGAATGTCCATCCAACATCTGAAAGTTGGGACTTAATTAACTGGACTAGTATATAACTCAACAGATTACTCCACCTATTGTCAATTGCTTTTAGGATGAAACATCACTGGGCTAATAACTTTAATATGTTCAGCTTTGAAAAACTTTCTTCTTCTTCAATACTATTTTTAGCAATGAAGCTCAATTAAAGTGTAGCTAGGCCACTTGAATGAGATTTTCCAGCAATTTCAGCTAAAACTTGTGAGTAGATAACAGAATGCAACTATAAGCTTACCACATCGAATAGGTAGAATCTTCATATTCAGAGTATTCAAACAAATTCTGGATAGTATAAATTGATATAGCCCAGATGAGCCACAAAAGGAACAGAACTATTCCAATGAACTCAATTGCAGAAACCACCCCAAATGGTCCATCAACAAGAAGTGGGAACGTCCAAAGCTGAAACCTTGGACTTCTTTTAGCTTTATCCCTACATAAAAATACCCATTTTGACAAGCAAAGCAATGCTTAAAATCCTGCAAGTTCTCTACTAATCTACTACTAGTCTTTCAACATTGAAAAAAGCACATACTCATTTTGAAAGATTTCCTCCTCTTCATCCCCTTTGATCATGAGATAGATAACAGCAAGAAAGGCGAGCCCAAAAACCGGCACGCTGAATGCCAGAAGATAAATTCCTGAATCATTAAATAATGCGCGCGTTACGGGCCTAGCACATAAGCCCATGACATTCCATCCTAAAACCAATTGGCAATAGGAGGAGTAACCAAGGATATATATACTAGGCTTGTTTACTTTGAAACCCCGATGTGGGATACATACTTTTACACACTCCAAGGCTATGTTTGGTAACAACATGAGTAAAAAAAAAATACATGCACTAACCTGTCTTCCCAAACAAATCACTCCCTTCTGTTTTAATGGTAAATTCATCGAAAAAATTCTGGGCAAAATCTGTAGGGTACAACACAGATACAGCAACCCAAGAAATAAAGACTGCCCACATCAAGAATTTGAGGACCCATTTGGCGGATTTCTTGAGATAGAAATTAGGGCTTTTCTTGTGATGATCAGCATGGTGCTCTCTTGATAGCAGAGGTGAAGTGCAACCGCTATCAGAAATGTTAAAATCCATTTTCTTCTGATCTTCTCCCACAAAAATGGCCGAGTAAACTCATTTATGTTGGCAAGGTGTTGCCTTCTTCGACGCTTGGAAGAAGAAAATTGGTCGGTGCCGTTGGTCACGTGCGTTTGATTTGTTGGGCACATCTCCAAAAAGATGATGGGCCGTACCTACCATCCTTAGTTGATCTTTCACGCAAGGTTATCAGAATCCGGATTCTAACGTAACATCGGGTCGCTGAATCGTAAGATCGTACACTATAACTAAAAATATGCAAGAATAATCTATTAGATTATATATTTTGTTATATATGAAGTAAGAAAATTATAAACATTATTAATTTGATTATTAAAAATGGTGTAGGATGGACTATTCAATAATTTTAATTGAAATGATATGTTAACCGTGAAATTATTAATAATATATAGTCATAATTGTCATTTTATAGGATCGTAAGAATCGTTTGTAGGATCGTTAGAATCGTTTATAAGATCGTTAAAATCGTATGTAAAATCGGGATCGGATCGAAATTGTGTTCTAAATCATGTATATAAGATCCTACTACATTAGATCCTACTTGGGATCGTGGATCGTTTAGCGTGTTATGGATCGTAGGATCGCTAAAATCGTAGAATCGAATCGGGATCCTTCAGGTCTTCAACACTGAAAAATTGATCTAAATACTCAAATCTTTGAGGTGGTTGTGTTCTCTACCCGACCTTTCCAAATGTCATATAATACCTTATATTTTGGGGTTTGTTGGGCACTCTATCCAAAAAATATCTACACATAGGGTAAGATTGCGAATAGACCTATCATCTTTTCATTTTGGGACAAAAATGTCTAATCCGCGTACGAACAAAATTTTAAAAAATTATAAATTTTGTCTTTAAAGGATTAAAATATTTAGAAATAATAATTTTTTTTATCTTCTTTTAGCTCTTAAACACTCTTAACGAATACTAATTTAAAAAAGTAATTTTTTTATATATGTGTAAGCCTGATAAGTGATAATCTTTTGGTTAATGTTCAAAATAATAACATAACCTTATATGTTTAATTTTCTCATTTATATTAAAATAATACCATTAGCTTTTTTATTTGGCTAATATAAGTTTTGAACTTCACAATTAACAAAATTAATTTTATAAGTCATAACTTCGACTTTACAAATTAGTTTATCTTAATACTCTTCTCTATTATTATTTTTAAAATTATTTTAGACAAAAACTAATAAAAAAAATTTATAGCCCATTTTATAGTGTTAATACAATTTTCTTGATGATAACATGGAATTTTTTGAACAAGACATCGTGTGAAGATGTTTGGAGAGTGTGAAACGGTTGGTCATGTGCGTTTGCTTTGTTTATACATCTCCTCATCTCCAAAAAGGTTGACCATAATAACTACCCTCCTTGACACGTGTACAACATCTCTCCAGTAGAGCTGTCAAATGGTTTGGACAGTTTGGGTTTGGGTCAATCGGGTTGTGTCAAAAAACGGGTTCGGATTCAATTGGGTTGGATCGGGTTGCTTTGGTTTAGTTCCGGCTAATCCAACATATCAAATAGATTACTTTCACACTTTTTTAAAATGATTGAAATAATATGAAAACAATGTTTTTTCGGGCCAACTGAATGGGTCTCTAACCTTAACCCAATGGGTTTCGGATCAATCAAGTCGTGAATCGATCAGATCGGATAACTCTTTGATCCACTATTTTCGAATCGAGTTTTAACCCAATATACTTCGTGTAGGTCAAGTTGTTGGATTGGATAGAGTTTGATCATACCTATTCTTCAGGGTTTAGGGTAATTATACTTGGCAATCAACTATGAGATTTTGTTGATGAAGCTATTGATGGGCTCTAATGTCCTTAAAAACATGCCCGATTCTACTATTTTATAGGCTCTAGGGCGAAATAAAATTAAGAAACTCTTAAGATAATAAATAAAATTTTCAATAAATATTGTTATTGGGCCTATTTTTCTATATACTTTAATGTATCCTTGGTCATAGTTTTATTTAAACATGGATACCCTTTATGAAAGAAAGAGAGAATCATATACAAGTACAAGATCACATAGCCATCTACTAGACTCACTATATAAAAATATGGGAAATTTTGGTTGGTACTCTCGAGTTTGGGTCGAGTCGGGTTGCTTTGGTTTGGTTCGCGGGCTAATCCAACATGTCAAATAGATTACTTTTACACTTTTTTAAAATGATTGAAATAATATTAAAACTAAATTCTATTATTTTATAATAAAATATCATTAAATAGTAAAATAGATTATAGTATTTAATATAAATATATGAAAAAATGGTTTTTCGGGTCAACCGAATGGGTTTCGAGCTTTAATCCAACAGGTCGCGGATCAATCAGGTCGGATAACTCTTTAACCCATTTTATTTCTGGATCGGGTTTTAACCCAAAACACTTGTACTTTACAAGGGTGTGCTTGAATATAATTCATACATCAAAAGTTTAAACTAATAAAACCTAGTATTAGTGGCAACTCCTATTACCAATTCATTTTATGATGAAACCTTATGAGCATATTTATAGGCTTATATGTACAAAATGTGGTTACATTACACCAAAATGTACATTGTATACATCTATATTCTATACAACTTAGAGATAAAAACAATAAAAAAGGGATTATATATTATTTTTTGGTAGAAAGGGATTATATATTATATACTTAGAGCCAGTATTGCTCACATACACAGCTTAGTTCTAGAAATCAAAGCTGTAGCTGTTAAAGTGAAAGACTGGTTGTTTTGACCTTCTTTGCAAGCTATATGATCTGATCTCCTTAGCAACACTTGATTGCATCCTTGAAGGACCACAAACCAACACTCCAACGTCGACTTGGCCCCATCGGTCTCCTGTTGTTTTGAAAACATCTGCAAATTTCATAAGATAAAACAAACTTGTCAATTCACTTCACTTATTATAAGCATGATAGTTGATCAAATTGAAAGATTTTGTCCACAAAATTTGAACCCTTTTAGAATTGGACACACCCATTAAGAAAATTTTATCTGAATTTCGTTTTCGCTTCATCATGACTTCATTACATGTAAGTAATACAATTGGAAGGGGTCGTGTGTTTTTAAGTGTACCTTTGAAGTCTGGCCTGCAACCATAATGAAGTGTTGAACTCCTGTCAAGAAAATTGTGACCACTTTCTTGTTTTTGTTGTATGAGCTCGTCGTTAACTTGGTCCGATTGATCTAAACATGTTGATGAGCTTGTTCTTCCCCAAATATGCCATAGGAGCACAATGAATCCACCAATTAAGAAAATAGAACAGGTCATGCATCCCAGCAGAAGAAGCCCTTTGTACCACCATGAAGAAATACCATATGGGTTTATGTAATATGCGTCAAGAATCCCTAGGAGCGCAATGAAACCGACAATGGATGATGTAATATAGAGGCCAACCCATGAATTATTTCCTGTTCCAACCAAACAGGACATGCTAGATCTATGTGTTGTTGAACACAAAGATTGTTTCACAATTTTGGGATTTCCGCCTTCTTCCTGAATCAAATTAAGCAAATTAAGGTTAATGGAGGGAAAAAAGGAGTGAAGATGTAAAATTGCTGTGGAGAATTTACCACAGAAGGCCTTTGTTCCCGAGTAACGTATATTTGGATGTCAAGATCAAGGATGTCAGGTAAAATTGGAGAGATTGAGTCCATGTTGAGCATAGAGAGAAGTGAAAGTTCATCTGAGCCTTTGATTGCCCAGATAACCAAAATGCTTCTTGTCAAGCAAGGCTTTGCTTCTTTAATTCGGTTGAATACATCACTTAGAACTGCCAAGAATGGTGAGATTCCAATTCCACCAGCCACTAAAACAAGGTATTTATACCTGCCAAATAACAGAAATTTCAACCATGTATAAATACATCACTAGATTGATAGTTAACGTTTAAGGATATGTATCGTACTTCAAGTGGTAGGGAGATTCATGCCCGTAAGGGCCCTCCACGGAAGCAGTGATTTGAGATTGAAGCGAATTTTCTTTTAGTTTCTCAGTCCATGATCCAAGAACTTTTATGAGAACCGAAATATGGTGTTTTCCATCCATAGGACTTGACGAAACACTAAAAGGATGCCATTGTAGCCATGATAGCTCAGGAACTTGGAGGAAAATAAAGCTCAAGGCATTATATCGAAGATCTAAGAATTCAAAGAAACCAATTCATCAGAAGTCTATACACAATAACAAGAAGCTTAGGATCCGTTTGTATAATGCATTATCACGTGTAATCCAAACACAACCTATCTTTCACACAGAAACAGGAAATAAAATTTGGACTAGTTTGCTTACTTGGAGGCTTAGAGAGGACAATTTCTACACTTCCACACGGTAGAGAAGTTGCTGAGATTACATCTACGGTCTTTCTTGATTGAAAAAATCTTAAAAACCGATCAAGCATGAAGAGAAAGATGCCTCCCAGAGCTATACTGAAGATGAAGTCACCCACATGAAGTGATAAGAACACGACGAAGACAACATAAAGCTGATGCGTGTAGAAGAAGACCTGAAAGTAATGTTTCCTAACTGGATAGAGTGATGTCACCCACATCAAAAGCCCTGCTCCAAGGCTAATCACTCCTGCAAGATATGCAATTCCTATTTCTTTCCACTCGAATATCTGACAACACACGTGATTTAAAACTTTTTGTCAAAGAGTGCAAGAGTGCGCTTGTATTACTCTTGATAATGCATTATCTTGCAAGAGAAAAACTCACTTTTGCAGCCAGTGTGCCCTGCATTGCCCAAGCAATTATGTGGAACAATCCATGGAGAGTAAAGACAAACAGCGTGAGGTTGCCTAGCCACACATGGTATCTTACGGCGTGCTCAAAGGGAACATCAATGACCCGGAGAAGGACTGAACCTCTTGAAACCGGAAGGAACAAGAACGCTAAGCAAAATATACCGATTTGACCAAACATGCTACCCTCTTTTTCTATCATCAACATGTTGGGTTATGTTACATGAAAGTTCAGCAAAGAGCACCAAAAGTCAGATTACTTCAATATGTTCATCATCATCATCATCATTGACCCAGTGAGGCTCCGCTACAACGGAATCTGGGGGGTCAAGATGGGGGTACTCCTACCTAAGGGAAAGGGGGCACGCCCGATAGACCCAAGAAAAATTGAAATTCAGCTATGTGACAATAATAACTGAATTTAGTTAGAATGCACCAAAATTGAAATAGGGACTAAATCCATCTCAAAGGCAGTGTATAAAAGCCAATGAGCATGAGGATGCGCCCCATAGATTACTTCAATATGTTCAACTTAGGAAAACTTTCTTCTTCCTGTTTCTTTTTACATTTTTTACTTGTAAGTAGATAAACAGAATGCAGCTACAAGCTTACCACTTCTTAAAGGAAGAAACTTCATATTCAGAGTAAACAGACCAATTCTGGATAGTATAAACTGATGTAGCCCAGATGACCCACAAAACAAACAGAACTATTCCAATAAACTCAATTGCATAAACCACTCCAAATGGTCCATCAACAAGAATTGGGAACGTCCAAAGCCGAAATCCCAGACTTCTTTTAGCTTTATCCCTACACAAATTACCATTTTCAACAAGCAATGCTTAAGGAAAACACACAAGAATACTTGTGTTAAATCAGTTGATAAGGATTCACATACTCTTCCTGAAGGATTTCCTCCTCTTCATCCCCTTTGACCATGAGATATATGACAACAAGAAAGGTGAGCACAAAAATTGGGCCACTGAATGCCAGAAGCAAACTTCCTGAATCATCAAATACAGAAAATTATATTCAGTAAGAACATTTTTAGGAGCTCAATTTTCTTTTTTTGAAGAAATTAGGCTTTGATTTCAGCTTAAGCTCTGACAGATTCAGAAATTAAGCTAACCTGTCAACCCAAACAAAGTCCCATCGGTTATTTTGACAAATTTCTCGAACAAATTGGAGCCAAATTCGGCAGGGAAGAACACAAACAAAGCAATCCAAGAAATAAAGACTGCCCACATCAAGAATTTGAGGACCCATTTGGCGGATTTTCTCAGGAAGAAATTAGGGCTTTTCATGTGATTTGATAGCAGAGGTGAAGTGATGCTGTTAGCAGAAACGTTTTGATCCATTTTGTTCTTGCAGAAAAATGGTGAATACTACAAAATTGAAGGTGTATATATAAGTATAGAAAGCATACTATTTTGGGTGTGATATCCGAAAGCTTGGAAGCAACCATTGATTTTGGTAGTTGGGCTAGAGAGAGGAGTTTTACAGCTTAATAGCTTATGCTGCACGTTTTGAGTTATCCCAATACACTGTAATTTTTTCAGTTTTTAACTTATTTTTTTTCTTGTTCACTACTCACTAGTCTAAAATATAGTTTTTTTTATGATGATGAACCCATCTTCGATGAAAAATTTCAGGCTAGTAATTGAATTTGTAAGAACGAACTATAAATCAGGTAAATTATCTTACACCGATCGATTTGATTTGATAAAGGTAAGGTGTGTGATATTTGTTTTTTTTGTACCTAGGTGAGGGGGTGAAACACTTATATAATATTCTATTTTCTATTAAAAGACTATCACTCATCAATCTTAATATTTAATTATATATGTCTAGGTCAACTTGAAATGGCAAGCAAACAAAAACCAATTGACCTATATTAAAAAAAGATTTTTTTATTATAACTTAGATAGTTTAAGCATAAAGTTGTGGATTGTTTTATTAGTAAGCAACAATACACAAGGTCAGAAAAGTTTACCCGAACAAGACTTTTATATTTTAACAACAATACACAAGGTCCGACACGAAAATTAATAGGGTATAGAAAAATCCGAACAAGACTAATCGATCCTAATCTAATTGGGTTGAAATCCGAAACCTACTAGGTTAACCCAAATTATTATTTTTTAATTTTATTATTAAAATATATGACATTATATTTTAACATTAAATAATAATTTTAATTTAAATATTATTTTAACAATTATAAAAAATAGTATTCTTAACCTGTTAAATTAACCAAACACAAATAACCCGGTCCAAAATCAAAAACTAAAAACCAATAGCAACAAAAGGCTCCTACAAAGCCACGAAAACACAAAAAATACAACAGAAATGAGAGACAAGAACGAGATACCACGTCAACGTACGAAGCAAACATCGAAAACGACATTACAATATTAGTACTTAATTAGTAGCGTATGTTATTGTAGAGGGCTGGCTGGTAGACTCCGTTCGGTAGTAGCGGAATTAGGAGCGGATTTAGCTAGCTGGAGCGGAATCTCGAGCGGATTTAAGAAGTTCCTCCTTACAAACTTCTTCTCATTCCGCTAGCTTAATGGGGAAAAAAGCTCTAGCTACCTGCATGCCGAACGACCCAGCCCTATTTGATGTAGGTTTATGTCTTTATGAATTGTTTTGAAAGTTTGTACTATTTAAATTTTATTTAAATGAGTATTGTTAGAATAATTTTTTTTAAGATGAAATTTTTAGGGAGGTTTGAAACAATAAAATAAAAATTTCGGTATACATTAATTTTAGGATGTTTGTAAAAATATATAAAATTATTTTTTATTAATAAGTAAAATTATTTTTTTATAATTTTAAACCTAAAACTTACCTTAAAAATTTATATACTAAATATTTAATTAAATTTTTTGAGGTTGCAATTAAAAAAATCTCCACATATTTTTTAAAAAATTTAAAAATTCTTCATCTCCTCAAAAATCTTATTTTATAGAACGAAGTCTTAACTTTTAGTGAAATTGAAAACAAGATCATAATCTCTTTTCTATTTTTTTTAAATTTAACTATTTAAGTTGATCCATTATGTATCGTTATAAAATAATGTACCTATTCCTAACACTTTTAGGACAAATTAAGCAAGATTCTTGTACCAAACACATATAGCTTGGAATTGTTGGTGAACTTGTTAGCACTTCACGTGCGTACTCTCCTTTCACATCAACCTATTTTGTTTTCATTTCAACTAACTATCACTTTGATGGCTAAAAACTCGTTATAGGCCTTACAAACTCTAGTTTTAACAAATGTACCAAGTTTTATATAAGAAAAAGAGGTTTGATATATTAGATATGTGTAAGTAAAATTTAATGTAAGATTTAATACAGAATTGTATTAAATTTCGTGTTGTAATGTAAGATAATGTCGTATGGAGAGTTATCTTAAAAAATGTCAAGAGAAAAATAAACCCTAAAACAGAGCTTGGATGGGTAAGCTAAGTACAATAGAAAACAGTATCATCAGAAAATAGGTTAATGGAACATCTCTATCTAGAGAGTGCAAATGAACCACCTCAATGAAGGATTTTGAGTACCTTTAAGCACGACCTATACCAGTACTCAATCCATAAATAGAATTTGCTTCTTAACCCTAAATTCTAAAACTTAAATCCTAAATCTTAATTATTAATATTAGGCCCTAATAATGTGAATTATGTGGTTTAAGTCCAAAGATACATGACCGCTTTTAAAGTTAAAAAAACTTAGGCACAACATTATTGGGAAGAAACTCAACGTAGACGTGAAGGTGGTGGTGGTGGTAGTGGTGGTGGCAATGGTGGTAGGCAAGGTGATGTTGGTGTTGGTGGCAGTGAAGGTGAAGATGTCTTTAGTTTTTTAAAACAAGATTTTATGGTTTTATATTTTAATTGTCGAGTTTTCAAAGCATAATAGGATTTTCATTTGACAACAGTTTTGCCGAACAAGTTTTATCTTTTATGTGTGAGTTCAAAACTAAAAACCGGATACTCATATGGTTGACGAACATGCCCTAAATTTGTGGTGAGCTATTCATACATTGTCAATTACTTTTATGAGGGAGTTTCAAGGCTTATGTATTAAGTTCATATGTGCACGATCTTAAACTATTATCACTCCAGATATCAAATCATGTTTAATATTGGGTCCATTTTCTAGTTGTTTGGTTGGTCTTAACTATTGATGTCTAACTAATTGTTGTTTGGGTTTGACCATTCATCCTTTCCCCGTTTGAACTAGTTATATAAAGATCGAAATACAATACCCGTTATTAAAAGTGTCAACTAGACCAGATCAATTACACGTACAAGGTGTGTTGGATTTATAGTTCGCAATTGAAAGTTTGAGACTAAGAAAGCCTAATGTATGTGATTGGTGGATTGTCAATTGATTTTAGAATAAAATTTACCAACCTTATAATAAGCTTTCATGTACACATCAAAAACGTACATTGTATTGAGTCTAGTGACACTTGTGAACATATGCAATATAGAGATATTACATTACATATATACATCTCAGGGAGTGATATTACACACATGTATGATATATCATATTAAATATACATACAGGTCTATACATATACATATCTATCCAGCTTAGAGAAAAGGGAAAGACTGGTTATATACTTAAGAGCCAGTGTTGCTATATATACAGCTTATAGTTTAGAGATCAAAGCTGTGGCTGTTAAAGTGAAAGACTGGTTGTTTTGACCTTCTTTGCAAGTTATGTGATCTGATCTCCTTAGCAACACTTGATTGCAGGCTTGAAGGACCACAAACCAACACTCCAATGTCAACTGAACCCCATCTGTCTCCTGTGACTCCAAACACATCTGCAAATTTCATACATAAACCACACTTATCAATTTGAAACAATTGTAAGATTTGAAATTTGAAACAATGGTAGTATTTTAAGTGTACCTTTGAAGTCTGGCCTGCAACCATAATGAAGTGTGGAACTCCTATTAAGAAAATTGTGACCACTTTCATGTTTTTGTTCTATGAGCTGATCTTCAACATGATCCGGTTGATCTAAGGACGTGGATGAGCTTGTTCTTCCCCAAAGATGCCATAGACAGACAATGAATCCGCCAATCAAGACAACAGAAGCAGTCATGCATCCCAACAGAAGAAGCCCTTTGTACCACCATGAAGAGATACCATACGGGTTTATGTAATACGCGTCTAGAGTCCCTAGGAGCGCAATGAAACCGATTATGGATGATATAACGTAAAGGCCGACCCATAAGTTATCTCCTGTTCCAACCAAACATGACATGCTAGATCTATGAGTTTTTGAGCTCAATAAATGCTTCACGATTTCGTGATTTCCGCCTTCTTCCTGTGTCCAATTAAGCAAATTTCGGTTAATGGAGGAAAAAAGGAGTGAAGATATAAAATGGTGTAGTTTTGTTGTGGAGACTTTACCACAGAAGGCCTTGGTTCTCGAGTAATGTATATTTGGATGTCAAGATCAAGAACGTCGGGTAAAATTGGAGAGACTGAGTCCATGTTGAGCATGGAGAGAAGTGAAAGCTCATCTGAGCCTTTGATTGCCCAGATAATTAAAATGCTTCTTGTCAAGCAAGCCTTTCCCTCCTTAATTCGGTTGAATACGTCACTTAGAACTGCCAAGAATGGTGAGATTCCAATTCCACCAGCCACTAGAACAAGGTGTTTATACCTGCCAAATAACAGAAATTTCAACCATTTACAAATCCATTACTAATAGAAAACAAAATAAGCTCAAGGGTTGTTCTTCATTTACAAAGTTCTTGAAATTGTATGTAACATACTTCAAGTGGTAGGGCGATTCATGCCCATAAGGGCCCTCCACAGAAGCAGTGATTTGAGATTGAAGCAACTTTTCTTGATGCTCCCCTTCAGCATTTGAGATCTTATCTTTTAGCTTCTCAGTCCATGATCCGAGAACTTTTATGAGAACCGAAATATGGTGTTTTCCATCCAAAGGACTTGACGAAACACTAAAAGGATGCCATTGCAGCCATGATAACTCACGAACTTGGAGGAAAATAAAGCTCAAGGCATTATACCGAAGATCTAAGAAATCAAAGAAACCAATTCAACAGATGTCTATACACAATAACAAGAAGCTTAGGGTCCGTTTGGATAGCATTAAAAATTTAGACTAGTTTGCTTACTTGGAGGCTTAGAGAGGACAATTTCTACACTTCCACATGGCAGAGAAGTTGCTGAGATTACATCTACAGTCTTTCTTGATTGAAAAAATCTTAGAAACCGATCAAGCATGAAGAGAAAGATGCCTCCTAGAGCCATACTGAAGATGAAGTCGCCCACATGAAGTGCTAAGAACACAACAAAGACCACATAAAGCTGATGTGTGTAGAAGAAGACCTCAAAATAGTGCTTCCTAACTGGATGAAGTGATGTCACCCACATCAAAAGCCCTGCTCCAAGGCTGATCACTCCAGCAAGATTCGCCACTCCTATGTCTCTCCACTCGAGTATCTTTCAAGTGTCAACAAATACAAGAGATTTGAAAGTTTGTGTCAAAGAGTGTACATGTGAGAGTAGTATGATGTAGAAAAGAGCAAAGCTCACTTGTTCAACAAATCTGCCCTCCATCACCCAAGCAATTACGTAGAACAATCCATGGAGAGTGAAGAAAAACATGGTGAGATGGCCTAGCCACACATGGTATCTCGTGGCGTGCTCAAAGGGAATATCAATGACCCGGAGAAGGACCGAGCCTCTTGAAATTGGAAGGAACAAGAACGCCAAGCAAAATATACCGATTTGACCAAACCGAAGACCCTCAAACTCTATCATCAACGACCTGGATCATGTTTCATGAAAGTTCAGCAAAGAGCACCAAAAGTCAAAATTACTTCAACATGTTCAACTTAGTAAAGTGTAGTCTAACAGAATGCAGTTATAAGCTCACCACTTCACAAAGGAAGAAAGTTGATATTTTGAGTAAAGAGACCAGCTCTGGATAGTATAATTTGATATTGCCCAGATGATCCACAAAACAAACAGAACTATTCCAATGAACTCAATTCCAGAAACCACTCCAAATGGTCCATCAACAAGCACTGGGAACGTCCAAAGCCGAAATCTCAGGCTTCTTTTCGCCTTTTCCCTACATAAATACCATTTTTGACAAGCAACACTTAACTCCTGCAACTTCTCTATTACTAATCTTTCAACACACAAGAAAACTAGATAAGACACATGATAATGAAACACATACTCCTCCTGTAGGATTTCCTCCTCTTCATCCCCTTGGATCATGAGATGAATCACAGCAAGAAAGGTGAGCAGAAAAACTGGGACACTAAATGCCAGAAGCAAACTTCCTGAATCATCAAATACAGATAATTATTAAAGCTTGCAGCTTTGACAGATAAAGGAATTAAGCTAAAACTAAATTGATCAGTGGATACACAAACCTGCTATCCCAAACACAGTCCAATCGGTCTTTCTGATAAATTTCTCGAACAAATTGAAGCCAGATTCTGCAGGGAAGAACACAAACACAGCAATCCAAGAAATAAACACTACCCACATCATGAATTTGAGGACCCATTTGGCGGATTTCCTGAGAAACAAATTAGGGCTTTTTTTGTGATCAGCAAGGTGCTCTCTTGATAGAAGAGGTGAAGAGCTACCGTTAACAGAACCGTTTTGATCCATTTTCTCCTCCCACAAAAATGGACAATAGTGGGGAATTCAAAGGTGTATATATAGCAAAGCTTTCACCTTTACATTGATTTATGTCGGTACAAAATCTGAGCTTGGATAATTGATGGGCAAAAGAACAAGGAAATGGTGACCACTCAATGAACTTATGGACATGGGGTTTGATGGTGGCCCACGACGGCGTCGTTTTGGCCGTGATGGCGGAATCACAGGTACCTGAAAGCTTGGAAGAAGAGATTGCTTTGGGCAGTTGGGCCAGAGTGTTTTAGAGCCTCTGAAGCACGTTTCGTGTAATCCCAGTATTTTGTAATTTTATAATTTTGTAACACTGAATTTTTTATTGTCACTAGTCTATAATATTCTGTTTTCTTTACAAAAAAAATATTCTCTTTTCTAGTCATCACTCATCCAGTGCTAATAAAATATTATATATGTCTTTGTCAGTTTTTATAGTTATTTCAAAAGAAACAAATTGGAAGCAAACCGAAACCAATTGGCCTATATTAAAATACGAAACTCGGAATCAATGGTAATCCAAATGAAGCTATTTCAAGTTTTGTTTTTATAAATTTTAACAAAAAATATCATATTATATAAATTAAAATATATATATATATATATTTGCACAAAATAACGAGTCAGGTCAACCCAATATAGAGTTTGGTAAGTCAACCATAATTAAAAAGGATGAAAATTGGGATTTGTTCGGCGTTACGAAACAGATATAGCTTAAATTGAACTTGAAGTTAATATGAAGTGAAGCCGAAGCTTATTTAATAGTTAAATATACGTAATAACTAAAATACGGAATGTATTTGGATAGATAATTTTTTTTATATGTTCAATACACAAAAATGATTGAAATTAATTTTTTAAAAACAATAGAGGTAGAAATTACCCCAATCAACATTGGTTTGCATTATGTATTGTCCTCATACAAAATAAAATCACCCCAATCAACAGACACTAAAAATGACCATAAATTGAAATAAGATATTCTATAATTCCAAACAGTTGCCACCTGTTGAAGATTCAGTGTGGCTGAAATTCATCATTCTAAAATTTTTGTTTCAAGCAATTTGTATGGAAGAAAAATATTCATCAATGTACGTGACGATAAGAATCAATTAAGTACAATAGCACGAATCACACGAACTAGCCAACAAACATGTACAAGTTACAAATTTTGAACCACAAATGCACCTTTCTTATTATCCTTAGGACGACTATACGACCTGTCGACCTGTTCCTATGATAACAACCCCCAAACCACCAATTTCATCGACAACTTTTAAAAATATATATATTCAAATTTTGTTTGCCATGATTATTTTACCTTTCATTTCAACGATTTAAATTTCCGATGGGTATGGGAACGGGAATGAGGACGATAATTTTAAATGGAGATGGGGACAGGGAGGGTACTCCCGACCCGAACCCGCCCATTGCCATCCCTAGAAATAATAAAAACGACCCGGAACGGTTCAAGGTTTACCCGGTTTAGGTGAACTATTTTGGCATAAATTGAGATTATAACCACAAACCAGAATTTAGGTTAAAATTCTACCTTAATGGCTTGTTTGAATCGCACTTGATAATGCATTATCTTGCATAAATTGAAATAAATCCTGCATTATAATGCAAGTAATGTATTATCGGGTGCGATCCAAACAGGCCCTAACATAATTCATTCTGCTCAACTAAACACCACCTTACCCATATCACAACTCAATTAGCATCCTATCAAAAAGTCGTGAATTTATTGAAAAATAGATGTGTCAAAAGTGTCCTACATTACAAATAGTATAACCAAAAACATATCAAGGAATAAATTTACCACCATACCATACTACCCCTCACTCTTGTGCACTTTACAATGGCGCTTGGATAATGATCGGGAAAGAACCCTAGCTTTTTCTAAGCTATTGCATCATGCGTCAAGCATGATACCGTTGCCCGTTAGCCCGGGAGGCGACAATGGCGGGATGGCTGGTTCGTGAGGAATAATAGGGTCGGAAACTTCTAGAGTCTTCCTTGAGGTTGCCTTGGAATCTGGGTTTTTACCGATCTTCCTTGACGGGAGCGATAGAGATGCAACGGCTCGTGTTGTTGAGTTACCATTGTCCATTGAAGATAAGAACTTGTCTCTTGCAAGATTTGCAGAACCTGACGCTACAACAGAGCTTAATACACCAGACTCCCGTAAACCTTGGATGATGACCTTGAAATTACACAAACCAAAAACATCAGATGGAGAGCATGAATCCATAAAATGCACAAAAACTAAACACTTAGCACTCATTAGTGATTACTCAATGAGTTGCTCTTGCATTAGCATGTTGAAGAACTCATGATCAGGGAAGCAGAGGAAAAAGCAACTCAACAAATGAGTACCAAGAATAAGGGTTCGTCTGGGTTGCACATTAGAATGCACTATATTGCATTATAATGTGCAATCCAAACATAACATAAAGTTAACACCATCATAATGAGGCAATAACTTTGAGGTCTCATGTATTTAGGGGAAAAAAATGCCACGCAAGTGCTATGGGCTATCCTCTTGTCTCCACTGGTGTAAAAGACTTTATACCTAATTTCTTCAAGATTACTTACCATGGGAGCATATATACGTGTCAAAATTCCCTTCCGCAAGAGTTTCAAGTTCAGTGTCTTGTCACCCCATACAACATGCTCACGGTACCTGAAAGAAAGAATTAAAGAGCAAGAATTGAGATTATATGATATCAGTTGCTTGTTGAATCTTGTCTTCCACATCAGCAGAACAGAGGACAATGGGACATTGTTTGCCTAGCTTTTTTCATTCCACTTATTTTTCCAATAAAGACAAGATCATCTTAAATTGCATGTGCATACCAGTTCCGCATTTCCTCTTCCGTTGCAGTTGAGGCAATAATAAATGCCTGCAATTTACATAGGATAAAAAATGTGAGTGTGATACCCACATGGAGAAACAGTCATCAAGATACTTGGTGGAAGCAGAATCTTCAGTATATGAAACTTTAAATCTACAAGATGATTTATGAAAAAGAACAACTAGAATAGGCACCACTATCAATCAACAGCTAGCATATTCAAATGGCATATGATGATATTATCTGCATACAAGAAGCAATCAGTTGCCCTTGGTAAAAATTAGAAATTCAGAACGCGTTTGAAGTTATTAAAACAGGATTTTTATAAGATAGGAAGAAAAATACTCACTTCTCTATCAAACTCTAACATAAAGCATCTTTTGACATCATCCTTTGTAGGCTTGCAGCCACATCGGTCGCGTCTCGAAGTCAGGTCAGAAAACTTAGAATAAGTGAAATGTAGAACAGCTGCTTCTTCCAATTTGATCTCACTGCAGGATTAGAAGCGAATACGGTGAGAAACCATCAAATAAAATCAACGTTTCTACTTAATTGGCCCCCTCAAATTAATCCTACCGCAGGGGTATGTGAGAACACCAACAAAAGAACAATGATGAAAACAAGGAAATCTTCCAATCAAAAGTAAAATGCCACCACTCTAGTAAATCGCTAAGCACTTCACATTAAACAACATCACATGATGCCACACCAAAGAGTAGATTTTCAAAGCCCCGCTAAGCTATACATGCACATTGGCTAGTTTTGATCTTATGTTGGAGTCATTGACAACAGCTGGACGTGCAAAATGAAACTCTAAGTTGAACACATCAATCTAATCTTATATTAATTCATAAAAATGCAAACAGAACAGAAGTGCCTAGCTCATGCTTACGATACTTGAACATTGTGCCATTCTGATTAGTGACTTACTTTGGTGTCTTCATGTAGTTGTGCCATCTATGGGCACCATTAGGACGAAGATGGTCTTGAACACGGGCAACAGATTTTCCATTTCCATAAGTTAAGAAGTAATTGGGGTTTCCCCGGGTTGACTCTTTGTACATCCCAAAGTATGTGTCCTTTGGAAGATGGTCATAGTTCTTCTTAAACATGGATACCTGTTTTGAAAGATAAAGAGAATGAAAAGAGTTCTAAACATTTGCTATAGACCCAGTAATTTAAATAACAGAAAATCAAAAAAAAAACTTTTAAGTGTATGGGAATGTTAAAAAGAACATGAAAAGAGTTCTAGACATGAGGGTAATTGACTAATGTTGGGTCCTCAATTATGTGGTTTATAAGGCTAAGTATGCATGATCATTGTCAAAGCCAAAAATAAAATTGTTCAAATAACATTACAGGGAAGAAAAATCATCATAATCTCAGGAGTTAATTTAACCATCAGAACCAGCTTGACCTAAATTTGAAGCATCCCCAGTAGCTATTTTAGATACATGATCAAATGTCTAGTAGATGGATAATGGTAACCATCATTACATTTTACCTCTGTGAAAGGTTCCTTGATATCATCACGCTCGATACTGCTCTCCTGAATAAATATACATCACCAATATCATGCGGAATGTTAAATTTCTAGATATACATTAAAATAGTTCACAAGTTTCTCTGAGTATATGAAAAACTGGAATCATACAATAGTCAGTGTTTAATATTTACTTACATAATTGGGAAAGACGACCATGTCAACATTCCTAGGAACATCAAGCAGCAATTGTCTTAAAGAATATTCACGAGCACCAGCGGGGTGTATTAGCTCATCCGTATCAAGGTGAAGTATCCATTCCACACCATCATTCTAGTGCATAAAACAATTAATTTATATAGTAAGCATTCTAAAAATGAAGGAGGCTGCAGTGACATAATTAAAGTATAAAGACTGCATTATGGTGTACATACCCGTGCCATAACGATAGCCATCTCCATGTTGAGAGATTGCTTCACAAATAGTTCATAATTGCAAGGCTTGTAAAAAAAACTTGCGAGCCATGTCTCGTTCCAGATGCGACTGTAAATATGAGAATCGTTATCAAAGAATGATAAATTCATCATGTATGTTTTATGGTAAACCAAACATGCAATCAGCAATAGCGTTCATTGTAATAAGCCACTTTCTGCAGAGTGCTGCCGATCCTTTGTCTCTAGCTAAAACTAAAAGAGAAGAATCAAGTAAAGAGGACTTTTTATAAACTCTGCACTATCCTAGCTCTTGTGCTCGCCCAGAACACAATCATAAAAGTGGGAATAGGATTCATCATAAGAATATAGCAGGAAAGTGAAAAAGGGTACATAATAGATCATGATGTTGAATTAGGCTAATGTCGAAGATTAAATTCTCAACAAACTGACCTTCCAGCCTGCTGCTTCTCCAACTCTGCTGTTCTGTATACAACTTTGACACCCTAAATATGATCAGGAGGCATCTTCAGCAAATTAAGCAACAAATAAGAAGACTATGACATTGCAAAACTGCACACAAGTAAAAGACATAAAACAAAAGGGGGTAAACACTAACAGGGATAGATTCTAGCACTCTTGACACTTCAGGGGTTGCAGCTTTCCCTTCAACAAAAAGGTAAAATGTTGTAACACCGATGACCTTGTGATAATACATCCAAGGAATAATCTGGCTTAAGCCTGCAGAGGTGCTCGTTGTAATAGCAATCTGGACACAGACATCCAATGTGTTAGTTAACATTGAAATAGAGTACAAATAGACACATCACCATAAAGGCAAGAGACTTGAACTCGTCATATCTCAATATCTCATCAGACACCAAAGAAGATCCAATATTGGGATAATGCAGATAGAGAAGGGAAGAGGCAAGGATACAAGTACAAGCAGTTACAAGCAATCAGGCAAGTGATAATGAGTCTGGCTCAAAGAGAGATCTGGCCTAATGTTACTGTTCACAAGTTTACTTATGGCTACTGGTTATTGCCTTTATAGTAGAACAATTGTATTTTTCTCCAAGACATTAAACACTATTGGTATCATCCCAGAATCAGTTATAAATCACGTTCCCTGATTTTCAGGATAATGAAAGAAGACCATTCATATGTTCTATTTGCTACAAGTATCAGATGCATACCTATTTCCAGCACAATCCAAACTCATTGGAGGTGTTTTGTATCAGGCAACCTCACCTATTTATAGAACCAAACTATATATACAGGCATCCTATTTATAAATCGGAAGATATCATTGATTTGGAAATTATTGTAAATCGTAATCATTTCTCTTCCAAAAGACAAGGTTTAAACATTTTCATGACTAATTCTTCATTGGATCAAACTAAATTACCAAGATATGAAACCAAATATGCTGGCTCCGATTTAATCAACTTGAATCGATTAAGGAGCGCTAGATTAGCAAAAGGAAAACGAGGTTTGAAAATAACGACCAAAACAAGCAACCATAAAAGCGAATCAGATCGACGCACCAAAGCAACGGCAAAGACAATATGGTCAGATCACAAACGAGCAGGAAGAAATTGAAAGATAAGGTAGAAGATCAAACCCTAGGTTTCAGATCGGACTCGAACTGATACTTCCAATCGCGGTAATAAGGAAACGAAGGGGACAACGAGCGTCCAATGTGACTACAATCAGATGAGGCGGAGCTATGGCCGATTGTCGTCGGTGGCGAGCTCTCCATGCCAGGGAACTTGTGAACATCGGGGGAGTATCGGGTGGTTGGATCAGTGACGCCGCCGCGCCATTGGAGGATGAAGGCGAAGGCAGCTAGAGTGAGCGGGAGGAGAGTGAGGATGAGGAGGAGCTTCGAGGTGAGCGATTGGTGGTTGCCGGCGGAGGAAGAAGGCGGTCTTAGACCACCGGCCATGGCGGATGGGGAGGAAGAGAGAGAGTGGACTTGTCTGCAACGGAAAGGTAGACTAGAGCTTTGAAAATTTTGGGAAGTGGTAAAACACTGTGGTGGGATTTTGTTTAATCGCGTATCGTAATTTGAATAATTGCAAATTCGATCCCACTAGTTTGTTAAAATTCCCAAAACATATTTTAGTTATAACTTGAATCCGAAATTTACTCCAACTTAACGAACCTTAGCATGTACGTTAAGTCCACACATTTTGTCATGATGTAAAAATCTAACGATTTGAAGATGGTTGAAATTTTGTGAAAAGATAAAAATTGTGTGTCCGTTGGGCGTGATTTAAATTGAAATTCAGTAAATTTATGTAAATAATAACCCGTCTACATAGTTGAAATTTTGGAGTTAAAGTAGTTGAAATTTTGCTCAAAACATAAGATATACGGAGTATTTTTCAATTTTAGAATAAACCCAATAAAATTTCTATAATTTTTTCAAAATGAAGAACCAAATGTCATATTCTCCAAAAAAAATTCAACTCAACTCTAACATATTTTCTATTTTGAAAAACATTACATTTAATATTTTCATTTTTCACCATATAAATTACAATACCATACCTAATTACATATTATCTTACCTATAGAAATAAAAATATTATAAAATCTTAACTTAATAAATGATAAACTATTTTTATTCGATTTAGGAAATAAAAATATTCTAGAATCTTAATATAATAAATGATAAATTATCTATTATTCAACTTATAAGGAAATAAATATTCTAGAATCTTAACCTAATAAATGATAAATTATTTGTTATTCAACTTATAAGGAAATAAAAATATTCTAGAATCTTAATTTAATATATATTAAAATATTTATTATTCTAATTATAAGGAAATAAAATATTCTAGTTCTTAACCTAATAAATAATTTATTATTTATTATTCAACTTATAAGGAAATAAAAAATATTTTAGAATCTTAATTTAATCAATGATAAATTATTTTTTATTCGACTTATAAAGAAAATTATTTTAGAATCTTAACCTAATAAATGATAAAAACTAGAGGAACATAAGGAATAAACAACTCAACAAGCGTCCTTTTGGTTGTACCCCTCTTTTATTTGACTTTTAAAATATAAAAAGAAAACAAAAGAAAAATAGAGAATTTTAGGGATTTGCATATCAGTCTAAATTTGGGAGGGTGTATACCCATTTTAGATAATTGCTTTATAATGAGAAAGGGATAGAGATTCATTTGGACCCAAAAAATCAGTCTAAAATCGCTAGCAACCCAATTTCCAAGAATTTGAGAATATTGTTGGGTTTGCTCCAAGAATTTAACAAGTTGAAGATAGTTGAAATTTTGCGAAAAGATAGAAGTTATGTGTCCGTTTGGCATGACTTAAATTGAAATTGCTTATTAAAGTTTATGCGAATAATAAGTTGGTGCATGTAGTTTATGGAAGCTTATCAAATTTTTTTGGAGTTGAAGTAGTTGAAATTTTGCCCAAAACATAAGATATATACTATTTCCCAACCTTATATGAGCTTATGAAAGATTATACAAAACTTTTCCATTTATTAGCCAAAAATATAAATAAAATCTTTTATTTAATTTATTAAATTTTTTATATAAATTCTACCTTTATTATCTAGAAAATGAACATCAATCACCTTTGTGTACCGAACATCTAACAAATTGATCTATTAAAATAAAGTTCGAATTTCAACTAGAAAATTCACATGAACCCCTAATCACCATGAACCCCTAATCACCATGAATCTACCGTTGTTCTTGGCGTTAGGCAATTGTTACATTGTATAACTAGTGACCAGGTTAAAATAAGGCTCCGTTCGACATTCAACGAGTCTTCTCCCGCTACCTCAAAACTCTAGCAGAAATGCGCCCTCTTGAAGGTAAGAGGGCGTAAAATCTAGCAGGCGAACAGTGACATTCGGCTCTCACTCCTCCATTCCGTTAGTAATTCCGCTAATGTCGAACGGACACTAAATAACCGGGGCGATCTAGTGTACTTTTCTTTTCTTTTTTTCTTTTTTTCGGGTCTAGCGGGCCTGTCTTTAAACAGGCCCAAGCTCACTTAACTGATAAACAGCCCTAGGAAGGAGGAACCGGAGAGAGAGAATCAAGACGGGAACGACGAAGGACTCGGGAGAAAGAAATGGAATTCTTCACAGCCGGCGTATCTTCTCGGCCTCGTCAGACTCTACAAATTCATCTCCCAAATTGATCGGTTTGAGTTTGTCGTTCTCAATTGAATTTTGTTTCCTAATGTCTTTATGTCAACCGTGGTTCTCATTTCTCAATTGAGAAAGATCCAAAATTTCACTTGTTTTGTGCCGCTGGCGCCTGGCTGAGAGCTCCCGGCCGCCGGTGGTGGCGGCCGCCCCACTGAAGTATTATTGGCAATGTCGAGTAGCAGATTGTCCACCAAGTTAATGAACACTTGTATAGCCTCCCTGTGCAAAGCTATGGAATTGAAGAAAGCTGAAAATGCCATTATTGATGGTGTGAGACTAGGAGTAGTCCCTGATGTGGTGACTTACAACACTCTTTTGGATGCTTATTGTCGGTTTATTAGCGTCGATGCAGGATACTCCATTCTTTCTAGGATGCAAGAAGCTGGGATTAGCCCTGATAGAATCACATATAACTCCTTGATGGCTGGTGCCTCGAGACATGGCCAAATATCGCGCTCGTTTGATTTGTTTGAAGAGATGCTTCAAATTGGTATACATCCTGATGCACAGAGTTACAATATAGTGATGCATAGCTTCTTTAAGTTAGGGAAGCCTGAAGAAGCCTATAGGCTGTTCCATGACATTGTGACTAATTTTTCGCCTCATCATATCACCTTTAATATACTGATCAATGGGCTCTGTAGGAATGGGTATGTTGATAATGCACTTAAGCTATTAAGGCATTTAGAGCAACATGGCTGGAAACCCCGTATAGATACGTATAATATACTTATTGATGGGTTCTGTAAATTGGGTCGGTTGAATGCTGCAAGTAGGATCCTGGAAGAGCTTATTCAATCGGGTTGCAGATTAAATGTAATAACCTGTACTACAGTGATAAAATGGTGTTTCAGGTCGCGTAGATTTGAAGACGGTCTTCGGATTTTCTCAGATATGAAAAGTAAAGGGTATACATTTGATGCTTTTGCTTATTGCACTGTTTCCGGGGCTTTAATTAAGATAGGGAGGTTAGAAGAGGCTAGCAACCTCATGGAAGAAATGATAAGGAATGGGATTGATCTTGATATTGTATGCTACAACACCCTGCTGAATCTTTACTATAAGCAAGGAAAACTGGAAGCTGCCCACGCATTGTTGGATCAACTCGAGAAAGGAGATTTCAAATGTAGTGTATATATGCATACAATTCTGATTGATGCATTGTGCAATGGAGGAAACATTGAAGGCGCCTTGCAGCATTTCGAGTATGTGAAATCAATAGGTGGTACATGGAACTCGGTAGCTTTTAATATCTTGATTGATAGGATGTGCAAATATGGCCAGATTGATGAGGCATTAGAAATGTTTAAATCTATGGAGTTGAAAGATTCGTATACGTATACGTCATTGGTGCATAATCTTTGCAAGATGAAGAGATTTAGATTTGCATCTGAGCTTTTGTTAGCTGGCATTAAAAATGGGATGAACATACTCAGGCCTGTTAGGAGGGCGGTTATTAATGGTCTGCGGGAATCGGGATTGGTGGTGGAGGCAAGGAAGCTTCAGTATGAAATACGTGTTGTGAAATTAGTGTTGGGTAAATGATTGGTGTCCTTTCTGTAATTTGAATCTTCATCTTACATTTGGATTTTGAAGGTGATATGTTTTTTTATAATACTACTTTTTAACTGCCTTTGTTTTTTTTAACAAACTCCTTCATAATAGCTTCTTCTCCTTTTCTCTTATATCAGATTCTCCTTATACCATGGTGATTCAGCTCCATGAATTCAATCCAGCCCCTCCGGAAGTGAGCAGGGGCATATATTCGAAGATGGTGTTGTTAAAAGCTGAAGATCATGATCATTATTTATGATCTAGGACTAGGGGTAAGTTGTATTAGTATAGTGTTACATATTTAGAGCTTGATTTGCATTTTGTAACATCTGTCCACAACTATGATTTTGGGAATGAAGGTTGTGATCTTTCTTACTCTAAAGCCTTCCTATATTTGATTGAACTGGAAAGAAATAATTTTGTTTTTTTTCTTCTTTTTTTGGTAGAAGGGTTGCAATGAAATGAGTTGATTCCTATCGTGTTCTTTTCTTCCATATATTGTGGATTTGGAGTGATGAAATTCCGAGTGCTTATGATCAATGCACTTACCTGGAAAAATTGCTTTTCTCCTATTCTATGGCTTCTTAGTTTGCTGATTTCATTCCTGAATGTATAGGTATTATCACTAAGTTATAAATGTTATAATTATGCTTATCAATGGAAAAAATTATAAGAACCCATGAATATTAACATAGAGCTCTGGTCCCATTTCACAGTTAGGAATCTGTCTGGCTCATTGAGTGTTACAGACCAACAATCAAAACCTTATTGTAATTATTAATTAATGAAGCTGCCATCTAACATATACAGAATAAAAAATTTCTCTTGCATTGGCCACTTCCAAGAGAAGCCTTGTCGCTGAGAAAATTCTTTGGTCAGTTTATTACAATACCATTTAAGTTATCAATGAAACCAACGTTCTTGTGGTTAAAGTTGATTTGGGAGTCATTTCCTTTAGAGTTGAATTGTCTTTCTGTATTTTGTCTATATCAAGTACATGGAGAGGAGTCTCGCAATTCATGGCAAAAGCTCTTTGGCTGGGGATATTTCAATTTGATATGGCTATTTGTCCAATTTGATGTTGATTTAGGGTCCAAGGGAGTCAAAATGAGTGACAACTTTTGTCTGTTATAGTTACTCTCAAAATGAGTGAGTAATTTTAACTGTTCTAGTTCCATAAAAATTTGTTTTACCCAAGTTTTAATGGTGGTTGAGCTTTACATCAATATATATATATATATATATATATATATATATATATATATATATATATATATATATATAAGAAAAGGAGATTATACTATACTTTGAGCACTTGTATGCTAATTGGAGATAAGTTTTTCTTTTTATAGGAGGGATGCTGCAAGAAGGATTTTGAAAGAGCTGCTTCAATTGGGTTGCACCCTAAATGCAATAACCTGCACTACAGTGATGAAATGGTGTTTCGGGTCGCGTAGATTTGAAGAAGGTCTCAGGAGTTTCTCTGATATGAAAAGTAAAGGGTATACATTTGATATACTTTCTGGGGCTTTGATTAAGGTTGGGAGGTTAGAAGAGGCTAGCAACTTCATGGAAGAAATGATAGGGAACGGGATTTGAAGAAGCTGCTCATGCATTGTTGGATCAACTTGAGAAAGGAGAATTCAAATGTGATGAAGAGATTTAGATTTGCATCTGACCCTTTGTTAGCTGGCATTAAAAATAGGATGAACATTCTCAGGTTTGTTTGGAGGGCGGTTAACTAGTGCTGGGTTCAGTATAATATACATGTTGCTAATTAGTGTTGGGTAATTGATTTGTCTCCTCTCTGTAATTTGACCCTTTATCTCTACAGTTGATAGTGTAGTTTGAAGCTGAAGAGCATATGATAATTCACTATGATCTAGGGGTAAGTTGTATTAGTATAGTGTCACATATTTAGAGCCTGATTTGCAATTTGTAACATCTGTGCACAACCACAATTTTGGGAATGAAGGCTGTGATCTTTCTTACTCTAAAGCCTTTCTGTATTTGATTGAGCTGGAAAAAAATAATAATAAATTTCTTAATTTTGCAATGTTTTTGGCTTTTTGCTTCTTTTTTTTTAGTAGAAGAGTTGCAATGAAATGAGCTGATTCCTATAGTGTTCTTTTCTTACATAAATTGTGGATTTGGAGTGATGAAATTCTGAGTGCTTATGATCAATGCACTTACCTGGAAAATTACTATTGTCCATCAGGTTATAAAGAGCATAAGCTATCGTAGGGTTTGCCTAGAAACAGATTCGAAATTGGCCATCACGTTGTCAAACAAACACTTAAACCAGTGTCACCCATTTTTTAGCCTCGTCTCACAAGGGCAAGGCTTACTTCGTAAGGATTGGTGTGTTCAATCCTGACACATTTTTCGAGAGGCAAATTCTGTCACAGACTCTCTCGCCTCATTTGCTTTTTTCTTTTCCATTGATCTTCATGTACTTGAGGAGCCCACGATAGGATTCGCCCTCTTTTGTTGGATGATGTGAGGGGTAGGGCTATCCCGATTTATTGCGAAGTAACCCATTTTTATTTAGTTGAATAAATTTCGGGTGGGACATCCCCTTTTCAACAACAAAAAGGAAAAAGAAACAAGGCTACTTGTGCTGTTGCAAAAGAGAACACAAATGGCCATACATGATAATAAATTAAATTTATACTAGAAGAAAAATTGGTGACTGGCCATCTTCCAAATGAAGCTTCCAAATGACATATGACATGATGAGAGTCGTTGTACTATATACATGATTTGGTTAAGCAATTTTACCATTCCACAGCTCCTGCACAAGCCCATACACAAAAGAAACATCAATTTCTGCACAATCTTCTGATTGGGTCAGTAGAAGATGGCAACACTCATCACTCAATGTCCTATATAGATAGATATCACATGATTTATTCATCACCCAAAGATTGCCATTGTAGGTTTTGGCATGATCAACTAGACAAATAACAACAGGTTTGGTCTTGAACTACATACATATAACTATATAGGAGCTTCACAATATTTCATAAGATAGCATTGATTTGAATGAAAGAAGACAAATAACAAATAGGCTAAATCAATGGCATTATTTTCCTCTATTGGGACAATCAACCAACAATGCAGTTGCAAAAGCATGATTTTAATCCTCTATTGTTTCTAACAGTTTGTTAAAACCTAATAAAGTTTACACATCAGACTGCACACCTCATAGCCTTTATTACAAGGAATCAAATCAGGAATAGGAAAATCAAGATGGTTAAATTTCATACCTTCCTCTTGGGAAACGCCACCAGCAATCTGGTCACCAGTAAAGAGTCTATGGAACTCATAAAGACGGGACTTGACATCATAACCAATGGATTCCATTCTACTCTGGAGATCAAAGAAGACACGCTTAATTGTACTCGACGAACCCAACAAGGACCCAACAAGCACATTGCAAATATGCGGCTCCAATATCAAACCCTTTTCTATGGTATAACGAAAAACATTCACAGCCGCTTCTAGTTTTTCTTTACAAAGTTTTTCTTTATAACACAAACATTTAATCAACCACGCACAACTTGGAGGTGTGACATTGATCTTGTAGTCCTTGAGAATATGGAATACCTCCAAAGCCTCTTCAACTCTTTCAGCTTGGCACAGTCCAATAAGTCATATTGTATAAGGACCCAAATCAAACTCTTTCTTCTTCAAGTCCATTTCAAGTAATACATTGATTGCCTCTACCAAATCCCCGTTCTCAAAACAATCCTCAAGCAACTTGACTTCTCCATCATCCCACTTCTCATGGCTTCTTAAATACTTCAACCAAGGAGCAAAACTATCTGAAACCCTTTTGTTACGATATAACCACGTCATTAATGATTTATACGGAGATGAACTAAGCAAAATCTCACTGTTAGTCATCAAATTGATGGCATTTTCTACTTTTTTCACTCGACACAGGCCATCTATTAGTGTTCCATAAGTGACAGAATCGGGTTTCAGTCCCTCAATTTTTAATTTTCGGGCTAAATTATAAGCTCCATCAATGTCATTTTTCTTGCACATGCCATCAATGAGAGCGTTATAAGTAGCAATGTCGGGCACAACTTCATTATCAGCAATCCTTGTAAGAAGCCGGTAATATTCGTAAAGCGAACCCGGCGCACAATCCCCATCCGTCAAACTTTTTAGGGTTCCTTCTTGAAGGTGGAGAGGCAGCAAAGAAGGGGCTTTCTTTAATCCCATCTCGTTAATCAATTCGTGGGCTTTCTCATAATCACCAGGTTTGCTGCCTTTGCATAGCTCTTTAATAAGAGTATTAAACGTTATAACAGAAGGAGAGCACCCAGATTTCTCCATCTCCTCAAAAATTTGAGCTGAATCCAAATCAAGCCCAAGCGCACTCCTAGCACGTATAAGAATAGTATGTGTGTAGGTGTTCGGAAAGCAACCATATCTACTCATCTCAAGTCTAAGCGACAAGGCATCGTCCCAAAGGCCTAAATCACAACACCCTTCAATCAATGCATTATAACAGTGTGTATCACGAGCCAAACCTCTATCGGTCATCTCCTTCATCAAGTGCTTTGCACCATTGATCCTTCTAGCATTAGACAACCCCTTAATCATAATACTATACAACACAACATCAGGAGTACCGCTTCCGCTTTCTTTCAAAAACTTGTAAAACCACTGGCATGCTTCCTGAAACCTTCCGGCCTTAAACAAACCGTCAATGATACAGCTATATACCTTAATACAAAGATCATATCCTTCCTTTCGAAACCGGCTCAAAACCACATAAGCCTTATCAAACCTACCCAATCTGCACAAATTGTTCAGCAAAGATCTGTAGGTAACCTCATCAGGTTGAGGGCCACTCCCAGACATCCTATCTAATACCTGTGCAGTGTCTTCGCATTTAGCTGTAGGTAACCTCATCAGGTTGAGGGCCACTCCCGATAACAAAATGCTGTAAGTGAAATTATTTGGAGCTATACCATCTTTATACATCTCATCAAACAGAAAAAGTGCATCCTGAGACTTGCCACTCTTAAGCAACCCATCAATCAAAATGTTATAAGTATAAACATTGGGACTACAGCTAGACTTCAGCATCAGATTGAGCAGAGGCAAAGCCATCGGAGTCATATCCTTTTGTACCATGATATGCAAAATTGCATTGTAAGCAAGCACATTGGGCTGGCAATCATAATCATCCCTCATCTTTTCAAACACCTCTATAGCCTTTCCAGCATCCCCAATTTTCCAGTATCCCAAAATCAAAACCCTAAAAGCATCAGAGGAGATAAAGATCTTACCTTTCCTGAGCTCTTGCAGAGTCTTCCAATACAAATCGAATCCCCCCTCTTGAACAAGCAAATTGCAGACTAACTCCTGGAGCTCCCGCGACCAGAAACGCCGATGCCTCGTTGCCCAGATGAAGAATCGGAGGCCTGATTGGGGGTTTGGCGGGCTCTGTACCAGACGAGTGACGAGCGATCGAGATAGGATTGGAGAGAGCGGTTCAAGGGCGGGTTCGATTGGATTGACTTTCTCAAGAATGTTATAGACTTTTGCGAGTGTTTCAGGGTGTACCTTGGCTGTGAGTAGCTTGAGAAGGTCATTTGAAGAGGAACACGAAGATCTGGATTGCCAATGGAAGATTGCTCGCAAAATCAGCTGCTTGCGATTCATAATATTCGATCTAGACAAGCCAAGAAAAACACAAATCAATTGCCGCGCAATATAGTATCATGTTTGCAAGTCTGTGTCTAGAAATACATTCACACGATTGTAGAATTTGACGAGACAGAGGAGATATGCCGACGGTGAAGGAACAGTTGAATGAACTAAAGACACATCTAGGCATTGGGTCGGGAACAGATGGACTGATCTGATAAAGAAAATTAACGGGTTCAAAATCGGTATTTTTTCGAGTATTAAAACTGCTAAAATTTATTATTTTACTTAAAGAAAAATAAAATATTAATCTAATGAATGATAAATTATTTGTAATTTGACTATGTGAAATAAAATATTCTAGAATTTTAGGGCATTTTCAACAAATTTTCTATGTTTTTTTCAAAATGAAAAACTAAAACTTATATTCTCTAATTTTATTACTCCAACTCTAACAAATTCTCTATTTTAAAAAATCCTACACATGTTATAATTATTATTTTATGTATTAAAATATATATTATAAAACTAATTTAACCAATAAGAAGAAACAATAATTTATTATATACATTTAATGCATTCCCTAAATGTTTTAGGGAATTTCCTAAATTTGGGGAGATCTCTACCAATTTTGGAAAATCACTCAATAATAGGAAAAGAGATAGGGAATTTGTTGGATTAAAAAAAGTGGTCTAAAATCTCCAAAAGTTCAACCCCCAAATTTGAGGAATCTGTTGGACTTGCTCTAAACTGCTAAAATTTTCAAATTCTAATTATATGAGACTATAAATATCAATGAAATCTATAAGCATATATCTTTTGACGAATATTTAATTTTTTTAAAATAAATATAAATTTTTTAGCATATATATTTTGACGAATTTATTTATAGATATATATTGATTTTCTTTTATAATGAAAATATTAATGATGAATATTTAAAATATTTAAAATTAATAAAAATAGATAATAAAATAATTAATAGATATATTGAAATAATTGATCATTTTTAAATTTACGTATATGAAAAATAATCAAATATGAATAATAAAATAATTTTATCTAATTTTAATTATACTGAACCACAAAATGTGTTTGGTCTCATCTATGATTGTGAGCGGAGAAGGATTGAAGGCACTAAATGTTACACACCAATGAAGATTGTATGTCATCTAACATATATGGAGTAATAAAATTCTCATTCTCAAGAGTTGGCCACTTCCATTATAGAAGCCTTCTTGGTGGGAAAGTTCTTTGGTTAGTATTTTAATGTTGATTTATGACTCATTTCCTATAGCATTGAATTGTCATTCCATCTTTTGCCTATATCAAGTACATGAACATGGGTCATACAATAATGCTTAATTATTTGGCTAGTAATTCAACTTGATATGGATAGTTGTCCAATTTGATGTTGATTAGGGAGTCAATTTGAGTGATAACTTTGTCTGTTATAGTTTCCTGTCAAAATAAGTGACTAATTTTCTGTTCAAGTTCCATAAAAATTTGCTTTACCTAAGTTTCAATGGTGGTTGAGTTTTACATTAAGGAGAAACTAACATGTTAGTATATTTATAAATATTTATAAAGAAAGTGGCCGGTTAAGGTCCTCTTAACAAAAAAAAAGGATTTTCCTAGAGCGTCTTTGGGAATAAAGATACAAAAACTTCGATTAACATCGAGTGGGCAAGTGGAGACACGACGAAAAAAGAGCCAACGATGAAATCCGCCATTGAGTTACCTTTTCGGAACACATGGAAAATGCTCCAACTCTAGAAACGAGCAAGAAGGAAGTGGATGTCAATTGGGATCAACTCAATCCTCCACGAGTAGCCCCAATCACCAAATACGACTTTGACCAGTTGCAAAATATCGCCCTCGACCATAATGTAAGGGATACCACGACTGGTGGCCTCTAGAATCCCCTAGCACAAGGCGATGACCTCGATATTACATCACGAACCGTCGGCCTATCAATCCACCGTCGAAGTGAATGGGGAACCCCGAATGACCATAAAAAATAATCCGAATGATCAAACACCATGAAAGCTAACAACAACACCAAAATTAACTTTTATGTAATTTTTTGGTGATTTTTTCCACTTAATCTGTTTTTTTTTTGTGTTGTTATGCTTAATGAATAAATCCAAGTGTTAGCTTCTAGGTGACATAGGATAAGGTATGGCACTATGTAAATACACTAGGTAGACCAAATAGTCGAGAACCGGGTTCATAGCTATTTTACGAGTTGGTTTGAGAGGTGAACCGGGCTTGTATGCCACCCCGGGTTTGTACCGGTTTGGAGGCAACAAACCGGTCTCGTCTTTAAACGAGCTGGCTCGTGTGATTTAGCTGGATGGCCCAATACATCGAGTTCGGCCCAATACGAGAAGGCTGGCCCATTGCCTAAAGCTGAAGCTCGCCTTTAAGTTGAACGACGCGTTTTGAGCTTGTCTCTGAGAAGCTTCTAGAGCTCACTATAAAAGCTCCTCTTCAGCTCGCGAGAGCTCATTCGCCGCTTCCTGAAAA